>OZ022506.1:87410304-88610304 GCA_963989385.1 Ctena decussata
ATTTAGACAATGAACCTGACTTTGTAGATTTTAAAGTGTATAAATACACTGCCATACGAGCTGGGACACGAGGAAACAAACAAAGTGGCATGAGCACCAGCCCAGACTCAGATCAGCCTGGGCATCTGCCCAGTCTGATCAGAGTCTTTGCTAGCACTTAAAGGGTAGCTAAGGTTCTAAGCTAGCTCCATGTGGACAGCGAAGATTCTGATCAGACTGGGCGGATGCCCAGGCTGATCTGAGTCTGCGCTGGGCGCACAACCACTTTGTTGGTTTTCTCGTGTCGCGGCTCATTTTTTTTTTTTTCGCCAGTTTTTCCAAGGGAGACAACTTTGCTTAGCAGGATATGGAAACCCATCCAGAAAGGTTCTGCTTTTAAAGAAAAAAAGATGCTGTTTTCCTTTAAGAGTTGATCCTTGCTTGAGAAGGGAGTCAGAAAAGAAAATGGTCTGGTTGCTTCCCTGGAAGTATACCAATTCACCTTAACTGTGCAGTTTTCTTTCAGGATTTTCTCATGGTACAGATCAGTGCTGATTTGCTTCATTATGATTATTTGAACTGCTATGTTTATATATGCTTATATTGTTTCTCTTGCTAATTTAAATGATGGTATGAAAGAAATATTAATTTATTTTGATTAAAGAAAAAAGAATCCACATTTATGTCTTATCCTTTTACTTTTCCTGAATGCTACATACAGTAGATGCACTTATTGCTGTATTTATTTGATTGTAAGATGGCATTTTTTCCTTTCAAAAGTACTGTAAATATATAAATCAGCCCTGTGTAATTCAGGTATAAATTAGGATTTTCTCTTCCAAAACAGTCCCAAAGATCTAGATCCATCAGATTAGATGGGAGGAGATCTGTGAGATTGTTTTGGAAGGGAAAAACCTGGTCTTATAACCAAAAAAATATGGTATATCCCGATTTGTTCATGTGTTTCCTAGCTTGTCTTTAGGAAAAGGGCAATCATACAGCTGCTGATCTTCACAACCACCACATTTAGCAAAACAATGACTAAATCAGGCAATTTATTTTTGTCTTCCAAATATGGCAATGTAATCCAGCTTCTTTGACATTAATGCAGAGAGGCCTCATGGTCAAGTGGTAAGAGTGACTCAGTTATGGTGCAGAAGGCTGGGAGCTCAAACCCAAGTCTGGCAATTCAGTGTCTGGAAAACTCTGTCAATCCAGCAGTTAACGGTAGGCCAATCAGACATGCTTATGCAATACCCTTTGTGTGCCTCTGCGTGCACATGCGCGTAATATCCACCAGTTAGGTTTAGCTTAGTTTCTAAGTAGCTGCAAGGGCTAGAGGCTTCAAACTTGCTCCTAGATATGTCTTGGGAAGATCAACTGAAAGCTGCGATGCATATTGGGCCATGACCTATATTTCACAGTTGATTGAACATGGTAAAAACACTCACCTGTTGCGTTTAGCTCAGTTTCTAAGTAACCACAAGGGCTAGCGTCTTCAAACTTGCTCCATAGGTACGTCTGGGAAGGATCTATTAAAAGCAGCAATGCATATTGGGCCTTGACCTATATTTCACCGTGGATTGAACATAGAAAAGAATATTTCATCTGTTGTGTTTAGCTAAGTTTCTAAGTAACCGCAGGGGCTAGAGTCTTCAAACTTGCCTTATAGGTATGTCTTGGGAAGATCTACTGGAAACAGTGATGCATATCAGGCCATGACTTGTATTTCACAGTTGATTGAACATTGAGAAAAATATTCACCTGACGCATTTAGCTCAGTTTCTAAGTATCACAAGGGCTAGAGTCTTCAAAGGTGCTCCACAGAGTTGTCTTGGGAAGATCTACTGTAAGCATTTTAAGCCGTGACCTATATTCATAGTTCATTGAACATAAAAAAAATCAGCTGTTGCATATAGCTCGGTTTCTAAGTAACCACAAGGGCTAGAGTCTTCAAACTTGCACCATAGGTTTGGCTTGGGAAGATCTACTGAAAACAGTGACGCATATAGGGTCATGACATAATTATCTGACGGTGGATTGAACATAGAAAAAAAATCCACATTCAGTTTCTAAGTAATCAAACTTGCTCCATAGATACCTCTGGGAAAGATCTACTGAAAGCAGTGATGCATATCAGGCCATGACCTATATTTTGTGGTTGATTGAACATAGAAAAACATATTCACCTGTTGAATAATCACAAAGGCTAGAGTCTTCGAACTTACTCCATAGCCATCTGGGGAAGATTTACTGAAGGCAGTGATGCATATTGGGCATTTAACTTATTTTATGGTCCAGTGATTTTGCATTATATCTTGAAGACTATTTGATGTATTAACATGATTTCTTGGAATAATGACTCAATATGACCTGATGTTTGACCCCAAACTAACAGTAGGTCACAGTATCCTGTATTTCATGGCCCAGTGAGTTGACCTAATATTTTGAAGACTTTTTGATGTATGTAGATGATAGCTTGAGATAATGACTTAGTATGACCCAAAGTTTGACCTCAAACTAACAGTAGCACACACTGACCTTTATTTCTGGTCCAGTGATTTTGCCTTATATCTTGAAGACTATTTGATGTATGAACATGATTGCTTGGGATAATGACTCAGTATGGCCCAAGGTTTGATCTCAAACTAACAGTAGTGACCTTTATTTCATGGTCCATTGATTTTGCCTTGTATCTTGAAGACCTTTTCATGTACGAACATGATTGCTTCTGCTAATAACTCAGTATGAACCAAAGTTTGACCTCAAACAGTAGGTCACTGTGGCCTATATTTCATTGTCCAGTGGTTTTGCCTTATTTCTTAAAGACTATTAGATGTACGAACATGATTTCTTGTGATAATGACTTGGTATGGCCAGATGTTTGACCTCAAACTAATAGTAGTGACCTATATTTTATGGTCGAGTGATTTTCGCCTGTTATTTCTAACACTATTTCATGGATTAACCTTATACATGTACTGTGGTTAATTGTTTAGGCTAACACTGTGAGTGACCTCATACTGATTGTGGGTCAGTATAACCCCTATTTCATGGTCCAGTGATTTTGCCTCATATATTGGAATTGCATCATACTTGGTGAAATAGTTTGGGTTGACAGGACAAATGATATATCATCTTAGCTGAAGGTCAATGAGACCAATATTTTACGGTCCAGTGATTTAGCCTCATATTTCTAACACTATCTCATGGATTTGCATTTTACTTGGGCATATGATTTGGGCTGGCACTGTGAGTGACCTCATACTAATTATAGGTCAGTGTGACCTATATTTCATGATCCAGTGATTTTGCATCATAATTCTAACATTTGTACATAGATTTTCATTATACTTGGGTTATGGGTGTGTGCTGACACTGTGACCTCATACTAATTGTAGGTCAGTGTGACCTATATTCCATGGTCCAGTGATTTAAGCCAATATATCTAAAACAATGCCATTGACTTCTAATATACTTGGTGTAATGGTACATTCAGATACAGTGATTGACCTCATGTTATTACTTCTAGATCACTGTAACCTATATTTCACTTTCATATCTCTAGCAGTATTTCAGAGGTTTGAATTATTCTAAGGAGAACTATTTATTCTGACACTGCAACTGATCTAATTTCATTTGGCTGGTATTGTCAATATTAAACTTGCACTTGTTAAAGTCAAGCTCCCGCAAAGTCACGCTTTATTGTCTTCTGCTGGGCCTCGTAGCACAGTAGGTAGTGTGTCTGACTCAAGAACCAAAGGTCCCGGGTTCAATACCCGGTCAGGCCACATACTTTCGTTTCTCCTTCCACTGATTCAAGAAGGGCAGTTGTCAGTTACTGGCGAAAGTATGTGCACTTAATTCTGGTTAACAGCTAAGGAGGTCTAAGCCTGCCCAGGAATAGTGTGGTTAGTGTAACTGACCATCTCAACATGACCATAACTGTTTACTGTGGATGTAAAACAATGAATCAACAACAAAAAGTTATTGTCTTCTGACAATTCTTGTTTTCCATATGCTTTGCCCCAGATATAGTGGGCCACTAACCCCCACTGCCCCTACCACAGGGATTTGTGTCATACGGTTTGTCTCTTCGATCCACTGAAAATACGAGGGCCGTTCGATAAGTTTTGCAAATGGCCTCATGACTTTGTTTAGGGGCACGCTGGGTACAACTGCTATGCATGTACTGAAAGCACTGCAGTTTGTCTTTACGATGATACCAAACACTATACAAAGACACTTTTCCTTATTGAGTTACAGCTTATTTTAATAGGTCCCAGTTATACCACTGGGCTAATTTTATTTGTAAAATCTTTTCAGTGTTAGGAATTCAAGTCTAATATTCTTGTAAATACAAAATTAATCTTTGTCATTTGCTTGTACATCGTTTCCTACAATATCCATACAGAAGTTAGAAACGCTGCAACTGTTATAGGTTTATTCCCTGCAAAGCAATGCGCAGTTCTTATGACGTTATTGAAATTTACGTTAACGTCATTTTTGAAAGCTTGTAGATGCTTCATTTTTGGCATTAATTTGAATCTATTAACAGGGTTCCGTTTATCCGTGTAAATGCTCTTGCTGACAAGATTTTGAATGCTAATACACTTGTCTTCATTACAAAATCATTAAATTTTGGTATAAATGATGAAATTGCCACAACGTAAAGTACGGATAATCCATATTTCTGGGCCAATTGGAACCTAGATTAAAAATAATTTCCGCGATATTTACAGGTCAGCATTGTCTGGGCATTGTCTTTAAGTACAAAGAATAAGAAAAATCAAAGACTGCTGATACATAAATTACAGCCTACTAATGTAAAATTCTGCAGTGTCTTTAGGGTATACCTCTTTCAAAGAAGTTAAAAATGCACCGTGTTTTCAGACTTCTCATCGCATATCATAGCTTTATATGTTTTTGCAATCAGAAGTTCTGTCTGTATGGTGGTTACCGAGAAATTACGTCATTTGCAAAACTTTTTGAACACCCCTCGTAAGTATTGGTATGTACAGGGTGTCTATAATGTTTATAATGGTTTTACTCATTATAATCACCCTGTACATACCGATAAGTATTTTCAGTGGATATAAGAGACAAACCGTATGACCTGAGTCCCTGTGGTTTTACCTTTTTTTAGAACAACACAAAATATCTAATTCAGTCTCATGAAATTTTGCTATTATATGTTTTTCCCTGCTTAACCAATCTCCAAAATCTAGATATGAGCCGTGACACGAGATAACCAACAATGTGGTTGTGAGCCCAGCGCAGACTCAGATCAGCATGGGCATCCGCCCAGTCTGATCAGAGTCTTCGTTGTCCGCATGAATGTAGCTCAGACCCTTAGCTCCCCTTTAAGCCCAAAGTGAAGATTCTGGTCAGACTGGGCGCCTTAGCTACCCTTTAAGCCCAAAGTGAAGACGCTGATCAGACTGGGCGGATTCCCAGGCTGATCTGAGTCTGCGCTGGGTGCACAACCACATTGTTGGTTTTCTCGTGTCGCGGCTCATATGTCTTATAGATTTAGATTTTGATTTTTAGGGTTATTTTGGTGGGGACAAACCTCGTCATATCTGAAGAAATATGGCACTTCTTCAGAATAGCAGTTTGGAAGATAAGGGTTTACAATGATGTACATTTCCCACCTCATATTGTTCACAGTTTTACCAATAGTTTGAGCATACACAATGTGCAACATATGTATTGGTTAGGTGGTTAAAGGGTGGTGGAGAAAGGGGTTACCTAAGCTTGTAAAGTCTAAATTACTGTAATCATTTCTTATAGCTATGTAAAATCTGACATACACACATACAAGTCCATCCTTTTTACATGTATAGAAGTCATTTGACCATGCACATGGCTATCATGTTTAGGTTATGAGACAGGAGTTTATCCTTAAATTTTGGTAAGTATGTAAATCAGTCTTGAATAATTATATCTTTCACACCACCCCACACCTTCCGCCCCCCACTGCCCCCACCCCCCCCCCCCCCCCCTCCTCATATATAGGTTACAAAACTTAGTACAAAATATAAAGCAGGGTTAGATGATGTGCAGAGAACAAGAACTGTAACTCCACCTACATCTTTTATTCTACAGAATTATGTGCCCCTTTGTAATGATAAGTATGGAATTGTGTCCACTCTATAACTTTAAAACCAAGATATTTTCATGAGACTTAATAAAAAACATAAAGCTTCATCAGTCAATGTACAGAGAACTAGAGAACAAGAACCGTAACTCCACCTGCCCCTTTGTAATTTTTAGTAAAGAAATTGTGTCCGCTCAGTAACTTTAAAACTGTTGAAGATGTTTTACAAAACTTGGTACAAATATAAAGCATCATCAGACAATTTACAGAGAACAAGAATTATAACTCCATCTACATTTTTCATGAAACCATGCCCCTTTATAATTTAAGTATAGCAATTGTATAACTCTAAAGTGTTAAAGATATTTTCCTGGAATTTTGAACAAATATAATTAATGCATCATCAGATGATTTGCAGAAAAAAAACCTGTAATTCCACCTATGTTTATTTTACAGAATTATGCTCCTTTCTAATTTTCAGGTTATAGTAACCTGTCCACTCTGTATTTCTAAAACCATCAAAGATATTGTCACAAAACTTGGTACAAATACAAAGCAGCATCAGATGATGTGCAAACAAACAAGTACCATAACTCCACCTCCATTCTTTAGGAAATCATGCCCCTATATAATTTTCATTATGGAGATATCTTGTCCCCTCTATAACTTAAAAACCAAAAGAAATATTTAACCAAAACTTGGTAGAAATATATAGCATCAACAGATGAATTGCACCTGCATTTTTTATGAAATTATATCCCTTGGTAATTTTTTTATTGAAATCATATCCATGCACTCCATAACTTTAAAACCACCAAAGGTATTTTGCTGAAACTTCGTACAAATATAAAGCATCATCCAATGATATGCATAGAACAAGAACCATAACTCCACCTTCATTTTTTCAAAGAATTATGTCCCTTTATAATTTTTAGTCTGGAAACTGGTCCTCTCTATTATTCTAAAATCTTTGTAGATATTTTCAGGAACGTTGGTACAAATATAAAAGCAGTGTCAATTGATAATCAGAGAATAAGAACTATAACTCCAGTTTAATTTTTGATGAGGGGTTGGGAAGAAGTGTGTATGGGTGTTGTGGTGGGGGTGGGGGTCGGGGGAACATAGAAACAAACATCTAGTAGTTCAGCTCAAACAAACATCTACATCCAGTTCAGCTCTAAAATGGGGTTTTCTTTACCAAACTAATCCCAAAATCTAGATCCATCCGAGATACTTCTTATAAGATAGATCTTGATTTTTGGGTTTGTTTTGGAAGAAGAAAACCCACATCTTATAGCCAAAGAAATTTGGTACCTGAAAATTTGTGCTGGTGTCCATAAAAAAGAACTTGAAGTGTAATACCAAAATGTTGATTCCTTTGAAATCAAGCATCGGGCCACTCTACCAATTTGCCTTACTTTACTCTTTTTAGGGACACCTATTGGTGGTCATTTGACAATTCCTTTTTTCCTTATGGG
Source organism: Ctena decussata (assembly GCA_963989385.1). NCBI lineage: Eukaryota > Metazoa > Mollusca > Bivalvia > Lucinida > Lucinidae > Ctena > Ctena decussata. Next base: position 87,417,862 of record OZ022506.1, read on the forward strand.
GCCTAAACTATTTGTTACTGTCTTTTACTTTATGATGACAATAATAATAATAATAATAATAATAATAATAATAATAATAATAATGACAAAATACATTTTCATGCGACTGCCGTATCAGTTTAGATAAAGATGTTCGTCCCGAGATGTATTCCATATTTTCTCTTAAAACTTTAGAGTTACTTCCCCTACACTGAAAAAACTTCATGGGAGCCTGAAATGTCATTGAAATTTATGTTAATTTAATGGTTTTCCAAGGTTAGTATCTTCATTACTTAAAGATGTAAATGTTTATTATCTATCATCAAATTTATTCGTAATCGATCCCTTAACAGGAATGTTTGGAGCTCCAGAAAACAACAACTTCTCCACTGGCAACTGTCCATTATGCACCAGTCATTTGCAACCACGGCCCCCATGGGGCCGGGGATAGCAGGGGCATAGCGGGGCTTAAGTACTGTGTTTTTACCTAAGAGGTGTCCCGGCAGTGCCGTGGATACGCCGGGCTTTTGATTCCCGCCAAAACAGCGGAGCAAATAGTGGAGTGACAGAACCCCAGATAAAGGGCGTTTTTGACGCATGGATAAAGGGTTAAAACGCATCCCATTCCTGTTTGATGCGTCCGGAAAACGTCTTTAAAATACTGGTTTACGAATCAATTGTGAAATGGAAGCGTCAACAAACGTCTCGTATTTTGCGCATGGCCATGTGGGTATACGCGTGAACGAAAACCGCCGAACTTATTCGCGTGAAATTTCCCAGCTTTACCCGCGATTACTGTCGTGTCGGCCTATTCGGCGCATCGGCTTATTCGGCGCACGTTACGTAACGTCATCTACCGTTAAACACGTGTTGAAAAATTTTGTCAGCTGTTTTCCAAGCAGTCCTTCAAGCGGAGATCTTTATATGCGGTAAAGAAGATCATTTCTGGCCAGAGGGGTTAGTTGCACTTAGTTTTATGCAGATATTTGCAGTTGTCATGCGACGAATGTTACTTGCAGCTCGGCATATGAAGTTGAATACACACCGTATTTCGCAACCTTTGTTTACAAACACAGAGGCTCTGAGAACACATCACGAATGTAGGTCAACTCACTTCAGCAGCATTTGTATATAATAATTGCCACTTTGCATGCCTTGCATAATTGCACATAGTAAAGAAGTGAATTATAAAATAACTCACTCAGCTACTGTCCAAAGGATCATGTTTTAACAGTGCTAAAGCAAATAATTGTTGAAACTTTCCACAAGCTCCTGCAGCCCGCGGAGTGATGTCATGATTATAGTCTGTTTCACAAATTTAGCCCATTATTTATGTCAGGAATAAGACAATTTTAGAAACTGCGTCGAATTGGCCGACAAAAACGGGGTCCTTCGTGCACAATGGTACATGAGTTTTGAGTTTCTTTTCATATTGTGATCAATACCAGATGGTGATTTTTTAGATGAAATAAAGAGTGATTATTGTACTTTATAAACACAATATCTGTTGTTTATTTTTTATTGTTCTTATTTACACAGTGAACGATCTTTTCCTTAAGTGCGCCGAATAGGCCGACAGCACTGTAATGAGACAGTTCGGTGCAGAAAGTGCTGTGTGACGTAATTCAGTATCCGGTAGACGGGTAACTACATATCTGAAAAAAAATAGTACATAACCGGACTTATAATTGGGTGACCCAGTCCATGTTTTTTTGGCGTCATTGACGGGTTACAGAGCAAATAGACAGACTGCTACATTTTACACGTAATAGATTGAGACACAGTCTTCCATATTTATTTCCGGCAATTTCATCATGGCTTCTCGCACGCGAATCAAACAGTTCAGAAGTCGCTGTTTAAGTTTTTCCAGCCGTCTGATCCGCCAGAGATATCATCAGCGGAGCTGTTAAAACCCATTATTCTTGGCCTGCTGAGTTCGTGCGTTGACATTGTTGAGAAACGTATTAAAACACCCATACATGTTGCATCTGGATCTCTGTTTTAAAAAAAAATGATTTTCTTGTAATATCTAATGGCAATCAAACCACAAAAAATGCCTGAAAAAAAATTGGGAGTGAAAAAACTTCAAGATTTTGCAGAAAAACTCCCTTGTACAAAGTGAGGATTCAGCAACTCCCTGCTGAAAAAAGTTATCTGGAGCTCTGGAGTGAGTTTAATGAAATTTACCGCGACATATTGTCAGAATATGGATTTTTATGTTTATATGATCCCCTGGGTGTGTGTGTGTGTGGGGGGGGGGGGGACATTTACCAGGGAAAAAATGTCCCCACAGTGCAGGGCATATACCAGGGCTTTGCAGAATGGAAAGTCAATATCCCCGCTATTCCCCGACCCCAGGGGGGCCGTGGTTGCAAATGACTGGTGCATTACTAGTTTCATCCATATACCCTATATAGACTGGTATATGGATGAAACTAGTGATGGACAGTTGCCAGTGGTTCCACCTTGTGAGGAACAACAACAACAACACAACGACCCAGCTATTCATAGATTTTCCCTCCTGTTCAAACTTTGACGTCAGGTTCTAGAGTGAGTGGCTGCAGATTTGTACGGTGGTTGACAAAACACGGACCGTCACGGACTGATGAGGACTAATTGACAAAACACGGACTCGTAGACACAGGCCTCATACTTTTCAGGCTTTTGCAGGATTTCAGGCTTTCATTTCTTGAATTTTACTTGATTTCAGGCTTTGATTTTTAAGTTTTCAGTGTTTTTTCTGCTTAAAAAGGGCTATTTTAGGCTGCAAAAGCAGGCATTTCAGGCTTGGAAAAGCTTTGTCAGTATGAGGCCTGAGACAAAACACGGACCAATGGACCAATATTCACGGACTGATTGACAAAACACGGACTCAAAGACTAAACACGGACCAAGGGACCATATTACTTACGGACGGACAGACCAATAACGGACTTGGATCAGAAATAATGCAACATAAAATGTTGTCCAGATTGAAACATTTACGGACCCAAATCGTTTTGAGAACAATAGCGTTATACACCGAACGTTACGTCGAGACGTCGCCATAGATACCAATGTATTTTAACTTGGAAAGATTAGAGAAATTTGGCCGGATGGAGCTTGAAACACCAAGGCCTCCTTGGACTGCAGGTCTTAAACGAATTAAACTAATGCATTGTTGTCTTTTTATCTGCCTTTTCATATATGTACGAGTTATGCACGGACCACCTTTACTGACCAAAGTCATGGACAGATAACCTGTCAACTTCAAGGACATTTACGGACCAACGTCACGGACCGCTAACACGTCAACTTAACGGACCATACACAAACTTCATTCACGGACTATTTCTCATATGGAGTTCATTACGGACCAGATACTGACTTATGGCACAAACTCTTTCTCAGTTTACCTCACGGACCATTTACGGACCCGGGCAGTCACGGACCTGAACAATAACAATTACGGACCAACGTCACGGACCGCTAACACGTCAACTTTACGGACCACACACAAATTTCATTCACGGACTATTTCTCATATGGAGTTCATTACGGACCAGATACTGACTTATGGCACAGACTCTTTCTCAGTTTACCTCACGGACCATTTACGGACCCGGGTAGTCACGGATCTGAACAATAACGTTGCGTCGAGACGTCGCCCTAGATATCAACGTACCAGTTCACGGATCACAGACTACACCCACCCCACCTTTCAGCCTCATAATTTGTTCATTGAGGTAGCTGACCAATTTACGGACTAAATTAAGGTTAACTAACTTGTCACGGACCAGATTCCATACTAATTTTCTATTGGTCCGTGAGTCCGTAACTGGTCCGTGTTTTGTCAATGGGCGATTCGTACAGTTTTACATGTGTTTTTACTGCAGTTTTCTTACACTTGAGAATTACCATTTTATATGTCAGTGTCAACCTAATACACATTTCTTGTTTATTTTGAAAAGTTAAAATTCGATTTATGCAGTTTGACCAGTTTTTCCCAAAATTCCCGCTGAATATAAGATAATTTGGGCTGAGAATGGGGTTCGTTTGAACCCCCGGAACCCCCTCTGGATCCGCCAATAGTTCTAAGTGGAATTTTCCTCATAACTTGGTGAGTGTCATAGGTTTCCGCGACCTGCAAATTTAATGCAAGGCAAACAGAGACAGGTCCCTCTCTTGTATTGAGTGAGTCTACAGAGTAGAACAGGGATATTCAGGGGTATTTCAGACTTGCAGATTACCTAAACCAGAAAATTCTACCCGAGGGAGCCCCGTGGTCAGAAACAAGAAAGATTGTTATGTTCAGGAGCCCCAAAACATAAAATAAATATTCTAGTGAAACATCAACAGATCAGTAAAAATTAGTCCCAATCCTCTGATGTTACGTTTCGCTTCACATAGCTACACTAGAGGTAGCGATGTAAGAAGCTACGGAGGGCCCTGTGTACAGGTCTAAGTAAAAATCTGATAAAGGGCAAACTGACTTAGAAGAATGAGTGACACGCTTTGAAGAGAAAATGGAAGAGCGAATGGCTCACATTGAACTGAAGCTCCAAAGCTTAACTGAGATGATGGTGGCTAAACCCAAGGATAGTGTCCTGAGAAAAGCAGGGTCTCCAGAAAAGAAGTCGGAAATTCCAGCAAGATGTTTCAGATGTAATAAAGAGGGACATTACAAAAGAGATTGTCCTATCAAGAAACAAGTTTTATTTAAACTACAGCAGACAGCAGAATGTGAGGATTTAAATGCCAGTGGGTCAGATCTGGAAGCCTAGGTCCAATCCAGCCACTCATAAAGGAAAAGGGCCTAGCGACTCAAAACTGTGCCACAACTGAAGACCAGTCTCTGGAGATAGAAGAAGGGGGGAGGAGGGAGGCCTATGAAACTTTGAAAGATTATGAAGCATGGATAGATGGAATCTATGTAAGAAGTTTTGGCTCATCATCACCCAAGGTAGCATCTCTTTGTTCAGCCTGAGAGTATGAGAACTGGATAGACAATTTCTAATTTAGAATTGACCTTAAAGCATCTAAAAACCACTCTTATATGAGCCGCGACACGACAAAACCATCAAAGTGGTCGTGTGTCCAGCGCAGACTCAGATCAGCCTGGGCATCCGCCCAGTCTGATCAGAGTCTTCGCTGTCTGCATAGAGGTAGCTTAGTCTCTTAGCTACCCTTTGAGCACTTAACGAAGAGTCTGGTCAAACTGGGCGAATGCCCAGGCTGATCTGAGTCTGCACCGAGCGCACAACCACATTGTTGGTTTTCTTGTGTCGCGGCTCATATGTCTTATATGGCATGCATTAGCAAGTTGGCTAAAACCCAATATGATATGGCTGTCAAAAGGTCAGGGCTGGGTTGTTCAAAGTATTGTTAGCCTAACGAGCTTGTCGTTAAGTGTATTATGACTTGATAACCAAATACACTGATATTTTTTGTTGAAAAAATATGACGAGCTTTTGCAATGCAAAAGCTCCTCACATTTTTCCAACAAAAAATGTTGGCGTATTTCAGATATTAAAGTTTGAAATTTTAACGAAATGTTAACTAACGACGTCGTTAGTTTTAAACAACTGGGCCCAGTTTATGATTTGAAAATACAGATACCGGTACCTGTGAAGCTTTGTTGCTTCTATGGACAATTTCTTGAAATTCTCATCAGCAAAAAGACAAGACTTAACCAGAACCAAGTTACATTTCAAAAACCATACGAAATTTTTTTTCCCTACTGTTGTAGAATGGATCCCTTCGTTATGGAAAATGGCCATTTTACATAACGACATCGTTTCTAGACGTCTTTGTTGTTTCAGTTCTCGTAACGATGTTCCCCAGGTGGTTCAGTGGAACCTTTCCATAGTTGCACATACCTCGCACCATGTGTCTGTCCATAACAAATCGCTAGACCTTTATATACAGGGCAGTTTTGTAGCTTCTTACAGTGTAGCTTTGTGAGATGTAACATTAGAGGATTGGGACTACTGGTCTCATTATGGAGAGATACTCTAACAGTCTGACAGTGTTCCTGACAGGCTAACAGTAATGTAATGTCTGCTTCTTTCTATATATCTATTTAGCTGTCTGTCTAATTGTCTATAGTTATGTCACAGACTCCTAAAATATCGGGGTTGAGGCAGTTCTGCTGTGTTCAGTTCCAAATATCATGCCAGCTTAGGTACACCCTTTCAGAGGTTGATAATATATAGTAGAAGTGCGGATAAAAATAACCCCACTATAATTATCAGAGTTCCAGATGAGAAGGGATATTGAGGATAGTTCAAAGATAATTTTTCTTATTTCTTAATGAAAATATACGTTGTGACTCCTCATAAGAACCGTCTCAGTGAGACTGTTCTAATGAGGGGTCACAATATAGTTTTCATTGGAGATACACTGGAACGCCGTTATAACCTGGGTGCCTGGAGACATAAAATCAATATGTGTTAGAAGTGATATAATGCGGTATATCAACATCGGCCCTGAATTCCCCACCCACTAATGAAACACCACATGTTAGTAGCGCTTATTTAACCATAACTAGGTAGATAAAGGTATTTACTGCTTGTATGGCAGAAAGGAAATCATGGCTGAAGTAGCCATTTAGTCACTGTATTCTTACTTATTGAGAAAAGTGTGCTGCAAAACGAAGAGACAAAGGGTTTATTTGATTTACACCAGGCATACGCCGCCGGCACAAGTAGTCCAGCTCCGGACAGAAATTATTTCAGAAACAAAGTTTCTAAAACTGAAACTTGTTTCCAGGTATTTTCCGGCCCATAGCTGGGCTACGGCACAAGCATCTTGAGCATTATTTTAGTAGATATCTATCAAATCTGGGTGAACTGTTCAGTTTGACTCTGCAAATGACTTCATATGATTTGTAGGTCACTGTGACCTATATTTCATGGCATAGTGAATTTCCCTTGCATCTATCAAACCTGGATGAGCTGTTCAGTCTGACTCTGCAAATGACGTCATTCTATTTGTAGGTCACTGTGACCTATATTTCATGGCTTGTATCTCCGACAGTATTTGTAAGTCTTTGTAACAGTTAGAAATAGGTACCCATGAGGCACCCTTTGGGCCAAAAAAAATCTCTTATTTCCGGTTTCCCTACCTACCCTATGTTTTTTTGGCCTATTCAAACTTTTTTATGGCCTTATGGGATTTTAAAGTCTATTTTTAGGCTATTTTTGAGGATCTTTATACATTTTGCATATAAAAAAGTTTAAAAAAAAAAGTTTGCCTACCTACCAACCCTAAAAATTTTGGAGCTGTAACCGGAAACAAGACATTTTTTTCTTTTGGCCGTGTTGTCTTATTGTATCATTTTGTCCAAAGTATCCAATAAAATATACATTTTTGGGGTTACGTTATTTAAAGACATTCTAGGGAAATGTCAGAATGCCATATATTGAAATTATATGCAACAATATTCAAATTAATGCTCCTTTTCCTCTTCAAAATGACCCCAAATATTAAAATATCTGTAATAATTGAGCCGCAACACGAGAAAACCAACAATGTGGGTATGCGCCCAGCGTAGACTCAGATCAACCTGGGCATCTGCCAAGTTTGACCAGACTTTTCATTAAGAGCTCAAATTGTAGCTAAGGTTCTAAGCTACCTCCATGCGGACAGCGAAGACTCTGATCAGACTGGGCGGATGCCCAGGCTGAGCTGAGTCTGCGCTAGGTGCACAAACACATTGTTGGTTTTGTCGTGTTGCGGCTCATATTAATTCTGCTGTTAGATGATTTTTCTCTTCCAAAACAACCCCAAAATTCTAGATCCATCTTATAAGATGGATCTAGATTTTTTAGGTTGTTTTAGAAGGAAAAATAAAAAAAGCATCTTATAACCAAATAAATATGGTAAATTGTCCTGAATTATTGGTCTTTCTTTTTGCAGACTGGTGAGGAGCTATGAGCTGGACTGTGGAGACCCAGCTGCGCCCTCAGCCCAGGCTCGACCAGAAATGGCTCAAAACTGACTTACAGGTAGGTTCAGAATCTTACACTGTTTGAGCAGCACTGTGAAATGTCAGAGCTCTAGATAAGAGGGAGTATTTGATGATAATTAGGGATAATTTTTGTTAATTCTGCATTGAAACATATATTGTGACCCCTCATCTGAACCGTCTCGACGAGACGGTTCAGATGAGTGGTCACAACATATGGTTTCGATGAGAAATAAGAAAAATTATCCTTAATTATCATCAAATACTCCCTCTTATCTAGAGCTCTGAATGTGACATGTTCCATCTTATAGACCCATCAGTGCCAATGAACTGTTCTACAAGAAGTTTACAATTGAGGCAGGTCCATTTCCAGTTTAAGGGCTATCTGAATTTATTTTAATTTGATTTCTTATAAAATTTCGGAATTGTTTGACATGTCTGATACATTTAGATGCCAAATTCAGTGGTGTCTTATGTAGATCTACACTGGTGCAAATATAAAGTATTGTCAGTTACCGTAATCGCCCCATTTACCGCACAGTGCGCTTAACTTTTTCAAAATTGCAACAAAAAGGTGTGGTTAAAATCGTTTCTAATAACCGCATGCTCAGAACGAAAAAACAACAAACGGCCATTGTCTACTTTAAAGATGTTAAGGAAAATCGATACGGTAAATTCTCATTTAGTTCGAACAGTTAATCGGGGTGTTCGAAGTGTCATGAAAATATTTAGTGTTCGAACTATTTGAATTGCCAATTTCCGGGAGAAAAACAATCTCATGTCAAGTCGCAAATTATATCTCATACCTCTCAGAAGTAAATACATGTATGTCCTCATTATGCATGTATTTCTTTCTCTTCATCCTTCAATTTCCGAAAGAAAGGAAAGTATTTTAACACATTTACGATGACCTAATATGTGATTGTTTATTAAACACATCAGGTTAGTTTGTCAGTGCTCTGGCTATTCATTTACCGCAAGGGGTCTGCTTTAAATTCACGGGCTTCTATTAATAACACACACATTCTAATTCTGAAAGATGCGGTCCTTTTGATCTTCCCTATTTCTGCCTGTCCTATATTACGTCCAAGTGTGCAGAAATATTGGCAATGTGTCATGAGAAAGGTACCGTTTTACATGTGCAAACAGCAAAGCCTTAGACCAGTCTGCGCATCTTCAAACAATTATTTCACAAACTATCAGAGAATCCTGGAGATTTGTTAGACTGGTCAATGTTCGCAAATGCACTCTATGATGCGGGTGTTTGCTGATCGGATGTGTACTGAGGCCCACGGGCCAGCTATGCCAATGATAAACCTATCCTATGGCTACTGCAAACTGTGTTTAAATGCACAGACCATGCATATGCGCAGGCTGGTCCCTTTGTTCAGTTTGCGCATGTATTCAGACTGATTTTGTCAGGAAACAAGAGTTTGTCGTTATGACAATTTATTTCTTTTGCGACTCGGGTTTCTCATCTGTCATCCATGTATCTTTCCCAAACGCATGTTGGGGCACGTGCACATTATCGCTATATACGACAAGAATTGCTCTTGAGAAATGGCGCCTTTTCGCGTGTACGAAAGGCAAAGACTCAGTGCAGCCTGCGCACCCCCGCAACCTCATAACTTCGTAAGCTCGATCCTTCTCGGATCAACATGTACATTCCCATTGTTGATGCAGATAAAGAGAATATGTTAATCAGACGGCGCAGATGTGTAAGCTGATCCGAGTCCGCTGTTCGCACTCGTACACATCATAACACTTCAGCCAACTTCATAAATATCAGCGATGATGCCCGATTGACATTTATACAGACAGAGTTGCTCTCTTCGCACATTGCGTCGGTAAAGCAAAACTGAAAACACTGTCGCTGCTGAAACAGTAAGGCCAACCTTAGAAATATTCTTGTTTCCCCTTACCCGACCCTTTTTCTCAATGGTGGGTAGGTCGGTTGGGATTTTATTTTTTTTTTCCCGGAAAGTCAGAGCTCCAGATAATCTTTTTAAGCGGGGACATGCTGACGCCTCACCTGAGGCGCTTCATCTGATAGTTTTTCCATCCCAAATTTAGACGTAGGAGCGTTTTCAAAAGTACTTGCATATAAGTCATATAAAAATACACGAAGCAGTTTTTATAATTAAATAGGGACGGGCGAATGGCGCCCCGTTACTACGACTACGGATACGTTCCGCTGAGGTGCGTGGGGCATGGAGGTATAAGACACACAAGTAAAAAACACGCACACACTCATAATTAAATGTGTGAAAGTGCCATATCGGGGACATGTGTAATGCGCATTCTGATCATGGTCTTTTCTGGTTACTAACATATTTGTTTAATCAAGCAGTGTAGATATGAGGTGAACACAGATTTTTTATAAAGTCCGTCGCATTCCTATTTTAATGTTGGCCATATAGACAAGAACAGTATATAACACTTTCATTCAAGTTTTACGATAAGAACAGTGTTACCCCGACGAGGTGCGTTGTTAGCAAATGTGGGATCGGATGCACCGGAGATAAACACATTCTCGTTGCATCGTGGTCTATACACTTTTGTCACAGACCCTGTTTTAGATATTGGAACAACCCAAATATGAAGATGTATCTCCGAAAGAATTGTTTATGAGGGTGAATAGGTCAATCTGTATCAAAACAACATGCAAACATTAATTATGGTCATTGTGAGTTACGCATTCTCATCAGGGAATACGCTATAACGGAGTGTAAAGACGGTAGTAGTTTTTTAAATACGGTAACCACCTGCACGTGGCTATGTTGATCAGACATCAAAGATAGCCGCATTGAACTGGACACGTGTCATATAAAACCGTGAGACAGGGAAAGGTACCTAATTCCATATGCCCTGATCAGCCTGCGCAGTAATGAAGTGTGACAGATGTTTCCTATTCACTTTGATCTTTGGATTATGAGTGTAAACTTTTACCATATATTAGAAAAGCGAATATTTTCTGCGCGTTCGCGTTCCGTTGGACACATCTGGGACCTTATATGTCTGCTGACTGGAGACCTTTTGATTAGCGTCGGGAAAATGAGATTTCAGCCATGTGCGTTTCTTAATAATCGAAATAGTTTTCAACCTAATGCTAGATGAATTGTTTGTCCAGACAGCGACGACTCTGATCAGACTTAGCCAATACACATGCTTATCTGCGTTTTCCCTATATGCACACGTCGTAAAGTACCCCTAAAATGCGATTTTCGCTAGTCTAATAATTTTACGTAATCCGATTTTATTTTTTGATCCGTCTCCAAGTATTTCAGAGAAAAGTCAAATTGAAAATAACAATACCCGGAATGCAATTTCGTTGCTCGACAATTTTAGCATGCCGCTCTGTATCAAAGAATGACCCTTTTTTATTGCCCGACACCGAAATTTTCAGCTCCAGGTAGCCTGTGACTTCAAACTTCAAAAGCTGACTGAAATCTTTTGATCTTTTGCCAGTCTTATCTAAGGTGGTTCAGGTTGAGTGCATTTTTGTCTCCATTATTCCGGACTGCTTCTTTTGTCTCCAAACATAGTTAAAAAGACGCTGCCATTCGTTTTTATAATGGATAATCCTGTTTTAGTGGGAGTAGCCTATTCTTGACACATTAGTTTGGGACTGCTGGTGTTTTTCATTAGAAACACCTTTACCTAGAGCTCTGAAGACCCAGATTTTTTATACCCCGCCACACTTTAGTGGCGGGGTATTATGTTATACCTTTCGGTGTCTGTCCGTCCGTCCGTCCGTCCGTCCGTCCGTCCGTCCGTCCGTCCGTCCGTCCGTGCTCACCATTTCCGATCGATAACTTGAGTATTTATTCACGGAATTTTTTCAAATTTTGCATACATATTGTTATCGGCGATGAGTGGTATGGGATTGTTAATGGGCAAAATCCGTCCATTTTTAACGGAGTTACTGCCCTTTTTCGTATTGGAAAAATGGTTTCTGGCCTGTTATTCCTTTACTGTTCATGATATCTGAATGAAACTTCACAGATATGTTGCAGATCAAAGGTTACATATTGTGACTAAGGACCGTCACTCTGACCTTCCCAGTTTGTGAGTTATCCGCCCTTGATAGGTCTGAAAAAAGGTTTTTGACCTATTGTTCCTTTACTATATGGAATATCTGAATATAATTTCACAGATATGTTTCACATCAAAGGTAACATATTGTGACTAAGAACCGTCACTCTTACCTTTCCCGTTTGTGAGTTATCCGCCCTTGATTGAATTAAAAAATGTTTTTTACCCGTAGTTCCTTTACTATGTGGAATATTTAAATGAAACTTTACAGATATGTTTCACATCAAAGGTTACATACTGTGACAAAGAACCATCACTCTTACCTTTCCAGTTCATGAGTTATCTGCCCTTGATAGGTCCGAAAAATGGTTTTGACCTGTAATTCCCTTTCTATATGGAATATCTGAATAAAACTTCACAGATATGTTTCACATCAAAGGCTTCATATAGTGACTAGGAACTGTCACTCTGATCTTTCCGGTTTGTGAGTTATCCGCCCTTGATTGATCTGAAAAACGTTTTTTTATCTGTAGTTCCTTTACTATATGGAATATCTGAACGAAACTTCATAGGTATGTTTCACATCAAAGGTTACATATTGTGACAAAGAACCATCACTCTTACCTTTCCAGTTAATGAGTATTCCCCCTTGATAGATCTGAAAAATGTTTTTTGACTTGTAGTTCCTATACTATATGGAATATCTGAATGAAACTTCACTGATATGTTTAACACCATAGAATAGGAAACAGAGTCTCTCAGCTCAAAGAAATGCTTTACAGCCTGATCTAAATCTACACTGGTCAGAATGCTCCACGTTGTTGGGTGGACATCATATCTCTGTCTATCTCAGTTCTGTGGCTCTTTAGCTATTATATATCTCAAAAAATAAGTTAGGATGCACAGCAGTGGCGGGGTATCATGCAGTGCCTGCGGTGCTTTTATTTGTACTCGACACAAAGGTAGAAAAAAAAAAAAAAAATTTGAAATCGGAAAAAATATTTTCCGGTCGCTACGATTTTTTATGGTTGGTCCCGTAAGGGAAACATTAAATATTTTATTTTTGGCCTAATGGTAAGTTGAACTTGATGCGTTTTGTGAGTTTCAAAAGGAAAAAGCAGTGTGCGCTTGTGATTTTTTTCCGGAAATGGCCTTGGTGTGCGGTTATAGGGGCATGTGCGGTAAATGGGGCGATTACGGTATTAATATTCACAGAATAAATACAATAACTTCACCTACATTTTTGATGAGAGGGGGATGGGGGTGGTTGGAGACATCTGTTTTTGGTTCCAAAACAAACAACAGTTTAACCTGAGACATCATTACATGCCATCAAAGCATGCTAATAATTCCACATGCATAGTTTGCCTTTGTGGTTGTAGACAGATTAAATTTTTTGTGGCAGTTTTGCCCCTGTTGTCATACGCTAATTTATGCCTAATTTCATCTGAAAATTCACACCAGATTTAGTATGGAGACCATCATTGTCAGGATCTGCTTTAAGGTCTATGCCTTGCCTTCAGCTAGCAAAAGCAAATCATATGGTAGGCACCAGATCCGGATCTAGACAACCAAGTACTGATGGGGCTCTGGATAACTGGTGGGGCTGGAAGGTGACTTAATTAGGGATCAGTTTGATGAGAATTTTTTATGTCTTTTTTGGCTCGAAATATATGTTGTGATATCTCATTAGAATCGCCTCACCGAGGCGATCCTAATGAGATGTCACAACATATATTTTATTCTAACCAGGCCCAGGTGGCGGGCTGAAGCCCCAAAGCCAACCCCCTGGATCCGGCATAGGTACTACATGTACTACTCTGACATTGGCAGCATCAGCAGCATAAACTTTAGTCAAGCTTCCTGGTTAAGCTCTGTTTTGTGACAATACCCACACAGGCAGGACAACACCTTCCACATGCTGGGCCGCTTAGCGCAATCGGTAGGGCACCTGACTTATAAGTCAGAAGTCCTGGGTTCGAAACCTTGTCTGGCCACATTCTGTCGTTTCTCCTTCCGCTGATTCAAGAAGGGCAGTTGTCAGATACTGGCAAAAGTATGTGCACTTGGTATTGGTTAACCGCTTAGGAGGTCTAAGCCTGCCCAGGAATAGTGTAGTTTGGTTAACTGACCATCCCGCCATGACCATAGTTGTTTACCGTGGATGTTAAGCAATAAATCAATCAAAACACCTTCCACACAATTCTTGTTTGCTCTTTATATTGTAGAAAACGAACCACATAAATTTGCTGCAAAGTTTAAAGGTATACTCCCTCGTATTTCATTACGAAATAATCACAAAATTATGAAGCTGGTTAGTTGTATGCAACATAATTAAGATGTGTTAAAAAAATCTTCAGCTAAAACATCTTTGTTATGGAGGCAGAGACGATATATCAATGTGTACAGTTCTTGAATATTCACAAATATTTTGTCGTCATAAATTGGTTGACTCCCACAGGCGTTTCTGCAAGCATGTTTTGAATTTTATGATTGGTGGAGTAAATAACTTAACAATAGCATTAACCTCTAATCTGTGCACGTGAGTTGTTTTCAGCCAATAACTGTCTTGTGTTGAGTAAAGAAAGGGCTTAAAATTATTCATGATATAACTTTAACCTCATTAACTATGATTGCTGGGCGTATCAAGTCTTCAGTTTTGGCGGGAATGGTGACCCGCTATTGCCGCTCTTATTGTGTATTTCCTTAAATTCTCCTATTTTCAGTGACCATCACAAATCATAAATTTGGCAGATAAATGTACTTTTAATAGCAATCATTATCATGCCCAGAATATAATGTTTTGTCAGAATTTAAAATTTAATAGAAATATTGTGGGTGTAAATCTTTAAAGTTTTTCTACTATTTATGACTGAGCTATTGTCCTTTGGTTTTTTGAGTGCACATTGGTTTGATGTACGGTATAAAAGGAGGCTTTTGTGCTTACATTTTCCCCCAACTTTTTATGCATACATGTATTTTCTGATGGAAGATAGGACTATATTCCCATAGAATTTGGTACACTTGATTTGAATTGCAGCCACCAAACCAAGAAATAGAAAATTATGCCATCAAGTTCCCTTGAAGAGCTTTGAGAATGTCAGCAAGAATTTAGAAGCAATATAGATGTCAGTGCAAGGGTGTTACTTTGGAGCCATTCTTGCGACGATAGCTCTATGAGATTTACAGCCTCTGCAGGATTTTTTCCGATATTGTTTAAATGTTGGAACAGTGTGGACTCTGATTGGACTGCTCCATAAGAGCAGTCTGATCAGGGTCTGCTCTGTTTGCCAGCAGTTAAATAAAATACCCCTTTGGGAAAAATTGAACTCATCCATTTGGGGGAGCAACGGGTTCATTACAGAAATGCCATTGCTGAATCGTCAAAATATTTGGGTTACGTGTGGTAGTTCTTCATAATATTGGTACACTAATTACAAGTAATTGTTTCTTTTTTTAGGAACACATTGTTTAGTAATAAGAGTTTTTGTTTATCTGAGCAGCCCTGTTGCCTGTTTAAGAGTTTGTGAAATTTTCTCCTCAGTGACGTTATTTCCCCGAAATTATGCGGCCAACACGGGTTGCAGACAGCTGCGTTAGAAGACGCAGATTAATTAGCTGATAGAGACACGTAATTACAGAAATAAGAATTTGGGTGAAATGTAGAATGTATGACGGCATCGTTTATTGTTAAAACATACATTGTGTTAATTAGTTAACAGTGTCTGGCCTTATTCTTTTCTTTTAAGTTATAGTTAGAAAATGTAAAACTCAGGTATAAATCTCTGAAATAGGTTTGTGGGTCCATCAAACTTCCTAGTGAAATTCACGAGTTCTTTAAATGGCATATTGGAAGCAACATTTAAGGGAAAATTAAAATGACACACTTTGTTGGACTGTGGCCACTTAAGTGGGGTGGAGGGGGTGTAGGGGGATGCATTTATAAGAGGAGCTTTTCTAGCACACCTTTGTGAATGCGAAGGAGAGCTTATGCTATACCCTGGCATTGTAGTCCAAGTATGTGTTAGCGTCAGCAATTCCTGGTTGACTTCCATGATCAGGTTAACCGATGTAGTAACGATGGCTTTTAACTTGATGTTTAACTCTCTATCATACAAACTACAGCTGCTACAATCATTATACAGGGTACATATATATATCTATATGACTGCCGGAGCAGCATCACACAATTGTGTGTCCTTGGCGTATATGTTTTGATACTTTGAAGGACCTCATAGTATTTGAAGCCACTCTGACATACATATCATGGTTCACTGATTTTGCTTCACATTTTTAGCACTGTTCAGTAGGTATTCATCATCTGCGATAATGGTTCAGTCTAACAGTCTGCAGCTGACCTCATATATTTGTTTGACTTTGTAACTGTAAGAATCAGGCACCCATGAGGTGTGCTTTGTTGTATTCTGACAACTCATGTTTAGAAGTTAGTCAGTATTTAGAGTTTATAAAGGTGTCAGTCTAGGAGCAGATCAGAAATTTTAGAATTGTAATATCTTGGGTATTAACCGAGTTCTACTGTTTTGTGAATAATTACAAAATACTGTTTAAAATTTATTTCATTGAAGTAAACAGTAAATAGTGTTTTGTAGTTATTATAGACCCTCTTAGCCTTTATTCTCTTCTTACTCTATGAAGTGAATTAGACAAGTGTCTAAAGCATTTAGATGCAAAGAAAGATGAGAGACTATTAAGCAAAAAACTAGAATCAGTGAATAATGAATCCACCAGTATTCTGCCTCATCAAGTTTAGCAGTGACGTAAATGGTGTACAAATTCTAAGAGAATAGTAGCGCTATCAGTTGTGTGATTGAGGCTTGGAACTACCTGGAGAGCTTTGCACAGGTAACGTTCTGCCAGTTTGCTTATTTATATTTTCATCATTCTGTTATAATACCTTCTGATATGTTTGATTCTGTGTAAAAAAACTGTAATAATGAATGCGGTCAAGTGCAGTTGTTGGCCAAGGGGTCGTAGGTTTGACCCTGGCCCAAGTTGTGCCATGCGGTTTTTTGCTAAACTTTGGATTGCGTCATCCTCATCATAATCTTATTCATTTAATTCAAATAACAGATCTAAACTGAAAATATACAGAATCATAGTGTATTAAATTTTTCAAAGAGCTCATGAGGTTTTTGTGCAATTATCCCTCCTCCTGACCCCTTCTAAATACAAAGCATTGATATGAAAAATAAATGAATTTTCAAGTTTGAATATGTATCCCTGGTCCATCCTGCTCTAAACAAAGGGTTGGTGTGAAACTAAACACATTTGTGAGAATACATACTCAGCCTCACCCCCACCCCCACCTGCCCACCCTCACCTAAAAAGAAAACTTCCTTGCACCTTTTCCCTAGCAAAAGTTAACAAATCTGCTCTGATAGGAAAGGCCTGGTAGCATTCTTATTATGTCTCCCCCCTTCAGGGTCGGGAGACATATTGTTTTTCCCCGGGCGTCTGTCCGTCTGTCCGTCCGTCTGTCCGTCTGTCTGTCACAAATCGTGTCCGCTCTATAACTTGAAAACCGCTCAAGCTATATTCGCGAAACTTCATATAAATATCAATCAACATGAGACAACGTGCAGAGTGCAAGAATGGTAACTCTGGCATTTATACTTTTTGAGTTATTTCCCTTGGAACTTAGTCCATCACAAAATTGTGTTTCAATCGTGTCCATTCTATAACTTGAAAACCGCTCAAGCTATATTCGCGAAACTTCATATTAATATCAATCAACATGAGACGACGTGCAGAGTGCAAGAATGGTAACTCTGGCATTTATACTTTTTGAGTTATTTCCCTTGGAACTTAGTCCATCACAAAATTGTGTTTCAATCGTGTCCGCTCTATAACTTGAAAACCGCTCAAGCTATATTCGCGAAACTTCATATAAATATCAATCAACATGAGACGACGTGCAGAGTGCAAGAATGGTAACTCTGGCATTTATACTTTTTGAGTTATTTCCCTTGGAACTTAGTCCATCACAAAATTGTGTTTCAATCGTGTCCGTTCTATAACTTGAAAACCGCTCAAGCTATATTCGCGAAACTTCATATAAATATCAATCAACATGAGACGACGTGCAGAGTGCAAGAATGGTAACTCTGGCATTTATACTTTTTGAGTTATTTCCCTTGGAACTTAGTCCATCACAAAATTGTGTTTCACTTGTGTTCGCTCTGTAACTTGAAAGCTGCTCAAGCTTTATTCACGAAACTTCATACAAATATCAATCAACATGAGGCAATGTGCAGAGTGCACAAATGGTAACTCTGGCATTTATACTTTTTGAGTTATTTCCCTTTGAACTTTGTCCATCACAAAATTGCGTCTCAGTCGAGTCCGTCTATAACTTTAAAACCATTCAAGCTATATTCATGAAATGTCATACAAATATCAGTCAACATCAGACGACGTGCAGAATGCACTCTGGCGTTTATACTTTTTGAGTTATTTCCCTTGGAACTTTGTCCATCACAAAATTGCGTCTCAGTCGAGTCCGTCTATAACTTTAAAACCATTCAAGCTATATTCATGAAAGTTCATACAAATATCAATCAACATCAGACGACGTGCAGAATGCAAGAATTATAACTTTAGCATTTATACTATTTGAGTTATTTCCCTTAGAACGTTGTCAGTCACAAAATTGTGTCTCAGTTGTGTCTGCTCTATAACTTGAAATCATTCAAGCTATATTCACAAAACTTCATACAAATATCAATCAACATTAGAAGAATTGCATAGTGCAAAAACCATAACTCTTGCATTTATACTTCTTGAGTTATTTCCCTTGGACCTTTGTCAGTCACAAAATCGTGTCTCAATTGCTTTATTACTTGAAAACCGGACAAGCTATATTCACGAAACTTCATACAAATGTCAGTCAACACTAGACAATCTGCAGAGCACAGCATTTATACTACATGTGTATTTGAGTTATTTCCCTTGGAACTTTGTCATTCACAAAATCGTGTCTCAATCGTCTAAGCTCTATAACTTGAAAACCGTTTAAGCTATATTCATGAAACTTCATACAAATATCAGTCAACATATAAATAGACGACGTGCAGAGCACTGTAACTCTTGCATTTATATTTATTTTTTGACAAAAACTAAATATGAATATCAGTCAACATTACATGACATGCAGAGCATAACAACTATAACTCTTGCATTTATACTTTTTACTTATTATGAATCCCTGCTTCAGAGTAGGGAAACATATTGTTTTTCCCTTGGCGTCTTAATGACTGATCCTTTTGACATCAAAAAGGGGGGAGACATCTGTTTTTTGGTAGGAAAACAATTCTAGTAAAAGACTTTATTATTTTATGAGGGTGACAACATTTAGCAAGTGAGCTAATCTTCCATGAGGCCCTCAAAACTATATACAAAATATTACACATATTAAAATACAGGATAAAAACTTTTGAATGATGACTTCCTGTTAAGAATGATTTGTTGGTTCCAAAACAAACCAGTATGTTTTCATATTATAAAACTTAAGAAATGCGTTAATCTAAGATTCAGCAGTTAAGGGCTTCAAGGCTTTGGACATGTAATTCAAAGGTCATGGGTTGTTGAATTAGCCAGCCATAAGTACTTGTACTGCTTGCTAATCTACCATATTTATTCAGCTATAAAACTGGGGTTACCCATGTCTAGATTGAAATCAATCTTAGGAAATTCTGCTATAATACAGGTTTTTCCTTTCCAAAACAAACCCAACAAATATCTAGATTCATCTTATTATTCATCCTTTAAAGATGGATGTAAATTTTTGGGATTGTTTTGGTAGGAAAAAACTCTGTCCTATAACTAAAGAGATCATGTGGTCATATACTTAGTAGAACCCATTGACCATGTCCTCTTAGCTTGGTGATTCCATGACAAAAGTTTTTACTGAGGGCAAGTATTTGGGTGTTGCCCTACATAGGGTTATTTCTGTAAAACTAAGTACTCCAGAACAATGTTGCTAATTATTCTAACACCTGGGATGATGTTTTTTTCCTCCTTCTTAATTACCATACCTGTGCCAAGTTTTTCCTCACCTGGAATTTAAGGTCAGGCTGGCCCTGTGGTTCCGGATACACCATCCAAGTACATGTAATTACCAGTATTTATTTTTTGAGAGTGATGGTTAGTCCAGCTTGAAGCAGTGGATGTTAGGTGTCCATTTGACCATTTTGTGACTTTATTTGATTTTTAACAGTGACGTACTTGTGGTTTGCATAATTCCTAGCCCTCTGGTGGTTTGGCCTTAAGAGATTACCTCCCATAAACAGTCCCTTAAAGGAAGTAAATTGAATTGTCTCTCTTGACAACTATGGAAAAGATTTACTTCCCTTACCAAATGAATTGTCTCCCTTTGTAAAATGTTTTATTTAATTGCCTGATTTTAGATTTCCTTCATGTACCAACTGAATTGCCTCCGACTGCAAAACATATTTCTTGTAAAATATTTACCTTCCTTGCTTTATGTTAGTGATCAATATATGAATTATTCTAGTTCTGTCTTTGATAAACCTGAAAGCTGGATACAGTTGGAAATGTTTTACAGTATTAATCCTAATAAACGCCCCTTCTCAAATAAACACCCCTTGCCTCTTTTCCAAAAAATAATGTAAAAGTGACTTTCCAACCTCCGAGTTTTCCATCAGTTTTACAATGGGGAATGGCAGTAATTTCTATTTGCAAATTTCTGGAGGACATAGCTCTACACATGGGGTCCAGTCTTCAAGGAAAGAATTTGCCCATAGAGGAGCAAATTCTTCCCTTTAAGAGCTGACTCATATTTAGAACAGAGGCAAAAAAAAGAAAAAAAACAAAACTGGAAACTAGCAGAATTGCTTCATCTAAAAGTTTATCCATTCCTCTCAAATGCTGTTTATTAGAAGTATTTTGGCAGTGGTTGATTTACTACTTTTTAGGCTCTAAATAATACCCCCTTCTGTAAAAAGCACCATCCGGGGGCATTTAATAAGATTGATATAGTAAATTATTTTCACAACCAGATATTAGCATTTTAGCATTGCCTATTTACTTTCTTAAGTGTGTAGGAGAGGTGATAGTGTAGTGGATAATGCACTAGACTACCAGTCCAGGGGTCACAGGTTCGATCCCTGCTTCTCTGGTCTTTCAGATGAGGCTTTAAACAGAGGTCCCATCTCAGTATAACCTATTTATTGGTGGGACGATAAGCCCAAGTTCACTCACTCGCTCTTTATTAGTCTATGTCATGGGCTTGCTATGTTTTCATACATACCTTTTTCATACGCAAACTTTAAACAGTCTTGTGTTTTTATGAGGAGAAAAGTTGGTAACCTTTAGAGCGAAAACATCATGGGGCGGCCATAAGAAGAAATTCATAATTCACAGATCACGTGTAATTAATGGCACATGATGTCAGTGAAGTGAATTTAGAACAGAATTTATGAATGAATTAAATACTGATGTTGAAGGTTTGCCAAGCCACTCACTCTTTACTGTTTATTAGATTGATGAACAAGAAAAATTGAATCGTAATATCTATTAGTTCATTCACATGAAAACATATGGCAAAGCCATAATTACCAAAATATTGCAACAGATATCATCCTGCAATTAAGTCATCCCTTCTGACAATGTGCAGAGCACAAAGTCTTGATTAGTTTTTATCCCCCGACCGAAAGGTTCAGGGGATATAGCGATGGGCCTGCCGTCCGTCCGTCTGTCTGTCCGTCCGTCCGTAAACATTTTCTTGTCCGCTCTATATCTTGAATACTCTTTGGAATATTTTCATGATACTTCACAGTTATGTAGAACAGGTCATGATGATGTGTCGCATACAAGAGTGGTAGCTCTTCCTATTGTACTTTTTAATTATCTCCCCTTTGGTGATTTTTTGGCAGATTCGTGTCCGCTCTATAACTTGAATACCCTTTGGAATATTTTCATGTTACTTCACAGAAATGTAGAACAGGTCATGACGATGTGTCGCGAACAAGAATGACAACTCCTGCTTTCTTACTTTTTTAGTTATTTCCCCTTGATGGTTTTAGGTGTGATTTCGTGTCCGCTCTATAACTTGAATACCTTTTGGAATATTTTCATGATACTTCACAGATATGTAGAACAGGTCATGATGATGTGTCGGAACAAGAATGACAACTCTTGCTTTCTAACTTTTGGAGTTATTTCCCTTTGATGATTTTAGGTGTCCGCTCTATAACTTGAATACCTTTTGGAATAGTTTCATGATACTTCACAGATATGTAGAACAGGTCATGACAATTTGTCTCATGCATGAATGATAACTCTTGCTTTTATACTTTGTGAGTTATTTCCCTTTGGTAGTTTGAGCTGATGTTTGAGTCTCTGCTCCAAATCTGTATAACCCTGGCCTGCTCCACAATTTGAACAACCGTGTACCTTTTAGAATATTGCTGATCATGCTGTGATATCTTATCAGTGTTCCTAACTCTCTCTGACCCCTCCACATTCCCATGCCCACTTCCGCACCCCGCCCCCCCCCCCCCCCCCCCCCCCCCAAAAAAAAAGAAAATTCCAGATTTGGATTCTTTGTCCAAATTCACTTACTAGAGAGCTCAAAATTAGGTTTGTAGGGCTTGTACTTTAGAAGTTATTCACACATTTTGAAAGTTGTCGTTTGCTATACATTTGTGTATATGGTGGCTGTTTGAGATATTACCTCTTTTTAGCAGTCAAGCATACTGTTTTAGTCTGAGTGTTAGATAATCATGCATCTGTTAACAATTAATGTCAATCAGAAGCATAAAAGAACGACAATATATTACTAATATGTATTTTGAAGTGCACCCTTTTTACCAAGGCCAATGCGGGTCTTCGGTCGGGGGATTTGCCATCTCCTCTGATGGCTATTTTTATCTTGGACAAAATTATGCCCCTTGTTAATGAAGATATTTTCACGAAATTGGAACAAATACAATGCATCATCAGCCAGCGTGCAGTGAACAAGACTGGTTACTCCATTTCCCTTTGTATTGGATTATTTATGCCCCTTGTTAATTTTTAAGAGAAAAGCATTTTCACCTCATACTTCTTAAACGGATGAAGATGTTTTCATGAAAAATTGCAAATATAAACCATTGTATAACTATAAAAGATGATAGGGCAGTGCAAAGAGAATAAAGATCCAAACTTCATTTCTTTGTTTTTAGACAGAATTATTTCCCCTTTGTTCAGAGAATGACTGTAGTTGAGTTCTTTCTGTTTTATCCCAGTAACACATGCAATTAATGAGTTTTCTGTAAAGTGGGATCCCTAGTTATTGTTTGGACATTTATTTGAAAAGAAAAGATCCAGGAGAAGTCGACTACTACTTCAGTTTGTGTCATAATGCATAAAAGATTATCATATCATGATGAGGAGAGCTATGCCATACAAAAACTGGTTAGCATGTGAATTGGGAAGTCGGATCAGCCTGAACAGTCACATTCGAATCTCTTGTTGCTGTTCACCTTATAGATTTCTGTAGGTCCAAGGATTGTTACTGCAAACAGGGAAGACTCTAATCAGACTGCACATTTGTGCAGTCTGATTAGAGTATTCCTTGTTTGAATGTGCAGTGAGAATCCTTTTCATGTGCAGCAGTTCATATAATCATGAGTGTGTCCTTGAGAGTAATGTTCTTATCAGCTGCAACTGTCAGCTTCTATACATCATGGTTTCCAAGTACAGTGGTGCCATTTTTTGCTCAAGAGGAGACAGTTTTGCTATTATTTGTAGTTTTATCAGCATTTGATGCGTCAGTATTTCTGAGCATCAGCTGCACCAAAATTTGTATACCAACAAAATTGGGCCTGCGAGACCTTCTTTATAATTGCGTTCATTGCAACAGAAAAATTCCTTATAACGTCAATTTGCATGGCATAAAAGCTATATTTTATTCAAATGTACCTTATTCATGGCATTACATACTTGCAGTAGACTTTTAAACACACATTTCAAAGAAACAGAATTTAATGTTTAAAGCATCAGAGAAACGCTGCTTATAGTCATGAAGGATGGAGAAGCTTTGTAAGTGAAAACTGAAAGAGAGCTTTAGTGTTTTCAGCACTTGTAAACAAGTAATCAGCCGGGAAAAATATTTGCGCTAATAATCATATGCATCAGAAATTCCCATGATGTGCTTTTTTGGGGGCATGTGTGCTTATTAGGTCGAATACAGTATGTTCTTTGTAATATAGCAAATTAATATCAAAATCTTTAGGCACGTACAACAAACATCATCATTGTAAAGAGGGCTAACTGTATTGTGTGATCAGCAAAGAACCAGTGGGCAATCTGTGCTATCCTATGACAGCCCTTGTTTGTCATCATGTAATAATGGCCTAAAACTGATGAATGGAGCAAATCCAAAATCAGAGGCAGAAGATTTCTGTTTCCATACGCCAGGTCCTACAACCATGGCCTTGAGTATGAGTTGCTATAGTTCCTCATTGTTAATAAATTGGAGCTGAGACCCAGGCAAAGTTACCGTAGAACATCATTGATATTTCTAAAACTGATGCTGATAATTAGACTTAAAGACTGCAGATTTCAGTAAGTCTGTGTTTTGGACATTAAAGACCCCTACTAGACTGTTCAACTATGCAGGATGATGTTGATAAGGTTGATAACATTGGTAATGTCTGTTTTACCAGCACCCAGCTCAGGTAATCTCTGCCAGCATGATCTGATTTGTCTGTCAGGCTACATTAAGACCAGAGTCTTAATCAGTCAGCAGTGAAGCTAAAACTAGGTTTCCTAGAGCTGTTGTAGCCTGTAGGAACAGTTACGGTGCAATACATTCATTATTTCGAACTGTCAGCACAGTATTGAGTAAAAGCAAAAAC
Source organism: Ctena decussata (assembly GCA_963989385.1). Classification (NCBI taxonomy): domain Eukaryota; kingdom Metazoa; phylum Mollusca; class Bivalvia; order Lucinida; family Lucinidae; genus Ctena; species Ctena decussata. The sequence goes on from OZ022506.1 coordinate 87,442,705, forward strand.
ATGCAATATAAAAAGTCCAATGGGAACAATAATGAATGCCAACACTGAACAATATTTCCTGAAAGCCACTTTTTAGCTCACCTGCACAAATGTACAGGAAGAGCTATTGCAGTATCCCTGGCGTCAGCGTTGGCGGCGTTAGCAAAATGTTAAAGTTTTATGTTAAAGTTTTTTAGGTGATTGGCAAGGTGCTGTCAGGCGACCTATCCTGTCCCACAGACAGGTCTTGTTACATCTGGAAGTGTTTCACACTCTAAAGTGGTATAAAGCACACAGTCAGGAGGAAGAGATTTAAAATAGACATATCAGAGAGTACCAAAGAGTGCTTTGAATTTACACACACACTTACTATATGTAAAAGTAGGTCACAGTGGTAAGTTGGTCACACTGACAAGTAGGTCATAGATGCATCTTGCAGTGTACTTGTGAAAAATTTCGAACAAGCTGTATGGTTTTGCCATTAAAGCCTTGCAATGCTAAATATACCTGCCTTGATTATTTTTTGCTGTTTTAAATTTTTTTGGTTTCTGACTAATTATTGCCAGCCGCAGGTGCCAGTTATAACAGTTGGAAACTAATCCAGCTTGTTAACACTTAAGGGCCAGAGACGAAAATAGCTGAATTTGCAAACAGCGTAGATCCTGATGAGGCAGCTCAAAATGAGCCACCTCATCTAGATCTACACAGTTTGTCCTGTAGTCTTTGAGTTTTCAATATGATAAAGCTTGGATGAAACAATTTTGGAGGTAAATTTTGTAGTCGGCTTTTTGGTGCTTAAAGGGTTAAATTGTTAATTCTTAGACACAAATTTCAGGAATCAAACAGAGCTTTTACCATTGTGCGAAAGAAAACATATTGTGGGACCTTATCAGAAACGGCACTATAACAGTGATTCTGATATGGACCCACAACATATGTTTAAATGGAAAATATCAGAAGAAATGTACAAATTTTCTCTCCCAAAAGTTTGATTGATTTATCTAAACTGTTACAAACTGTAACACTTGATGACTTTGACTGATAGTTTAGTTACTGAAATAAATTGGTAAATTGAGGTTTTAATGCAAACAGCAATCTGTCTGTCATATCCCAAGGAAAAATGACCTATAGCTACTGAAAAAGATCTTGATATTTTTTGCTCTGGTATTCCATAAGGACTTCAACCTGCAGGTAAGGGGAATTTTGAAGAGAATTCTGTCATTACTTTGTTAGTTCGCCTGTACACTATTGTTGTCACCCCGCTTCCATGGTTGCGTCCTTACTAGATGTTTGGTCAAAGCTGTTTAGGTGGCAGACAAGGGGCTGTCAGGCAAGCTGTCCTGTACCTGAACTGGTCTTGTTCATTCTCCCATAAATTACTCTGTGGTTTTCCTCCTGAGTGAGGGGTTCTTAAATGAGGGGCCACAACTGATGATTAAGTCCTAAAACACCAAGCAAAGCAAACATCATAATTTATGTCTGCAAAACTAAAAATAACATGTTTCATCCAAGCTAAAAATCATATTGAGAATTCAAAGACATAATTAAGAGGACAAACAGTGTAGAGCCAGATAAGGTGGCTCATACTGAGCCACCTTATCTGGATCTTGGCTGTTTGCAAGTAAACAATTTCAGATTTTGGCGTTTTAAGTGTTAATGAAGACATGTTACCCCACAAAAAATAAAAAAAATCTGTCTGTTTGAAGCTCATACAATATTTGGGAAACTGTCAAGGGGGTCCAAAAAAAAGTTCTATCATATTTCAAAAGAATAAGTAATATTACCATGAAGAATTTGCTTTATTTTCTCAAACTTTTTTAAATCCTTTGGGAAAATTCTGATTTAAGTTGAACTTGAGCCTTTGAGACATTGATCATATTTTGAAGAGATGTACAGATAAATGGTAAGTTCTATTCCAAATTGAAGTGTGAACATGTACATGGGCTTGAACAAAACCTTCTTTGCTGACAAACTGGAGGATGTTGAAAAAGATAACCAGTCTAACCAGGGTCTGAGATAATAGCAGTTTGGCGAAATGACTTTGAATAAGTCATTTTGCCAAACTGCTATTGTCTCAGACCCTTGTGAGGCTACATCTTCAGAGCTTGCTTTATACATTTCAGGTTGCATTTAACCGAGATGGACTGAGTCAGTTGTGGAATGAGTTGGTTCGAGATGGAGAAATCACGACAGGGAATAACAATGGATTGATTAATAGTGCTGGAGTACTGTCCAAGAAAGGTAAAGTGAACCAGTTTACAAGTAAACTTGTTTTAAGGCCTTTACACATCTTACCCCATATAGAGCCCAAAACATAGTCAACAAATTTATGTCTGCAAAATTGTAAAAAAGTTTGTCCAAGAAATATCAAATTGAGAATTGAAAGACTACAGGGCAAATAGTGTAGAGCCAGATGAAAAGGCTCGTTATTGAATTTTATAAACATAAATTTTGCTGTCTGGTTTGTTAGAATCGGGAGTTTGCAACGCTTTAGCCATGTTTAGTGGTATTTGCAGTGAAGAAAGACTGATCAGATTGCTTCAGTAGACAGCAGGTTCTGATGTTTGTGCTTCATAACTTAGCTTTACCATTGTTACTGTATTATTCAGTTATCAGTTATTGTAGTATTCAGTTATTAGATGGGGACTTTTACCTTCAGAATGACCTTAAAGGTAGGTTCCTGGACTAGCAATAACAATTATGTTCACAAAATAATTTCGTATTTTTCTGAGTAGTATTGAATTCTCCTACTTTTCTGAATGTGTTGCTGCTGAGAAAATCGTCAGATGTTGAAGAAAATAGTCATTTTCCCTTTTGGAATATTTTCTTTCGTTGGAATTCCAGTTCTGAAAATAACTATGTTTATTATGTATATAAGTGTGCGATTTCTGATGCCATTCTCCAAAGGTCCATTTTCTCTTGCTGTGAGCTCTCCTAGAGGTCCTGGCATGGCGGATCGGTTAAAACTATCCCAAAATGCAATGCAGCATGACGTCAGCTGTGTTATCTAATTTTGGCAGGAACTAAAAATAGCACTAACTGGTGTGCGAAGCAGAGTTAGGAAATCCCTTGCAAAACAACTTTTCTAATATATTTTTGATTTACACTTTTTAGTGAACTTATTCATTCCCTTTTTATAAGTGCTTTCCAACAATTTGGATGAAAGATCATCAAAATCATGATGCATTCCAAAGTACAGGAACCTACCTTTAAATATGAAAACCAGGCCCTGAGGTTATAAACCTTTTTTCATGATCAACTCAGCTGAGCATGAAATTTTCTCTGCTGATAAATATGAAAATGCCAACTGATGTTGGCATTTTCATATTCATAAGCAGAGAAAATTACATACCCAGCCCTGAGGTTATAAACCTTTTTTCATGATCAACTCAGCTGAGCATGAAATTTTCTCTGCTGATAAATATGAAAATGCCAACTGATGTTGGCATGCCAACTGATGTTGGCATTTTCATATTCATAAGCAGAAAAAATTATATACCCAGCCCTGAGGTTATAAACCTTTTTTCATGATCAACTCAGCTGAGCATGAAATTTTCTCTGCTGATAAATATGAAAATGCCAACTGATGTTGGCATGCCAACTGATATTGGCATTTTCATATTCATAAGCAGAGAAAATTACATACCCAGCCCTGAGGTTATAAACCTTTTTTCATGATCAACTCAGCTGAGCTTGAAATTTTCTCTGCTGATAAATATGAGTTGGCATTTTCATATTCATAAGCAGAGAAAATTACATACCCAGCCCTGAGGTTATAAAACTTTTTTCATGCTCAACTCAGCTGAGCATGAAATTTTTTCTGCTGATAAATATGAAAATGCCAACTGATGTTGGCATTTTCATATTCATAAGCAAAGAAAATTACATACCCAGCTAAACTGAGCAAGAAAACAACTGTACTTATCAGTAATTTGCTATTTAAAAAATAAATGTAAAGGTTTCCCATAGCCTAATAGCCGTAGGGGCAGTGGGGGTTAGAGACCCACTGTATCTTGGGCACAGCTGATGAAAGGCGGAGCCCATCCCTCTCCTTTCGCTGCCTTATCCTTCCCTGATTCGAAAAAGGTACCCATTTACTGCTGGGTTGACAGAGAGTTTTCCAGTCATCGTATGGCGACAGTGAGCCGCGAACTCACGACCTTACGGTGACTTTCTGCACAGTAGCCGAGCCACTCTAACCACTCGACTACGGCGCCTCTCTATTTGCTATTTATTAGCAGGTAAATTTCATGCTCAGCTGAGTTCAGCACAATTTTTTTTTTTTATAACCTCAGGGCCAGGTATATTTACTCTGAGGCAAAAGTTATTTATTTCAATCTTGTTAAGTCACAAAAATCAAGATCCCTCATGTTAGGTGGATCTAGATTTTTGGGGGTTGTTTTGGAAGGGGCAAAGCAACCTGTCTTTAAGCCAAATAAATATGCAATTTCTTGCTGAATGTGCAGAGGTAGTGAATGGAATTTGGGTTGTATCTTCTTCATGAGAACTATTTTTTTTCATGGGGAAAAAATGAATTCTCTCATCACCTCATGCATCTTCTGCATAACACTGATGGAAATTAGATTTTAGCTTGCTAGGCAAATTGGCAGTATTGCATGAATAATAATGCTTTTACGTAAATATTTCTTATGTCAGAAATGAATGTGGCCACATTTTGTGACAGCTAGTTGGATTCTACAAAGAGGCAGTCATTTGGCTTGTTCTTAAGAGGTTAAAGTCACCTTATCTAAGACAAATCAGGTTAACTTCATACAAGTACATACAAAAGTGGAATGCAAATGCATGCAAAAGTGGAACACAGCCGTCTCAGTCTTAATTAATAACTTAAAGACCTAGGTGGACTATAAAAGGCTGAATTAGGGCAGCTAATCTCAGTATGGACAAACTCGGCACCAGGAGTAGGATACCTTCCGTTGAGGCTCCTGGGGGAAAACCTTTATGAGAATGGGAACAACAACAACTAATCTCAGTATTTCTCTAGACACCTAAAGGTAAACAGCTCCAGGACTGTAGCAGTATGCCATAAAACACTCCAATAACTGATCTGATTAGTTGCTGCTTGTGTACAGGAATTTACCTCCAATAACCGATCTGATTGGTTACTGCTTGTGTATAGGAATTGACCTCCAATAACCGAGCTGATTGGTTACTGCTTGTGTATAGGAATTTACCTCCAATAACCAATCTGATTGGCTACTGCTTGTGTACAGGAATTTACCTCCAATTACTGATCTGATTAGTTACTGCTTGTGTACAGGAATTTACCTCCAATAACCGATCTGATTGGTTACTGCTTGTGTACAGGAATCTGCCTCCAATAACTGATCTGATTGGTTACTGCTTGTGTACAGGAATTTACCTCCAATAACTGATCTGATTGGTTACTGCTTGTGTACAGGAATTTACCTCCAATAACTGATCTGATTGGTTACTGCTTGTGTACAGGAATTTACCTCCAATAACTGATCTGATTGGTTACTGCTTGTGTACAGGAATTTACCTCCAATAACCGATCTGATTGGTTACTGCTTGTGTACAGGAATTTACCTCCAATAACTGATCTGATTGGTTACTGCTTGTGTACAGGAATTTACCTCCAATAACCGATCTGATTGGTTACTGCTTGTGTACAGGAATTTACCTCCAATAACTGATCTGATTGGTTACTGCTTGTGTACAGGAATTTACCTCCAATAACCGATCTGATTGGTTACTGCTTGTGTACAGGAATCTGCCTCCAATAACTGATCTGATTGGTTACTGCTTGTGTACAGGAATCTACCTCCAATAACTGATCTGATTGGTTACTGCTTGTGCAGAAAATTTACCTGGGAAATGATTGACAGTTTATCAAGATTAAGTTTTATCAATAAGGCAATTGATTGGTATTAATTTTATTAGTAAGACTGTAGCTGTGCCCACATACAGACTTTAGGCACAGAATCCAGGCTAGAGAGTAAGAGAAAAAGGGCCAAGACCCACAGAATAGCTTACTGTATTAGTTCAGTTAAACACCCCGGTTGCATTTTATGAAAGGGGGATGTTATTTAGAGCCTAAAATGAAGTAAATCAGCTACTGCCAAAGTACCTCTAATAAGCAATATAAAGGTGATGGGAATGCTTTCAGATGAAGCAACTCTGTTATATTTTGCCTCACTTCTCAAAAGGGGTTTACTCTTAAAGGAAAGAATTTGCTCCTCTAGGAGCAAATTCTTTCATTTAAGAGTAGACACCATTTCAAAAGAGAAGCAAACAGGAATTTATGCAAGTTAACATAACATCCTTTCAGAAAAGAGGCAGGGGGGCATTTATTAGGATTGATATGGTAACTGTAAGTTTTCTGACTACATCAGATAAAGAAGTATAATTATGATAGTCCTCAGTTATAAAATTATACGAAAACTTAACTTCAAGTTGCAGATAAGATATCAAAACCAGTAGCAAGCAATGTCTCAAAGAAAACTATTTTCTGTTCAAAGAAAGAAACACCAAATATTAATCTAAACAAATATGCTTTAGTAAGAACACTTTAATTACTAGATTTGATTAAATGTTAATATCATATGCCGTAAACTGTTGTTTAGTGCCCAAAAATTTCAGCAAAAAGCAAAAGTAAGATATACAGTCTTTAGTGAATGAAAATCAATCCTAGGTAGGTGAAGGAACTGCTCCATTGAAGATGATTTAAATTATTATGGAGGCATGATTTAAAGGTCTTAACTAAATGATATACTTGACTTTTATTACACATCCTTTGAAGCCAGCCAAGAAAATGTTTCTTGTTTCTAATTTCAGTTACATTTGTAACTTTCAAACATTATATTTTCTTTCCCGAACCATTCATCTTAAAGCCATCTAAATGGTCTGGCTGTTACCCTTTTGCACTAAAAGCACAATGAACTCCTAACATTGTTGATTCAGATGAGGTGGCTCATAATGAGCTGCCTCATCTGGATCTACACTGTTTGCCCTCTAGTCTTTGACCTCTCAGTATAATATAGCTTCGATGAAACACTGTTTGAAATGTTGCGGATGTTAATTTTGTTCTCTGCATGTGCAGATGTGCACAGGGAGCTGCCTTAGTGTAGTGGATAAGGTGCAAAACTACCAATCCAAGAGTCACAAGTACAATGCCCCCCCCCCCCCCCCCCCCCCCCCCCCCCCCCCCCCAAAAAAAAAAAACAAAAAAACAACACACTTCTCCGGTCTTTTGGATGAGACTTTGTGTTTGTGTGAAGTTCACTCTGTTGCACATACAAATTTTGGCTCTAAGGCTTAGTAAAGCATTTTCAATTACTTAACCCATTGCATTCTGGGTATTTTTTGTTGTCTGCTGAAGTTGTCGTCTGCATCAAAAATCAAGAATATTTTGACAATATTGGTCTAACTAACTCTTGTAGAAATGATGTCTAGGCAGCAAACAGTTCGGATCTCAGATCAGGCCCCACGTTTGTGGGGCCTGATCAGGATCCAAACTGTTTGCAAATAGAATGGGTTAATTGGAGAATTAGTGAAAGAACTGATGCCAAATGACATGATAAGGAAGACAACATCATAAATATTGTCAGTTTTCTTATTTCATAATAAATCTTAGTTATGACTGCAGAGTAATTATTTTTGGTGCATCATACTTCTTGAACCCTCTGGGAGTTTTGCAATTATACTTGGGTTATGATACATGCGAGTGTTAGGTATACTTTAAGCTCTCTCAAGAGGTTTGTACCGACAAAGAGTGAAAAAAAATGAGTTTTGAAAATGAACATGTAATCAGGAGTTCATTGGCAGTTGCAGGTAAGCTGCCAAATTTCTGAAAACTTAAGATCAGAGCCCTAGATAAGAGGGAGTATTTGGTGATAATTAGGGATAATTTTTGTTAATTCTGAATAAAAACCTATGTTGTGACCCCTCATCTGAACCGTCTCATCGAGACGGTTCAGATGAGGGGTCACAACATATGGTTTCAATGAGAAATAAAGAAAATTATCCCTCAATTATCATCAAATACCCCTCTTATCTAGAGCTCTGTTAAGATGGATTCTCTGGAAGACAGGAACTGACCAAAGAAATGAAAATAGCAGATAACTGTTTTAAATTGTTCTAATAATTGCTTCCTCTCTAATAAATAATCCCTCTCACTTTATCTGTTAAAAAAGTTTCCCAATTCCTGCAAAATTGGCTTTTTGAGACCACCAAAATTTGTACATGTATTGCCCAAATTTTGTATAAAGAATGCCATTTGTAGGACTTCTGAGCTGCAACACTGTCCATGCCACCAAGCAACAGCTTGATGCAGTGCTTCAAAAGCTGTAAAAAACTGATAGAAATACCACCATTAGCTCTATGGGTTGAAATCATCACACTGCACTTACTAGCACAGCCCTAGATAAGAGGGAGTATTTGGTGATAATTAGGGATAATTTTTGTTAATTCTGGATAAAAACATGTGTTGTAACCCCTCATCTCAACCGTCTCGATGAGACGGTTCAGATGAGGGGTCACAACATATGGTTTTAATGAGAAATAAAGAAAATTATCTCTCAATCATCATCAAATACCCCTCTTATCTAGAGCTCTGAAAGTCTTATGATTAGATCACTATGACCTGTTCTCTTAGAATGGTTCATCAGTTATGCTATAGATTCTGTTATCACATGAGCAAAGATCATTGTGCATGACAGAAGGTGACTGTGACCTAGTTTCTTGTAAAGTGGGTCACTGTCATATTGCAGTCTCTATTATAACAGTGGCAAGATGCAGCACTGACTCAGTTTTAATAAATTGTAAATGTTGACAGATGGAAGAAATGTTGGATATACATGTAGACTGATAACAATAGCTTACAAGTTTTGAATAAATGTACACTTTGAAAACAATTTAATTATTGGGGAATACATGATGTAAATCAGTGGAAATCCAAACAAATTATGAACAGTATTTAACCCATTCCATTTGGGATACCCTTTTAAGAGTATCTGGGCAAACAGTTTGGATCCAGATCAGGCCCCGCAAATGTGGGGCCTGATCTGAGATTCAAACTGTTTGCTGCCTAGACATCATTTCTACAAGAGTTAGTTAGACCAATATTGTCAAAATATTCTTGATTTTTTATGCAGACGACAATTTCAGTAAACAACAAAAAATACCCAGAATGCAATGGGTTAACCAAATTTTCCCTCACAACAAGTTCTGGATGAATACATTTACATACAAAAGTAAATGAGCAGGGGCTTGACACTCACCTCTGGCCAGTGCCACCACCTGTTAATGAAGCATACAAAACTAAAGGATGTCTGGAGGAATGGACATAGAATGATGGAACAGATAATATTGGATGAAAAGGCAAAAATTATATTGCCCTGGATATTGTACCCTAATTAAGTATTGGGACACCTAAAACCATTAATTTTCCATTTGTTCCAAATGGAAAATTAATGGTGTTTAGGTGTCCCAATGTTAAGCACATTAGGGTTTAGTGACTGTTTTTTGCTTGTTGAAAAAAACAGAGTTCGTTGAAGAACGCAAATCAGTGAGAAACTTATTCAAGTGTAGAAAGGTGCCAAAAAGTACAATATGAGATGTGTCAGCTAGAAACCGGTAAGATAGCCTGCACATATGCGTGTTCTGGTCAAGAATGTGCATAGCTGATTCACACAGTGATAAGACATTGTAGATTTGTAAAAGCAAATTGTGCATTGTACAGACTAGACTGGGTATTTACTCAGGATGGTCCAGTTAGGCTAGGTCCATGCATGCCTGAAACATTTTTACTCATGATAAGGCTCATTCACATATTATTAGAAGCATAAAAGACAAAGGATCTTAAACGGTTTATGGAAGTTCTGTGTTTCTAATTTTCACCAAGATATTATTAGCTTGCAATGAAGAAAATAGTGAGAATGCTCTGACATGTTATTATAATCAGGATACCTTTTGTTCTAACTGTTAACTGTAGCACCTGAGCCAAAGTGCGTGTGAGCCGGTAGTCAGGAAAAAGAAGCTAAAAGCATAAAATATGACGTCCATGACCAAGATTGAAATCAGCATTTGTACATTATGGTCCGAACTTTTGCAGCTTAGTAGGAATTTAGATTCATTGAACCTCCAAAGCAAACAGTGAATGCCCAGATCAGCCTGCTCTGATGCAGGCTGATCTGGGCATTCACTGTTTGCATATGAAATAAGGTCCCTTTTCACCAATCCATGGTCCATTTGTTTTAGCGTTTAACTTTCTTTTTGTTACTTCTGAGAGATGGGAAGGTTTATTTTGGCAGAAAATTGTTACTAAAAAATTCGTGTTTTCTGTGGGAGCCGATGATTGGTTGTAACAATTTGTCTTTTGTTACCTGTTATTTTGGCTGACATAGTTTCCATGTCTTGCATCGTTTATTGTGCTGATGCAGTTATGAGCTTTTTTTAAGACTCTCAGTGAGGCAGTGTTGGCAGGTGAGAGGTACCGTTGGAAATCAGAGTAGATGAGTGCATAAGTCTCTTCTCAGAGAAAGTTACGGTAAATCGGTACATTTTCAGGGGAAGCAACTCTGCTGCTTTTTGCCTCCCTTCTCAATTGGGGTCAACACTTAAAGGAAAGAACTTGCTCCTGAAAAGGAGCAAATTCTTCCCTTTAAGAGTAGACCCCAGGGCTGGGAGGCAAAAAGGAAGTCACTAAAGCTGTTCTGATATGAAAAACTGGCAGATCTGTTTATCTTAAAGACTTATCAAGTTCAACCTTAACCTTTTAAACTTTGAAAAAAGCTTTTTTAACAGTCTGTGGGGAGGCACTGTGATGGAGTGGTTAGAACAACGCATTTATGATGTAGAAGGGAGCCAAAAGGGGGGGGGGGGGGGGGGGGGGTCAAACCCAGGTCAGGCCATCTGGCATCTGGAGAAAAGTCTCTCTGTCAACCGAGCAGCAAATGGGTATTAGTTTTGAATCAGGGAAGGCTAAGGCAGTGGAAAGAGAAGGATGGCCTCTGCCTTTAATATGCTATACCCAAAATACAGTGGGCCTCTGACCCCCATTGCCCCTATGGCTGTTAGGCTCTGGGAAACCTATACCATTACAGAGCCGTTTAAAACAAAAAAAGAAAAAGAAAAAAAAAGGAAATTTTTTTCAGTAATAATCAGGTCAGGCAAACGTAACATGTTTCTTGTTTCCTGTAGTGATTTGGTTTAAACATATTTCACTTCGAAAAATTCTACCTACAACATATATTGTGATAATACCTATTATAAGGATATGAAGTTAGTAAAATGCATACCTAGTTCATCTCCTTAGTAGTGGTTTTCAGTAGATATCTCTATTTACTCTTGTGTCCCACCATATTCTAATATGCAATGTCACATTTTCACCTTTCTAAGACTTTTACTCTGCATTCATAACAGTGCTTTTAGCAAAGTAAAACCAGGGGCCGTATTCATAAAGCCACTTAAGTCGTTGCTATGCGGTTGCTAAGGCTAAATATCTATAGGGGAGATTCCCTACAACTACGAAATTTGGTCTGGAGGAACAGTCTTTGTAAGACTGTTCCTCAGAGCAAATTTCATAGTTGTAGGGAATCTCCTTCAAAGAAATTTAGCCATAGCAACAGCATAGCAACCACTTAAGTCGTTTTATAAATACGGCCCCAGAGATTAGGTATGTAAGATTTCGGACAGGATATATTGCAGGATATACTGTCGCAAGTTTTCGAAGTTAAAAATTCAGATTTCGGGCTATATTCATAAGTGCATTAGAATGTTTTTAACTTCTTTCTATCGTCACCTTTGGCCTCCACTATCAGCTGTTTAATCTAAGGCCAGACATACCATCACATATCAATTTATATCAAACCTGAAATTTGCAGTTCTTTGTAGAAAAAGATAAATTAAACAGAGATGCTGATACACATACTGATTTTGATCTTGAAAAATTGTTATGTTTCTAGATATTGTTACTAGGAAGTCAGTTGTTAATAGTTCTTCTGTACTGCTGTTTTTCATTGTACGGAAAGAAACAAGTCATATTCATTTTTTTCTCACCTTTAACTAGCATAAAGGAGACATAGGTATTATCCATCAGCAGCATTTTGCATCAAGTTAAAAGGTTTAGCTCTGTTTTGTTACAGTGGGCAGACAGATGAGACTTAGCATCCTGCAGCTGTTAACCCATTGCATATTTTTATCCCCCGACCAAAAGGTTCGGGGGATATAGCGATGAGCCTGGCGTCCGTCCGTCCGTCTGTCCGTCTGTCTGTCCGTCCGTCCGTCCGTCCGTCCGTAAACACTTTCTTGTCCGCTCTATATCTTGAATACCCTTTGCAATATTTTCATGATACTTCACAGTTATGTAGAACAGGTCATGACGATGTGTCGCGTACAAGAATGGTAACTCTTGCTATTGTACTTTTTGAATTATCTCCCCTTTGGTGATTTTTTGGCAGATTCGTGTCCGCTCTGTAACTTGAATACCCTTTGGAATATTTTCATGATACTTCACAGAAATGTAGAACAGGTCATGACGATGTGTCGCGAACAAGAATGACAACTCTTGCTTTCTTACTTTTTGAGTTATTTCCCCTTGATAGTTTTAGGTGTGATTTTTGGCAGATTCGTGTCCGCTCTATAACTAGAATACCCTTTGGAATATTCTCATGATACTTCACAGATATGTAGAACAGGTCATGACGGTGTGTCGCGAACAAGAATGACAACTCTTGCTTTCTCACTTTTTGAGTTATTTCCCCTTGAGCATTTTAGGTATGATTTCGTGTCCGCTCTATAACTTGAATACCTTTTGGAATATTTTCATGATACTTCACAGATATGTAGAACAGGTCATGGCGATGTGTCGCGAACAAGAATGACAACTCCTGCTTTCTTACTTTTTGAGTTATTTCCCCTTGATGGTTTTAGGTCTGATTTCGTGTCCGCTCTATAACTTGAATACCTTTTGGAATATTTTCATGATACTTCACAGATATGTAGAACAGGTCACGACGATGTGTCGCGAACAAGAATGACAACTCCTGCTTTCTTACTTTTTGAGTTATTTCCCCTTGATGGTTTTAGGTCTGATTTCGTGTCCGCTCTATAACTTGAATACCTTTTGGAATATTTTCATGATACTTCACAGATATGTAGAACAGGTCACGATGATGTGTCGCGAATAAGAATGACAACTCTTGCTTTCTTACTTTTGGAGTTATTTCCCTTGGATGATTTTAGGTGTCCGCTCCATAGCTTGAATACCTTTTGAAATATTTTCATGATACTTCACAGATATGCAGAACAGGTCATGACAATTTGTCTCATACTTGAATGATAACTCTTGCTTTTAGACTCAGTGAATTATTTCCCTTTGGTAGTTTGAGCTGCTGTTTCTGTCTCTGCTCCAAAACTGTATAACCCTTGCCAGCTCCAGAATTGGAATAAGCGTGTACCTTTTAGAATATTTATGATCATGCTGTGATATCTTATCAGTGTTCCTAACTCTCTCTTACCCCTCCACATTCCCGTGACCCCTCCCCCCCCCCCCCCCCCCCCCCCCCCCCCCCCAAAAAAAAAAAAAAAATTTTTTTTCCAGATTTGGATTCTTTGTCCAAATTCACTTACTAGAGAGCTCAAAATTAGATTTGTAGGGCTTGTACTTTAGAAGTTATTCACACATTTTGAAAGTTGAATGTATTGTATGCTATACATTTGTGTATATGGTGGCTGTTTGAGATATTACCTCTTTTTAGCAGTCAAGCATACTGTTTTAGTCTGAGTGTTAGATAATCATGCATCTGTTAACAGTTAATGTCAATCAGAAGCATAAAAGAACAACAATATATTACTAATATGTGTTTTGAAGTGCACCCTTTTTACCAAGGCCCATGGGGGTCTTCGGTCGGGGGATTTGCCATCTCCTCTGATGGCTATTTTTGTCATCTGCTGAAATTGTCATCTGCATTAAAAATCAAGAATATTTTGATAATACTAGAAAAGAGCCGGCGCAAGCGTGGAAATATTTCATGATGGTCAAGTTTATATAAAAAAAAAGCGAGTTTTAATTTTTCAATGTAAATGGCCTTAGGCCCAGGTGAAGATATGACCTTTACCATGAATACTCACTAAAGCTTCATTTACCTAATTAGTTGTCTGCATCTACAAACTTTCAGGTAGCAGACTGCATTGTTTCTAAAAAAAAATCAACTTTTTTCACTTTTTCCTATAGAAAAATCTAAGTGACTCAAAAGTTGACCTTGCCGTAAAACAGATCAAGGTCATCCCAGGGTCATCATTTATATAAATTTTGTTGAGCTTTTGAGTCCTTGATGCGACATGCTAAGTTTCAAGATCATAGGATTTGTGGTTCTGGGGGAGAATTTGTTGATTTGATGCTTAACGTCCACGGTAAACAGCTAAGGTTATGTCGGGACGGTCAGTTAACCTAACCACACTATTCCTGGGCAGGCTTAGACCTCCTAAGCGGTTAACCAGTACTAAGTGCACATACTTTCGCCAGTAACTGACAACTGCCCTTCTTGAATCAGCGGAAGGAGAAACGAAAGTATGTGGCCAGACCGGGTTTCGAACCCAGGACCTCTGACTTAGGAGTCAGGTGCCCTACCGATTGCGCTACGCGGCCCGGCGTGGTTCTGGGGGAGAAGATTTTTGAAATTTTCTACCATAATAAATGTTTGCCATCTTGGTTATGTGACCTGTCCTGGGTATTTTTTTTTACTGGAAAAATTGGGTCCTGGAACGTTTTGAGGGAAAATATTCAAGCCCTCTGAAGACTAAAGGCTTATTTAGCTTCGTTGAATCATTGAAATTGATTTGTCTGCTTCGCTGGAAAAAATGCCCTTTCTTACCTGGCGCATGACTGTGTGTTAACCTTAGACATTTTTAATTTTTGTCTTTTCGAAAGTTCAGTTCAGTTTGAATTCTCCTAACGACGTTCCCCAAGTGGCTCAGCGGTACGTAACCATAGCCGCACACACTTGGCGCCGTGTGTCCGTCCAACTTTTCGAAAGACCATGTGCGTTGAGCTTTATTCTTCAATGGGCGGGTTCGATTGGCTACTCGTATTGACTATACGACTAGAAGAAAATGGGTCGTTTCGAGCCAGGGCCGTCGGGACTATGACCATTTAGTTCTTCATCCGTTTAGACATATGAGCAAAAATACAAAAATAAATCGTTATTTATGGGGAATGACGTACGTTCATGGGTCGGATTTTTGCATTAGAACCTGCTAAATTTGGACTTGCTAAACAGCGCGCCGATATAACGATGCAGAACCGAAACGACCGGATTAATTTAAAACGTGTATTCGAGTACACGATAATTTCACTCGAACGCACCCATTGTTGACAAAAAACAATAGTCGAAGTTTCTAGAAAAATACTTGGGAGAATTTAAAATGAAAGACGAATTTAATTCCCAAATTCTTTAAATCTACGTGAAACTAAAACACACGCTAACCGAAATTATCAATGATAGCAATATGGGAAAGAACCAGTATAGAAATTACGCTTGAAAGTGCCACCAATTTTGCAGTTTATGCGTTACTTCGTTTATTTAGTATTATAGATTGGTCTAACTCTTTATCTTGTAGAAATGATGTCTAGGCAGTAAACAGTTTGAATCTCAGATCAGGCCACATGTTTGTGTGGCCTGATCTGGATCCAAACTGTTTGGGAATGGAATGGGTTAAAATAGTGAATATGGAATGGTGTGTGTGGAAAAACAAGAGTGCCATCAATCAGAATTCTGGATAAGCCAAAACTTCATGCTGAACTTCAACTACATAGGTTTCATATTTATTTTCTTGTCCACAAAAAGCATCTGACTTATTTGCACTAAGTCATCTCACTGCAGTGATACAAACAAACAAGTACCAAGTCAACTCACACAAACAATACTGGTTTGATGAGGTGACTCTAATGAAATCCCTCAAGGTATGTTTCGTTGGAGAAAGTTTCAGTCATAATTTTCGGCCTTTTTAGCTCACCTGAGCCTTTAGGCTCATAGGTGAGCTTATAGTATAGCCAGGCATCCGTCGTCCGTCCGTCCATCGTCCGTCGTCTGTCGTCCGTCGTCCGTCCGTCGTCAACATTTTCAAACATCTTCTCCTCAGAAACCACTGGGCCGATTGAAGCCATATTTCATATGGACCCTACCTAGGTCGGGGGAACGAAAGTTTGTTCCGGGTATCTGAGTCACATGACCAAGATGGCCGCCACGCCCATATATGGTAAAAACCCTTCAAAAATCTTCTTCTCCAGAACCAAAAGGCCTATGACCTTGAAACTTGGTATGTAGCATTGGGCATGCGGGCCCATCATAGTTTATACAAATCATGACTGTGCGGTGACCTTGACCTAATTTACGGTATGGTCAACTTTGCTACGTTACGCTTTTATATGGGAAAACGCTTAAACAGTGGATTTCTCAGAAACTATTTAATTATAAGGTACAATACTTGGTATACATGGTCGACTAAATGACCAGATGAAGATATTATGTCACAAAAGGTCAAGGTCATTCCGTCGGACCATCCGTCGTCAAGATTTTCAAACATCTTCTCCTCTAAAACCACTGGGCTGATTGAAGCCAAATTTCATATGCAGCCTCCATGGGTTGGGGAAACGAAAGTTTGTTCACGGTATCTGGGTCACATGACCAAGATGGCCGCCACGCCCATATATGGTAAAAACCCTTCAAAAATCTTCTTCCTACAGAACCAAAAGGCCTATGACCTTGAAACTTGGTATGTAGCATCGGGCATGCCGGCCCATCATAGTTTGTACAAATCATGACCTTGCATTGACCTTGACCTAGTTTAAGGTATGGTCAAGTTTGGTACGTTAGGCTTTTATATGGGAAAAGGCTTAAACAGTGGATTTCTCAGAAACTATTTAATTCTTAGGTTTAGTACTTGGTATACATGGTCGACTAAATGACCAGATGAAGATATTATGTCATGAAAGGTCAAGGTCATTCCGTCTGACCATCCGTCGTCAAGATTTTCAAACATCTTCTCCTCAGAAACCAGTGGGTTGATTGAAGCCAAATTTCATATGCAGCCTCCAGGGGTTGGGGAAACAAAAGTTTGTTCGCAATATCTGGGTCACATGACCAAGATGGCCGCCACGCCCATATATGGTAAAAATCCTTCAAAAATCTTCTTCTACAGAACCAAAAGGCCTATGACCTTGAAACGTGGTATGTAGCATCGGGCCTGCCGGCCCATCATAGTTTATACAAATCATGACCTTGTGTTGACCTTGACCTAGTTTACGATATGGTCAAGTTTGGTATGTTAGGCTTTTATATGGGAAATATAGGCTTAAACAGTGGATTTCTCAGAAACTATTTTTCTTAGGTTTAGTACTTGGTATACATGGTCGACTAAATGACCAGATGAAGATATTATGTCACGAAAGGTCAAGGTCATTCCGTCGGACCATCCGTCGTCAAGATTTTCAAACATCTTCTCCTCTGAAACCACTGGGCCGATTGAAGCCAAATTTCATATGCAGCCTCCATAGGTTGGGGAAACGAAAGTTTGTTCGTGGTATTTGGGTCACATGACCAAGATGGCCGCCACGCCCATATATGGTAAAAATTCTTCAAAAATCTACTTCTACAGAACCAAAAGGCCTATGACCTTGAAACTTGGTATGTAGCATCGGGCATGTGGGCCCTACATAGTTTATACAAATGATGACCGTGTGTTGATCTTGACCTAATTTACGGCATGGTCAACTTTGGTACGTTAGGCTTTTATATGGGCAAATGCTTGGATTTCTCAGAATCTATTTTAGTCTAAGGTACAATATGTTGTATACATGGTCGACTAAATGACCAGATGAAGATATTATGTCACTAAAGGTCAAGGTCATTCCGTCTGACAATCCGTCATCAAGATTTTCAAACATCTTCTCCCCTGAAACCACTGGGGTGATTGAAGCAAAATTTCATATGGAGTCTCAGTTGGATGGGGGAACGAAAGTTTATAACCGGGGTCATGGTCACGTGACCAAGATGGCCACCATGCCCATATATGGTAAAAAACTTTCAAAAATCTTCTTCTCCAGAACCAAAAGGCCTATGACTTTGAAACTTGGTATGTGGTTTTGGGCATGCGAGCCCATCATACTTTGTACAAATGATGACCTTGCGTTGACCTTTTTAACGACATGGTCAACGTTTGTATGTTAGGCTTTTATATGGGAAAACGCTTATATAGTGGATTTCTCAGAAACTATTTAAGTCTAAGGTACAATATGTGGTATATATGGTCAACTAAATGACCAGATGAAGATATTATGTCACTGAAGGTCAAGGTCAGTTTGTCGGTCTGTCTGTCATCAAGATTTTCAAACATCTTCTCCTCTGAAACTACTGGGGAGATTGAAGCCAAATTTCATATGGTGTCTCAGTGGAATAGGGGAACTAAAGTTTATACCTGGGGTTTGGGTCACATGACCAAGATGGCCGCCATGCGCATATATGGTAAAAACTCTTCGAAAATCTTCTTCTCCAGAACCAAAAGGCCTATGATCTTGAAACTTGGTATGTAGCATCAAGCATGTGGGCCCATCATAGTTCATACAAATAATGACCTTGCATTGGCCTTGACCTAATTTACGACATTTTCAACTTTGGTATGTTAGGCTTTTATATGGGAAAATGCTTATAAAGTGGATTTCTCACTGAAGGTCAAGGTCAGTTTGTCGGTCTGTCCGTCATCAAGATTTTCAAACATCTT
Organism: Ctena decussata; assembly: GCA_963989385.1. Classification (NCBI taxonomy): domain Eukaryota; kingdom Metazoa; phylum Mollusca; class Bivalvia; order Lucinida; family Lucinidae; genus Ctena; species Ctena decussata. Next base: position 87,461,443 of record OZ022506.1, read on the forward strand.
CTCCTCTGAAACCACTGGTCTGATTGAAGCAAAATTTCATATGGAGTCTAAGTGTGATCGGGGAATAAAAGTTTGTTCTCGGGGTCTTTACCAAGATGGCAGCCATGCCGGTATACGGTAAAAACCCTTCAAAATCTTCTTCTCCAGAACCAAGAGGCGTATGACCTTGAAACTTGGTATGTAGCTTTGGGCACTCAAGCCCATCATAGTTTGTACAAATGATTGTGCGTTGACCTTGACCTAATTTATGACACTGTCAACTTTGGTACATTATGTAGGCTTTTATGTGGGAAAATGCTTAAACAGTGGATTTTTCAGAAACTATTTAAGTCTAAGGTACAATATTTGGTATGTATGGTTGACTAAATGACCAGATGAAGATATTTTGTTGTTAAAGGTCAAGGTCATTCTTTGACTTTTGTACAAGGTCATTGAGATTCTGTCACCCGTCAACATATATGATAAAAAACCTTCAGAAATCTTTGTCCAGAAACAAAGGCCCAGTGACCTTGTGGCTTGGTATATAGAATTGGGACTCAACATTAATCCCCAAGGGAGGGGGTTATCTGCCCCTGCCCTGGTGCTATATACATGTATAAAAGCATTAAAATATATACCAGGACCAAGTGTCAGGTGAGCTACAGGACCATTGGTCCTCTGGTCTTGGGCTTGGAATTTAATGGACCCGTCTTATTTGATCTTTTTCTGTGACTCAAAATTACTTGTAATTTATTAGTTAGTATGTTTGATTACTGATGGCATAGTCATACAATGTATTGTACTACTTACTGTCTGTATGATGACCCAGCTTAGATCATAGACTTTTAGTTCATTTACTTGAGTTACTTATAGTGTTATGTTCTGAAGAAATGTTTGGAACTACTTTTGTATGTTCTTAATGCCATTGACCTTTGGATGAAAATATGTTCCTAATGGATGAGTTTTTGTTACTTTCTTTGTGGTAGAGAAAAAAGATGGAATAGATATGTAAGTTGTACCAGTAATTACATCAATTCACTGCTCACAGTTCCTGGATTATTATAGTAACCTGGTTCCAAAATATTCTGATAGCAGATATTTAGTTCAGTAGTGTGGTACTGTCTAGATGCATTATCAACTAATTTTTATGGATATCAAGGTTTGTATTGATATTATTTGCTTGGTATTCATCTGATAATTTATTTGGAGCATATATTGAATTGTAATTTCATATCAATAATGGTGATTATTAGTGTGACAGATTTTATTTAGGAGTATATATTGAAATGTAATGTCATATCTACTGTAAAACACATAATATCTGCGGTGTCAAAATTTTGCGTTTTAGTGAAAATGACATATTGGCGGATTTTAATTTTGGCGTTTGTGATATACCATGACTCAAGAGTAAAGAAAATTTGATATTAATTTGTAACATTTTTTATTACTTTTCTATTGAACTACACATTGTGGCATCTATTAGAATCGCCTCGGTGAGGCGATTCTAATGGGATGCCACAATGTATAGTTTCATGGAACGGTATAGAAATTCTCTCAAATATTTTTGAGGTTCTCCTTTTTATCTCAGCCTCTATTAAGGTGTGCGTAAGAAAGTGTATCAAATCAAAAGTCAAATATTGGCGGACTTATATTTTAGCGCTAACTGCCTTAACCGCCAATATCGCCAAAATTCAGTAACCGCCAAATATAAGTGTTTTACAGTATAAAGGTGACAATGCATTTGATATTTATATGATGATATTCATAATAAATTAGTGTGATGTAGATATCATTATTAGTAAATATTTTAAGCATTTAAATTTAGTTAATAACTATTTGAAATTCATTGCATAAATAAAATTTGATTTAAACTGTCATCCACTTAGTTTATTAATTGTGTAAATAAAAAGTGGATGCAACATCGCTGAGTTAATTAATTCATGGTGTACATAATAATTGGATGAACCTTTCCCCAAATATTTTATTCATTGTGTGAATAATGATTGGGGACACTGTCTCCAGTTTGCTTATTCATTATGTAAATGGCCAAGTCATTATGTAGTTATTTATAATTAGATGACATTGTCACCAAGTTTATCTGTTTATTTGTTGACACTGTCACTCAGTTTATTTATTGTGTAAATAAAATCATTGTTGTCACTCAGATTGTGCCTCATTTGTTGACCCTGCCTCTCAATTTATTGTGTAAATAGAATTAGTTGTTGACACTGTCACCCAATTAAATGTGTAAATAGAATTAGTTGTTGACAATGTCACCCTGATTATTCATTGTGTGAATAAATTGTGATCACTCAGATTTGTCATTATGTAAAAAAGATTGATTGTTGATACTGTCACTCATTATTCATTATGTGAATAAATTATCTGGTGACACTGTCATTCAGCTTATTCATTAAAGAATTTGTTGATACAGTCACCCAATATATTGTGTGGAATAAAAGTATTTGTTGACATTGTCACTCAGATTATTCATTGTGTAAATACTGTGACACTATGGTTTATGCAGAAATGTAAGTTATCAGATATAAAATATGTTGTCATTTTTAGCTCGTCTGTACGAAAGTACAGACAGCTATTGTTGTCACTTGGACAACGGCGTCAGCGTTTGCGTGGGCGTCACACTTTAAAGTTTTTTGTTTAAGTTTTTTTGTGTGATGGGCAAGGCACTGCAGGTGAGCTATCCTGTACGGGGACAGGTCTTGTTTATCTTATTAATAACTCTTTAAGAATTTACTCTGCAAATAATCACATGTGACATAGTGTTGTCTCACATATTTAATCTGACAGAATATCAGTTGACCTAAACATTAGTTCCCTTGTATTGCATAGTTCATTTTCTGTTTAAAGAGGAACAGTCACTTCAGTTTCAACATCATTTTCTATGCTACCAACAGTAGGGCATCTCCTGACATTGCGAAAGGACATTTCCAAATTCAATATTGGAAGTGTCTGTTTATAGATGTTTATGGCATTCAACTCAGGTAATAATGTTGCTGGTAGGAATTACACGAAACTGTTACAGAAGTCTTATTTCACTGACGCTTATCAACAGTTCTGTAACATTTGATTAGTGGAGTGAAATATTATTTTCATGATCTCGCAAATCAGATATAAGTTCACATAAGTTACATTTTTTACCAACCAGATGCATCGACTACCATTATTACCTAAATATTGAAACACCTTAATATTTACAGTAAATGTTCATAAGGTATATTTACAGTAAATACTCATAAGGTATATTTACAGTAAATATTCATAAGGTGTATTTACAGTAAATGCTCATAAAGTATACTTACAGTAAATATTCATAAGGTATATTTACAGTAAATATTCATAAGGTGTATTTACAGTAAATGCTCATAAAGTATACTTACAGTAAATATTCATAAGGTATATTTACAGTAAATATTCATAAGGTGTATGGATACTTTTTCATGGGGAGCAACTGTACTCTTTATATTTTTCTTCCCTTTTGTATGGGAGTCAACCGTTAAAGGAAAGAATTTGCACCTACAGGAGCAAATTCTTTCCTTTAAGAGTACTTAGAGTAGATCCCTTTTTGAAAGAGTTTTGTCACACAAGGAAGCAAACAGTGTATCACAAAAGTTGTCTCAATTAAAAGAAAATGTCAGAAAACATGCACCTTAAATTGAATATATGGTTGTCACCTCCAGAAAGCCTGACAGCAAAGTAGTAAAAGACCATTATAGATGGTTACCTGACCTGGCTTGACCTGTCAGGAGGAAACAGGTGAATTATTGACCACTTATCTCTACTTAGCAAAACTCACCCAATGACCTCCCATATGATTGTTCTATGTCCAGGTGTATTTACAATAAAGCAGTTAACAAAGAACAGCAGCATCAGTTTTAGTGTACCAATATACAGTTATTACAATACTTGACTTACCAGAAAGAGCGCCAAAAATGAAAATCCTTACATTTGCAAACAGAGTAGATCCAGATGAGGTGGCTCATATTGAGCCACCTCATCATGGATCTACACTGTTTGCCTGCTAGTCTTTGAGTTCTGAAGACAAACTGTTTTAAAAAAAATGCAGACATAAATTTTGCCGTCTGCTTTTTGGGGATTTTAACAGTTAGTAAGCAGAAAAAAGCAGAATTGTTGTCCACTTATCTGTACTCAGCATACTCACCTCTTGACCTCTCTTTATGAAGTTTCTGCTGCCCAGGTGTGCTAATAAGAAAACATTTAACAATCTGGTTTCAGTTTTGTTAAGAATGTTGTTGTTTCTTGAGTTAATGGCTTATAGATATTGGGCCAGTCTGTGACATGACAGTGTGAGACCACCAAGAGGACCCAGACTGGAAGGGACCACCATGCCTCCACAGGCCTCAGTACTGAACTTGAAGAAATGGTGCTGATCACATGACATACACTCTTGATAGGCCAATGTTTTGGTGAAATTATAATGTTTAGAGCTTGCAATATGTTTCTACAAAATGCATGTTTTAGAATCTGTTTAAAGACAGGACTTCTTTGCTAGGGGTGGGGTGAGGCAAACCCATGTCCTCCTGTGTAAGAGGCAAATGCTGAGCCACAGCAAAGTGATCAATTTTTAATGACTGATTCTATCAGTCATTCAATGCTGTCACAAGCGTATTTTGGAAAGTGGCTTACACAGCTGTATTATTCCGCTCTGAAATGAAGTGATCGTAAGTTCATTTTGCTAAAAAGTGTCTGGAATTATACAAATAAGTTTTGTACAAAGTTAATGAGAACTTTTATAATGTATTCTTGTGCAGGTATAATTATGTAGTTCTGTAAACTGATGAGTATTCAGATAATGACATCAGCGGTCAAAAAATGTAACAAATACAAACTGAATATTAAAACTCAATCCGCCAATGACAGTATTTGCTCCCCCCTTTAAGTGCATCTGTCACTAACTTTACACGCTCCTCGTTTGTTTTTTATCTAGTAGAGTAAATTAGCTGCCACTCAAAAACAAAAAAAAGCATATGTTATGCAACTGTAAACTTGCCATAAACAGTATTCCGAGCACGTCAATCGTTGCAGAGAATGTAATGTAGAAGACTTTCTCTATGTTTTTCGACAGCTCTCATGAGTGTTTTACTGGACTACTTACGGTAATTATGTGTTTATCGGTGGCTATTTATAGAACTGCCATGTTGTAAACAGTGCAGTGGACACCCTCTTGGGTCCATAGGTAGTGCGAAATACCACAAACACGCAGTGTCCTTAAAAGTCAGTGAAAAGCAGTAACCATTGTCATAATTCAGAAATTACTTGTGTACAAGAGATAGAATTTTGGCAGGTGCATGAAGTCATTTGCGCTAAATGGGTTATTTACATTATTAGAGTTGGACCATATACAAGGATGAGGGCTGTAGTTTGAAATTATTTTGAGCCAACGTAGCTCTGATAGAATCTGTCATTTCAGGGCTATTGGCCCTTTGATTCTATTAGACTACTTAGCCAGTCTAGGTAGAAATAAGAAATAATTACCTCTAAAAACCAAGCTCTGGTACACAATATCATCATTATATTTTACCTGAACAAGCATAATTTTGTTAGATATATTCAACAGCTGTAACTGACCGGATCATAAGCTGTCAGATGTTGATATTTATAAACATTGTTATATCTGTATAATATACTGATATCAGAAAATATTTATAACAGGTGAATGTCAGAAAATATGTTGGTTTCTTGGCACTTATAGCTATGTACTGAAATGATAGTATTACTAAGGGCAGGAGAAAATGGTGTTGACCCAGATCAGACATCAGAGTTTTCACTGTTTTCTATTCAGCAAACATTTTTTGTCAAGGCTGCTTTGGTTATAGTGGTTGAAATTAGCGCTAGCCTGATAGTTTGAGACTTGTAAATTTCCTTGCAAGCTAGTAAAATGTTGCATACTTCTAGCTTGATGGGCTAGTGAAAATTTTGGTTGAAAGAAGTTAGTTTATCGAAAACAACCTTGATGGGCATCCATTTTTGCAGCAGTTTTTATGTTCACTACTATACCAGTCTCAGTGCATAAAATGAGTGTTAGCACTTAAATTGTCAAAAATGAAAATTGTTGAATTTGCAAACAGCGTTGATCCTGATGAGGTGGCTCATTATGAGCCGCCTCACCTGGATCTACACTTTTTGCCCTCCAGTCTTTTAATTGTCAAGAAGATATGCTTGGACAAACATTTTTTTTAAATTTTGCAGACGTAATTTTGTTGTCTGCTTTTTTGGCGCTTTCAGGGTTAGAATGAGTTGACCATTGTCTGCAGTAGCTGGCAGCCACTCAACTAAGTGGGCTATTATCTGATGGTCTCTGAGTTTTATGATGGTATTAACAGTACTCCTCAGTCATGATGTGGATGCTAACATCTTTTTTTTATGAAGATGAGGTTATTATGGTCTAGTGTATGAATAAAGGTCAGCTTTATAACATGGATATTTTTTATGCTGTTTCTTGGATTATATGTCATATTTTTGTGCATTTGAAGCTTGACTTGTTTGTACATCTTAATGAAAATTTTAAGTCATAAATGCATGTTCGCTATAAACAGTCTTGTGAATTATTGCATGTTTGTATAAAAGTCTGGGGCCGTATTCATAAAACGACTTAAGTCGTTGCTGTGCTGTTGCTAAGGCTAAATTTCTATAAAGGAGATTTCCTACAACTATGAAATTTGTTCTGGAGGAACAGTCTTTGTAAGACTGTTCCTCCAGAGCAAAGTTCATAGTTGTAGGGAATCTCCTTCAAAGAAATTTAGCCTTAGCAACAGCATAGCAACCACTTAAGTCATTTTATGAATACGGCCCCTGGATAGCTATTCTTGCACCACCTGGATCATGATCTGCATTCCGATTTGATGGAATGGCTTTGAGATGAGCTGCACTGTTTTGTGACAACTTCTGTGTTTTAAATTTACAAGACAGATGCTTTTCCTGGCTTAGACTTATTTTCAGGGTTTCTGATATCAGCTAGATCATAAGTGTCATCTGCTATTTTCTTCTGAGACTGTTTTCTGTCCTAGACACGGACATTTATACTGTTGTCGTGAGACTGTCCAAGGATAACAATTTCTACATTGGTGTTCAAAATAACATTGGAGTTCTGTGTAACATCAGTTTGATTGGCCCAACACATCTGTATCATGCTATTCCATTATAAGACAGGGATTTTCTCCTTCTAAAAAATCCCCCCAACAGGGTCAGGGTCACTGTATGACTTCTTCTCTATTTTCAGGTGACACAGGAAAGTATTACTGTGGTATGAAATTATTGTCGTGTAACTGCTGCGATGGACATTGTGGACCAAATAATGGCTGTAACTGCGGACCATGTGCTCAACTGGACAAAGAGGAGGAGGAGAGGAAGGCGGAAGTTGCTAGGCAACCACAACCTTCAGGGCCCATGATTGACTCCTGGACATGGGGTCAACAGCCAGGTAGGTTGGTCACTGGGTTAGAAAGAGAGTAGAGCTAGTTGGTTTCAGGGTCAGTCTGCAATCAAGAAGAAACTTACCTTGCCGGTGGTTCTCAAATTACACAGAGATGGCAGGGCTTCAGAATGGTAAAGTTGGTTGAGAATCCAAGATGGCCACCATAAGAATATGAAACCAATTTTTCTCGGGAACCACTCAGTATATTTGGCTGAAATTTTGCATGGAGCATCAATGGGACCTTGGTTTTCAAACTATCAAAATGAAAAGTATCTGTAGTTAATTTAGGTCACAGTGATACATTTTCTGTTTATGAGTCCAATTTCGTGGAAATAACAAAAATGTGAAAACAACAATATCTCAGGAACCTTTGACTGAATTTGGACCAACTTTGTGTCAAAATGATCCTTGCAGGAAGCTATTTCTATTCTTTTTGCAAATTGACCATCTAAGATAGCTGCCATCAATTGTTACTAAAAAAAGCTAAAACTATGAAACAGATAATGTCTAACCAAATGAAGTTTGACCAAATATGTATCAAAATGATGCTTTCATTGATTAATGTGAAGAAGCAAAGCAGGTGCAGCATAATCTTCTGCAGATCTCTCAGTAAGGAGCTTTCAATATGCAAACAGTGCTTTGAACAGGTGGGGGGGGGGGGGGGGGGGGGGGGCGCAGCAAAATGATCATTTGAAGTACATGTATATGCCATTTGATGGGAATCCATAAATATCTTGTTCTTACAAATGTACCATGACTTACAGAAATGCTTCTTATTTCTTAGATCCTAAAAAGCTTGAAGAATGTCTGGAATCATTATTAGCTGAGAACCAGCAGCTATGTACTGATGCTGCTTGTACGTCACTATCGGCAACCAGACTACAACAGAGACTGGCTGTCCTGGAACGCTACTTCAGTGCCCTCTCTCGACAGACTCCTCCTGAGAAGAGTGGACCTTCGAAGAAAAGTCAGGCTAATCAGACAAATCTGAACAAACAAAAAAGGTGAGTAAAAGATGAGTTGTTACTGTTGAAAATAAGGATTTTAAACTGAGCAATATTGTTCTGAGAGACAAGCCTGGGATGTATGTGGAATTAAGTTTGCTTCAGAATTTTGATTGATACTACTCTACTAAAACTAAAAGGTCAGATGTTTTTGTTGCACCAGATTGGTGGGAAGTGTAGTGTTGGGATTGGGACAGGTACTGAAATTTTGACATTATATATATAATTATGGAATATACTTTAGTTATTTCTTTGTCTTATTCACAGTAATATCAAGCCTGCAGAGAAAGCCACCATGGGACTTGCTCGTGTTGGCTCGAGGGCTGCTCTTAGTTTCGCTTTCGCATTTCTCCGTCGAGCCTGGAGATCTGGGGAGGACTCTGACCTGTGTATGGAACTACTACATGAATCTTTAGAAGCACTACAATCACTGCCAGAGGCTAGCTTGTTTGACGAGGGATCAGTTTCTAGTGTGTGGTTGGAGGTGGTGGAGAGAGCCTCCAAGTTTCTACATGCTGTTGTTGCTGGGTAAGTTAGTGTTTAGGGCTGTAGAGGAATATTTGATAATACATGTATTTCAGAGCTAAGGTGAATAGGTACACATTCAGGATCAGCAACTGTACTACCATTTTTTGTCTCCGTTCTCAAAGGGGTTAAAGTTTACCCCCCCCCCCCCCATCCCCTTGAGAACAGAGACAAAAAATGGTACAGTTGCTGGTTAACTCTGAAAGGAAAGAATTTATTCACACAGGAGCAGATTCTTTGTTTTAATTGTTGTAAGAGCAAACTCCATTTTGGAAGAGTTACATGGTCCAGGGAAACAAACAGAAAGTCACAAAAGTTGATTCCCTTTGTGAAAATGGTAGAATTAAACATGATTCATTTCCCCTTCCGCTGAGTCAAGAAGGGCAGGTGTCAGTTACTGGTGAAAGTAAGTGCACTTAGTACTGGTTAACAGCTTAGGAGGTCTAAGCCTGCCCAGAAATAGTGTGGTTAGGTTAACTGACCATCCTGATATGACCATAGCTGTTTACCGTGGACATTAAACAATAACACAACAACAAAACATGAAGATGTTGTATCCTTGCACCTTAATTTAGTTTAATGCAAGTGGTTCTAATTTTGAGCCATAGACTATTTAATGGAGAATATGAACATTGCATCAAAAGTTGCCACAGAGACCCCATTTGAATGCTGAGACCGCCTCTCATTCAGGGCCCAGTTGTTCAAAGCATCGTTAGCCTAACAAGCTCATTAAGAAGTCAAATTGTTAAGTTTTGTACCTTTTTATAACCAAAGACACTGATATTTTTTGTTGAAAAAATGTGAGAAGCTTTTGCAATGCAAAAGCTTCTTACATTTTTCAACAAAAAATATTGGCATTCTCGATATATTAACGATTGAAATTTTAACGAAATGTTTACTAACCACATCGTTATCTTTGAACAACTGGGCCCAGATTTTTAATGCATGTGTGTCTGTATACAAGCACATTATGGCTTCAAATGGTGCTTGGATTATTGTACTTGTTACATCGTAACATGGCACTTCTGAAATTTTTTTTTTCTTTTCACTATGTCATTATCTTTATTATATAATTGATATTTTGGAAAGAAGCTTGTTCTTTTATAACATCATTTGCAGGCTACTAATCATTTCAAGAAGTAGAATAGGATTTACAGTGTCTGTGAAAGAAAAGGAGATTCAAGCTGTCAGTGACTCTTAGCTTCAAAAAAATATTATTATTTGTTCAGGAAAACAAAGAAAAAAGCAAACAGTTCTTACCCAGATTAGACTGCTGCTGATTGATCTGAAAGTTAATAAGAAAACAAACTGACATGATCTGCCACTTAGCCAGATTTCAGAACAAATGGACTTTTCAAACTTCAAAATTGGAAGACTTGATTTTTTAAATTGTATATTTGGTGTATAGTCAAAATACATATATTTACACTTGCCACTGACTTCCCATACGTTAACCCTTTAGACTAAATAGCTTCATACACAAATGAACGACAATTGATCATGTGATGTTGTCGTCAAGCGACATCTAAGGTAAACAAACGTCTGGATTGGTCCACGTAATGTTCGAATGACGCCACATCATGGCCACGGTTAAATGTTATGGCCGAACATGTCATTACTAACTTTTCTTCAACCCATATTTTGCATATTTTACGCTAAATTACCACAAAAAGGGCACAGAAAAAGTCTGAATAGAGTGTAAATGTAAGAATTAAAATTTGTTTCTTCAGCTTTCATCATGTGAAGAAGCCAGTGGTCATCCCTAAAATTCTACAAGAAGCGCATAGCGCTTCATGAAATTTAGCTCCTCCCACTGGCTTCATCACACGATAAACGCTGAAAAGTCAAATGTGAATTTTTAAATGAGCTGCAATACACAAAAAGGGTACTTCACACATATGATCTGCTATGTGAGAAAACCAACAAAGTGGCTGTGCACCCAGCACAGACTCAGATCAGCCTAGGCATCTGCCCAGTCTGATCAGAGTCTTTGCTGTCCGCATGGAGGTGGGTCAGACCCTTAGCTACCCTTTAAGTGCTTAGCAAAGAGTCTGATCTGAGTCTGTGCTGGGTGCACAACCACTTTGTTGGTTTTCTTGTATCATGGCTCATATGCAGACAGCAAAGGCTGAGACCATCTGCACAGTCTAATTAGAGCCTTTGCTCTACACACACCATGTATAGACCATGCAGAAGCTACCAGAACTCAGCCTAGGGGGCGATTTGGGAGAAATAGTCTCCCTAAGCTGGCTGACTTCTCCCTATTTTGAGCTGAGGGAGAAGTGAAAATGTATAGAACATACAGGGAAATCCAAAATTTGAACCAAAACTTCTCTCTAAAGTCCAGAAAATGTCGCAAAACTTCTCACTGTTGACCCCTGAGCTACAGGCACAAAATTGTATATTTAGCTATTCTGCATGCATTCACAGACTGATTTGAGTCTCCACTGTTTGCAGATACTTTAAGCCACCTCTTTGCATAACACAGCTCAGAATGTTGCTCAAAAATCACTTGATAGTGTACCACTGACCATTGCAATGACAATTTAGCATTTGACATAGTCTCTCAAACAAAATCGCATGTGTTGAATGTCCCACAATAAATCTGTGATTTTACTCTGCAGGTAATAAAGAGATGCCTACCTGTTTAACCCATTCCATTCGGGATACCTCTTTAGGGGTATCTGGGCAAACAGTTTGGATCTAGATCAGGCCCCACAAATGTGAGGCCTGATCTGAGATCCAAACTGTTTGCTGCCTAGACATCATTTCTACAAGAGTTAGACCAATATTGTCAAAGTATTCTTGATTTTTGATGCAGACGACAATTTCAGCAGAAGACAAAAAATACCCAGAATGCAATGGGTTAAAGTAGGTGTTTCTTCGGAAAGGTGAATACTTACACTGCTGTATCACCTCAAATGTAAATTAAAAATGTGATTAACATCACACTTGATAGTAACTTTGATGCTCATCTTTAAAACTTGTATGTTACAGAGAAGTGAGCAGTAATGGGGCTGGAGCTAAATCAACTATACCAGTACAAGGTAGGCTGCCCATAAATCCTGATCTTATAGTTTGAACCTATCACATTTGTAGGTTTGATCTTTTTTTTTCCGTCCAAGTCCCATTACCCCACAAGGGAATAAAGCCTTTGCTTGCACAACCTAGCACTAAGTCTTTTTTATGTCCTCTCCAGTTCAAAGAGAAAAGCATCATGATTGAACAGAGTGAATTTATAGGCTGATCTGGATCATGACTTTACAGAGTGAATTTATAAGCTATCTCCTATTCATCATAAAGTCTTTTCTCTCATGATATTGCTAATTGGCTAATGTTAAATGTCAATAATTAGTGTTAGGCCTTTGAAGGGTTTAAGACTCAGTTAAGTTAACCCATTCCATTCGGGGTATCTGGGCAAACAGTTTGGATCCAGATCAGGCCCCACAAATGTGGGGCCTGATCTGAGATCCAAACTGTTTGCTGCCTAGACATCATTTCTACAAGAGTTAATTAGACCAATATTGTCAATATACTCTTGATTTTTGATGCAGACGACAATATCAGCAGACGACAAAAAATACCCAGAATGCAATGGGTTAATATAGAAATTTTGACTGTCTGATGATATGCAATATGACTAAAAGGAGTGTGATTAATTATTGGCTAAAACTGAGGTACATCTTTGTAAATGCTGAACATGGCTTAGAAGGTGACTGCATGAGGAGAAAAGTGTATCTAGCAATGATCTTATGTTGTTAAATTTGTTTTTCTTTAAATTTATAGATCAACAGACAGCCCTGGCCCTGATTCTAGAGCTAGCAGTCCAGAGAGGGACACTGAGTCACATCCTCAACTGTGTATTATTATTACTAAACCTGTGGAACAACAGTCGCCATGACTTTGACAACAGAATCAGCAGTAACCTTATCAGTGCTCCACTGATACCATTGTTGAAGAGGTTTCAGAGTATACAGTGTGCTAAAGCTAGGGTTATAGAGGCCAGTAGGTGGGATGAGGTGGGTACACATACTTTGAAATTTATGTTTTCCTTTCGTTCGGGAAAAATACCATAGCCAAAAGAATGGGGATATAAACTTATTTTGTTGTTTCCTGAATTCGCCACAAAAGTGGCAAAACATGGATAAAGTAAAAACAATCCCAGAGCTCTAGATAAGAGGGCGTATTTGGTGATAATTAGGGATAATTTTTGTTAATTCTGCATAAAAACATATGTTGTGACCCCTCATCTGAACCGTCTCGACGAGACGGTTCAGATGAGGGGTCACAACATATGGTTTCGATGAGAAATAAGAAAAATTATCCTCAATTATCATCAAATACCCCCTCTTATCTAGAGCTCTGAATCCCATCAAAACTTTTATTATATCAGAAAAGCTGTCATAAGGGGGCATTCATTAGAACCACCTCACTGTCTGTCAGTCATCAAAACCATTCCTTGTCTAGAGCTTAGAAGAGAAAAGATGGGTTCAAAAGTGTTTGGTCCATGATTTTAGTTATACCTTAAAACACTCACCATATTGTTCTACTGAAATTTGCAGGTTGTATCAGGAAAAAAATTGCATGTGTTAAACCAGGCCTTGTTAGCTCACCTGAGCACGAAGTGCTCAAGGTGAGGTATTGTGATCGGTCTTTGTCCGTCGTCCGTCATCCGGCGTCAACTTTTGCTTTAAACCACTTCTTCTCCAAAACTGCTAGCCGGATTTCGAAATAATTTCACGGAAATGTTCCTTGGGGGACTCTCTACCAAAATTGCTCAAATGGTTCCGCTCCGCTGAACAATATGGCCGCCAGAGCTAAAAATAGAAAAACCTTTAAACGACTTCTTTTTCAAAACTGCTGGGTTGATTTTGAAATAATTTCACAGCAATGTTCCTAAGGAGACCCTCTACCAAAATTGCTCAAACGGTTCCACTCCGCTGAACAATATGGCCACCAGAGCTAAAAATAGAAAAACCTTTAAACGACTTCTTCTCCAAAACTGCTGGGCAGATTTTGAAATAATTTCACAGAAATGTTTCTTAGGTGACCCGGTACCAAAATTGCTCAAACGGTTCCGCTCCGCTGAACAATATGGCCGCCAGAGCTATAAAATCTAGGCCAAATTTGAATCAGAGTCTTGTGGGGTCAAAAACTAGGTCACTAGGTCAAATATTAGAAAAACCTCATGTACACTCTAGAGGGCACAGTTATGATCCTATTTATGTGAAACATTGTCAGAATGTTTACTTTCATGAAATTTATACCAGATTTGAAACTGGGCCATGTCAGGTCAAAAACTAGGTCACTAGGTCAGTTCTTAGGAAAACAGTGTGAACGCTTTTGAGGACACAGTTTTGTTCTAATCTTCATGAGACTTTGTCAGAATGTTTGTCTCCAACGAATCTGGACCAAGGGTGCAACTTGGTCATGTTGGGTCAAAAAGTAGGTCACTAGGTTAAACCTTAGAAAAACATTGTGTACACTCTAGAGGGCACAGTTTTGATAACTTTGTCAGAATGTTCATATCCAAGAAATCTAGACCAGGTTTGGAACTGGGTCATGTAGGGTCAAAATCTAGGTCATTAGGTTAAATCTTATAAAAACCTTAGGTACACAATAAAGGGTTCATTTTCCATTTAATCTTTGTGAAACTCTGTCAGTCATATGGATGTCTCTGAGGTTAAGTTCACAGGATACTCAGGTGAGCAATCCAGGGCCATCATGGCCCTCTTGTTTTATAGATACAGTCAAACCTGCTTATGTGGTCACCTCTATTAAAGGGTCATCTGCTTTTAGCAGCCATCCTTTCCAGGTTCCTTGAACCAAAATACAGTGCAAATGAACCTGTTTTATGCAGCCAACTTTGGGGTTTCCCTTGGACGACCCCTTAAGACAGGTTTGACTGTACAGATACAGATACAAATTTAATTTGAAGTCGGATACATATAAAATACAGATGCATTCTAAATTGCCAAATGAAGGTTTTACAAATTTAGCTTTAGAATTCTTTCTATTTTCAGAATAACTACTTCGTGAGTCCAACAGAATGTTTCTTGAAGTACCTGACCTACCCAGAAGATCTCAGTCTAGCTATAGATCTCAGAATGAGTGCTGTGGTTATCATGTCACACCTTGATAGACTCTGTACACCATACCTGCCACCTTCCATCTCTCACAAGGTAAATATGTCCCAGTTATTCCTAGAATATATTTAGGTGATCTGTCTCAGCAATGAATATACATACTCTTTTAAAATATTTGAACAGAAATGCTTCAGCAGTCTGATCAGATTCTGCACTTTATAGCTTGCCTGTACGAATGTACAGGAAGAGCTATTGCATTACCCCTAGCGTTGGCGTTGGTGGTAGCATTGGTATTAGCAAAATGTCAAAGTTTTACATTACAGTTTTTTATGTGATGGGCAAGGCGCTGTCAAGCAAGCTATCCTTTACAAGGACATGTCTTGTTGTCCATAGCTTTGTAAACACCCCCAGTCTGACAGATGATTTGTCCAGTGATAAAAGAGTCTGTTACACAAATGGATGAAATGTTCAACTATTTCGCAGTAAAAATTTTGTGTGGGTTCTGACATAAATATGTGCATTGGTCATTGAAGGGAAGCCTGTCTTGAAGAAAAAACAACTGTTTCTGGGTGTTTGATTCTGGATGTTCCCAGTCAGAGCGATCTTCTTGCAAGATGTATGAATAAACAGATTGTCTTGCATATTTCACTTTCCATATTTCAGCAACAGAAGTCTAGTGTGACCCAGGAGACTATAGCCTGGGGTTGGTTTGCCTGGAAGAGTGGTAGTAACAGTAGCAGTCCCATCACTCTAGACTTTCTCAATGATGTGGGTGGGGTACAACAGATAGTCTGTGCTGAGAGGGTCATGACCTGTTTAGCAGGAAATGGCAAAGTCTACATTGTGTCCTATACCTCTGAAGCTGCTGTAAGTTTCTGTGTTTTTTGTAGCAAGACTCACAGGCTTAAGCACTACAGAGCTCTAGATAAGAAGGAGTATTTGATGATAATTAGGGATATTTTTTGTTATTTCTGCATAAATACATATGTTGTGACCCCTCATGTGAACCGTCTCGACGAGACGGTTCAGATGAGGGGTCACAACATATGGTTTCGATGAGAAATAAGAAAAATTATCCCTCAATTATCATCAAATACCCTTCTTATCTAGAGCTCTGGCACTTCATAACTCTAGAGTCTTCTGAATAAACTGCTATATTATTTAGAATCATGTGTTTGCTTCACTATTTATAGAATCATAATAACTTGACCAGAAATGCTTCTCCATGACTCTAGACTTTGTTTGACTCTAGAATATCTTCTGTAGTAGATCTTGCAAAGAAAAATACTATATAACTCAAAAATTACACTGCATAACTCAGAATAACACTTCATAACTCTTGAATAGCATTTCATAATTTAGAAAAGCTCTTCATAACTCTAGGAATCTCACCTGAAAAAGCAAAAAGAAAACTCTTAGTTCCTCTTGAATGTTTTATGAAGAAAAACACTATATACCTTGGAAAAACACTTCATGATGGGGGAAAAATCTTCATAATTCTCAGAATAACACCTTTAAAATTAGAAAAATACTTTATAGCATAGAAAATCAGTTCACAACTCCTTCTAGAAAACTTATGTCTTAAATGTTTATGAAGAAAGACACTTGGTAAATCTTGCCTCTTATTAATAAAATACCTACATGAAAAATCATGTTTCTTTGGAAATTGCTTTCTGCCACAATACTCAGCTTGCTTATGGCAGAATCTTTATCTATGACAAAAATCGTTGTTCACATTTTGTTTTATGTTTCAGTCCATGTGGCAAGTTGGAGGGTTTGGGGAGAGAGAGGTTATCAAGCTGGCTGCCCACCCTGATGGTAAACATTATCTGGCATTAACCAAAGATGCTGAGGTCATGTCCTGGGGAAATGGAGATGGAGGTAGACTTGGACATGGGGACAACATGTAAGACTGAATTGATATATTTTGCATATAAATCATATTTATTTGATTGTAAAACAGGAATTTACCCTTCCAGAATTACAGTAGATACGTATGTGTCTTTTGTTATTTAGCTACAGAATGAGGTGTTTTGGATGAGAAAAAAAAAACTCGGCTTTCAAGGGACAAAATATGGTACTGTAAACATGTGTTCAGACTGCTACAGCCCTTTTGGTTAATTTATGTTTAGGGGAGAGTCGGGTAACTTCGGACAGGCGGGTAAATTCGGACATACAATTGCAAACAGTTAAAATCCAGATGAGACGGCTCATGTGAGCCGTCTCATCAGGATTTTCTCTGTTTGGCCAGTTAATTTTGGTTTTAGTTCCAAACAACTGACATATAAAGGAAAAAATGTCAATGTCCGAATTTACCCGCTGTCCGAAGTTACCCGACTCTCCCCTAATATGTATAGCATATGCAAGTTAGTAATCCTGTTCAGGCTCGAAACAAAAAGTATAGTAAAGCTTGTCAGTAAGTTCCATATATTAGGGGTTTATTATGAGAAAATGTTTCTAGACATTATGCAGAGTGCATGTGCCCAGACCAGTTTGCATATATGCCTTCAGGTTGGAACATACACACTTTGCCTAGACATGCTTGTTTGAGGTATTCCTAAAAATGTTCTCTTATGGGGCTCCCACATAAAGCTTGGGAATACTGTTTCATTTGACCATTTCATAAAACACGGCTTATATCTTGTACAGATTTCGAGATGAGCCAACAGTTATAACAGCCCTATCAGGGAAACAAGTAATCCACATTGCCTGTGGTAGTACCTACAGTGCTGCCCTCACAGCTGGTGGGGAACTCTACACCTGGGGGCGGGGCAACTATGGCAGGCTGGGACATGGTGGGAGTGAGGACCAGTGTACACCACTGCTGGTCTCGGCTTTGAAGGGACACAAGGTGATTGACGTGGCCTGTGGTAGTGGGGATGCTCAGACTCTAGCTGTCACTGATACAGGTAAGAAAGGAAGAATTTAATCATGCATATACCCACATATACATGTACTGCTAGTAAAAATGTTTTCTCCTTTTAGCTTTTTTACAAGAAAGCTCATATGGGGCCTATACATGTATACAAATATTTAGTACTTACGAGTGATCTGTGGATGTTTGTCTGTTGTCGTTACTTGAATAGTGCAGATTGCTTTGGAGATGGGGTGGCAGTCGGGGTCCATTTATACCACTAAAGGAAGTTTTATAGAGGTGTTGTTCAGAGAGATTGGAAATTTATATTCTCAGTACTATATGATTCTTTAGGAAAGCAGAAATAGTTTGTAATTTAGAAACTTTACGTCTCTTGTTGAAAGCTTTTGAAACTGGCCCAAAACTTATGGATTTAATGGTATAGGCCTGTATGAATTCTAAATTTATCATATTCAATGTTTCAGGGGCTGTCTACTCCTGGGGAGATGGCGACTATGGCAAACTTGGTCGAGGAGGAAGCGATGGTTGTAAGGCCCCTAAAGTAATAGAGAGACTTATGGGACAGGATGTAATCAAGGTGTATTGCGGAGCCCAATTTAGTTTGGCCCTTACCAAATCAGGGGCAGTTTTCTCATGGTATGTAAGATTTTGGAATTTCAGAATATTGATTTGGTGTTAGAGGCAAACGTTTTCCATAAATCTTATGAATATGTGAAATCTTTTTCTTTAAACCACAAATTTTTGTTACAGAGAAATTAAGTGTTTTACGGTGCTAATTATTTGTGGTATGTACGATAAGGTACTTTTTATGTGAGGTGACATTTTCTAGGGGTAAAGGAGACAACTACAGACTAGGCCACGGAACAGAAGAACATATTCGTCTTCCTAAACAGATTGATAGATTTAATGGCAAGAAGGTCAAGGACATCTCAGTCGGCTCTATGCACTGTTTGGCTGTAACAGAGGATGGAGAGGTGTATGGGTGGGGCAGGAATGATCAGGGACAGCTAGGGGATATGACAATACAAAGCCGCACAGAACCAATTTGCCTGCCTGGTTTGGAAGGGAAGAATATTGTAGGGGCTGCATGTGGCCCTTCACAGGTAATGCTTATTTATTGCTAAGAGCTTTTTAAGTTTCTCTGAAAAGTAACAACACTTGATCTAGAATGATAACACCTTAACCAGTAATCAGAAATCCATATAAATTGTGAGTCAAATGAAAGCAAATGAGGCTTTGATATTGCCACACACAAACTAACCTTTATGTATAAGTGGATTTTCTGAGAATTGTTTGCAATATGGAATCCTGACTGATAAAGCTGTGTTGTGTTCACAATGAATGTTGTAATTATATTTTACAATTATTGACATTAATTAAAAAGATTTTCCAACTCAGACATTTGATACTTTTCAAAAATTCTTAAGTACTCATAAGCATGGGATACTTTTTCTTGTAGAGTTTTGTATGGTCTTATGGTGGTCAGTCAACAGTTGGACCAAGGGTACCATTTGTAGTTGACATCAGCAAGTCAACATTTGAACACCTAGATGAACTATTAGGGGAGGTGTGTGACGGCATGGATGGTCAGTCTGACTGGCCCCCACCTCAGGAGAAGGAATGTATGGCAGTTGCTGGTCTGAATCTGCTGAATCTACAGGTGAGTGAAATGTGAACCACTACCAAAATACTAGTGCCAGTTTCACGTCAAATTTAAATCAGCAGCTGTAGTTTAAACCAAGAATTATCATAGATCATTATGGCATGCAAAACAAATCTTCTTCAGAGATTAACCGAGATTTTAAAGTGACATGTAATTGGACCTAAGTATTGAAAAATACATGCTTTAACGGCCTACATCAGACCGTTGTGTTGCATATCTGGATTTGATCTACACTGTTAATCAGCAGATTTGTCTATACTGCATATTGAAAGCATAAATGGTCTTGTGTCCAAAGTCATAGATAAACAGGTCTATTACAGCAGTCACATGTTTCTGTCTGAGTACATACAGTTATTGTTGGATGCCAATGGTAACCTTTCTTGAGCTCAAATCTGAATCAAATCATTTTGAATGATCAGTGCAGACATATGGGCATTGTCAAGAGAAGGGTATCATAAGGAAACACTGGGGACTAGTGTAATCAGCAAGAGAATCTGTTCATTGGGAGATAAATCTTTGCTGTTTTTAGCTCACCTGAGCACGAAGTGCTCAAGGTGAGGTATTGTGATCGGTCTTTGTCCGTCGTCCGTCGTCCGTCGTCCCGCGTCAGCTTTTGCTTTAAACGACTTCTTCTCCAAAACTGCTGGACGGATTTCGAAATAATTTCACAGAAATGTTCCTTGGGGGACTCTCTACCAAAATTGCTCAAATGTATCCGCTCCGCTGAACAATATGGCCGCCAGAGCTAAAAATAGAAAAACCTTTAAACGACTTCTCCACCAAAACTGCTGGGCCGATATTGAAATAATTTCACAGAAATGTTCCTTAGGAGACCCTCTATCAAAATTGCTCAAACGGTTCCGCTCCGCTGAACAATATGGCCGCCAGAGCTAAAAATAGAAAAACCTTTAAATGACTTCTTCTCCAAAACTGCTGGACCGATTTTGAAATAATTTCACAGAAATGTTTCTTAGGAGACCCTCTACCAAAATTGCTCAAACGGTTCCGCTCCGCTGAACAATATGGCCACCAGAGCTAAAAATAGAAAAACCTTTAAACGACTTCTTCTCCAAAACTGTTGGGCAGATTTTGAAATAATTTCACAGAAATGTTCCTTAGGAGACCCTCTTCCAAAATTGCTCAAACGGTTCCGCTCCGCTGAACAATATGGCCGCCAGAGCTAAAAATAGAAAAACCTTTAAACGACTTCTCCTCCAAAACTGCTGGGCCGATTTTGAAATAATTTCACAAAAATGTTCCTTTGGAGACCCTCTACCAAAATTGCTCAAACGGTTCTGCTATACAGAACAATATGGCCGCCAGAGCTAAAAATAGAAAAAAAGCTTTTAACAGCATCATCTCTGAAGCCAATGGCTCGATTTAAAAAAAAATTCACAGAAATGTTTTACTCATGGCCCTTTACCAAAATTGCTAAAACGGTTCCACTCCGCTGAACAAAATGGCCGCCAGAGCTAAAAATAGAAATAAATCTTAGAATGACACAGAGGGCACAGTTATGATCCAATCATCATGAAACTTTGTCAGAATGTTTATCTAAATGAAATCTAGACCATCTTTGAAACTGGGTCATGTGGGGTCAAAAACTAGGTCACTGGGACAAATCTTAGGAAAACCTTGTGCACACCCTAGAGGGCACAGTTATGATCCAATCTTCATGAAACTTTGTCAGAATGTTTATTTATATAAAATCTAGGCCAAATTTGAATCTGATTCTTGTGGGGTCAAAAACTAGGTCACTAGGTCAAATCTTAGAAAACCCTTGTGTACACTCTAAAGGGCACAGTTATGATCCAATCTACGTGAAACATTGTCAGAATGTTTATTTTCATGAACTCTATACCAGATTTGAAACTGGGCCATGTCAGGTCAAAAACTAGGTCACTAGGTCAGTTCTTAGAAAAACAGTGTGAACGCTTTAGAGGACACAGTTTTGTTCTAATCTTCATGAGACTTTGTCAGAATGTTTGTCTCCAACAAATCTGGACCAAGGGTGCAACTTGGTCATGTTGGGTCAAAAAGTAGGTCACTAGGTTAAACCTTAGAAAAACATTGTGTACACTCTAGAGGGCACAGTTTTGGTAACTTTGTCAGAATGTTCATATCCAAGAAATCTAGGCCAGGTTTGAAACTGGGTCATGTGGGGTCAAAATCTAGGTCATTAGGTTAAATCTTATGAAAACCTTAGGTACACAATCAAGGGTTCATTTTCCATTTAATCTTTGTGAAACTCTGTCTGTCATATGGATGCCTCTGAGGTTAAGTTCACAGGATACTCAGGTGAGCGATCCAGGGCCATCATGGCCCTCTTGTTTTTTTTGTGCCCTTACAATTAGGCCAAGTCCATTTGTTTTGCCAGAGTATGTTTTATGAATGTACAAGTGTAATAAAAAACAGAATAGACCCTGATCAGACTTTTAACTTTTAAAGCTGCCTAATCTGAGTTTGCATTGCTCACTCTGGTAATTTTCTCCATGTCAGAAGAATTTTACACTAGAAAATGTACTCTTTTCAGCTTCATGCAGCTATTTCCCAGAATGAGAACCTAGAACTATTAGGACTAGGAACAGGAAGCTCCCTGGTAAACAGTTTGAAGCAGAGAGTGGTCTCCCTTGCCAGTAACAGTGGTGTAATCAGCACAGTACAGATGGCAGCACAGAACACTCTACAGAATGGCTGGTCTATTTTACTCCCTACAGCAGAGGAGAGGGCTAGAGCACTGAGTTCCCTTCTGTCTACTGGAGGTATGTAATACAGCGCTTTAATAATGTTCAACATAACAGTGCAGAAGAGTGGCACTCTATGGCAGAGAGGAGGTCCAGAGCACTGAGCTCCCTTATCTTCAAGGATGGTGGTATGGAATTTTGCTTCTTTGTCCAGTTCATAAGAAATTGAGTAAGGCAGATGGGAGAAGAGCAAGATATGATATATAGTTAATGAAATTAGCACCTTGAAACAGGTATTAAAATCTAAGATTTTTTCAGTTGGTTATATTTATATTGGAAACTAAATTTGAAAGAACATGCAACTGTGAATTTCATAGAAAAAAGATGCTTTCAGTTTCAAAGACGGAATTATCAAAATGAAAAATTCTGTAGCGGAATAAGGTCACGGTGACCTTACGTCGACCCTAGAATAATTTATGTTGACCCTAGCATTTTAATCCATTCAAATGACTTATTCTCTGAAACCACTGCATCCATGGTTCTCAAATTTCACATGCAGCATGATCAAACAGCAGGGCTTCAGAATGGTAAAATTCAGGCGGGTCGAGAATCCAAGATGGTCGCTGCTCCTAAAAATAGCAAAAACCAATAAAATCAAGTTTTTTTCCAGAACCACTTTGTGTATTTGGCTGAAATTTTATATGAAGCATAAGTGGGACCTTGGTATTCAGAATTATTAAAATGAAAAACATCTGTAGCGGAATTAGGTCACAGTGACCTTTCATCGACCCTATAATAATTTACGTCAACCCTAGCATTTTAATCCATTCAAATGACTTATTCTCTGAAACCGCTGCATCCATGGTTCTCAAATTTCTCATGCAGCATGATCAGACTGCAGGGCTTCAGAATAATAAAATTCAGGCGGGTCAAGACTCCAAGATGGTCACCGTTACTAAAAATAGCAAAACCAATAAAATCAGCTCTTTCCTCCAGAACCACTTTGTATATTCATTGAGTTCTTAATGTGAAAGCACACAGCAGGTGCGACATTGCATTCCACGGAATTCTTGTTCAAAGTGATAGTAGAATGGCAAACAATGCAGACATAGACAAGACTACTTCTCTGTTATTGGTCTACTCTTTCAATACCTGGAATTTGTACTGAACTCAGAATTCCAGATAAGTTGGGGTTTTGGAGATAATTCCAAGATTATTTTTTTTCATCTTAGTTCTGAACAAAACATACATGTATGTTGAAACTCCTCATTAGAACTGTCTCACAGAAACAGTGTCAGTGAGACACTCAGCTCTAATGAGGGGTCACAACACGTTTTCATGCTGAAATCTTGAAAAAGAGCCCTAAATTATCCATTTTACCCCGTCTTATCTGGAGCACTGCTTGACTTGTTTTCTTCCAGTTCGGGACACATCTGGTATGAGTGCTGGTCAAAGGTTTATGACTGACCTCCTAGTCAGTAGTCTGATGGCTGATGGAGGGCTGGAATTTGCTATGGAGGCCGCCATCAAGAAAGAAACACAGGCTTTTGAGGATAAGAAGGTACACACAGTTTTATAAATGCTTTAACCCTTAAAGTGCCAAATATATGATTCTTGGTTTCAGGTGAGACATTCTTGTGTAATGAAGAAGATAGCTAATTTTCTATATTGACTTGCTAATTATGAAGACAGTAATAAGAAAAATCATAAAACACAGAAGTAAGTCAGTTGGTATTTTCTCCTGGTACAATTATTTTGACTTGCAGTAGTGTTTATGAGAAACTGTAAAAGACTGCTTTAATTATAGTTTCAGATGTCATAGCATTCTGTTATTAGTTAAATATTGACCATTTCTAAATGGGCATATTAGTCGCAGAGTATATGTTGAAACTGTTAAAGCAACTTTTTTTGCAGGAGAAAGAAGAAAGAGAAGAAGATGCCAAATCAGACAAATCTGAGCCATCATCTGATACCAAGTTAGAATCTCATTCAGACAGGGATATAGATTTAGGAGCAACCATTCCATTGTTACAGCTTATACAGCAGCTGTTGAGGTATAGTATAGGAAGCATTTGATGACCATTTTGCGATAGTTTCTGTCTTAACTGCAACTGACAGATGTGAGATTTTAATATTACTTCTCCAGCATAAAACATTTTTCAGATTTCCTGGTTTACGTCTATTAGTGACACTTTATTGACAGGGGAGACACCACCTTCTGTGGAATTATTGTTATGCTTTTCTACAAAAAGAACATGTTTTACTCACATTGAAACTACCCAGCCAAGAGGCCCAATATTAATTTTTATGGAGCACAAACAGGTCAAATGAAAATTATCAAGCAGACACATCTTTAACTGGAGCTGTGGTTGTCTCATTTGAAAGTAGATAAAATGGCAGTAACACTATAATCTACTTCTGTTTACTCTGAAATGTCCGTTCTGAAATGTCTGCTATTACTGTCAAGTCAAATCTGCTTTGGACTTTCACAGTTAACTGTGAACTCTTGTATATTAAGTTTGTTTTCTTACATGAATATTGTAGACTATGAGGCTTGTTGAAGGCAAGAGCTAGTGATCATGCTAAATGGAGAAGGCCCATGAAGATAGCTTATACCATAAGGCAAACTTTTCTTTTTTCAGAAATTCTTCTTCACATTCCCAATCACGACTACATGACTTATCCCGCAATGGTGTGTTAAAGATGGAGGAGTCAGTTGTCAAAGAGTCATCACCTTCACTAGACCTACTACTACAGTTTCAGAGGCTGCTCATAGCAAGAGTGTTTCCCAAACATAACTGTTATCTAGCATCACAGGCAGATATAGGTAAGTCAAATATTATAATAATGTAATTTATGCCTGAGGGCTTATGAGCTGTATGCTGTCCCAAATATGTAGATTCATCTTACAAGATGAATTTAGATTTTTTGGATAGTTTTGAAAGAAAAGAAAACAATCTTATTGCAGAATTTCATAATGATGGTTGAGATGTTTGGGGTCATTCAGTAGGGTTGCCAGAAAAAAATTGAAATATCCATCTTCATTAGCTGTGGAAAAACACACACAAAAAGTCTTGTTTATGCTACTACAGGGAGGCAGAAAGACATTACTACCATAGTTTTGAATGATACAGTTATAGTGTATCAGTGGGATTTTATGTTGTAGTGGTCTTAAATTGGACTGCCCAAATTTCAAATCATGAGACTTCTTGCACAAAGTTTCAGATACCAAAGAAGGCAATGTTTTGATTAAATTGTACAATACTGAGTGAAGATGCTCATCAAGTGTGCAGGTATATGTCTATATATTGTGATAAATTATTTTCAGATTCGGAACTTCAGGGTGCTGGTTCTCTGCTCAGAAAATATGTGACTCTGCTGTGTAACCATATAACAGACATCCTGCCACTGGGAGCCAGTCTTGCTGCTATCAGCTGTAAACACTTCTCACTGGTGTCAAAAATAATATCTTCAGATGTCACAGGTTAGTATGGACTAGTGGAGGTGAAAGGGAAAAGGCAAGAGCGTATGACCATGTAATAGACATTCTACCTATAAGAGCCAGTCTAGGTTCTCTCAGCCATAAACACATCTTTCTCATGTAAAAACAATAGTTTAACTGTCACAGGATAGTAAAGACTAGAAGAGGTGAAAGGAGAGATGGTATGGGTAAGGAGTAGGGACTCAGCTGTGTAACAGTATTTAACAGACATTTTGCTATACATGATACTACTTGGATCCAGGTTGAAATGGTGCTTTGCTTGTTACAAAATTAAGATTGTAAATCAGAAACAGATGCTTAACACAGGGAAGACTAGTGCAGACTTTACCCTGCATGCTAATCTTTACAGATCACTATTCATACTAAATGCCTGTCTAAGCTGTTGGAACTGGAAATTCTTCAGGTTCAGTTATTAAACAGGAGTTTATCCTATTTAAGTTACCGCAAATATGTAAATATGTAAATCAGTCCTGTGTAATTCAGCTGTAAAATGGGGTTTTCTCTTCCAAAACAATATAAAGATCTTGATCCATTTCACAAGGCAGATCTAGATCTTTGGGATTGTTTTGGAAGGGAAAATCACTGTCTTTTAACAGGTGAGCAGTCGATAAATTATAAGGAAAATCATGCAAGTGTGATACAAAATAATGTCTATGTTATTTCAGGAGTTCTGCTACCTGAGATGTTGACATGTATGGTGTTGCTACAATTACGAAGTCCTGCAGTAGTTCAGGTGTCTAGATCAGTACCAGTACTAGGGGACATACTAGATATACTGGACAAATATAATAAACTGGCTCCAGGGCTGAGTAAAGATGATAAAGAAGATCTGGCCTGGCCTGGAGTTTGGAGTGAGTATAAGAGTCATTCAGTAATCTAGCAATAGTAATGGATGGATGGATGGATGGATGGATGGATGGATAACTTGCAATTTATGTCCTTTTCAAAGTAATTCAGTCATATCAGAACAAAGGGACAGTGATAATGAAAGGCTGTGTGTTGTGGAACCCCATTTACGGCTGAAAATTTCCACCTCCAGCAAGAATCAAACCTGCTACTGCTTGGTCAGCAGGCCAGCACAAAAACTGCTGACTACTGGGTCTTCTATCAGCCCATGGGAGTAAATGTAAGAGTCATCCAAAAAGTGCAGTAATAATAAGGGCAGTAAAATAGAAATAATACAGAAAAGAATGGCTTAATAGGAAATAGCTTAGAAAAGGTGACTGACATATTCTTGTCCACCGAACCTGGTCAGATGCTTAGTATAACGTGAACTAAGGTATATATCTGATGATCTGATGATCAATCCGAAAGTAATTGTGAAAATGATATTTAAACCAGATTTTAAAGAAAATGGATAGATTTTTGGAAAGAGTTTGTAAACATGCCTTTCTGAAATTTCAGGCCATACACTAGAAAAGTACAATCAGAAAAGCCAAGATGATGTTCAGATCATACGCAAGGCAGATCTAGAGAACCATAACAAAGATGGAGGACTTTGGATTGTTATACATGGGAAAGTCTATGATGTTCATGACTTCAAGTCCCAGGCACCGTGTGGTAGAGAGATTCTCATGGAATATGCAGGTATGGAGATTTACTTAATACCTATGAGGGCTACAGGTATTGAGAGTATTGATCATTAAGAAATAATTCTTCCTTAAAGGTGAATTATGGTAAGGAAAAATTATTTTGATTCTCTCATGATACAGAATAATATGAAGGATTACTATGACGTTTACTATAGGACTGTTTTGAAGCGAATGTGGAAAGAAGTATGTATTACCTTTGACCTCATTGAGGTGAAAAACTTTGCTCGCTGTGACGTTAGCTAGGTGATTGATCACAAATTTTCACACAACGCTGCTTTCTGTATGCTCAGTGTGGAAAGCATTCTTAGATAATTTGCTTCAGTTTTTCCTCTCCAGTATAGTCATAATGAGACACTGGAACCTAAACCAGATATAAGATATTTCATAAGAATAAATATGCTCTTTGTCTGCAATCAGACCGTAAGAATGCGTAAGTTGTTCAAAAAGGTGATCTATGCCGATCTGTGACAGTTCTTCTTTACATTTCTAGTGACCAGCTTCTTCATATTTTTTATTCTTTTGTAGGCCAAGATGCCTCCTCTATATTTGAGACAACCCACCACTCAGCTGAGGCCAGAGAAATGATGCAGGCTTTCTATGTGGGACAGTATGTGGAGGTAAATCAAACTTTATTACTAAGTATAGGAGCCCCAGTAGTTCAGTAGGTTAAGGGCTGGCCTGCTGATCTAGGGGTCCCCGGTTCAAGCCTCGCTTTGGGTGTGGATCTTTTCAATTGTAAACAGGGTTCCATTGCACACAACCTTTAATTATGACCCAACCATCGTCCTGATATGACTGAAATACTGTTGAAAAGGACGTAAAATTGCAAGTCATCCATCCATCCATATTACTAAGTATACTTAACTTGCCAATAGATTTGAGAGCCTTTAGGAGGATTAACAAGATAAATTATCATATAGCATTACTTTGTAGAATATCATATTGTCAGAACTCAGACATCATACTACACTACTGTATTAATCCAAATAAATGCCCCTGCTGTAATAAACGCCCGCCTCTTCTTTTCCAAAAAATAGTGTTATATTACCTTGCATGAAATCCTGTATGTTTATATGAAGCAGCTCTTTTAAAAGGGATCTACTGTGAAAAGAAAGAATTTACTCATAGAGCAAATCCTTTTCTATAAGAGTTGACACCCTCCTCCTTTGTTAATGCAACACTCCCAGGTTGTTAAATAGGATTAATATGTTAAGTTAATAGCACTTGTTTTTGGCATGTAAAGTAATGTGCTGATATCTAAATGTAGTTTTAATTGATGGCAAAAAGATGAGTTTATGAAGAATAAAAGTAAATATAATGCAAGTATATTCTTATGCAGTCTTATTGCTGTTTATTCTTTCCCTTTGCAGCCAGAGAAAGACATCATCCAGCTGATGGACACAAGCACTGCATCTTCTCCTCTAATGGATGCTGAGAGAACCCTGGGGCTGCTGCTGGGTCTGCATGCAGCTGAGCAGGCTCGCAGCTCCTCGCTGTCTTTAGAGGAACAAGACTGTAGTCACTGGTTACAGTCCGACTTCTTTCGTGGAGGCTTACAGTTGCTGCAGCCGAGGAACCCATTTGAGGAGGAGAAGGGAGAGAGTAGGACACCATCATCTAGTGTCACTACTCCAGGTATTTTATCTTGTTGACAAGCTTAAGTCAGTGTTCCAGATAAGGTGGGGTTTGGAGAATAATTCTGAGATAATTTTTCTTATTTCTCAATGATAACATGTGTTGTAACCCCTCATTAGAACCCTCTTTGTATGACAGTTGTAGTGAGTTCTAGTGAGAGATTACAACATACTTTATTTTGTATGAATATTGGAAAATTATCCCTAAATTGTCACTGTTATTCTTCACTGTTAAGTGTTGGAATCCAAAATGATTTTTTTCTCCAAAATGTCATTTTAGGTTTAAAATCCTATTAGAGAACTTCTTAGAATTGTCATTATTTTGATAGAATTCTGCTATGATTTGTCATTGAAGAATCATACTCTTATTTGTCTCCTTGATGATCAAAGCTGCTGAAATATAAGGTTATAGCTGTGTAAAATATCGATACAAGTGAAAGATGAGATGATACATGATGTGTCTTGCCTACAGAGCAGAATGTGAGACATATGTATTACTTTTCTGGTGGCGGTGTTGTAGGTTTCTGTCAAGTTTTCTGGTGTAGCTCTGCTTTGTGAAAATGAGGCAGACAAGGCATAGTCTTCAGTAGAAATCATGTTAAGAAGACTCTTAGATGATTGTTAATCAGAGCTCCAGATAAGAAGGGGTTACAGGGATAATCTAGGGATAATT
The DNA here is from genome assembly GCA_963989385.1 of Ctena decussata. NCBI lineage: Eukaryota > Metazoa > Mollusca > Bivalvia > Lucinida > Lucinidae > Ctena > Ctena decussata. The sequence goes on from OZ022506.1 coordinate 87,491,113, forward strand.
TTCCTTATTTTTCCATTAAAACATACATTGTGACCCCTCATTAAAACTGTCTCGCTGAGACGGTTCTAATGAGGGGTCACTATATATGTTTATGTTGAGAAATAAGAAAAAATTATCTTTGAATTATCCCGGTTTCCCCTTCTTATCTGGAGCTCTTTAAAATTAACACTTAACATTTTTCTGAAATTTATGCATATATAGGAGCAACACCTCTGCTAGAGACCCCAGGTCCTTCAACTGAAGACAAAGAATCCTTATTTGACCGACAGGCATCTGTCGCAGATATTTCAAGGCCGTTCCTTCTGGCCCTGGCTGAGGGTAAATGTCAGGATAATCATGTCAAGATATTCCTAGGAATGACAGACAGATATGCCAAACAGCATCATATAGCTTTCCCAATAGAGTTTCCTGTAGAACACCCAGTAGAGGAAGTTGGCAGGTAAGGCAGTTACACTAGTATTTACCATAGTTCTCTGGTTATAATGCAGATTTATCCCTTCAAAACAATCCCAAAAATCTAGATCCATCTTAAAAGATGATCTAGAGTTTTGGGATTGTATTCAAAGGGAAAAACTCATCTCATAGCAGAATTTCATAAGATTGATTTAGATATTTGGGATCATTCTAGAGATGCAAAAACAGTTTTATAGCCAAATAAATACAGTAAACTGTAATTTTCATTGGAGCCTTACCATTAGAAAAAGGCACCTAAGTCTGTGTATATTTGGCAAGGTTTAAATGTGAATTGCATGAATAGCAGCAGTGTCTTAATTCTAAAGCAAGACATGCTTGTTAATTTTGTTTCTCGCATTTAGGGCTAGAAACATTTATTTTTGAGTCCAAGTGAACAGTAGAATGAAATTGCTACAGATTTTCAAGTTTGCTGTGACTAACAGAAGCCGAACATACATTTTAATTTTATGCATCGATGGTTGCGTAAACTTTTGTCAAATTGTCTGGTTTATCTCTATAAGTAATATACATGTAGGCACCTCTTTGTGACAGTGGGTGACAGTCAAGACACAGTGTACCACAGAATTCTTGTTCTTTCTTTGAAAAATTGTCTTTGGAAAAAAAAAATCAGATATAGAAGCGGTTTAAAGTAGGTTTTGAAATGTATTTTGTATTCCAGAGTTCTGCTGGCAGTTCTAATCAAGCATCATGATCTAGGTCATGTAGTTCTCGGCCTAGTAGAAAATGGACAAGGTGACATTGGGAAACACTCGCTGCCAAAGTCTATTGTAGAATTACTCAAAGTTGTTGCTCAAGTTAAAAGATCTCTTATGAAGGTAAGACTTAATTTGTTGAAATAAAGTTTTTGATGCTTTATCAAACAGTTGTTGGGTTTTACTACTAATTCTAAGAAAAATTATTTTTTGTTTTCCATAAAAAACAGTGTTTCCCCTCATAAGAACTGCTGATCCGTTATTAAAAATGTTTTTTTATGCAACTTCCTGGTAGAGTTACGATGCCAAGATTTTCTGTTTCACCCTAAAAATATACATACCAAATGTAAATGAACCAAATATCATGGCAGAGTTTGGAAACATGCAGTATTTATTTCCAGGCACATCAAGACCAAAACAGATCGTACAAAGAAGTTTGTGCACCAGTCATAGAGCGATGTCACTTCCTGTTTAATGAACTTCGACCTGCCATAGGTAATGAGGTCAATGCCATGAGCAGGTCAAAGTTGCTGAAGAGTACATCAAGATGGAAATGGGCCATCTCTAAAGTCATGGAAGAAAATAAATCGGCAAAGAGTAAGTAAAGTTGTGCTCTATCCTTGAGTTTAGAAATGTTGAAAATGTACGTCACAAAATAAAAAACCTTGTACAGAGTTAAACTGTGTAACTTGTACGCTGTGGAACAATAATACACAAAGTATAATATCAGATTAATTCTATTGAACACCCCTGCTCTTTTTCGAAAACTATGTTATATTAATTTGCATATACTCCTGCTTACTTTTCTGGATGAGGTAGCTTTTGGAAATGGGGACTACTCTTAAAGGAATGAATTTGCTCCTCTAGGAGCAAATTCATTCCTTTAAGAGTTGTTCCCCCCACTGAGAAAGAAGGCAAACAATAGTAGAGTTACTTCCTCTGAAAGTATATCTATTCACATTAATACTGTTTATTAGAGGTATTTTGGCAGTGACTGATTTGCTACAACTTAGGCTCTAAATAACCCCCCCCTTTCGTAAAATGCAACACCCCAGGGCGTTTAGTAGGATTAATATGGTAAGTTATAGGTGAAGCCAAGTTAATAGTATTGCTGTGTGATCTTCTGTTCAGGATGGCTGTAGGCAGAACTAGAGGAATAAAGTAAAATGATATATTCCTTACTGTGGATTTGAATTGGACACCTGTGAAATGGATTTAAATTCATAGTCCTGTAATAGTTAAAAGTCTTCATTGCAGAGTGCGTTTAAGCTTTAGATTGCTGACTTTGTCAGGCCTGCAACTAGCAGAATAAATACATAGGTATTTCTTTATTCAATATCGGCAGCGGCAGTGTAGACTTGTGTCAAGTTTTCTGGTTTAGCTCTGTTTTGTGACACTGTGCAGACTGGCAAAACATCACATTCTACAGAATTCTTGCTCCATCATTCTGCGTGAGTATTTTACAAGAAAGAATCAAAATGGCCAACAGTATGACTCCTGATCAGTTTGCTAATTTGGAACAGTGTGATCTGGGTCTACATTGTTTGTGTAAGTCATGATTGCCTTCAGCAGGTTAAAAATACAGTAAAAATTAAAAAGAATTGGGACAACTAAAGTAATTACCGTAATTATCCTAAAATTTGGACAGTTTGGCATTACTATGCAGATGGAATGGCAAACAGTGTAGACCCTGATAAGACTGAATTGGGACTGCACTGTGTGCTCAGACCTATCTGTCCCAATACTTAGATACCATATTGTCAGCTCGCCTGTACAAATGTACAGAAAGCTATTGTTGCCATCCTGCCTTGGTATGACATTGGCTTGGGTGTCGACACTGCACTTTACGATAAAGTTTTGTATGTGATGGGCAAGGCACTGTCAGGCGAGCTTCCTGTACGCGGACAGGTCTTGTTTAACTTGACTGTCATTTCTTTTAATTCCTATTTCAGCATGTCCTTTGTCAGTTATCCTAAATGTAGATGGCAGAGATAAGGGTGTGACAGAAACAGCCAATGAGAAAGGAGAACGTGATGATCTCGACCAATCAGAAGGGGCTGTTGGTGGCATCATGGTGGAAACACCTCAGACACAAGCAGTTGTGGAAGAGGAGGAATATGTTGTCAAGGTGTTCGGTAAAAATGATCCAAGGCCACAACCTGAAGACTCGGAAGAAGGTCAAGGACAGACTGCAGATGAAGGTGGAATTGTTGATGAACAAGAGATTAAGTTGGAAATAGAAAGACCACAGGGGGCAGAGTCTGACCCTTCTGGGACTCACAGGCGACATTCTAAGTCCAAAGTTAAGGTAAGTTGTACTGGGGAAGCAACTCTTCTGTTTTCATTTTTGCCAACATTTATATGGGTGCTAACTTAAAGGAAAGACTTTGCTCCTCCAGGAGCAAATTCTTCAAGAGTAGACCTTCTTTGAAAAGGCTTTGTCAACCAGCGCAGCAAAGAGGAAGTCAGAATTCATGAAATTATTTATTTAATAGCCAGTATCATTTTGCATAAGATTGTGTAGAAACAGTTTGTATTTTTCTGTTCCATTGAAGTATTAAAGTCAGCATTTATTATCAACTGTCTGACCATCATACTTCATGAGTGAAGAAAACTTTCTTATACATGTGTTTACCTGTTTTCATAATCATTCAAACCAGAAAGAGAGTTTGGAAGGAATCAAAAAGACAAAAAACTTTTTAAGTCATGATAAACATCTTGTTTTCATGACAAAGCAGAGTGCAATTTTGTTAAAGTGTCTAACACCCAGTCAGATTTGTATTAATGTCACTGTTATAATGATGTCAGAGGAGCTCCATTTAGCTCAGTGGATTAAGCTTTTGCCGGCTAAGGTAGCAGCTTGGGTTCGAATCCTGCTGGAGACAGTATCATTTTCAGGGTTCCATAGCACACTACCTTTCATTATCAGTCTTCCATCAGCTAAATATGACTGAAATACTGTTGAAAGGGCCACAAAACTGCAAGTCATCCATCCACGCATCAATGATGTTAGAGTTGCAGGCTTAATGGACTGATGTAGTGGTTTAGTCAGCTGTTTTTCTTGATATTAGTGTTTGCAACTAAAGTTTATCCACAATTATTAGGATGACTCATGGGGAGCAGTAGTAAGCATGGTGACAAGCACTCAGAAATTTAACTGGTTACGTCAGCGATTGACAGGATCAAAGACAGAGATGCCACTGGTGAACAAGATCATAGAATTTGTCATGTATGAGAATCCTATTGATATTGAAAAGCTGAGACGATCATTACATCATCAGGTGAGTTGACTCGGAACTTTAATAGTCAAGGATATGAAGGTTGAAAACTTGCTCTTGTTGTTAAATTGTTTGATATCTTCATTGACAAACTAACCAGGGCCCAGTTATTCAAAGCAAAGTTGTTAGTCAAAGATTGGTTGAGTCTTTTTGTACACATAAAACTGTCTGTGCTAATATTTTTGCTGAATAAAAAGTGAGGAGCTTTTGCACTACAGAAGTTCTCCACATTTTTTCACCAAAAAAAAGGCAATATTTTTGCACACAATACATTTGAAAATTTAACATCTCATTATCTAACAATGTCGTAAGTTTTGAACAATTGTTCTCTGTATGTTTATATAAACAGATTATTCTTGTCTTAAAAGTTAATTGGAAACATTGAAAACGAATAATAAAGATTATTTACCAAATATTTCCAAACATTCCAATGATATACTTTGACATTAGAAGTTGCTTTGAGTTACTAGTGTTTCTCATAACTAGAGTACAGTATTTATTCAGCTGTAAAACAGGTTTTCCCCATTTTAGAATGACCCCAAATATCTATACACACCTTACAAAATTCTGCTTTTAAATGGGGTTTTCCCTTCCTAAACAGTCCCAAAAATCTAGATCCATCTCAGAAGATGGATCATGATTTTTATCCCCCGACCGAAAGGTTCGGGGGATATAGCGATGAGCCTGGCGTCCGTCCGTCCGTCTGTCAGTCCGTCCGTCCGTAAACACTTTCTTGTCCGCTCTATATCTTGAATACCCTTTGGAATATTTTCATGATACTTCACTGTTATATAGAACATGAGCCTGGCGTCCGTCCGTTCGTCCGTCCGTCCGTCTGTCCGTCCGTCCGTCCGTAAACACTTTCTTGTCCGCTCTATATCTTGAATACCCTTTGGAATATTTTCATGATACTTCACAGTTATATAGAACAGGTCATGACGATGTGTGGTGTACAAGAATGGTAACTCTTGCTAATGTACTTTTTGAATTATCTCCCCTTTTGGTGATTTTTTGGCAGATTCGTGTCCGCTCTGTAACTTGAATACCCTTTGGAATATTTTCATGATACTTCACAGAAATGTAGAACAGGTCATGACGATGTGTCGCGAACAAGAATGACAACTCTTGCTTTCTTACTTTTTGAGTTATTTCCCCTTGATAGTTTTAGGTGTGATTTTTTGGCAGATTCGTGTCCGCTCTATAACTAGAATACCCTTTGTAATATTTTCATGATACTTCACAGATATGTAGAACAGGTCATGACAGTGTGTCGCAAACAAGAATGACAACTCTTGCTTTCTTACTTTTTGAGTTATTTCCCCTTGATCATTTTAGTTATGATTTCGTGCCCGCTCTATAACTTGAATACCTTTTGGAATATTTTCATGATACTTCACAGATATGTAGAACAGGTCATGACGATGTGTCGCGAACAAGAAAGACAACTCCTGCTTTCTTACTTTTTGAGTTATTACCCCTTGATGGTTTTAGGTGTGATTTCGTGTCCGCTCTATAACTTGAATACCTTTTGGAATATTTTCATGATACTTCACAGATATGTAGAACAGGTCATGATGATGTGTCGCGAACAAGAATGACAACTCTTGCTTTCTTACTTTTGGAGTTATTTCCCTTTGATGATTTTAAGTGTTCGCTCCATAGCTTGAATACCTTTTGAAATATTTTCATGATGCTTCACAGATATGCAGAACAGGTCATGACAATTTGTCTCATACATGAATGATAACTCTTGCTTTTAGACCTAGTGAATTATTTCCCTTTGGTAGTTTGAGCTGCTGTTTGAGTCTCTGCTCCATAACTGTATAACCCTTGCCAGCTCCAGAATTTGAATAACCGTGAACCTTTTAGAATATTGATGATCATGCTGTGATATCTTATCAGTGTTCTTAACTCTCTCTTACCCCTCCACATTCCCGTGCCCCCTCCCGCACCCCCCCCCCCCCCCCCCCCCCCCCCCCCCAAAAAAAAAATTTATTTTTTTTTCCAGATTTTGGATTCTTTGTCCAAATTCACTTACTAGAGAGCTCAAAATTAGGTTTGTAGGGCTTGTACTTTAGAAGTTATTCACACATTTTGAAAGTTGAATGTATCGTATGCTATACATTTGTGTATATGGTGGCTGTTTGAGATATTACCTCTTTTTAGCAGTCAAGCATACTGTTTTAGTCTGAGTGTTAGATAATCATGCATCTGTTAACAGTTAATGTCAATCAGAAGCATAAAAGAACGACAATATATTACTAATATGTGTTTTGAAGTGCACCCTTTTTACCAAGGCCCATGGGGGTCTTCGGTCGGGGGATTTGCCATCTCCTCTGATGGCTATTTTTGGGGTTCTTTAGGAAGGGGAAAACCTTCATCAAAGAAATACAGCTATCTGTATATACATTTACATGTTTGTTTACTGTACAGGTACACAGAGCTGAACTGCGACTAAAAGGAATACAGACCATGCTATCACTAGTACATAAGCACCATCTGATACCCTCGGTTAAATACAATCTCCTATGTGGGTGGCAGGGGTTACTTACTATGGGACAAAGAATATGGTGAGAATAACATGTACTCTGTGTGGACTGCACATGCTTATGTAGGTCTGGCTCAGTTTGTCCATCAGCCATCAACATTTGAGCCGCGACACGAGAAAACCAACAATGTGGTTGTACGCCCTGCACAGTCTCAGATCAGAATGGGCATCCGCCTAGTCTGCGCAGAGTCTTCCCTAATCGCTTAAAGGGTAGCTAAGAGTCTAAGCTACCTTCATGCGGACAGCGAAGACTCTGATCAGACTGGGCGGATGCCCAGGCTGATTTGAGTCTGCGCTGGGTGCATAACCACATTGTTGGTTTTCTCACGTCGCGGCTCATTTATGTCAGCCCTACCAATTACTTCAGTTCTTGACTAACTATTAGACATGTAATTATCAAAAGTAGTATACACTTTCTCCATAGGATGACCTCGAAGTAGTGAAGAAATTTCATGACCTTGTCTTTAGTTCGTGACACAGCCATTAGCTGGAGTTTGTGTTTCTGCAAAGCTATTTGTTTACCAATGGTGAAACATTCAAGTTATGATGTGAAAATTGTGACTAATTAAATACCAGTTTTGTATCATACTATATTTGTGGTCCTGAATTATTGGTCTTATTAAACTGATTTGGAAGGTGATAAGATGCTTTGTAAAGCTTGGCATTGGAACTTTTTCCCCAACTTGTTTTGTAAATTCAATGATACATGAACATTCATTTTAGATGTCTTATTTAAACTTACCAATTTCAGCAAACCAGTGCCCCACTGTCTGACGGATGTGAGCCTCATACCGCCATGTGACAGGATACTACTACAGATGACCTTTGCTGACCTCTACAGGTGGTCCATAAAGGAGTTACGCCACGCTGTTCTACAAGCAGACCATACCTTCAAGTCAAGAGGAATAACTCCTACCATGCCATCATTTAACTGCCAGGATAACTCAAATGTATGTATATTTCAACGTAAATGAATAAAATGCCTGGTAATGTGTTTATTTGCAGTGCTCAAAATACTATGCAGTTTGAAGTTTAATTTGATCAAGCAAATATTTCATTAGTCCAGTCTTGTCTATCCAAAAACCTTACTAGGTTGTTTGGGCACCACGAAGGCTTTACAACAATCTCTTGCCACCTAGTCCTGTCTACAGCTGCCGTGGTTATTATCTTACAAATTTTATCTCAAGTTAGTAAAGGGTGCTTTCACTACAACTGAAAATGTTTACTGGTGTAATACAATAAAGGGTCTAGCTGTTAGAGCTGCGACTGTGAAGGGTTTGAATTGTTGTTATCTTATATCTGTCAGTGTATTTGTGTGTATATGTCAATATTAATTCATCTGTCTGACAGTTTATTAGGATTATCTTGTGATGATAGAATTGAGCACTTTACTGTACTGTATTGTACACCCAGAATGTCAGAACAACTTAACAATTGCTGTAATCATGCTAAAATAAACTATAAAAGGATGAAATTCTGTTTTCACAGGACAAGTTGAGTCTTGGAGCCCTTCCTCAAGCCAGATTCATGTTGGCCCATCTGGGACTAATGGTTTCTGAGCATCATGGACATAGTTTGAGTCTTCTACTGAACTCAGGAGTCCTGGCCCTGACTCAGACCATACTGAGGCTTGTTGGTAAGATATCAGTGTATACACTGTATAATGGAAGTAACTCTGAATAGTTCTGATGTGTACAGTTATTTCAGAATTCATATTGAAAATGCTGTGCCTGACTTGGCTTCATACATCACAGCCCAGATTTATGAAGCATTAGCTTAAAAGTCATTAGTTAAGGATTTGTTAAGATTTTTAATACCCATAAAATCAAGTGTCTTAACATTTTTTTGGCAACAGTACATCTGAAATTTTACATCTTGTTGACTAATGTGTTATAAGTTTTGAACATATGGGTCCGGGGGACCTTTGACAAAGGGAAGGCAACATAACATTTCCATTTACCTGTTGTCATGCAGTTTGTTAGATTTTCCTTTTCCTGCTATAACTTTTAAGAGTTAGAGGATAGAAAGGAACACTTTTCTTAGATGTAATGTTCGAAAATATATGTAAACTTTGAAAATATTTGGGAAATAAATGGGATGGATAATTGGATAGTAGCTGATCATCAGGTAGTCTGTCCATCTGCTAGTCTGGCCATTAGCCACTCACTTGCAGATCTGAACACATATTGTAGATTCAAGTACTAGTGATTAAATGTCATATGAAAAAAAGTTCAATGTTTACTACCCACATGATACATTTGCCTGGAAGACCAAACATAATTTGTCTCAAAGTTTTTAGATAATTCAGGGATAGTTTTTGATATTTCTCAATAAATTTTTTTGTTTCAACCTATCTTTAGAATCTTCTCACTGAGACGGTTCTAATGAGGGGTCACAGTTTCTGTTTCCATTGAGAAATAAAAATATGTATAAAAAATATCTCCAATTTATCCACAAAAACCCATTTTATCTGGAGCTCTGTCTCATTTCGTATCTGTTTGTTGTAGGTTTAGACCCAGAGCGGGTCCTCCAGGACACCATGAGTACAATATGTGCTGTTCTTGAAGAACAGAAACACAAGAAACAGACACAGCCGGTTCCTATCTCTGGCCCAGAACTGGCAGCACTCATGAAGGTGGGAACCAGAGTAGTGAGAGGGGTGGACTGGAAATGGGGAGATCAGGTTGGTATTGCCTGGAGAAGACAGTGTAGAGGATTTGGAGAGGTCTTGAAAAGTCAGATTTGTAAATTAATTGCTAGGGCAGCATTTAGAAAATATATTTATTCTTCTCAAGAATAAAGATGTCATGTATATTTTCAGGAAATTACTTTATACAAAGCAGTACTTATCACGTCCTATATTAAAATTAAGGGCTTCTCGTAAAGGAAAGAATTTGCTGCAGGGGGAGGGCAAAGTCTTTCCTTTATGAGGAACTTCCAAATAAGAGCGATACCTTTCACACTATGAAAGGAAAGAGTATATTCATGTTTTAGATCTGTTGAAAAAGTATGGAAAATCAGAAAAACATCAGGGAAAAAGTCAGAGAACTTTTAGTGTAGGAAGAGTGACAGCCCTGCAGAATATACATGGTCACATGAAGACCAGCACAATTACATGGGCACTCAGTCTTGCTATTTGCAGCATTCCTTTTGTTAATCACTATTTATATGTTGGCATGAGGGCATAGGTCCGTTAGTATGTATAGATTCTTGTAAAGCATATGCTCAGAGGCTGAGCTCAAAACTTTACAATGTACATGTACAGTTTTGGAAATTTTGATGGACAATTCCAAGCAAAAAGTTTTATTTTTACATATCATGATTTCATGAATCAGAGTTGAAGCTAACTCTAAGTTTTAGTCCCTGTACATGTGATTCTTCCAGGATACAAAAAATTAATTCAAAAGAAAAGGGAGAGAGTAGTTAAAAAAACATTTAACCAATATCATAGTGTTTGGCAAGAGATGAGACACAGTCTATGATACTTTGCAGGATGGTGCCCCTCCCAGTATGGGTAGAGTAATAGGAGAGCTGGGTAACGATGGCTGGATCAGGGTACAGTGGGACACAGGAAGTACAAACAGCTACAGAATGGGGAAGGAGGGAAAGTACGATCTAAAATTAGCGGAGCCCCCAGAGGTCCCTGATAATGATGAAGAGGATGATGAGGAGCTCTCTGTAAATAAAGGTAACAAGAAGTTAAAGTAATTAGAATTACGCACCTTTATGGGAGATCACTTTTTTTTCTGGAATATTTACCTTTCTTGCACACCGGATGAGGATATCCCCATGCTTCCCCTGTACCTACAAATCTTATCTCACCCATGTTATCTCACCCAGGACCGGATAAAAATCACGAGCATTCAATGCATTGGTTGTAATGGAGGTCACGCATCTGCGTCGTCAAGTGACGTTGGCGTTTTTGATGATTTCATCACAAAAATGGCAAACTGACGTCACTTTATGCATGCCAGACGTTGACGTAAAGAACCGAATGGCGGTCATTCAAAGCGACTCCTTCTTTTGAAATCAAATAGAAACCTCTGAGGCACTAGAATTACGCATTTTAACAAGTTCTAAAATAATACAAGACGTGGTGTGCAAGAAAAAGTATCTATCATGGATGTAAGGTGCAGATAGAAAAATCCGTCACCCGGGATCACTGTTCGGCATCTCACTCGGCAAGCCTCGTGATGCCGAACAGTGACCCTCGTGACAGATTTTTCTATCCCCACCTCATACCCATGAAAGATACTTATATCCTTTCCCAAGAGATGCTTGGGGACTTCTCTTACTGGAAAGAATCAGCTCTTGTCTAGGCCCAAATTCTTCCCTATAAGAAGGATGGCAAATGATATGTCTTAGTGATATGTCCATACACCCTAGGGTGACTTGTAGACTTTCAGGGCTAGCAACTCCAGAGCTCTAGATAAGAGGGGATATTGAGGATGATTCAGAGATATTTTTTCTTATTTCTCAATGAAAACATTTGTTGTGACCCCGCATTTGAACATCTTGGTGAGACAGTTCTAATTAGGGTCACAACACATGTTTTTAGAAACTCTCCCAAAATCATCCCTATTACCCCTTCTTTTCTGGAATACTGAACTCTGTCATTTTCTTCCTTTTTCCTTTGGGTCAGTTGGGTGAGCAACTCCTGTCAGAGTAGACCTCAATTTTAAAAAGACAATGTCATGCGGGAAAGGAAACAGGAAGTCATAAATATTGAATTTGCTTTTGTAAAAATGGTGGGAAAATATGTAGGTGACTCATACACCTTAAAAAGTGATTCTAATGCACTTACAAATATAACCCGATGTCTGATTGGTTAACGTCTAAAATTTGCGACAGTGTATTCTGCGATTAACTGTCACAAATCCAACGTCATTAAGAAACATCGCTTTTCATTGGCTGACGTATGGTTTTATGCAGCTGAAAGCGCTTGCTATGGGTGCAAAGTAGCACACTTTTAAAGGTGAAAATGTAAAAAGTGCATCAAAATGGGGATAACTGTATTAAAAATTGTCATTTGGGGAGGTAAATCGTCGGTTTTACCTCCCCAAATGACAATTTTGAGTACAGTTATCCCCTAAGTGTATGCTTTCTTGTTATACAAGTTATCAGCATACTGTAAAAGGATTTCCTTATGGTTGTGATAACTTTTGACCTTAGTTGAAAAGGAAGCATATTACAAGTTTAAGAAACACAATTTTTATAAATCTACAAGATGCAAATGTAGTGGAATGGATATTCAGGAAAATTGAAATATCTATAAATCTGTTTGCAAAATAGTTACACAGAAAGTTAACTGTTACACAAAGATTGATAATAGTATGATCTAGGAATTGCTGCAGCTGCATTAAGGATGAACTCACAACAAATGAGCCACAGCACAACAAAATAAACAAAGTGGCATGTGCCCCCAAAGAAGACTCAGATCAGCCCAAATCTGTCCAGTCTTATCAGAGTCTTCGCTGTGTGCTTAAAGGGTAGCTAAGGGTCTAAGCTAGCTCCATGCGAACTGCAAAGATTCTGATCAGACTGGGTGGTTGCCCAGGCTGATCTGAGTCTTTACCGGGTGCACATGCCACTTTGTTGATATTTTCATGTTACAGCCTAAATTTTCTGTTAGGCCGATTTATTAAAATTATAAGATCTGTACATGTATTTCATGCACAATACGACTTAAACAAATTACTCATTTGAATATTTCCACACCAGGTAGGCGGCAATCAAAAACGCTCTCAAAGGTTGATACAGGCGGATCAAAAAACATTATAAACAGCATTTTTGATTGCAAATTGTCGCCAATTTGCAATTGAAAACGCTGTTTCGTACGGTTTTTGATCCATGTTTGTGATTGCACGAGAGATTTCGATTGCCGCCTACCCAGTGTGATTTCATATTTCAGATTCAAAGAAGGCAGAAAACCAGCATCCTACAGTTTTGATCAGAAAGGCGACCTTGACCTTGCTGCGGACACTGTCAGTGAGTGCTGGGATACATTCAGAGACATCTCAGAAAGAGGCTATAGGGACACTCTGTGGACTGATGAGAAATATTGTTGACTGTGGATGTAACTATGGGCTGAGTATGTCTGTATATTTGTTGTTTTGCTATATAGTGCTACATATTTAAAATTTCCTAAATGCGCAAAAACAAAGACTTGTATGACCACAGACATTGCTTGTTTTAATTTGTTACAACAGGATCTGTTGTAACAAATTAAAACAAGCAATGTTTAATACTTGGTTTGCATGTTCTTCTGTTATCCAGATTGAGATTTTAGACATAAAGGGGACAGTGTGGTGACATGTTGCATGTGAATTAATTGCATTATAGCCCCAGCATACAAGTATGTTAAGGGATATACAAGTTGCTTCTTTCTGTCCATTTATCTGTTTATCTGTTTGTTTGACCATCCCTCTTTTAACATTTTGCCATATGTATGTTTTGCTTTTTTGGACAGTAGCACTGGCCAGGGCTATATGCGAGCCTCTCGTCACTTTACTTTAGTTTCAGAAGTAATTTTTTGTGTATTTCAAAAGTTGAGGAAGATTTTCTGTTCACATATTAATAACAGCACTCCAGATAAGGAGTGACAGGCATAATTTAAGGATAATTTTCCATATTTTGCATAACATGTTACGTTGTGACCCCTCATTAGAACCTTGGTCCCAAGACTGTTCTAATAACAGGTCACACCACATGTTTTCATTGTCAGAGAACGAAGTAAAATTATCTCAGAGTTGTCCTCAAAAATGCACCTTATCTGAAAATTTGATTATGTTTTGATATTTTTGCTATAATTTTCAGATGAGAACTCAGTGTCTGTCCAGATTGCCTGTGAGCAGCACTACAACTGGTGTTCCCTGGGATTCGTACGTAGTATAGCCACTGGGCCAGCTATATGTCATGCTCTCAGCTCTCAACGCTGGATAGACCTGCTACTGAAAATATTGGAGGAAGAAAAAGCTCACCAGCAGTCTAATGTGTCTAAACAGGTATGAATCCCTTTTAAGAGATATTCACTTGATTTTTGCCTTAAAGAAATGTTTCAACATGAATTATCAAAATGAAACAAAAAGTGAAAGCTACACATAAGTCTCATGTAAATAACTTGATAAGAAGGTAACAATTATCATTCCTTGTTCTAACCCCTGCTGTATAGCAAAGAAGGCATACAAAAAAATCAGAATGATTGTATCTTTGAGCTGACTCTTGAATTAGGGTACCATATAGCATGTATGAGCATCCACAAAATTTGATTAGGGTCTTCTTTATCAGTTATAGACTTGCTAATGTATTATGCGCTGTGACAGCCATTTTCTTGTGGTTTGGCTCATGTAACTGGGTAATAAACAAGTTCTTAAGCCTGAATATTTGAGCTGCGACATGACAAAACCAACAATGTTGTTGTGCGCCCAGCACAGACTCAGATCAGCCTGGGCATCCACCCAGTCTGATCAGAGTCTTCGCTGTCCGCATGAAGGTAGCTTGGACTCTAAGCTACCCTTTAAGCGTTTAGAGAAGATTCTGATCAAACTGGGTGGATGCCAAGGCTGATCTGAGTCTGCGCTGGGCGCACAACTACATTGTTGGTTTTCTCGTGTCGCAGCTCATTTGTAGAAGCAGAATTGATACATGGTTATTATTCTGCTGGCAGCAGCTCTGGTAGCAGTGGGCTGGTAGGGAAGGCTGTTAGACTTTGCAGGGTTCTTGTTTAGTAGAAAGTAACGCGTATGTATTGCATGAAAGAGCAGAAGTAGGGCAATGATATAAACTTTTATCGAATGCATGTCATTTTACCTTACAAATCTGTCTTCTCAGATTTTGACCCTGAAATTGCTGTCGGTGGTTCTGCCCTCGTGGAACAGTGATGTAGAACCCAGCAGAGTACAGACCATTGTTGACAGGTTGATCAACCTGTTGGGGAGTATTCTTGTGTCCTGCTCTGCAGACCCTACTCTGATACCACAAAGTAAGTCTTGATTAAACCTTTTGAAGTTAATAAAACTTCCACAGATATATATTTTCTTACATACTCAAGACATGTATACACAATGAAAAAGCTTGTAAAGAAACAATGGAGATATGTAGGCAGAAAAGAAGGTAAGAGGTTAGGCTGGTATTTGATGATGTTTTCCTAGATAGTTTCTGTTAATTTTCAATAAATGAAATATACCATAGGCAGTGGCCGGGCCGCGTAGCGCAATCGGTAGGGCACCTGACTCATAAGTCAGAGGTCCTGGGTTCGAAACCCGGTCTGGCCACATACTTTTGTTTCTCCTTTCGCTGATTCAAGAAGGGCAGTTGTCAGTTACTGGCGAAAGTATGTGCACTTAGTACTGGTTAACCGCTTAGGAGGTCTAAGCCTGCCCAGGAATAGTGTGGTTAGGTTAACTGACCGTCCCGACATGACCTTAGCTGTTTGCCGTGGACGTTAAGAATCAAATCAACCAACCAACCAACCATAGGCAGTGGCCCTCACGAGGACTGCAATTGCTCAAACTTGCTGAGTCATGCTGTGAGTGACACTTTTTTGAACTGCCTTGGTGAGATGATTCTTATTAGTAAGGAGAAGTATAAAAAAAAGCACAGACTTATCATAAATATTCCCCTTATTTTGAGCTCTGATGTATGCAGTCCAAATTGATAAGTAATTTGCAGAGTCATCCATTGTTGTATGCTGTCATTTCATTTTGGATAATACCTGAATGTGTTTTGTACTGACGCCTGATAAAGAGATAACTTTTGAAGCTGAACATGTGTCACATTCCAGTTGATTCTCCCAGAAGACACAGACAGAGAGCCCCGGTATGTCTCACAGCATCCTACACTAGTACTGTTGCCGAGGAGATGGTCACTTTGCTACGGAAACTACATGCTATAGATACTTGGAATACCTGTATCAACCAGTACATTGTTAAACATTTGTCAACCTTACCGCAGGTTGTGATAGAACAACAGCCACAAGCTAAGGTATGGTACATTATCACACCTAAAATGATTAATTTTCCAATTGTCCCAGTTGAAAATTAACTATTTTAAGTGTTTCAAAATGTAGGCACATTACAGTATGTTCATCATATCATTATCTAATTTGTGATTTACTGAAGGAGGGACGAAACTACTAGTTTAGTTCTTCAGTATTGTATTTACTGTGATGACCCTAAAATTTCCGACACCCAAAAGTCAGACAATTATTGTCCGAAAATCCTTCAGGAGCAGTTTGATCTGGGTCTACAGTGTTTGCTCAGACCTGTCTGTCCGAATTTTTAGGACTATTACGGTATAATTACAAATGTGCAAGTAATCAGTTAGTTGTTTCTAGCTGTGATGGGTGATTGTTAGTGCAATAGATATACATTTGCAAAATACGTACAGATGATGAATAATAATATTCCCCTTGGTACTGATACATATTAACCCAAAATGTTTCAGAACTGCATATTTTAAAAACTGCTATAGTGTTTCACATGCACTTCAAAAATACAAGACAGAAAGGCATAATTAAAACTAATTTTATCACTATAGCTATCCAAAGCTACATCACAAAGTAACCAAGTACAGGTCTACCTCATTATAACGCGATGGGTGGGGTCCATAGATCTCGACCGCGTTATAAGTGAAACGCGTTATAGCGATTAGGATGAGGGGGCTACCAACACAAGCTCGACTGACTTCGATTTTGCCCTAATGGTTGTGTGTGTTGGTGATTTGAGTCAATGTTTGACGTAAATAATGGTTTTTGATACGTATTGTTGTATTGCTAGATAGATAAACACTTACAGCATGTATCACATTGTTCCAATCATATTATTAAACTGTCTTGTCAATAAAATATGCTAAGTAACACATGTGTTTCGTTTTTAAATTCCACAAGACGCCATCTTGGCAGATTTCCGGTGATCATGTAACTTAACATTGCGGTGTTGGGGTACAGTATCATCGGACCAAAATTACCCGTGTCTTTCACGGAGAAGGCTTTACGTTTCTTTCTTGGAGTCTCCATTATGCAGTATGGTTTCAAATTAACTGAATGAATGAATGACCAAAGTTGGACATTTTTTATCTGCATCGCGCACTTTTACTCAATTAGTCAATTACACATTCTTTTACCCATAAACCCTCTCGCTCACTCTGATTGGCTGATTGTTAATTTTATGCAACAACAACAATGGCGGCTCCTTCAAACTGCGAGTTCGGCGTGTTTGAAGTGTATTCATCGGACCAAAATTATCCGTGTCTTTCACGGAGAAGGCTTTACGTTTCTTTCTTGGAGTCTCCCTTATGCAGTATGGTTTCAAATTTACTGAATGAATGAATGACCAAAGTCGGACAATTTTTATCTGCATCGCGCATAGTCAATTAGTCAACTACACATTCTTTTACCCATAAACCCTCTCGCTCACTCTGATTGGCTGATTGTTAATTTTATGCAACGACAACAATGGCGGAGCCTTCAAACTGCGAGTACGGCGTGTTTGAAGTGTATTCCAGGTTTTTAAGGGATAATTATGAAAGTTTTCATTCCTTTAAGCATGCGGTCACCAGTCAATAAATAAGGTAATTATTCAGGTGTTACATAAGTTTTGCTGTCATTGCAATTTACCTAATTATGTGTGAATATGCTCGGCGTACCTTCAAAACAAAACACAATAATAATGGCTTGTACACGTGGGGCGATCAAGGGTAATTAGGGCGAAAATAAACAAAGATCAAACAATTATCATGTAAGTACTTTATTCATAATTATTTTTACAAACAACAACATAATTTCTCGTTCACCTAGCAGCTTTGAATCAGCGATCTGGAAAAAAATGAAAATATTTTTATTTTTTTTCAAAATCACTGAAAATGGTACCTTGGGAAAAATTTGGGGTCCAAGACAGGTACCGCGTTATAACGGTATACGCGTAATGTTGAGGGGAGTTATAACGAGGTAGACCTGTACACACATTCTTCCAAAAACATAGCAGGCATGCACATGAAAAAAATCCTTCATGGTGCTGGGCACGGATCCTTCAAAAATTACACACGAAACAAACCTGTGTTATTTCCATTGACTGTAATTATACATGACAGTAAAGCTTGCTTACTATAGTCAAATATTTACACTTCAGAATGAGCCAGTGACAGAGAGTAAACAAGAGCTCCCAGATGAGGCTGCCATCTTAGCCATCCTTGCCGTGATTGGTGGAGTGGACCAGAGACCCCGCCTAGGGGGTGTGGTCAAGATAGAGGAGGTGGGGTATGGCACCATTGCAAAGATCACTCCCAGAGGAAAGATACATGTACAGATGCATGATGGGACTCTTGGTCTATACCGACTCACTGGCATGACAGCGGTAAGGCTTTCAGTGCTTTATTCATTTTTCAGCACCCAATTTTCCGTCAAATATTATGTTGATTACATGACTAAACTGTTGAAAAGATAAGTTGATTATACTCACATTAACTGTGCATTATTGCTGCATTGTTTTCAACCAAGTATGTTATTCAGATTTATAAAAGGTATTTTATGTACCATAAAATATTCAAGTTTTGGAACAGATAGGTCTGAGCAAACAGTGCAGATCCAGATTAGACTGCTCCTAAAGTCTGATTAGCATCTACAGTGCTTGTCACTCAAATTTTTTGAGTACATTACTGCATTGTAAAACCAGACTCATATTTTTACGACAGTTATGGTAATTGTGTCGAGTATCCTCAGTTTGCTATCAAATACTTCATTATTTTTTGTGTATTCCACCAATTTATCTAATTAGTAAAAGCATTTTGAATGAAGCTACAAGTCCTTAAATGGATGACTGTAAATCACTGCCACAACTGCTAGTGTTCAGATGCCTAGCAATAGAAGTTACAAGGTCCGGAAATTCCTGAAAAGAGTGAACTGGAGATAAGTGATGCTGTGTTTATGAAAAATGGATAACTTGAGTTGTCTTTTAAGTCTAACAGGATGACTCATATCATTGCAGGTTCCAAGCATTGAGTTCAGTGTCAGTAAATTACCCATGACAGACGATGTCAGCAGTACATGGGCTACTATTATCAGCCTAGCTAGTCATAATTTCAAGGCAGAAAGAGACAATAGAGAGATGGACAAGACTCCTATGGCCTCTAGTACTCTCACAGTGGAATCAGAGGGTAAGTTTCGAGGTTTCTTGGTTGTCATGACAACAAATAATAACAAACATCATTGTTTGTTATTATTTGTTGTCATGACAACTAAGATAAGGCAGAAAGAGACAATAGAGAGATGGACAAGACTCCTATGGCCTCTAGTACTCTCACAGTGGAATCAGAGGGTAAGTTTCCAGGTTTCTTGGTTGTCATGACAACAAATTATAACAAACATTCTTGTTTGTTATTTTATGTTGTCATGACAATCAAGGTTAAGGTGTAAAGAGACAGTAGAGAAATGTCTTTACGAGTTCACCCCAATTATGGAGGTTCCAGCTCGGAGCATCTTCATCTCTAGTCTTGGAAGTTAATCACCCTTATCATCAGATCACCCATTTGACTATCAACATCAAATTACTAAAACGCATTTAAGGGCTTTAAAAGTAGTCCCATTTTTAGAAGAGTCTTGCTCAGAGCATCATCATCACTAGTCTTTGAATTTATCCACCCATGTCATCATGTCTCCCATTTGACTTTCTGCTTGAGATAACGTAAATGCAATAAAACATAAAAAAAATCCAAATACATGTAACAAATCCATGTGCTGGTATATAAGAACTCTTTTATCAGGTGGTACAAAGCTGGACCTACAAGAATTGAGAAGACAACAGATCAGGGTGGGTCTCCTGAAAGCTGCCAGAGTTCTCCTACAGCACCAAGACATGCTGAGGAAGGTTCTGACCAAGGTTGTGTTGCCCCAGTCCTCGTCGATGCCTGAGATTGACACAACGGGGAGTGACGACGAAGGGGAAACTGATACACCAAACCTAATTCTTCATCAGCTGATGGTGACAGCCACCCACCCATCACCACTTAAGGCTACATTCACCAGGGAAGAACTAGAGGTACTGTATTATTTTCATTATTGTCAAAAGTAGCTGTCGTGTGCCTTTGTGACAATAGTAGGGGCATTACCTTTTACCACTTCTGTGGCACTTTTGTCCCTGTGCAGTCATATGTTTATTGGACTTTAAGCTTTATAGATCTTTTAATCAAGGTCGGACACAGCTTTTGCCTCATTCAAAACACAATCTGTTACAGACATATTGAATCTATGTCAGATGTAGGATCAATAACCTTTTTGCAAAATTACTGGTTTTCAAACTCAGAAATTTTCAAGGGTATTCACCAGTACAGAGCAGTTAGTTGAGTATTATTTAAGTTTGATCACAGTTTTCAGCCAGAAGAATAATTGTTGATAAATTTTGGCTTGCAAAGCCCTGTTTCATAACAAAGTGTTCATGAATTCCTTCTCTCCAGGCTGCCTGTCTGTCCATCTGTCAGTACCTCACAGCCTGCCATGACCAACTAGAGGATGACACGGACGAATCAGACTCAGAGAGTGAGCAGGCCCCGCCTCCCTATCAGCCACCACCTGAGGCAGCACCTGTCATTGTGAAACAGAAATCTAAGAAGCCAAAACGGCAGGTGTCGGAACCTCCAGCACAAGTGAAACTCATTATTGAGATGGGGTTCCAGAGAAAACATGTAGAACATGCTATCAAAGCACTAGGTAAGTAAGCTGTACACTCTTTAATATGTTTGTGTGATTATAAGTATCTTTCATGGGTGTGAGGTGCGGATAGAAAAATCTGTCACGAGGGTCACTGTTCGGCAACACGAGGCTTGCCGAGTGATGCTGAACAGTGATCCCGAGTGATGGATTTTTCTGCACCTCACACCCATGACAGATACTTTTTCTTGCTCATCACGTTTTGTTTTAACTTTAGACTTTGTTAAAATGCGTAATTTTAGAGCTTGAGAGGTTTCTTTTTTATTCTGAAACAAGGGGCCGCTTTCAACGACTGCCATTCAGTTCTTTACGTCAACGTCTGGCGTGCATAAACTGACGTCATTTTTGCCAACTTCGTGACGTAATCATCATGAATGCCAACGTCACTTGACTACGCAGATACATGACCTCCAATACAACCAATACATTGAATGCTCGTGATTTTAATCTGGGTTTGGGTAAGAACACCTGGGTAAGATAAGATTTTCTATCCCAGGTGAAAAAAATGGCATTTCCTATCCGATGTGCAAGAAATATCTTAATTAGCTATCTCATCTGGAATGGTTTTGGTGTCCATTCTGTTTGTGGATTTAACTCAGGTTAGGTAAATGATTAGAGAAACTGTTCACTATACCAACACTGCTGATGAAATTCACAGAGGTTTAATATTTGCATGATGGGAAATCGCAAATTTAAGTGAGCTGTCTTTTTCATTGACAGGTTTTGTTATCATATTCCCTGTATTAATATTGGACTGGCCTAAATTCAAAGATTGATGACTTACTTTCAGAAATTCAAAGATAAGGAGTTAAAATAATGAGATTTAAAGTTTTACATATACCATCAAAGTTACTTAAATTCTGTGTTGCGTGATTGATAAATTTCAGCTAAAAGTTAGTGTCAGGACTCCTTTGTACATTGGTGTTAGCATATGCCTTAGCCAAGCTGGTTCAAATGATATGTATGTATCATTGAATATGTATTTAGAATGACTAGAGAATGAAATTTCAGTACTGTCGTTTATCAAATAAGTCACTTTCCTGTTGTAGGAGGTTCCCTGACACCACTGACAGACATTCCGAGCCCTGAAGCTGTGGTGACCTGGCTGATAGAACATCAGGGCTCCATACCTGAAGAAGACACTGACACCGAGAGTATTTCTTCTGTTGATTTCGAGACAGATTCTGACTCCACTTCAGATGAATTTGACGATCTGGATTCTTCAGGGGAGGTAATTATTGGAAATTCCTCATTGGAAATTTTGAATTACAGACATTTATTAGAAAAGGAGTTTCAGATGAATAGTTTCATTCTGTGTAGTGTATATCTATGCTGTCCTCTTTGTGTCATCACTACATCGGTCTCAGATATGCCAAAATATTTAGATTGACCGTTCATTTGAAAACGGTATGCCAGTTTTGTTGGGAAATATGAAAAATAAATCAAGTTTTCATACTGGGCCCTGTTGTTCAAAGCATTGTTAGGCTAACAAGCTCGTTAAGAGGTCAACTCGTTAAGTGTTTTGTGACTTTATAGCCAAATACACTGATATTTTTTTTAAAATATGTGAGAAGCTTTTGCAATGCAAAAGCTTCTCACATTTTTACAACAAAAAGTATTGGCATATTTGAGATATTTACGTTTGAAATTTTAACGTCATGTTAAATAACAACGTTGTTAGTTTTGAACAACTGGGCCCTGACTGTAGTCTTTGCTGTTGCTTCATATGGTAACACTGATTAGAATATCTAGCTAGTAACACTGATTAGAATATCTAGCTAGTACATAGCACAGGGAATTCCGTCATAATGTTGCTTGTAGCATTATTTAATGTGTGTAGTTTTGATAGACTGGGTTTAAGCATGAGTTTAATCATGTAATATGATTTTTAAGCTTTATACTTCAGACAGCTTGATATAGTTTTACTCTTATATGAAATAGAATGTTGATAGGTATTATTGTTGATTTTTTTTTCTAAGGTTAAACAGTCAAGCAAATACATGGGAAAATACTTATACACATTAAATCCTTTTCACAGTACATGTTTACTATTCTTGCTAAAACTGATTGAGTCTCTGTAATAGCTCTCTGCTGCACCTATCCTTTCATTTTTTTGTTGTTCAGTTTTATGATAATTAGCATCATCATGAAACATGGTTTTATCAGAGCTGGCAGTTGACAATAAATGTATTAAAGCGCACCACACATGCTTTCATGGAGAATAAAAAACATTTCTCAAACTTATTATCAAAACTCAGCCTCATTTCAGAGCTCTAAAATGTCTGCTTCTTGAAAAATTATCTGATTTGTAAGTAACTGTGTGGTAGACTTTTAGGCAGACTTATTTCATGATTATAAACTTAAACTTGTTATACGCCCGTTTTGAAAAAACGGACGTATTATGTCGTGGCGCTGTCCGTCCGTCCGTCCGTCCGTCCGTCCGTCCGTCCGTCAACATTCTTGTACACGCCATAACTCAGTAACCATTTGGGATATCTTCATGAAATTTGGTAGGCATATGTATTAGGGTGGGGGAACGTGTCGCGTACAAGAATGGTTGCTCCCCCTTTCTTACTTTTGAAGTTATGCCCCTTTGATTAATTTTTTCCCTGTAAGTCTTGTACGCCCCATAACTAGATAACCGTTTGGGATATCTTTATAAAACTTCATAGCAATGTGTATGGAGTCCCAACGATGTGTCGCGTTTAAAAATGGCTGCTCTACCTTTCTTTGTCTTAGAGTTAATCCCGTTCATTAATCTTGTTGGCTATTTTGTGTATATTACAAAAAATATATTTTCAGGGGAGGATAGTAGAACAAAAAATGGTTCATCTAGTATAATTAGGTTATTTCCCTTTCCCTTGTTCTACTTTGACAAGCAGCTTAAACAACAGTATTTGAGGTGTTAAATATCTAAATAATGTTGCAGTCATTATACCCCTGCTTTGAAAAAGTGGGGGTATACAGGTTTACATCTGTCCGTCTGTCCTTCCATCTGTCCGTCTGTCCTTCCGTCCCCTTTTAATCAAATTTTTCATCAAAGATTTCTTCACAACCATACAAGCTAGACTGGTCATATTTGGCATAAAGGTTGATGACGACATGTTGTACTGTGGGATTGAGAACCAGCCTTCTCCTGCATATTCTTCCCTGTATTTGTCCAATTTTCTTTCTTTCCATACTTTGAATAATGAAAT
This sequence comes from Ctena decussata, assembly GCA_963989385.1. NCBI lineage: Eukaryota > Metazoa > Mollusca > Bivalvia > Lucinida > Lucinidae > Ctena > Ctena decussata. The sequence continues at coordinate 87,515,001 of OZ022506.1, forward strand.
TTTACGTCAAAGATTTCTCTACAACCATGCAAGCTAGAGTAGTCATATTTGGTATGCAGGTTGATGACGACATGTTGTATCGTGGGATTGAGAACCAGCCTTCTCCTGCTTATTCTTCCCTGTATTTGTCCAATAGTCTTTCTTTCCATACCTTGAATAATAAATTTTTTCCTCAAAGATTTCTCCACAGCCTTGCAAGCTAGAGTAGTCATATTTGGTATGCAGGTTAATGATTACTTACTGTATCGTGGGATTGAGAACCAGCCTTCTCCTCTTTTTCTTCCCTGTATTTGTCCAATTTTCTTTCTCTCTTTACTTTGAATAATGTAATTTTTTGTAACAGATTTCACAGCAACCATTCATGTTTGGTATACATGGTAACAATGATTTCTCTCTCTCTCTCTATGCTTTTTGTTACGAAAATAACACCATTTGATGTTAGCAGTTAAGCGGGGGTATAGTCGGATTCGCCAACAGTTCTACTTAATTATAGAGTGGTTGCCTCTGTTTGTCAGCCTGTGTATCCTTTTGTAAACAATTTTGTTCATTCTGCAACTCCTTTAGGACATTGAAACGGGGGTATTATGTGCCGCTTGCAAAGCCCTTGTTTTCTAAGGGGAGCATGCATATTATTACCTTTCATTGTAGAATGTGTGTTCGTCTGATAACAAGAATATAGAGGTATATATGTACTGGCATCTTGGTGTTTGTGTCGGTGATCTCATGATTGTTGTTGTATGTGAGCATGGCTTAATGACGCATGTGAGCTGTTGTGATCAGGCGAAAAAAGTAGGGCTACAGATAAGGAGGGAGGTGCAGGGTAGAGATATGGGCTGATAAATAGATACTCAAAATTTCTGTATTTCTGTTTGTTTTGCCTTAAGACTTATCTTTAGGCCCTCAGTAGAACTGTCTTGCAACATGAAAAATATTCTAGATTTTTTGTCGAGCCCTCTTGCAGTCAGCAAGACATAGTCGCCCGTTTGGTGTTGGTGCGTCCATCCGTCCATCTGTCTGTCCATCCGTTTACAGCCATATCTTGAGTTTGATAGACCCTAGGACCTTGAAACATCATCACAATATGCCCCACCGAAATGCTAATTGGCTCCCACACAACCAGGTCACTGTGGCCTACTTTCACGAAAAAGTACCACATATTTAGTTTTCGTCTGTAGCCCCATATTTCCCTTATCATAGACCCCAGAACATTCAAACTTCATCAGTACATGCACCTTACCACTCCAGGTCACCTCCAACAAAACTAGGTCGCTGTGACCTACTTTCACGAAAAAGTACCACATATTTTGTTTTCAAGGTCAGCCCCATATCTTCCTTTTCATTGGCCCCAGAACATTGAAACTGTATCAGTGCTTGCACCTTACCTTTCCAGGTCACCTACAACAAAACTAGGTCACTTTGACCTACTTTCATGAAAAAGTACCACATATTTAGTGTTCTAGGTCAGCCCCATATCTTCCTTTTCATTGGCCCCAGAACATTGACACTTCATCAATGCATGCACCTTATCACTCCAGGTCACCTCCAACAAAACTAGGTCACTGTGACCTACTTTCATGAAAAAGTACCCCATATTTAGTTTTCATCTGCAGCCCCATATCTCCCTTTTAATAGGCCCCAGAACTTCGAAACTTCATCAGTGGATGCACCTTACCACTCCAGGTCACCCCCAGCAAAACTAGGTCACTGTGACCTACTGTCACGAAAGCATTTTCACGACTGTCAAAGCGCCAATGGGCTCGACATGCTGGCTGCAGCCATCTAGTATTCATTTATTTTTTTATTTAGAAAATTCATACATGGAGCTCTGGCCGACTAGAAGAAAAAGGTCTATGGACTTAACTTCATATTTTCTGCCATCTTTACAAAAAATAACAGCTTTTTTGATTTCTTATTTGCTTTCCTTGGCAACACAGCTGTTCCAAAATGGAGTCTTCTTTTTTAGGAAAGAATTTTGTCCGTAGTAGGGAATTCTTTCCTTTTAGTTGATCTTTCATTAGGAAGGGAGGCAAAAATGAAAATGTAAGTGTTGCTTTTCCAGAAAGTATACCCATTGGCTTTAAACATGGCATACTGATCTGGCACTGGACCTGCAAAAGCACATGTATTAGTTTGGTATTAAACGGGATGCTTTGGTTCAGTGGTATTTGAGCCAGAGACAACAAAACCAGTAAAGTGGCATGTGCACCCAGCGAAGACTCAGATCAGCTTGGGCATCTGCCCAGTCTAACAGAGTCTTACCTGTCCACATGGAGCTAGCGTAGACTCTTGGCCACCCTTAAGCTCACAGCAAAGACTTTTATCAGACTGGATGGCTGCCCGGGCTTACCTTAGTCTTTGTTGGGCACAAATGCCACTTTGTTGGGTTTGTTTTGTCACAAGATATCATGTTTGATCCTGTAGAGCTTCACATAGGCCAACATGTTGTGTCCGCTATCTCTTATTGTTTGTTTCGTTTTGCCAAGTGAAATATGTATAATCCAAAAGTAAATAAACAAGTAAATAAAAATTTCTATTGAATCAGTTTAACATTAGAAAGATGCTTTTAATGGGAAACCACACCATTTGTATTTGAGGAGAGAAAAATATGACTCCAAAGTTTGGATTAAAAACATATGTACCTCCAGCACTTGGAGTATATTAAGCTCTGTCCTATTGCTACTAAATGTTGTTCTGCTTGTTTGAGTTCCACTGTTTTTCACCATACCATACCTGTTGTGAAGTTGAACACCCATCACTTTCACTAAAACTTGTTTCCTGTCTATACTGATTGTATGTTTCAGTTCTCATAATGATGGTCCTTAGAATTTGTTTGCATATATTCACCTGACTCACAACATTGAAACTAGGTCATAGCAACATCAATTTTCATGTGACTCTGCCACTTCATTTTATACATATTCTAAGAAGTCTTAAAATGACTAAAATGCAGTTTTCTTTCTTTCTGTTTGGGTTTGTGGAATTAAGCTAATCTTAACTCCTAGAATTTTCTCTCCCTAAATTAGGGTTATCATGAATTGTGCATGTTTTTATGGCTCTTACAGGAAAGCTGAAGCAATGAAACTATGATGTAAGAGTTGTTGTATAAAGTCTCTGTACCTCAGATTAGAATATTAAATATTTTCTGTTTGTTCTTAAGACATTGATTTCGGTTTTAATTCTTTTAAGTCAGTTTTACAATGTGCTTGCTAGAATTAGTGTGTAGGTTTTGTGAGTGAAGAAGTCATAAAACTATATTGCATATTTTTAAAACTACAGGGAAATATGAACAACCAAACTGTAACCATGCCAAGTCTGTAGGCTCTCATTTATGCAAATAAGCTGTCATTAAAGTTTCTCATGTAACAGTGCATTGTGTTATGTATTTCCAGCTGTTGCTGTCGGACATAGCATCAGGCACTAACCAGGTGTTCAAGAAGCGGTCGGATTTCGTAAGTGACGACGAGTATGCTATGTATGTCAGAGACAATATTCAGCTGGGGATGACAGTCAGGTGTTGCCGTACTTATGAGGAGGTGCATGATGGAGACATTGGCAAAGTTATAAAGGTTTGGCTGATTTATATGCAATACGTTACAGATTAAAAAAATTGGGACACCAGGAATATCTAATGTAACAGTCCGATAAAGGGAAAAATTTGGTTTATTCATTGCAGTAATGCTACCGCAGATGGGATGATAAATATTGTAGATCCAGATAACACTCTTCCCAAAGGGGCAGTCTAATCTGGGTCTACAATGCTTTCTGGATCTACACTGTTTGCTCAGACATATCTGTCAAATACTTGTTTTTTTTGTGTTTCTTGGTATCATTAAAGTCCACTAGGAGTAAAGGGGCCTTGTGTCATATTAGAACAGTAAACCTGCAAATTAGTGTGGCCAGTGCATGCTATATGTTATCCACAGGATCTGAAAATAGATTGATAGTGCAAACATTGAAATAGAACAAGCTGATACTGATGCACTGAAGTAGACAGGGAAGGAGCTTACAGAAGGAACTGCACTCTTGAAATCTGACTGGAGGCTTTCATAGTGATTCATGCTTGAGATTCCTTTTCTTGAAATAGAGCTAATAGCCTGGCATTGTTCTGTAATATATTACAGTTTTTTATGCAGTAACGAAGTTCTGGCAAGAACTACTCCAGTGACATGCCTAATTTAAGATTTGGCTGCTTTTTTGTCTATTTGTGAAATCTGCAAGTTTGCCCTTGGTTGTGTAGGAAAGAAATTTTTTTACCTCATATTTTGTCAAATTTATTTTTTGTTTTGTTCTGCAGTTGGATAAAGATGGTTTACAAGACCTCAACATACAAGCTGACTGGCAGATCAAGGGAGGAACATACTGGGTCAGATATATACATGTCGAACTTAATGGATTTACTAATGTTGCTTCTAGTAAGTTTGTTACCTTTTTTTTGGCTATTCATCGGTGTTTTTCTATCTCTAGAATGATCCCAGATATCTAAATTAGTCACATGAAATTATGCTATGAGATGGGTTTTTGCTGTCTACAACAATCCCAAAAAGTAAGATCCGTCATATGCAATGAATCCAGAGTTTTGGAATTGTTTTGGAAGGGAAAATAACCCCATCAAATATTTGATGTATATATGTGGAGCTCAATTGATTAACTAACTTGGCTTTTAATAAGTGATGATCATTTTAATGCAATAACTATAGAATTTGAATATGTTAAAGTAATTTAATCCTGTGACTGTTTTGCCTGCTTAGAGTTGGAATTTGACCTATATTTTATACTTAATAGAAGACAAATCACATTTAGCAGAATGCTCAGCTGATGGGGTTCTTACAGTTTTGAATTAGGACAAGCCTTGGGAGTGCTTAATATAGATGTAAAACATTGCAGACCATTTTGAGTAGTCTGAACTGGGTCTGCACTCCTGTGCTTAGGCCTATATGGGCTGATAAGTGTAGATATGTACATTAAAAGCTAATCAAGACTAAATAGGACACATGTATAAAAGCTTGTTCAAAATGAAATAGGGCTAATGTATAAAATCTCAATCAATACTAGATAGGGCATAGTTTAAAACATTACTCAAGATCAAATAGGGCAGATGTGTAAAAGCTTTTCCAAGACTATGATAGGGCAGATGTGTGAAAGGCTGGTCAGGGCCTGAAAGAAAACATTTTAGCATGTGAGTCACTTTTCTCATTTAAAATAGGTAGCACCCACAATATCAAAGCAGGAGACAAAGTTCGGGTAAAGCCATCAGTACTGACCCCTACCTATAAATGGGGCTCTGTGTCTCACCATAGTATTGGTACAGTGACATCCATCAACCCTAATGGCCGAGACATTATGGTAGACTTCCCTCAGCAGGCTCACTGGACAGGGGTCATTGATGAGATGGAAATTGTTCCCAGCACTCACAGTGGGGTCAGGTAAGTTGAAAAGATCTCCTGACTCCAGATGCACTAATTTAGCAGATTGGTAAATATTTCTGTGTAACATACACTATATAATAATTCAGGCCTATTTGTTCAGAGCATGATTAGCTTAACAAAGGTGTAAGTCAGTGATTTGTCAAGTCCATTAGTACAAATAAAATCAAGTTTGCTCAATTTTTGCCAAAAAAAGTAGGAACTTTCAAAAGTTCCTCAAATTTTTGCAGCCAAAAAGATAGCTTTTGCTTGCATTACATTTAAATACATGTCTCTTTAAGTAATGACATCTTTAGTTCTGAACAACCAAGCTCAGATCTCCAGAAAAAAAGTTTCAATAGTTTCTGTTCATATTTCATAAGCCACTCACTGCCAAGATGTCGCAGTTCTAATTTAGGGGCAACAACTCTTTATATATTGAAAAATAGTTGAAATTATCCAAGAATTTGCATCAGAATGCTTTCTTCTCTATACATTGGTGAAGAGAAGTCATCTGTTTATGTAGTCTATGATAAAGCTAGTTCTTTGAATGATTTCTTCCTCACTTTTGACAACTATAGTGTATATTATACAATGTTCCATATATGAAGGTATTATAGAAATAATTTAGAGACAATTTTTACCTGTTTCTCATTAAAAAACAACAACAAAAAAAAAAAACATTTGTTTTGACTCTTCATTAGAACCACCACCTCACTGAGACGATTCTAATGAGGGGTCACAACATATGAGCCAAGACACTATAAAACCAACAAAGTGGCATGTGCACCCAGCAAAGACTCAGATCAGCCTAGGTATCCACCCAGTCTGATCAGAGTCTTCACTGTCAGCATGGGGGTAGCTTAGATCCTTAGGCCATGCAAAGAATCTGATCAGACTGGGCAGATGCCCAGGCTGATCTGAATTTTGCATGGCAGACATGCTACTTTGTTGGTTTTGTTGTGTCGAGGCTCATATGTTTTCATTGAGAAATAAGAAACATTATCTTTGAATTATCCTCAATACCCCATCTTATCTTGAGCTCTGTATTACATATTTAGCAGCGTTTATTATGACTTTGAAATATTCCATCATGTTTATTTTTCAGTTGTGATGAGTGCAGAATGTTCCCTATTGTTGGTACGAGGTACAAGTGTCGGGTCTGTGAGGACTTTGATTTCTGTGAAGCCTGTTTCAAGTCAAAGAAACACAAACATCCTTTCAGTAGAATAGCTGAGCCAGGTATCTTAACCATTTTATAGTTTGGCAAAATGGCCTCTGTGGTCTCTAAGTTCAATTGTTGATAAGCATCTACATATATATTCAGATAAAAGTAATTTTAAGGGCATGCTCAGATATTTCAAGCAGGTACTTTCTGTACCTATACTGGTATACAAACTGTTACCTCTTTATGGTATGTAGTGCTTGATCTGATCATTTCGGGTTAATTTTCACATGCTCTTTGACAAGGCATATTCATGATGTTTGTGATTTGATGATCCTCTAAGAGATGATTGAACTCAGCACTTTACATTTAATCTCCTGGGTTTAATCAGTCTGTGTTTGGTCCTGTTGGCTGAGGGTTAATGTACCGGACTCATGATCCAGAAGTTGTGGGTTTGAATCCAACCAAGGTCATGTTGTTGTTTTTTCTCAAGCCTCTTGATTGTTTCGTTCTCTTCATCATTCACCCATTTCTCCATTGACTGAGATATTGTTAAAAGGGCCATGAAACCCCAAATAACCCATCATCAGCCAATGAATTGAATGTTGAAAAGAAAGAGTTCCATATTATCAGTTCATTCAATAAATGCCTCATTGTTACAGGTGCAGAACCAGTCCCAGCAGGTAAACCTGGAAAACAGAAAAAGCGACCAGTCTACCCATCCAATGGTTCCCTCATTGATGACTGGCACATGTGTGTGAAGAACTTGACTGTATCATCAAGAGAAAACCAGGCCCTCAAACTAGTTGAAGGTCACACTGGCTACTGGCAAAGTGCTGGGTCACAGGGAAAGGTTAGTTTTGTTACCTCCCCTGAAATGAATATTGCAGTACATGTATATTACTTTACTACATTGTACTAGTTGAGTTGATTATGTTTAATCCAGCCACTTCTAATAGAGGCTTTTATCAATTAGCAGTTAGAGTTGTACTACCCCAGATGATTGTCAATGCTGTGTATAAAAACTTTATGAAGGTATAAATTGATTTAGATAAAAACTTTATGAAGATATAAATCTTCTCCATGCTGAAAATGATTTCCAAAGAGGCTGTGTAATGTAAAAATACTTGCTCCTTTCCAGCACTGGATTCGTCTTGAGATGCAACCAGATATCTTAGTCAACAGACTATACATTAGAGTGGAACCATCAGACTCAAGCTACATGCCCTCTGTGGTTGTGATCAATGTAGGGGAGACAATCCAGACACTAAAGGAGACCAGAACAATCAATATTGGCTCGACAGAATCTCTTGTTACCTTGTTACAAGACTGTCAAGAGGTAAGGACCGAAAAGGGAAAATTAAGTTCTTCACATCCAAGAAATTTTCTTAAATTTTGCAATCAAAGAAAAGTTATGGATGCCATTTGCCACAGTATAAGTGAAATCACATTATTTCTACATTAATTCCATCCTTTAGAGTATGATTTTTTTTCTACCATCTGGAATCTAAGTATCAGAAATGGAAACTTCGTGAACTTTTGACTCAGAATTCAGATATAGTTTGTTTATTCTCTTAAAAAAGAAATTGTAGTGGAACCTCAAAAAGAAATTGTAGTGGAACCTCAGAGAACTGCCTAATGGAGGATTTCTAGGGAAGAAACATAGCTAATGCTTTCCCATATGAAAGCAAACAAACAAACAAACAAATATTGTTGAAAAAGTGTCCTGAAGACCCTGCATGTTGGGGAGTGCCGAGCACTCACTCTGAATAATCACTACTTAATAAGACATTGTACTTTTAAGCATATTAGATAAAAAAATATAAATTTTTTTGACAAACAATATGAGGAGCTCCTCCTTTATTCATTTTTGTTTGTTTGTTTGTTTGTTTGTTCTAGTGTAAAAAAGGAGCGGCTGTAGTGTAGTGGATAACACTCCAGACTACCAATCCAGGGGTCGCAAGATTGATCCCCCACTTCTCTGGTCTTTCGGATGAGACTTTAAACCAAGGCCCCGTCTCCATATGACCTCCTTGTTGGTGGGACATTCAACCCGAGTTCACTCACTCTAGTGAAAAATATGAGTACACTTGAGTTTATGTGTACTGCAAGACTTAACAAAGTCTTGACTAATAATTTTTTTTTTCAGCTAATGATCCTGAGGACAACTGGACCATTTTGTTCAAACTTAACGTTTCCTAATTAAGAGGACCATAATATTTTCAAATATATTCTAGGCTGAAACATTTTATTGGCACTCTTGAGTTTATGTGTGCTATAAGGCTAAACAAATCTTTCACTGACATCTTTGTTACACTGGCAATGCTTAACTTGGCCTTTATCTTGAATTTCAGTACTATCGCTTCATAGAGATTCAAATCAAGCAGTGTAGACAGAGTGGCATTGACTGTAAAATCCATGGCTTGTCTATGATTGGACGATTTAGAACAGATGACGACTCTGCAGCGGGATACTCATTCCTCGCATCGGATAATGAAGACGAGGAGGATGATAAGCAGACCACACAGGCATTGAAACGGAAAACTAAAGTTTCTGTCGGGAAAGACATTCAGACACATGTCTTAGTCTGGGGTCTAAATGATAAGGACCAACTCGGAGGGCCTAAAGGCTCAAAGGTCAGTTCAGGCTTATACAGAGATACAAATTACTTGAAATAAGTTTTTAAGATGCATCATGGATATATGCTGTTCACCCAGTCATCATTTAAAAAAAACTTAGATTCTGATTTTTTGGTGCGTAGATATTTGTCAAATTTTTATGCCCTTGTCATGAAGTGGTGTGAGGAGCTCAGTAACTGCAGAAGTTTCTAAAAATTTTCAGCAATAATTTTATTTTACTTCATTTTATGCTTACTAGAAGATTTTAAGGAGTCCATGACTAAAGACTTAAGTAAGCTAACAATACTTCCACAGCCAAGCCCTTGTAAATAGTGCAGAGCAGTCTTGTTTGAGTCTACACAGTTTGCTAAGGAAAAATATTTGTTGTTGCTGTAAAACTAAAATCATCAGTGTTAGAAATAAGCACTTGCCCACTTGCCCGACACGAGTAAAATTTTCTGGGGGCAAGCTGATAGTCTTCGAAGGTTGTTCCCCTGGACAACCTTAATTTCTGGGAGATAAAATCTGGAAAATAATTTTGTTTCATGTCTTTTTTTAGTTTTGCTTGAGAAGTTTGAAACCCATCAATATAGCGTTTTGAAGGGAAAAAAATCCCAGTCAAAGTAGCGCTGAGAAAATTGGTAAGGCGGCTGTGATCAAAACTGTTGGTCAGTTATCTCTGAAGTTCATGAATTCATGCTAAATGTATTAGAAAGAGAGAGCATTTTGAACTTGTGTTCTTATGTGACTTCGGAAGAAAATGAGTTTAATTGCAATGAAATACAGGGGGCAAGTTGAAATCTTGTGGGGCAAGTTGAAATTCATTCAGGTTGCCCCCCGGGCAAGTTGCTGTCTTGGCCTTATTTCTAACACTGTATCATCCTTGATTATTTCAGATCAAAATGCCACAGTTGAATGATACTCTGTCAGGACTGAAATGTACACAGATTGTTGGAGGATCAAAGAGCTTGTTCTGTGGTAGGTTTACACACTACATAGTAATATAATGCACAGCTGGAATTCAGGAGAAACTTCCATTAACTTCAACTTAATGATTTTATGAATGTTTGTGCACTCATTTTTGATCATTTAGACCCAGGTGAAGGGTTTTGTAAGCTGGGTTATGAGGGAACAGTTTTCTTAAAAGGTTCAAATGGGCAGGCATCTTTGAACTGTGAACTTTTCGAATGAAGGACAAAGGTGTAATTTTGTAAGCTCAAATGTTTCAGTAAGTTGTGTTTCAGAAGAGTTTTTAAATGGTAAATAATCAAATCCGTTGAATAAGGTTTCAGAAACTTTGCCGTTTTTCAGTAGATTACTGGTTGTTATTTTTCTATCAGTGTATAATTGAAGATAACGTTGAAATATTTTAGTTCACCATTTAAACTCTTTTATGTTGTACAGTTTGCATAATCCCAATGATACATTCTCTAATGATGTGACACATTCTGTGTTGTATATTTTTTTAGTCACACAAGAAGGGAAGGTATATGCCTGTGGGGAGGCTACCAATGGTAGACTTGGTCTTGGTATCACAGGAGGAACTGTACAAGTACCCAGGCAGTTATCTGCCCTTAGTCAATATGTCATAAAGAAGATTGCGGTACATTCAGGTAAGTAATTACTCAAACTTTTTTTAGTTTATTCTTTAACTGTTTAGGCTGTAAGTTAATAAGAATTTATTTATTAGATGATAAAACAAAATGTGATTTAGATTCATGTACTTTTTTTCCTTTCTCTGTCATAACATGGCTATTGCTTTGGAAGAAAAAAGGACAAACAAAGTATAAATACTTCAAAAAATAAAGATATAAAACTAATTTATTTGTCAGAACCAGATGTTGATTCCAGAGCTTTCATGTTTGTGAGGGAACAATATTATTACAGCTTAGAACTAGCTGCTTATACCTTGTACTGAAAAAGTGAGTTAGTGAACTCAGGTGTAACGTCCCACCAACATTTGTGGGGGTTTGAACCTGCGACCCCAGGATCAGTAGTCAAGTATGCAAAATACTTCACTACCTTAACTCCTTATTTGAAAGGTTCAATGCTACATAATACCTTGAATTAAGATAATATAAATTTATGTTGCAGGAGGCCGCCATTCTTTAGCTCTGACTGTCGATGGTAAAGTGTTTTCATGGGGTGAGGGTGAAGATGGAAAACTGGGACACTACAGTAGGATGTAAGTTGCTTCTTACTTCTGTGTAAGTTTTACCATAAAAATTCTAGAAATTGGGACATCTTTTATGGTCAAGAAGAATTAAGAATGTTTCTTGATAAACAAGTAAATACTAATCAAAATCCTATTGCATACGATACATATATAAATACTTATAAGAGTAGTAACAGTATGCAAAATATGTACTTATACTGCTCTTATAAGTATTTATATATGTATCGTATGTACTTGTACAGTGCCGTCTAGGAGAGGATAAATATAGGCCTAGCCTACATCCAATCCTTAGACATTTATATATATGTTTGTTTTCACAAATGTATGTATTTTGTCAGAAATTTGTAATAAATAAAAAATCCTATTGCAGCTGTATTGAATACTTTGTTTTTCAGGAACTGTGATAAGCCTCGCCTGATAGAAGCTTTGAAGTCAAAGCGTGTGAGAGACATAGCTTGTGGTAGCTCCCACAGTGCTGCTATCACCTCGAATGGTGACCTCTATACCTGGGGTCTTGGAGACTATGGCAGACTGGGACATGGGGATAATACAACACAGCTCAAACCCAAACAGGTTAGTTATACCTTTACACACTATAGCATATAGTGTTGTTGGGCATTTGTTACTTTAATCCCATGGCAACTGTGTTGGAGGAGGCAGAAGCTTCTTGTCTGTCCAATCTTTCTTTCTTTAGCAGACTAATAAAATGTCATTTGTTCTTATGATTTTTAACTGCTGAAAAGAAAGATGATGAATAATTATCACCAACAAATATTAGTAGTGTGCTGAAATTTGGAAAGTGGATCATGTTTTGGGGGGCTTGACCCTATTTTCAAGGTCAAGTGGTTACATACAATGTTAAATTCCCTCCCAAAATGCAATATTTATGGACCAGCATGTAGATTTATCCGACTTGCACAGATATCAATGGGAAAAGTGAAAGAGGTATTAGGTTTTGGTGACTTTGACCCAGTTTTCAAGGTCGCAGTCTCATATGCAGGATATCTTTTAAACCAGGGGTGGATTTTCACAGAATTTGCATTGGAACAGTCTTAATAGCTGATACCATTTCAGTACCTATGGTCTCAATTACAAACTTCAAGGTCAAGGTCAGCATGCCATAATGATAACAGCATTTGCGGAATGTGGAGGAGGGGGAGGGGGTGGGTGGAGCATATCTGTTTTCTTCTGAAAAACTGATATAGCTACTAAATGGAAGTATCATGCTTGTTTTCATACTTTACCAGCTTTTGAATTGTGAGGGCAGAATTTTGATTACATACTACTGATGTGTTTCAGATTAAGGAACTAGCTGGCCAGAGGGTTATCCAAGTATCATGTGGCAGTAGAGATGCCCAGACCCTGGCTCTCACAGATGATGGTCTGGTCTACTCCTGGGGAGATGGTGACTTTGGGAAGCTGGGACGTGGTGGCAGTGAGGGCTGTAATGTTCCCAGGGAGGTGGACAGGTTGAGGGGACTGGGGGTGTGTCAGATAGAATGTGGAGCTCAGTTCTCATTGGCTAGAACAAAATCAGGCCAGGTCTGGACATGGTAAGTGCCAGTAATTCTCGTATAGTTAGGATTATTATACTTCTTTAAGGTGTATGAATATACCATGTATTTCTGCCAGTTTTATAAAGGGTAACAATTTTTATTACTTTCTGGGCCCAGTTGTTCAAAGCATTGTTTGCTAAACGAAGTTGTTAGTTGTGGTTTAATTAAGTCTTTCAGAGCTCATGAACACAATTACGGCAGTATTTTGGCCGAAAAATTGTGAGGAGCTTTTGTACAGCAAAAGCACCTCCTATTTTTCATCAAAAATGGCAGTGTTTATACGTATAATATATTTGAAAATTTACGTCTTGTATACTAATGAAATAGTTTTGAACAACTGGGCTCTGTTTACTTCCCAGGGCAATGAAGCTGTTCCAAAATGAAGTCTGCTTTTATAAGGAAGAATTTACTCCTGGAGAAGCAAATTATTTCATACAAAAATAGGTATTTATATCACCTGCAATTGGTAAAAGTAAGATAAAGGTATTGCTTTTCTTGCTGTGTTTGGTGTTTTAGTTTGTTGTTGGCAACAAAGTTTTGCCAGATGTTCTGGTTTAGCTTTTGTCACAGTGTGCTGACAGGCTAGATTTAGCATTCCACTGAATTCTATTTATCTTACAAGTACAGTAGAACTTCAGTGGCTTGAACAGGCTTGCGACCATGAAAATGAGTTCCAGCAAGAGGTAGTTCTAGCCATCTAGGGTTAGTTTCTATATAAGTGACAGGCAGGGTTAATGAGCCATCAGGGTTTGAGCCATGGAAGTTCTACTGTAGCTTGAAAAAGTTTGAAGTTCCTGTTTAATGTTCAAAAGCAATTTTATCATCAAATGACCAATGCAAAACTATCACCAGTGATATAATTATATATTTTTTCAACTTTAAAGGGGTAAAGGAGACTACTTTCGACTCGGACATGGCTCAGATGCCCATGTAAGAAAACCTAGTTTAGTGGAAGGGCTGGTCGGCAAGAAAATAGTCCATGTAGCAGTTGGAGCATTACATTGCTTGGCTGTAACTGATACTGGACAGGTAAGGGCCTTATAAACTTTATGTTAAAATGTGTTCCTTATTAACAGCAACTTATGTTTATTTCTTAAAGTGTTGCGTAATTTAAGATTTTACGCTTTAGAAGTGATACACTACATATTCAGATGTTCTGCAATAGAAAAAAATATGAGGCAAACCTACACTTTATAAGCAGAGCTCCAGATAAGTAGGTGTAACAGGGATAATTATACCACCGGTATACGAAGCATATAGGGGGTATATAATTTTTGGGGTTTTTTTCGTTTATTTAGTGATGATTTCTATATTTCTGCATAAAAACATAAGTGACCCCTCATTAGAACCATCTCATTGAGATGGTTCTAATGAGAGGTCACAACATATGTTTTCACTTGTAAGAAAAATTATATCTGAATTATCCTTAAAACTCCATCTTATCTGGAGCTCTGTATAAGTAAAATATAGCACCTAGAAGCCAGTGTGTACATTTTCCTATATCATTTTTGATAAAAAAAAAAGTAGATAAAGTATGTGTTTTATTGGTAATATTAGTGAGGCATATTCAGCAAATTAAACAGAGCTATTGTATAGCCAATAACTCCTAATATTGGTAATATTAGTGAGGCATATTCAGCAAATTAAACAGAGCTATTATATAACCAATAACTCCTAATATTGGTAATATTAGTGAGGGATATTCAGAACCATTTTCATTATGCCAGAAGTACTGTTTTTGAATGTATTACTGTTTCTATGATTTAGGTATATGCCTGGGGTGACAATGACCATGGCCAGCAGGGAAACAGTACCACCACAGTGAACAGGAAACCAGCTCTGGTGCATGGTCTAGAGGGCTACAAGATCACCAAGGTAGCCTGTGGCTCCTCCCACAGCATTGCCTGGGCAACCACTGACATGTCCACGCCCACTACACATGAGCCAGTTCTGTTTTCGACTTCTAGAGATCCACTAGGAGCCACAAATCTAGGTAATAGAACTGTGTATGTTGATAAAGGTTTTATGTTAATGCATCTATAAGAGTAACACATGATCATTGTATCGACTGAGTGGAATTTTACTGTAAGATGTATTGGTACACCTTCATGGGAGGTAACTGACATGGAGATAACTACATTTGTAACATGGAAACATTACCTCCCTTCTGATAAGAGGCTTTTTGAAGGACAAAATTTGCTTTTTCTCGGAGCAAGCTCTTTCCTTTAAGATAATTTCTTTCACCTCGGGGATTGAGAAGGGAGTCTTCTACACAGAAAGCAAATAGTAGTCTGTAAGTTGTCACCCTTGGGATAAAAGAGGACAGTTCACGCACATGAATGGTGATGATTGATGTATCAAATTGACCTATAAACCCATTCCATTCGGAATACCCTTTTAGGGGTATCTGGGCAAACAGTTCGGATCCAGATCAGGCCCCACAAAGTTGGGGCCTGATCTGAGATCCAAACTGTTTGCTGCCTAGACATCATTTCTACAAGAGTTAGTTAGACCAATACTGTCAAAATATTCTTGAATTTTTATGCAGACGACAATTTCAGCAGACAGCAAAAAATACCCAGAATGCAATGGGTTGAAGTGAAAGAGATACTGCTTCAAAGGAAAGCAACAAAGTCCAGGTTAGGGTTATATCTCGGATCAGGTGTACAAACTGATTATATATATGGAGGTATTTTGTGAGCTTTATGAGTTTGGCTTGGTTAATCAGTGTGTGTAACAAAGCTGTTCTTCTATTTTGGTCATGCACTTTCGGTCTTACTCATGTGTTCTACAAGAATAACTATGCAGGTAGGTGTCTGTAGTGTACAGTGTTTTAATTTTATAACCTTGTCAGTTTTCTACATTAGCAGCAGTCCCAGGCTCAATAGAATTATTGGAAAATTCCCTAAAGATTGAGCGAGTTCAGTGTAGTAAAATTACAGAATGAATTTTTAGCTCGCCTGAGCACGAAGTGCTCAGGGTGAGCTTTTGGGATACCCTGATGTCCGTCGTCCGTCGTACGTCCGTCCGGACGTCCGGACGTCCGTCCGTCCGGACGTCCGTCAACTTTTGCTTGTGTACACTCTAGCGGGCACAGTTTTGATCCAATCTTTCTGAAACTTTGTCAGAATGTTTATCTCCATAAAATCTAGGCCAAGTTCGAAACTGGGTCATGTAGGGTCAAAAACTAGGTCACTAGGTCAAATCTTAGAAAAACCTTGTGTACACTCTAGAAAGCACAGTTTTCATCCAAAGTTCATGAAACTTTGTCAGAATGTTTATCTTAATAATATCTAGGACAAGTTCGAAACTGGGTCACGTCGGGTCAAAAACTAGGTCACCAGGTCAAATCTTAGAAAAACCTTGTGTACGCTCTAGAGGGCACAGTTTTCATCCAAAGTTCATGAAACTTTGTCAGAATGTTTATCCTCATAATATCTAGGACAAGTTCGAAATTGGGTCACGTCGGGTCAAAAACTAGGTCACTAGGTCAAATCATAGAAAAACCTTGTGTACGCTCTAGAGGACACAGTTTTGATCCAATCTATATGAAACGTTGTCAGAATATATATCTCCATAAACTCTAGGCCAAGTTCGACACTGGGTCATGTCGGGTCAAAAACTAGGTCACTAGGTCAAATCTTAGAAAAACCTTGTGTACACTCTAGAAGGCACAGTTTTCATCCAAAGTTCATGAAACTTTGTCAGAATGTTTATCTTTATAATATCTAGGACAAGTTCGAAACTGGGTCACGTTGGGTCAAAAACTAGGTCACTAGGTCAAATCTTACAAAAACCTTGTGTACGCTCTAGAAGGCACAGTTTTCATCCAAAGTTCATGAAACATAGTCAGAATGTTTATCCTCATAATATCTAGGACAAGTTTGAAACTGGGTCACGTCGGGTCAAAAACTAGGTCACTAGGTCAAATCATAGAAAAACCTTGTGTATGCTCTACAGGACACAGTTTTGATCCAATCTATATGAAACATTGTCAGAATATATATCTCCATAAACTCTAGGCCAAGTTTGAAACTGGGTCATGTAGGGTCAAAAACTAGGTCACTAGGTCAAATCTTAGAAAAACCTTGTGTACACTCTAGAAGGCACAGTTTTCATCCAAAGTTCATGAAACTTTGTCAGAATGTTTATCTTTATAATATCTAGGACAAGTACGAAACTGGATCATGTTGGGTCAAAAACTAGGTCACTAGGTCAAATCATAGAAAAACATTGTGTACGCTCTAGAGGACACAGTTTTGATCCAATCTTTATAAAACATTGTCAGAATGTTTATCTCCATAAACTCTAGGCCAAGTTTCAAACTGGATCATGTCGGGTCAAAAACTAGGTCACTAGGTCAAATCTTAGAAAAACCTTATGTACGCTCTAGAAGGCACAGTTTTCATCCAAAGTTCATGAAACTTAGTCAGAATGTTTATTCTCATAATATCTAGGACAAGTTTGAAACTGGGTCACGTCGGGTCAAAAACTAGGTCACTAGGTCAAATCATAGAAAAACCTTGTGTACGCTCTATAGGACACAGTTTTGATCCAATCTATATGAAACATTGTCAGAATATATATCTCCATAAACTCTAGGCCAAGTTTGAAACTGGGTCATGTAGGGTCAAAAACTAGGTCACTAGGTCAAATCTTAGAAAAACCTTGTGTACACTCTAGAAGGCACAGTTTACATCCAAAGTTCATGAAACTTTGTCAGAATGTTTATCTTTATAATATCTAGGACAAGTACGAAACTGGGTCATGTTGGGTCAAAAACTAGGTCACTAGGTCAAATCATAGAAAAACAGTGTGTACGCTCTAGAGGACACTGTTTTGATCCAATCTTTATAAAACATTGTCAGAATGTTTATCTCCATAAACTGTAGGCCAAGTTCGAAATTGGGTCATGTCGGGTCAAAAACTAGGTCACTAGGTCAAATCTTAGAAAAACCTTGTGTACACTCTAGAAGGCACAGTTTTCATCCAAAGTTCATGAAACATAGTCAGAATGTTTATCCTCATAATATGAAGGACAAATTTGAAACTGGGTCATGTAGGGTCAAAAACTAGGTCACTTGGTCAAATCATAGAAAAACCGTTTGTATGCTCTAGAGGACACAGTTTTGATCCAATCTTTATGAAACTTTGTCAGAATGTTTATCTCCATAAACTCTAGGCCAAGTTTGAAAGTAGGTCATGTCAGGTCAAAAACTAGGTCACTATGTCAAATCTTAGAAAAACATCGTGTACGCACTAGAAGGAACAGTTTTGATCCAATCTTCATGAAACTATGTCAAAATGTTTATTGTCCAAATATATATGCCCCTTATGAAACTGAGTCACGTCAGATCAGAAACTAGGTCACTAGGTCAAATCTAAAAACAACTTTGTGTACACCCTAGAGGGCACAGTTTTGATCCAATCTTCATGAAACTCTGTCAGAATATTTACCTTTATGAAATCTAGGTAAGTTTGAATCTGGTTTGTGTCGGATCAAAAACTAGGTCACTAGGTCAAATATAAGAACGACCTTGTATACGCTCCAGAGGGCACAGTTTTGATCCAATCTCAATGAAACTTTGTCAGAATGCTTATTCTTACAATATCCTGTTTGAAACTGGGTCATGTCGGGTCAAAAGCTAGGTCACTAGGTCAAATTTAAATTAAGTTATGTTGCAAGAATCAGAACTAACATTGCAATGATGCCAGCCACAAACTCCTTGGAATACATTAGTTTCACCACAGTGAGATAATGATGCTACCATTCTATCATCTGTGTTTGCCTAGTTAAGTCTAGTTGAAATCCATCAAAGGAACTCAACATGAACGGGAACTTTTCGGAGAAGCGACTCTGCCATTTTTAGCTCACCTGATAGAGCCTTACAGTATTGGTGTTAGCTGCCTCTTTCATCCATCCATAAACATTTTCAAACATCTCTGAAACCACTGGGCAGATCAAATTTCATATGGAGCCTGCACATGGGTCAAAGGATTGAAGGATTGAAAGTTCTTCAAATGATCTTGGTCACATGACCAAGGTGGCCGCCATTCCCATGTATGGTAAAAACTCTTATAAATCTTCACCAGAGCCAGTGAACTGATTAATGCTCAGGTGAGCGATTCAGGGCCACCATGGCCCTCTTGTTTTGATGTTTCTAGGGAAATGACATACATTTGTTATTTATGTAAGGCTTTGTTTTCAGTTTAAATTCACTTGAATGATATATTGTAACAGGTTTGCTAGAGAGTAATGCTGATGAGAACACCCCAAGTCCTTCACCAGCTACACCAAGTAAATCAGCAAGACCTTCACTAGCCAAGATCATCCTCTCACAGGACTCTGATGTTGCCAAGCAACAAGCTCTGAGTCATGTTCTTACTGCACTTCAAATCACATATGCCAGGTAAGGCCTTAGAACACAGTCTTGCATGAGAGCTTTTTAACCATTATCTGTAACCCATATGTATCTTCTAGCCTTGTGATGCCATTCAAGTATGAAGGTGCTGTATCATATGAGCCGCGACACGAGAAAACCAACAATGTGGTCATGCACCCAGCGCAGACTCAGATCAGCCTGGGCATTCGCTCAGTATGATTAGACTCTTCGTTAAGTGCTCAAAGGGAAGCTAAGGGTCTGAGCTACCTCCATGCGGACAGCGAAGACTCTGATCAGACTGGGCGGATGCCCAGGCTGATCTGAGTCTGCGCTGGGTGCACAACCACTTTGTTGGTTTTCTCGTGTCGCGGATCATATGTGAAAACTACAAACCCAGTTTTTACCACAACTTGATATTTTTCCAACAAAGCTCAAGATTCTGCGAAAATATGTAGACGATGTACTACTGCTCAAATTTTCAAAAACACAGTATTTGTTTTACCACGATATAAAGACATAAAATAACTGAAATGTCTCATGTCTGTCATTTTCATGGCGTATCAGTTTATTTGGCTAGTCCTCCATAATTACCATAACATGTTCGTGATGAGTTTTATATGCTGACAGATAACATGGCAAAATCTGTACTATGCTTTATCAGCAAACTTCTGACATTGTAGGGACTGTATAGTTAGTGCCCTGGCCAAGGAGAATCAGGCCCACCCTGTAGTAAACCCTATGGTGATGTCCCTATCACAAGCCACGGCCACTCCCCACAGCCTGACACCAACAGTGAGCCAGGATGGTAGCATGATAACTTCTACATCACATCTTCAGGATATGTCTGTTGTTGACCATGGGGATATCAATGTGACTGTCACAGAAGCTTCACAAGAGGTATGGTAAACAGCCATTAAAATTCTAAATATTGAGACAGATAATTGGGCAAACTGCAGATCAAGGTCAGACTGCTCCAAAAGGAATTGCTCCTAAAGGAGCAGTCTGATCAGGTCTACATTGTTTACCTTTCAGCCTGCATCTCTTGAGCGCATCACTGCATTCACTGCATTGTAACACCAAACTGTTCTGTTTTAGGACAACTATGGTAATAATTGTAGCTGTCCCAGTTTTTAGCATGCTGTTGCGAACACAAAGGGGAGCATTTGTATACTCCTGGTGTCATAGTTTGAGTATGCAGTAGGGTTGGCATTAGTCTTAGTATCAGCATCCTTTTTGGCATCTATGATTAGCCTTCTTTCATATGTGAGAAACCTTTGCTAGTTTTGCAGGAAAGAAAAAAAATCAGTGCTGTCAACAAATCAAATTGTGTTAGACTTCCAGTATGCACTGTAGAACTGTGGAAGTTTTCTCGCTTTAAATTTTTTTCATTTTCTATTTACTAATCTTGTTGCACCAAACAATAGCATTCATCTTCAGAGGAATTTAAGTTGTGTGATTCTTCTATCTCAACAGAACTACAGTTTGGAAGATCACCATACATTTCCCAGCATGCATTCCCTGGCTTCTAAGGTTTCCAAGGCAACCAGTATAATGGCAGAGACCTTCACCTCAGAAGATGAAGTTACCAGTACCTTGGAGCACAAAGAAACAACAGTCATTCCTTCAGGTATCCCATATTTCATCTAATAAATTCAAGTTGGGGTGGGGAGGGAGGTGGTGGCATTACAGTTTATGTGCTTGAAATGGCCTTTCAGAAACCAAATGTGGACATTGCTTTATGAACTTTCAAATTTTGACAAAGATCTCCTTTATCTTATGATTTAGCTTCAGTGGTTGGTTTATGATTTAAGAAATTTAATCAAGTCGCTTTGAGTTCTTCATAAAAATTGTCAAGTTTTACATTCAAGCTGTTTCATGATGTCACCAATTTAGTTCTGACAAAGAAAGTCTTTAACACTTCAAGTGTCAAAAATGAAAATAGCTGAATTTGCAAACAGTGTAGATCAGATGAGGCAGCTCATTATGAGCTGCCTCACCTGGATCTACACTGTTTGCTCTCTTGTCTTTGAAGTCTTTATACGATATACCTTGGAAAAAACATATTTTGAAATTTTGCAGACGTACATTTTGTCCTCTGCTCTTTTGATTCCTTAAGGTCTGCTCTTTTGATTCCTTAAGGGTTAAATGGTTATTGGTCTTTTCTTAGGTCTTGATGAGTTTACCAGCAGACTGACAGCTGACGACGCCAGAGTTCTGGTGGACATCTTGAAACTGTCTGTGGCAAGCAGAGTAGGGGTGAGTGGAAGAGAGACGTTATCTGACATACTGACATGTCTGGCCAAGTGTAACCCCGCAGTAGCTGAGATGTTGTTGGAACTGTGTGTGACGGAGCTGGAGGACGTTGCAGCTGACAGGAACACAGGGAGGTCCCTGGCTCAGCCGGTAGTGCAGGAATCACCCCACCCGTATACTGATGACACTTCACTGGCTGGTCACGTCAAAATACCAGGTGAGTTTGGTCAGAATTATCCGTAATTATGTTTAACAAACAATTTACAGAGACGAATATTCATGTAGGGGTGATATATTAACCATGGTTTCCATTTTACTTGGGAGCGGCTGTAGTGTAGAGGATAACATGCTGGACCAGGGGTCACAAGATCGATCCCCTGCTTCTCTAGTCTTTTGGAAGAGACTTTAAACCAAGGTCCCATCTCCATATGACCTAGTTGTTGGTGTGAGGTTAAACCTGAGTTCTCTCACTCTGTATTACTTGCTAGTAGTTCTTTCATTCACTGATTCTGGACAGCTTCAATTGTTCAGACTTGTCTAGTCTTTGGTTTACAGTTTCAACCTACTGATGCGTAGTGGACTCTTTTGAGCTTATTCATGATTTGGGGGGGGGGGGGGGGGGGGGGGGGGGGGGGGAGGAGGAGGTCGTGTTCACACCTGGTTAACTATGTTTCTTAGGCTGTTACAAAACGAAAAAGAGTCATAGTTCCAAAACTATTTGGTACGGTACTCATGGCTAAACAAATTTGTTTAGCCATGATGACCAGGTTGTTTTGGAACTAGGACTCTTTTTTTTGTTTGGTAACAACCCTGTGTATATACATAGTTAATTAGGAATGTTGTTTATTTCTTATTTACATTGCTGTAATTTTATGCAAACTGTGTCTACCCTGACCAGATGCTGCATTCTGGGGCATCTGATCTGGATCTGTTTTGTCTGTGTGTAAAGATAGGCATGAGGGGTTAACGAAATCAGGTTCACAGCTAGTAAGATACAGATATGTTTTGCCTTTGAATCGGTTTTTTGATTTGAGAGAGTGAGTGAACACGGGTTTAACGTCCCACCAACAACTAGGTCATACAGAGACAGGACCTCAGTTTATAATATCAACCAAAAGACTGGGGAAGCTGGGTATCGATCTTAGGACCCCTGGATTGGTAGTCCAGCATGTAATCCACTACACCAGCACTGCTCCTTTTTTTGATTTGACCTTGAAAGCAACAGAAAATTATATACGTAGCTTTCTAGTTGAGAAGCCTGATTTTTAGCAGTTATTATGATTAGAAGACATACAAGAAATGGAGGAGAAGCTTTAGCTCATGTAATCTGTCATTAAATCATTGCAGGCTGTGAAGCATTACGTATAGAGTTTGACAGGAGATGTTCTACAGAGAGACGCCATGACCCTCTGACCATCATGGACAATTCTGGAAGACCTATCTCTATAAGATCAGGTAAACAAAATTTGAGATTTTCCTTCCATATGATGGGTTGTTATACCATAAATTGCATTTTCTTTGTAAAATACTGTGAGCACAAAGGCTTTTCTGTGAAAATTAGAAGTGTTATAATGCCTCTTTTCTCTGACTCCTGAAATTTTCATAGCCATCATATTGCCCTATATCAGCCATCATATTGCCCTATATCTTTGAAGCAATAAACCTTTGCAAACGATTTTCCTTTTAACAAGGAAGTCACCAGATTGAATAGTTGGTTGCAAAGATATTTGTATTTCTTGTAATGCATTGTTGATTTTGTAATGAAGATACATTATTTTTCAGGTCGAGAGTGGACTGACTGGTCCCAAGAGCTGAGAGTGCCTGGTGATGAGATCCGCTGGCAGTTCACCAGTGATGGTTCTGTCAATGGCTGGGGCTGGCTGTTTACTGTCTATCCCATCATGCCAGCTGCAGCACCCATGGACATGCTGTCAGACCGAACTGTGTTGTCAAGACCCTCTATAGATCTAGTCACTTGCCTCCTAGGGTTTAACCTACAGCTGAACTTGGATAAGAATATTGTTGCTAGATTAGCTGCTGCTCTGGCTGCATGTGCCCAGCTGAGCTCCTTAGGTGAGTGCAAGAGGTCATAGTTCAAGCTGAAATTTTGGGATAAGAATTATTTAGGGATCAGAACTGAATTTGTTATGTTTGGACAAAAACAGATGCTGCAGGTGTTCTTCAGATTATATGGAAATAAAAAACGCTGTAATACAAAATTTCTGACCATAAAACTGACGAATTAAATCCCCAAATAAATATGATATACCGTATAATGGAAAATTTTCGCGTCGCCTAATTTTCGCGGAATTTCGCGGTCGGTAGCGATCCGCAAAAATTAAACCCTGCGAAATATTTGCAAGTTTGTTCAAAATATTGATAGGAAATCTGAATCATACAAACATATGGTTTGTGGTATTCAACGCGTCCCACCTAACCTTAAAAGTAGGTAGCTATAGAGTCATTATTTTTTGTGCAATTATGTTATCTGCTAATTAGCAGATAATTACAATTTGAACAGGCTTTTACTTTTTTCGCTTAATTAACGGTCACTTGTACCTGATTATGCAAGCACAATAATCGAATTACTTAAAATTGGCTGTGAGTTCTGTTTACTTTTATTCTGAACAATAGCCATTCTATCAATTGCTGGCATATTCATTTGACTGTTTCTGTGTACTAAACATTGATTTGTACAAATGTCTATTTTGGTGAAAAAACGGTGATGGGTATCCTCCCAAACCCAAAAGGCGCCGATGCTATCTAAATAAATGTGTTCATAACAAAGTGATTACAGTTTCATTACGTTACTCGCTCCTTGATTTTTCAGTCAAGCCAGTATTTTACAGGACAAAGCCAATTTTTATTTTCGTGGATATTCACATCCGCGAAAATTAAAAAGTGCGAAAACTAATCTTCATGTTTATGGGGCAAATCCATGAAAATTTGGCGACGCGAAAATTTTTCATTATACGGTATGCAGTATTTTATACCAGTCATTCTCATTTTCTGTTACAGGAGCTTCCCAGAGAATGTGGGCACTACAAAAGCTGAGAAAATTGATGGCTGCCAATTTCGGAGATGCTATCAATGTTAATGCCCTGTTGTCAAGTCCTTCAGTTGACACTTCTGAACAGGAGGACACTAGACCCTTTTCCATGGTATATACATTAAATCTTGTAGATTTGTCAGGGTATAGACATGATGTGTGCCAATGGCAGAGCTCAAACCTTACTGCATGGAAAAAGAGACATATTGTAGACTTAGCTGTCACAAATGTACTAGCCCTTTTGCCCATTGGGGCACAAGTTTTAAAGATATATTTTGATCATCATTTATTCAACCAATAATTAAATTTATTTGATTAAATAACGGTTTTGAAGTTATAATATTCCTCTGGATATTTATAAATAATACATGATTTAAGCATATGCATAACTGATCCTTAATGTGCATGCTAATATCACTGTTAGAGGCAGTACAGGTCTACCTCATTATAACGCCCCTCAACATAACGCGTTTTCCGTTATAACGCGGTACCTGTCTTGGACCCCAAATTTTTCCCAAGGTACCATTTTCAGTGATTTTGAAAAAAAAAAAAAAATATTTTCATTTTTTTTCAGATCGCTGATTCAAAGCTGCTAGGTGAACGAGAAATTATGTTGTTGTTTGTAAAAATAATTATGAATAAAGTACTTACATGATAATTGTTTGATCTTTGTTTGTTTTCGCCCTAATTACCCTTGATCGCCCCACGTGTACAAGCCATTATTATTGTGTTTTGTTTTGAAGGTATGCCGAGCATATTCACACATAATTAGGTAAATTGCAATGACAGCAAAACTTATGTAACACCTGAATAATTACCTTATTTATTGACTGATGACCGCATGCTTAAAGGAATGAAAACTTTCATAATTATCCCTTAAAAACCTGGAATACACTTCAAACACGCCGAACTCGCAGTTTGAAGGCGCCGCCATTGTTGTCGTTGCATAAAATTAACAATCAGCCAATCAGAGTGAGCGAGAGGGTTTATGGGTAAAAGAGTGTGTTATTGACTAATTGAGTTAAAGTGCGCGATGCAGATAAAAATTGTCCGACTTTGGTCATTCATTCATTCAGTAAATTTGAAACCATACTGCATAATGGAGACTCCAAGAAAGAAACGTAAAGCCTTCTCCGTGAAAGACATGGATAATTTTGGTCCGATGATACTGTACCCCAACACCGCAATGTTAAGTTACATGATCACCGGAAATCTGCCAAGATGGCGTCTTGTGGAATTTAAAAACGAAACACATGTGTTACTTAGCATATTTTATTGACAAGACAGTTTAACAATATGATTGGAACAATGTGATACATGCTGTAAGTGTTTATCTATCTAGCAATACAACAATACGTATCAAAAACCATTATTTACGTCAAACATTGACTCAAACCACCAACACACACAACCGTTAGGGCAAAATCGAAGTCGGTCGAGCTTGTGTTGGTAGCCCCCTCATCCTAATCGCTATAACGCGTTTCACTTATAACGCGGTCGAGATCTATGGACCCCACCCATCGCGTTATAATGAGGTAGACCTGTATAAATTTTCATGCTTCTGTATTGAACATCTTTGAATATGCTGCTATTCACTTAACATTCAGTAGAAAAAACGTGATAGAATCTAGGAAATTTTTTATATACACAATTTTATTATCTGTTTTGTATACACAATTGTATTATCTGTTTTGCAGTCTGTGAGTGGAACAGCCCTAGCCTCCCTAGTCAAGGGGCTACCAGAGGCCCTACAGAGACAGTATGAGTATGAGGACCCTATTGTACGCAGTGGAAAACACCTCATGCACAGTCCCTTCTTCAAGGTAGATTTAAAGTGAAAATTAGGTATTACCATACAGCAAATTACTTAATAATTGTAGAAGAAAGATTTCTTTCATTTCACTAGTATTCATGAATCTACTGACTGGCAAATTCTAAAATCTCCCCAAAATGTTATTATCTGGCAATCATTACTTAATTACAAGTTCAAGAACTCACAAATACATTGTAATTCCAAAATCAGAATATGTATTATAAGAATCACACAAAAATAGGGTTTACAATACGCATAGCATATATTTCATTTCATGGAACATCAGCAGGGTTTGTTTCTATGATTCTTTATTGGCTCCAAGTATTGGTATTGTATGAGCACAATTTTAGTGTCTGTTCTTATAAGACTGCCCTTATAAAGGCTGGTATGGGCATACGCAATGTGCATATGCCATAAGAGAGTTTCAGATATGTCACAGCTGATTTCAATATACAGACATTAAGGAAAACGAGTACAACTTGATATTTTTCTGTTATTTTTGCTAAGGGAGACAACTTTTGCAACTTCCAATTTGCTTTTCTATGCTAAAATCCTTCCAAAATGGGGTTTACTCTTGAAGGATAAAATTTGCTTCAACTAGGACCCAATTCTTTCTTTAAGTGTTTAACTCCTTATGAAAAGAGAGCCAAACATGAAATGACAGAATAACTCTCTGTGAAATTGTATAAATTTTGTCTTAAATGATTCTCAAAGAGGGAAGACTGAGATGAGAAAATTTACTTTGAGATATTAGTAGTTTTGGATGAACTTGGACTTTGTGATATCAAGAGTTGACTGTATTGATGTTTCAGGTACTGGTTGCCCTAGCCTGTGATCTCCGTCTTGACTCCCTAAACTGTTGTACTGACATGGCCCACAAGTGGGCATGGTTCCGACGGTACTGTATGGCTGCTAGAGTAGCAGCAGCCATTGTGAAGAGAGGAACATTGCCAACAGCATTCTGTGATGAGGTAATGAAGAAAATCAGTGATATTGCGGATGAACATGAGATCTTGTCAACTAATCATGCCAACCATAGTATCTTTAAACAAGAACAAGATGAACAGTTGCTTCTCTGGATGAACAGGAAGCCAGAAGACTGGACATTATCATGGGGAGGAAGTGGTCAGATTTGGGGCTGGGGCCACAATCACAGAGGTCAGTTAGGTGGTGTTGAAGGGGCCAAGGTGAAGTTACCAGTGAGCTGTGAGTCGCTGTCAGGAATGAGGCCAGTTCAGCTGATTGGTGGAGAACAGACATTGTTTGCTGTGACAGCTGATGGCAAGGTAAGGGCTCTTTGAAATCAGGGTTTGAGGTTATAAAACTTAAGAATACATGTAATCTCAAACTCAAAATAAAGCACACTGATTGACTGCTTCCGAGCATGTGCTCGGAAGCAGCCAATCAGTGTGCTCTATTTTGAGTTTGAGAATATACTCAAGTTTTATAACCTCTGGGCCAGGCTTCTGATTAGGGTTGGGGATAGGAGCAGTGGGTTGACAGAGCAGAGGGTAAAGAAATTGCAAGGTATTGTATTTTCTGTGCTCTTAAGTATAAAAAAGAAAATAGTGAAAAACTGTTGATAGATATCAGTGTATGTGTACAAGATAGTTAAGGTTCCTTAAGGGTCAGGACTTAAAGTTTATTCCAGTAAAAAAAAAAAAAACTTGTCAGTAAAGAGGGTTTAGATGATCTTTCTGAGATACTTCTTCCGCATCATAAACATATCTGTGTGGGTTAAAGTGGTGATAGGACAGAAATTTTATGGAAAATACTCAAAAAGTCTTTTATGAATTATTAAAAGTTTACCTTACCTGGGACTGAATGACAGTAAAAGTTTATCATCACTTTTCTATTTTATTTTCTCTGAAGGTATATGCGACAGGCTACGGAGCAGGCGGTAGACTTGGTATCGGAGGAACAGAGTCAATATCTACCCCCACCCTTCTAGAGTCAATACAACATGTGTTTATAAAGAAGATAGCAGTTAACTCTGGGGGTAAACACTGCCTGGCCTTGTCAGCTGAGGGAGAGGTGTATTCCTGGGGGGAGGGGGAAGATGGAAAACTAGGCCATGGAAATAGAAGGTAAGAAGTTCTTTAGAACTATAAGTATTTAATTGATTCTGTTATATACATGTATGTATTTCAGAAAATATTTTTTGTGTATACAATACTTTATTCATGGTTGCCAGCAACATGGAAAAGTCAGAGAAATTGAAATTTTTTGAGTTCAGTGAAAAGTCAGGAAATTCGCAAAATGGTCAGGGAAATTTAAAATACCAAGAAAGTTGGGGAAAAGTCACGAGTTTTGTGATTCTTGCTCTGGATGTGGTCCAATTTTAGTTATTTATAAAGCTCCCTCAATACTGATTACCAAATAGAAAGAGTATGCTCCAAAATTTGAATTCAGTATACTTTTGATTTTCACAAGTGAGGACGCATACTTCAGTGTTATAGAAAAGTAAGAAGTTGGTAAGTTAATTGCTGGTATGGTATATTGACGTTGTGATTGTTTCATCTGAAAGTAAAACTGTGGTTAAACTAACAACATTTTCTGAAAAGAATAAAGCATTGGCAAGAGGTGACTATACCCTTTATATGGAAGGAGATTTCAAAGCAGTAGTTTCGCAAAATATTGAGATCTAAGCCCACTTTGCTCCAGTTTACCTGTGAAATGCCAGAAAAGCAAACAACAAAATTTATGTCTGAAAAATTTATAAACAATTGTTTCCTCTAACCTTTACTATACTGAAAATTCAAAGACAAGAGGTCAGACAGTGTAGATCAGACGAGGCAGCTCAATTTGAGCTGCCTCATCTGATCTACACTGTTTGCAAATTCAACATTTTTCATTTGGCACTTTAAGTGTGAAGACAGATTCTATCTACTGTGACTGAAGATGCTTTAAAATTTTCATTCTTTACAATTTCAGTCCCTGTGACAGACCCCGTGTGATAGAGTCACTCCGAGGGAAGCATGTGGTGTCTATATCAGCAGGAGGTGCCCACAGTGCATGTATATCCTCCAGTGGGGAGCTCTACACCTGGGGTAAGGGAAGGTATGGAAGACTAGGACATGGAGACAGTGAGGACCAGCCTAAACCAAAAATGGTGAGGATTATTCATGATCCAGTAAGGGGGAGGTCTTTCACACTAAAAAACACCTAAAGAGCAGACAATAAAATTGTGTTTGTAAAATTTCAAACAAAGCTTAATAATTGAGAATTCAAAGACCAGAGAGCAAACAGTGTAGATTCAGATGAGGTGGCTCATTATGAGCTGCCTCATCGGGATCTTTGCTGTTTACAAATTCAACTATATTTTTGTTGCTTCAGGTGTTAATCAAAAAGCGGGAATAATTTTCTTTGACAGTATATTCTTCAGAACAATGGTGATGATGCTGAATATTTTCAAAAGATTGTTTTTCAGTGAGTGTGTATGGAACTTGTCTCTTGATATTTTTCATACCGAATGTTACAGGTAGAAGCTCTTAAAGGGTTCCGGGTGACAGACTGTGCCTGTGGGAGTGGGGATGCCCAGACTCTGTGTATCACTGATGATGATTGTGTCTGGTCCTGGGGAGATGGAGATTATGGAAAACTAGGTAAGTACTGGAAATACCCTTTGAATAGTGCTGATTATTTGTGTTTCAAAGATAACCTTTACTCTCAAAAGTTAAAGAAAAGTAGGCCATGAAGTACATAAGCAGAAGCCATTTTGTTTGCCCCTCAATAAAATTGGCCAATTGAAGGGAGAAAAAAACAACACAAAAATTATAGGGTAGAGTCGGGTAACTTGGGACAAGGGGGTAAATTTCGGACATACAATTGCAAACAATGAAAATGCAGATGAGACGGCTCATAATGAGCCGTCTCATCAGTATTTTCACTGTTTGGCCAGTTATTTTCGTTTTAGTTCCAAACAACTGACATAGAAAGGAAACAATGTCACTGTCCAAATTTTCCTGATGTCCGAACTTACCCGACTCTTCCCTAAACAACAACAAACCTTAAAGAGACTTGCATGCTGGTAACATAATATTGGTGGAAGAGAAAGTATATTAAGACAAATATTTGGTGTCATCTAAATGTATTTTGATATATTTCAGGACGAGGTGGTAGTGATGGATGTAAGGTCCCTATGAGGGTTGACTCTCTAAAGGGGCTTGGTGTTATGAAGGTTGAATGTGGCTCCCAGTTCTCTGTGGCTCTTACTAAATCAGGTGCTGTTTATACATGGTAAGTTTAGAGCTCTAAATAAAGTTGTTTTGGTCATAATGCTGAGATTAATTCAGTGTATTCTGCTTAAAAGCTTATTCAGTGGCCCCTCATAAACAACTTTAGTTCTAGTCACAACATGACAAAACCAACAAAATGTCATGTGTGCCAAAGAATGACTCAGATTAGCCTGGGCATCAGCCCAGTCTGATCAGTCTTCACTATGGGCTTAAAGGGTTACTAAGTGTCTAAGCTAGCTCCATGTGGACAGCAAAGACACTGATCAGATTTGGGGGTGCTGCCCAGGCTGATCAGAGTCCTTGCTGGGCACACATGCCACTTTGTTGATTTTGTCATTTCGCGACTGATTTAATAGAAAAAGTGTTGTTCCAGTAAAAAGGACATCATGGTGACTAACATAAAAAGTCTGAAACAGTTTCCTCCAATTTTAACCAAACTTATTCATAGGAATCCTGACATCATTCTTTTTGACATTACAGGGGTAAAGGAGATTATCATAGACTTGGTCATGGGACTGATGACCACGTCAGACGACCTAGACGTGTCTCTGCACTACAAGGGAAGAAAGTTGTGGATGTGGCCTGTGGATCTCTACACTGTGTTGCTTGCACAGATACAGGTATTTGACAAGGATAAAGATTTGTATAGTTTATTGGAAAAGAACAGCATAAATCTTTCTGTGATTGAAAATATGAGCAGTGACACAAGAAAACCAACAATGTGGTTGTGCGGCCAGTGCAGACTCAGATCAGCCTGGGCATCCGCTCAGTCTGACTAGACTCTTTGCTCAGCGCTTAAATGGTAGCTAAGGGCCTAGGCTATCTCCATGCGGACAGCTAAGACTCTGATCAGACTGGGGGGATGCCCAGGCTGATCTGAGTCTGCACTGGACGCACAACCAGTTTTTTTGTGTCGCGGCTCATATATTTTATATCATAAGGTACCAGTACCCAACTGTTTCATAAGCTGTAACCTTCACAAGAAGATACTCGTAGTACTACTGGTTGGACATTAAGTTTTGAAGATTAACATTCATTAAGATGTAGCAGCAGAAAATTTGGTTATAAGACGGAGGTTTTCCTCTTCCAAATCAATCCCAAAAATCTACATCTGTCTTAGAAGATAGATCTAGATATTTGGGATTGTTTTAGAAGGGAAAACCCTGTCTCGTAGCAGAATTTATTAAGACTGATTTAGATATTTCAGATCATTCCAGAGATGGAAAAATGCTATTTATACCACTAGCTGAATAAATACTGTAAAGATACATTTTGCTCATGACTATCATGTTTTTAGCTCACCTGAGCCGAAGGCTCAGAGGTGAGCTTATAGGATGGGAGTCGAGCCGTCGTCCGTCCGTGGGTCCGTCAACATTTTCAAACATAAATATCTCAGAAACCAGTGGGCCGATTGCAATCAAATTTTATCTGAAGCATCATTTGGGTGGGGGAAAGGCTGCATTAGGTTTTGGTGCAGATCAGCTCAGAACTCTGGTTTCCATGGCAACAGATAGCCCCCATAGGGTTATAATGGGGAAAACGGCGTCATCACGTTTTCTCGACTGTTTTTGATTAGATCCTTATCATACTTGCAGGTAATGGTGACATACACAAGAGCTTGGATGAGATCGAAATTTGGTCGGATTCGAGCACAGACTACGGAGTTAGCTGTCCTTGAGCGTTTGAAAAAAATCCCATAGGGTTATAATGGGGAAAATGGCGTCATCACGTTTTCTCACCTGTTTTTGCTTAGATCCTTATCATACTTGCAGGTAATGATGACATACATAAAAGCTTGGATGAGTTCGAAATTTGGCCCGATTTGAGCACAGACTACGGAGTAAGCTGCCCTTGAGCGCTTGAAAAAAATCCCATAGTGTTATAATGGAGAAAACAATGTCATCACATATTTTTAGAAAAACTTTGTCATCGCTCTATTGCCTACATTTCTCAACGGATTTTAAAATAAATTCACACAAATGTAGGGCATGACAATATCTCGAGCAAGTTCGACTTTCAGGATGCTGCGCCCAAGGTCAAGGTCACTGTGGCTATTTTTAGAAAAACTTTGTCAGCGCTCTAGCACCTACATTTCTCAATGGATTTTGAAATGACTTCACACAAATGTAGGGCATGACAATATCTCGAGCAAGTTTGACTTTCAGGATGCTGCGCCCAAGGTCAAGGTCACTGTGGCTATCTTTAGAAAATCTTTGTCATCGCTCTAGCACCTACATTTCTCCATGGATTTTAAAATAACTTCACACAAATGTAGGGCATGAAAATATCTCGAGCAAGTTCGACTTTCAGGGTGCTGCACCCAAGGTCAAGGTCACTGTGGCTATTTTTAGAAAAACTTTGTCATCACTCTAGTGCCTTCATTTCTCAACCGATTTTAAATCAAATTCACACAAATGTAGGGCATGACAATATCTCGAACAAAATTGACCTACAGGGTGCTGCGCCCAAGGTCAAGGTCACTGTGGCTATTTTTAGAAAAACTTTGTCAGCACTCTAGCACCTACATTTCTCAATGGATTTTGAAATAACTTCACACAAATGTAGGGCATGACAATATCTCGAGCAAGTTTGACTTTCAGGGTGCTGCACCCAAGGTCAAGGTCACTGTGGCTAATTTTAGAAAAACTTTGTCATGGCTCTAGCACCTACATTTCTCCATGGATTTTGAAATGACTTCACACAAATGTAGGGCATGACAATATTCGAGCAAGATTGACTTTCAGGGTGCTGCGCCCAAGGTCAAGGTCACTGTGGCTATTTTTAGAAAGTCTTTGTCATCGCTCTAGCACCTACATTTCTCCATGGATTTTAAAATAACCTCACACAAATGTAGGGCATGACAATATCTCGAGCAAAATTGACCTACAGGGTGCTGCGCCCAAGGTCAAGGTCACTGTGGCTATTTTTAGAAAAACTTTGTCAGCACTGTAGCACCTACATTTCTTAATGGATTTTAAAATAACTTCACACAAATGTAGGGCATCACAATATCTGGAGCAAGTTTGACTTTCAGGGTTCTGCGCTCAAGGTCAAGGTCACTGTGGCTATTTTACGAAAATCTTTGTCATCGCTCTAGCACCTACATTTCTCCATGGATTTTAAAATAACTTCACACAAATGAAGGGCATGACAATATCTCGAGCAAGTTTGACTTTCAGGGTGCTGTGCCCAAGGTCAAGGTCACTGTGGCTATTTTTAGAAAAACTTTGTCATCACTCTAGCGCCTACATTTCTCAACCGATTTTAAATCAACTTCACACAAATGTAGGGCATGACAATATCTCGAACAAGTTTGACTTTCAGGGTGCTGCGCCCAAGGTCAAGGTCACTGTGGCTATTTTTAGAAAAAACTTTGTCAGTGCTCTAGCACCTACATTTCTCAATGGATTTTAAAGTAACTTCACACAAATGTAGGGCATGACAATATCTTGAGCAAGTTCAACTTTCAGGGTGCTGTACCCAAGGTCAAGGTCACTGTGGCTAATTTTAGAAAAACTTTGTCGTGGCTCTAGCACCTACATTTCTCCATGGATTTTGAAATAACTTCACACAAATGTAGGGTATGACAATATCTCGAGCAAGTTCGACTTTCAGGGTGCTGTGCCGAAGGTCAAGGTCACTATGGCTTTTTAGCTCACCTGAGCCGAAGGCTCAGAGGTGAGCTTATAGGATGGGAGTCGTCCGTCCGTCCGTGGGTGCGTGGGTGGGTGCGTGGGTGGGTGCGTCATCACTTTCAAACATAAATATCTCAGAGACCAGTGGGCCGATCGCAAACAAATTTTATCTGAAGCATCATTTGGGTGGGGGAAAGGCTGCATTAGGTTTTGGTGCCAATCAGCTCACAACTCTGGTTTCCATGGCAACAGATAGCCCCCATAGGGTTATAATGGGGAAAACGGCGTCATCACGTTTTCTCGACTGTTTTTGATTAGATCCTTATCATACTTGCAGGTAATGATGACATACACAAGAGCTTGGATGAGTTCGAAATTTGGTCGGATTGGAGCACAGACTACGGAGTTAGCTGCCCTTGAGCGTTTGAAAAAAATCCCATAGGGTTATAATGGGGAAAATGGCGTCATCACGTTTTCTCACCTGTTTTTGCTTAGATCCTTATCATACTTGCAGGTAATGATGACATACATAAGAGCTTGGATGAGTTCGAAATTTGGCCGGATTCGAGCACAGACTACGGAGTTAGCTGCCCTTGAGAGTTTGAAAAAAAACACATAGTGTTATAATGGAGAAAACAATGTCATCACATATTTTTAGAAAAACTTTGTCATCGCTCTATTGCCTACATTTCTCAACGGATTTTGAAATAACTTCACACAAATGTAGGGCATGACAATATCTCGAGCAAGTTCGACTTTCTGGATGCTGCGCCCAAGGTCAAGGTCACTGTGGCTATTTTTAGAAAAACTTTGTCAGCGCTCTAGCACCTACATTTCTCAATGGATTTTAAAATAACTTCACACAAATGTAGGGCATGACAATATCTAGAGCAAGTTCGACTTTCAGGATGCTGCGCCCAAGGTCAAGGTCACTGTGGCTATTTTTAGAAAAACTTTGTCAGCGCTCTAGCACCTACATTTCTCAATGGATTTTAAAATGACTTCACACAAATGTAGGGCATGACAATATCTCGAGCAAGTTCGACTTCTAGGATGCTGCGCCCAAGGTCAAGGTCACTGTGGCTATTTTTAGAAAAACTTTGTCAGCGCTCTAGCACCTACATTTCTCCATGGATTTTAAAATAACTTCACACAAATGTAGGGCATGACAATATCTCGAGCAAGTTTGACTTTCAGGGTGCTGCACCCAAGGTCAAGGTCACTGTGGCTATTTTTAGAAAAACTTGGTCATCACTCTAGCGCCTACAAATTTCAACGGATTTTAAATCAACTTCACACAAATGTAGGGCATGACAATATCTCGAACAAGTTTGACTTCCAGGGTGCTGCGCCCAAGGTCAAGGTCACTGCGGCTTTTTAGCTCGCCTGAGCACGAAGTGCTCAGGGTGAGCTTTTGGGATACCCTGATGTCCGTCGTCCGTCGTACTACCGTCCGGACGTCCGGACGTCCGGACGTCCGTCAACTTTTGCTTGTGTACACTCTAGCGGGCACAGTTTTGATCCAATCTTTCTGAAACTTTGTCAGAATGTTTATCTCCATTAAATCTAGGCCAAGTTCGAAACTGGGTCATCTCGGGTCAAAAACTAGGTCACTAGGTCAAATCTTAGAAAAACCTTGTGTACACTCTAGAATGCACAGTTTTCATCCAAAGTTCATGAAACTTTGTCAGAATGTTTATCTGAATAATATCTAGGACAAGTTTGAAACTGGGTCACGTCGGGTCAAAAACTAGGTCACTAGGTCAAATCTTAGAAAAACCTTGTGTACGCTCTAGAAGGCACAGTTTTCATCCAAAGTTCATGAAACTTAGTCAGAATGTTTATCCTCATAATATCTAGGACAAGTTTGAAACTGGGTCACGTCGGGTCAAAAACTAGGTCACTAGGTCAAATCATAGAAAAACCTTGTGTACGCTCTAGAGGACACAGTTTTGATCCAATCTATATGAAACATTGTCAGAATATATAAATCCATAAACTCTAGGCCAAGTTTGAAACTGGGTCATGTCGGGTCAAAAACTAGGTCACTAGGTCAAATCTTAGAAAAACCTTGTGTACACTCTAGAAGGCACAGTTTTCATTCAAAGTTCATGAAACTTTGTCAGAATGTTTATCTTTATAATATCTAGGACAAGTTTGAAACTGGGTCACGTCCGGTCAAAAACTAGGTCACTAGGTCAAATCATAGAAAAACCTTGTGTACGCTCTATAAGGCACAGTTTTCATTCAAAGTTCATGAAACTTAGTCAGAATGTTTATCCTCATAATATCTAGGCCAAGTTTGAAACTGGGTCACTTCGGGTCAAAAACTAGGTCACTAGGTCAAATCATAGAAAAACCTTGTGTATGCTCTACAGGACACAGTTTTGATCCAATCTATATGAAACATTGTCAGAATATATATCTCCATAAACTCTAGGCCAAGTTTGAAACTGGGTCATGTAGGGTCAAAAACTAGGTCACTAGGTCAAATCTTAGAAAAACCTTGTGTACACTCTAGAAGGCACAGTGTTCATCCAAAGTTCATGAAACTTTGTCAGAATGTTTATCTTTATAATATCTAGGACAAGTACGAAACTGGGTCATGTTTGGTCAAAAACTAGGTCACTAGGTCAAATCATAGAAAAACATTGTGTACGCTCTAGAGGACACAGTTTTGATCCAATCTTTATAAAACATTGTCAGAATGTTTATCCTCATAATATCTAGGACAAGTTCGAAATTGGGTCATGTCGGGTCAAAAACTAGGTCACTAGGTCAAATCTTAGAAAAACCTTGTGTACACTCTAGAAGGCACAGTTTTCATCCAAAGTTCATGAAACTTTGTCAGAATGTTTATCTTTATAATATCTAGGACAAGTTTGAAACTGGGTCACGTCGGGTCAAAAACTAGGTCACTTGGTCAAATCTTAGAAAAACCTTGTGTACGCTCTAGAAGGCACAGTTTTCATCCAAAGTTTATGAAACTTAGTCAGAATGTTTATCCTCATAATATCTAGGATAAGTTTGAAACTGGGTCACGTCTGGTCAAAAACTAGGTCACTAGGTCAAATCATAGAAAAACCTTGTGTACGCTCTAGAGGACTCAGTTTTGATCCAATCTATATGAAACATTGTCAGAATATATATCTCCATAAACTCTAGGCCAAGTTTGAAACTGGGTCATGTTGGGTCAAAAACTAGGTCACTAGGTCAAATCTTAGAAAAACCTTGTGTACACTCTAGAAGGCACAGTTTTCATCCAAAGTTCATGAAACTTTGTCAGAATGTTTATCTTTATAATATCTAGGACAAGTTTGAAACTGGGTCACGTCCGGTCAAAAACTAGGTCACTAGGTCAAATCATAGAAAAACCTTGTGTAGGCTCTAGAGGACACAGTTTTTATCCAATCTATATGAAACATTGTCAGAATATATATCTCCATAAACTCTAGGCCAAGTTTGAAACTGGGTCATGTAGGGTCAAAAACTAGGTCACTAGGTCAAATCTTAGAAAAACCTTGTGTACACTCTAGAAGGCACAATTTTTCATCCAAAGTTCATGAAACTTTGTCAGAATGTTTATCTTTATAATATCTAGGACAAGTATGAAACTGGGTCATGTTGGGTCAAAAACTAGGTCACTAGGTCAAATCATAGAAAAACATTGTGTACGCTCTAGCTCTAGAGGACACAGTTTTGATCCAATCTTTATAAAACATTGTCAGAATGTTTATCTCCATAAACTCAAGGCCAAGTTTGAAATTGGGTCATGTCGGGTCAAAAACTAGGTCACTAGGTCAAATCTTAGAAAAACCTTGTGTACGCTGTAGAAGGCACAGTTTCGATCCAAAGTTCATGAAACTTTATCAGAATGTTTATCCTCATAATATGAAGGACAAATTTGAAACTGGGTCATGTAGGGTCAAAAACTAGGTCACTTGGTCAAATCATAGAAAAACCGTTTGTATGCTCTAGAGGACACAGTTTTGATCCAATCTTTATGAAACTTTGTCAGAATGTTTATCTCCATAAACTCTAGGCCAAGTTTGAAAGTAGGTCATGTCAGGTCAAAAACTAGGTCACTAGGTCAAATCTTAGAAAAACCTCGTGTACGCACTAGAAGGAACAGTTTTGATCCAATCTTCATGAAACTATGTCAAAATGTTTATTGTCCATATATATATGCCCCTTATGAAACTGAGTCACGTCAGATCAGAAACTAGGTCACTAGGTCAAATCTAAGAAAAACTTTGTGTACACCCTAGAGGGCACAGTTTTGATCCAATCTTCATGAAACTCTGTCAGAATGTTTACCTTTATGAAATCTAGGTAAGTTTGAAACTGGTTTGTGTCGGATCAAAAACTAGGTTACTAGGTCAAATATAAGAACGACCTTGTATACGCTCCAGAGGGCACAGTTTTGATCCAATCTCAATGAAACTTTGTCAGAATGTTTATTCTTACAATATCCTGTTTGAAACTGGGTCATGTCGGGTCAAAAGCTAGGTCACTCTGTCAAATTTAAATTAAGTTATGTTGCAAGAATCAGAACTAACATTGCAATGATGCCAGCCACAAACTCCTTGGAATACATTAGTTTCACCACAGTGAGATAATGATGCTACCATTCTATCATCTGTGTTTGCCTAGTTAAGTCTAGTTGAAATCCATCAAAGGAACTCAACATGAACGGGAACTTTTCAGAGAAGCGACTCTGCCATTTTCAGCTCACCTGATCGAGCCTTACAGTATTGGTGTTAGCCGCCTCTTTCATCCATCCATAAACATTTTCAAACATCTCTGAAACCACTGGGCAGATCAAATTTCATATGGAGCCTGCACATGGGTCAAAGGATTGAAAGTTCTTCAAATGATCTTGGTCACATGACCAAGGTGGCCGCCATTCCCATGTATGGTAAAAACTCTTATAAATCTTCACCAGAGCCAGTGAACTGATTAATGCTCAGGTGAGCGATTCAGGGCCACCATGGCCCTCTTGTTTTAGAAAAACTTTGTCAGCGCTCTAGCACCTACATTTTTCAATGGATTTTAAAATAAATTCACACAAATGTAGGGCATGACAATATCTCGAGCAAGTTCGACTTTCAGGGTGCTGTGCCCAAGGTCAAGGTCACTGTGGCTATTTTTAAAAAAACTTTGTCATCGCCCTAGCACCTTCATTTATCCATGGATTTTGAAATAACTTGACACAAATGTAGGGTATGACAATATCTCGAGCAAGTTTGACTTTCAGGGTGCTGTGCCCAAGGTCAAGGTCACTGTGGCTATTTTTAGAAAAACTTTGTCATTGCTCTAGCACCTACATTTCTCAACAGATTTTGAAATAAATTCATACAAATGTAGGGCATGACAATATCTCGAGCAAGTTTGACTTTCAGGGTGCTGTGCCCAAGGTCAAGGTCACTGTGGCTATTTTTAAAAAAACTTTGTCATCGCCCTAGCACCTTCATTTATCCATGGATTTTGAAATAACTTGACACAAATGTAGGGTATGACAATATCTCGAGCAAGTTTGACTTTCAGGATGCTGTGCCCAAGGTCAAGGTCACTGTGGCTATTTTTAGAAAAACTTTGTCATTGCTCTAGCACCTACATTTCTCAACGGATTTTGAAATAAATTCACACAAATGTAGGGCATGACAATATCTCAAGCAAGTTTGACTTTCAGGGTGCTGCAATCAAGGTTTTTGATTAGATCCTTATCATACTTGCAGGTAATGATGACATACATAAGAGCTTGGATGAGATCGAAATTTGGCCGGATTCAAGCACAGACTTCGGAGTTAGCTGCCCTTGAGCGTTTGAAAAAAATCCCATAGTCTTATAATGGAGAAAACAACGTCATCACATTTTCATTTTTCATCGGATCCTCTTCATACTTGCAGGTAATGAGGATATGCATAAAAGCTTGGATTAGTTAGGACTTCGGCTAGATCCCACCACTGACTATGGAGTACCTGCCCTGAGCATCCAAAAAATCAATGTTGCCACTTTTTCTTGGTTTCTACTTATCCGCTCCTTTTCAAACTTGCAGGTAATGAGGAAATGCATAATATCTTAAACAATTTCAAATTTTGGCCAGATCAGGCCAACCGCTACGAAGTTAGCTGCCCTTGACAGCTCTGTCTATTGTGCTCTTGATCGGATACTTTTTAAACTTGCATATATTAAATGAGGGCTTACATAATGTTTTGGATGAGTTTAATTTTCAGCCTGATTGGACCACTGACTGTGGAGTTAGCTGCCCTTGAGCATCTTAAATATCCCTATAGGTTTACAATGTCTCTCAGGTGAGCAATTGTTGCCCTTTGGGCTACTTGTTTTTATTGTAACTTGTCTTGTACTGTGGTCATTGGGACTTTAAATGTTAATTATGACTGTTGACAGGTGAAGTGTATTCTTGGGGTGATAATGATGAGGGTCAGCTAGGAGATGGTACCACCAATGCTATACAGAGACCAAGACTGGTAGCTGCCCTACAGGGTAAGTGTACTTTATAGCATGAACATCGGTTATCTGCCTACAGAGACAAGTTCAAAAGCTATCCCAAAATAGGAAAATAACATTTGAACTCTGCAGGGAGAGAAAGCTTCTGTATACAGATTCAACTGAGTTGTTGTTGTGATACTAAAAGTCACAAACTCTGGCTCTGTGTAGCCTTTAAATTATATAGGTTCAAAGGTTTTTTGTTGTTTTTTTAAATAAAATTCCACTTTGCATCCTGTTTCCCAAATAATGTCAGCAGATGTCAGTTCTCTGTGACATAGATACCTAGTATTATCTGTTTTTCTTCAGGCAAGAAGATAAACCGTGTAGCTTGTGGCTCAGCCCACAGTCTAGCATGGTCTACCAACAAACCAGTCAGTGCCGGGAAACTACCAACTGCCATACCAATGGAATATAACCATCTGCAGTCTCTACCCATCACCACTCTGAGGAACAGAATTGTCCTGTTACACCATTTCTCTGACCTGTTCTGTCCCTCCATCTGTATGTTTGACCTACAAGATCACAGTGGGGAGAAGGCTGATGTTACCACGGGTCTGGATAGACTGAGAGGAGTCATTGTGTCAAGTGCTAAAGTAAGTTCATTTATAGGGTAGAGACATGGAAGGCTGTGTGAATGAAATTACACATAAATCACATTTCACAATCTTTATCTCAACATATGCAGTAACGTTAAGTTTATGTTTTCAAATATTATTACACATGTGTTCATTGTGATTTATGAAACAGCATCATGAAACCCTCAGATGCCATTAACACAGAATGAAATGACTTAAGAATAATTATTTGTTTGAGAAAATCTGATATTTCTGTTGAAAGAATTTCAGCTGGTAATGTCACTGAAAAATTGGCGGAGCATGGCATACATTGTTTGCCATGCTCCGGAACCAATGATGTCCTACATCTGTTACCATAGCAACTAAGAGTTCATATTGATGTCTAAGTTACATTATCGAGATGTCATTCTACAAAGTGACTAAGCACAACAATTGGTCATTCCATAGTTGCTATAGTAACATATGATGTCATCTTACTTATAATATGAGAGGAGCATGGCATACAATGTATGCCATGCTCCTCTCAAATTTCAAGTGGGATGCTACCTAAAATTCTTATAATGGAGAAGGGTGATTTTCTCAAACTTATAATTCGTTTTCAAATAATTTAATTCTCTGTTCATTTTGAAGTACATTCTAA
Organism: Ctena decussata; assembly: GCA_963989385.1. Classification (NCBI taxonomy): domain Eukaryota; kingdom Metazoa; phylum Mollusca; class Bivalvia; order Lucinida; family Lucinidae; genus Ctena; species Ctena decussata. The sequence goes on from OZ022506.1 coordinate 87,557,017, forward strand.
AAAATACGGACCGTCAGTTCATTGTTAGGAAGTCAGTATGTCAATTTCTGATATTCCACAGGAAACAACATTCAGAAAGGTGGTCCATGCCACAATGGTGAGAGACAAGCAACATGGCCCTGTCCTGGAACTCAACAGAATACAGGTCAAAAGGTCAAGGGGTAAAGGTGGCCTGGCTGGACCAGATGGCAGCAAGTCAGTGTTTGGTCAGATGTCACAACAGATCTGTGTGTTTGGTCCAGACTCCCTGATGTTGCCACACAGGATATGGAAGGTCAAATTTGTGGGTAAGGTGTTTTGCTATAAATTGATGCATACAAACTGTGAAGATTATATATAAATGCACAGGATCCAGTCGTTCAGAGCATTCTAAGTTAAACGAAGTGGCTAGTCAAGAATTTACATCTTTTAGTGCCTAAAAATCAGATATGGTATTACTTCTTTCAAAACAAAACAACAAAAAGCATTCAGAGCTTTTGCAGTTCAAAAACAGTGAAGTGTTATGAAAAGGAAAAATATTAAGGGCTGTGAAATATTTATTCCACAGATATATAGATAAATGTTCACACATTAATGTTGCATCTTTTAAAGTTTCTAAGTCATACATATACTTGTTTTGACAGGTGAGTCAGTAGATGACTGTGGAGGAGGATATAGTGAGTCAATAGCTGAGATGTGTGATGAGTTACAGAATGGTTCCCTACCCCTGCTTATTGTCACACCTAATGGAAGAGATGAGTCAGGAGCCAACAGAGACTGCTTCCTGTTGAATCCAATGATTAGACAACATGTGCACCAGAACATGTTTAAATTTCTAGGTAAATATAGTTTTATATAATTATGTACTAAGTATTAATGTGAAGCACCTGGCTAGTGGATATTGTCTTTACCTTTCATGCAGGGTGGAGGGTCATGGGTTCCACTTCCATGGCAACACATGTCCGTCTGCCTTATCCACTTTATGAAAGTGGCAAAACTTTATATGTGCATGCAATACACAACTCATCCCAAGATAATGTTTCTGTTATGGTTTCATATCTAGGGACTGTAGCCTTGTTAAACGATCATGATAATGTACAAACAGTGCCAACAGTAAATTTTCAGTTTAGCAAATTTGTTCAAATAAAAAACATGGTAATATAACAAAACATTTATCACAGTTATGTTTGCTAATTCCTATCATACTGATTTACTGATTTGTGTGGGCTGATTATCAATTCTTATGTATTTTGTAATTTTTCCAGGAATTCTCATTGGTATAGCCATACGCACTGGTAGTCCTCTGAGTATCAACCTTGCGGAACCTGTGTGGAAACAAATCTGTGGGAAACCTTTAACCATTGGAGATATCACAGAAGTTGACAAGGACTTTGTACCAGGTAATAAAAAGCACATTTGGCATGCCTCTTATCCTAATTCTAATGCACTCATGTAAGAAATGTGATGTCTGCTGGATATCATAAAGAATTTGCAACAGTATACCCTGTGATATTTTGTCACAAGCCAGAAATCATTTTGAAATGCCACTCTCATTGACTGCCTTATAGTTTTAAGTTCTAAATATTTACTTTGGGTGCAAAGTAGTACACTTTGAAAGGTGGAAATATGAAAAAGGGCATGAAAGTGGGGTAAACTTCTTGAAAATTGTCATTTTGGAAGGAAAATCACATTTTTATGGCTGCAAATTGCAAAATCAACACTGTGCGATTAATGCAAAGTCCATTGTTTAATAAAATGAAAGAGTTTACTTTTGCAGATAGTGGATTTGAAATTGGACTGTTCTTTCTGTTATTTTGAAAAACTCAGGCAATTTGGTTTCAAATATAGTTGCTGTCAACACTGTAATCATTGCACCACTTGATTCTTAGTAAACTAAGGCATATCTAGATAAGAAATACATACATATATTTGCAAATATGGAGCTCCTAGTTTTCTGTGATATGTACATTGGTACACTTACATTTTTCTCACCAATTTTAATAAGGGGGGACAACTTTTGTGTCTTCTTGTTTGCTTCTTCCAAAATGGATCAACTCTTAAAGGGGAGAAAGAATTTTCTCATAGAGGAGCAAATTCTTTCCTCTAAGTGCTGACCCCTATTCAGAAGGGAGGTAAACAGGGAGTAGCAGGGTTGCTTTCCTAGAAAGTGTACCCATTCATCTGTAGACTGAAACACTTGATTTTGGCCTAAAATATTTGAGCCCCATGATAAAATATTTTCAATTTTCTCCAGGTTTGATGTGTATAAAAGAAATGGACGAGGAGGAATTACGAGCTGCGGACATGGCATTTAGTGTTCCTAGTTCTACTGCACAGGAGATACATCTCAGTAACAAATATAGTCGGATCACACCGGAGAATAAGTCAGAGTATATTAGACTAGCTATGAATTATAGGTAAGATCACTGTTGCAGATTAAATATTTTCTGACCCTTTAGGATCAGTGGAGTCATTTAGAGCTGCTTTGAAAATAAAGATCTGCTTGAACCCTTGCTAAATAATTAATTATTGTAACATAATTCCAGTGTACACTAAACAATGGAAAGAACACTAATTATAAAATCGTTTGTTTTTGTTAAAATCATTATTATTATTATTATTATTATTATTATTATTATAACTCAATACAAATTCCGTATAAAGAATATTTAAAACAAATGTCACTTTATTTTACGGCTTTACAGCATCGTGCCAGTACAGGAGAGGGTGAATATAGGCCTAGCCTAATGTCCAATCCTTTGGTTCATGTATTTATGTATGTATATATTATGTATGTATGTATATTTTATGTATGTATATATGTATATGCCAAAAAAAATTGAATAAATAAAAAATTGTAACATAAAACCTGATGAGTAAATGTGAAAAAGGTATTACAGTCTTGCCTATAACCCATTCCATTCAGGATACCCCTTTAGGGGTTTCTGGGCAGACAGTTTGGATCAAGATCAGGCCACACAAATGTGTGGCCTGATCAGAGATTTAAACTGTTTACTGCCGAGACATCATTTCTACAAGAGTTAGACCATTATTGTCAAAATATCCTTGATTTTTTATGCAGAGGACAATTTCAGCAGACGACAAAAAATACCCAGAATGCAATGGGTTAATTCACACACTTCAGGTAGCAGAGCTCCAGGTCAGGTGGGTTTTAGGATAATCTTGAGATCATTTTTATGATTTCTCAATGAAAACATACATTGTAACCCCTTACTGGAAGGGTCTCAGACAGACTGTTCCAGTGAGGGGTCATGACATGTTTTTTATGGAGAAATACCAAGAATTACAGGTAGCCCTAAACTATCCCTGTTAACTCTTGTAAGCTGTAGTACAGAGATATGGCAAGATATCCAAATGCATACTGTTAAACAACATAATTATAATTATGACCATGCCATTTCAGATTACATGAGTTTGATGACCAGACTCGATGGGTGAGGGAAGGGATGGCCAAAGTGATTCCTGTACCACTGTTATCATTATTCACAGGCCTCGAGATAGAAGTTATGGTAAGTCTGATTTGTCTAACATTGATATGGTAGACTGAAGTTTGTATTTGTTCCATAGTTAGAAATACAAAACTTTTATGACTCCTCCCACTGAGCTAATATATACATGACATAAACATGACAGTTGAAGCTACTATCAGCTGCAGGTCACAGTACATTCAAAGAGAAGACACTTTTGCAGTTTTTCACAATTACAAACAATTTAGTCATTCTCACAAGTATTTCAAGCCCAAAGGTTATAAAACTTGAGTACATTCTCAAACTCAAAATAAAGCACACTGATTGGCTGCTTCCGAGCGCGTGCTCGGAAGCAGCCAATCAGTGTGCTTTATTTTGAGATTGAGATTATCCTCAAGTTTTATAATCTTGAACCCTGGTCTTTCTGTGTATTAATCTGTGATAATATTTTAAGGTATATGGGAAGGTCTTGTTTGCAATGGGGAACAACTTCTGTATCTTTTGATTGCTTCCCTGGATGACAAAACCCTGCCAAAATGGGATCTACTCTTAAAGGGAAAGAATTGCTCTTTTTGGCAGCAATTTTTTCAAGAGTTGACCATATCAGAAGGGAAGCAAAAATGAAAATGGCATTGCTTCAGTTGAAAGTGTTAACATTCACCATAAATTGGTACATTGCAAATTTATTAACTTCTGAGTAAGTCCGATTGAATTAATTTGCAAAAAGTTTGCTTCTTGAATTTACGATGATTTTTGAGAATTTTAAAAATTGGGACGCATAAAATAGTTACCGCAATTATTCAAGGAATGGGACAGTTTGGTTAAAAATGCAGTAATTCATCTAAAAGGTGCAAATGGCATGGCAAATAGTGTAGACTCTGGGTTTGCACTGTTTGCTCAGACCTGGCTGTTCCAATGCTAAAATTTATGGTATTTTGGGAAAATTTCTTAACTCAAACTTATCATGATTTACGATATGTAATTTCTCTATATAGGTATGTGGAAGCCCAGATATTCCATTGAGCCTTCTGAAGTCAGTGGCTACATACAAAGGTATAGAAAATGGGGCTCCACTGGTTCAGTGGTTCTGGGAGGTGATGCAAGAATTCTCTAATGCTGAAAGGTCTCTCTTTTTGAGATTCGTCTGGGGAAGGACCAGGCTGCCAAGGACTATAGCAGACTTTAGGGGAAGAGATTTTGTTCTACAGGTAACAAATTGTTTTGCTGTAGTCAGTTAATTGATTAAGGTAGACGATTACAGGAGAACTCTGTATTGCTTTTGTCCAAACAAAACAGAGTTATTGTTCGCTCAACTTGGGGTAGCTCACCACTAATTATTCATGAACCACCTCTTTAGGGGAGAAGCTTCAGTCAAGAAGAGACTGTTAAGAATGGTCACCATTAGTCAGGTAACTAATGTAAACAATCGTTAAATAAAATAACAGACCTAGATGAAAATTATTAGATGGTAACATTGTTTTTTTTTTGCTGTAGACCACTGAAGTATCAGACAGTTTAATAACTTTACCCAGTACTAAACTGACGCGCCAAATTTACTGCACGCGCTGGGGTTATGTGTTCTAGTTGAAATAGCGGCCTCCAGAGCAGGGAACATGTGCTTGTTTCTTCTTTAAACCATCGGCTAGAGTCGTTCTTTAAAATGCGGTATTAATTTCGAGTTTTCTAGTGACTAGCTTAAATGTTATTTCTGTTGCCTATATGAAATAATTGGTGGTAAGCTACCTATACAATGACACTAACTACCGTAAAGATCCTAAGTTTTTGAGCAGATAGGTTCGTACAAATAGTGGAAACTGAGATCAGACTGCTCCTTAGGAACGTTTCTGATTTGCCATTCCGTCTGCACATTTTGGTGGCATTACTTTATGGTAGAACCAAAAATAACAGGGGAATAAATAGTAGGGCAAGGGCCTACATTGGTTGCAGCAGGTGCGGAATGGGGGTTGTCTGTTTATTTGGGTTTCTCAGATTTTGGGGTATTTTTAACTTTAACATTGTTTTGCAAGGAAACGAAACGGTGAAAATTTTGTATTTTTGTCTTATTCTGTAACTTACAATGTCAGGTTTTCTTAAATGATATGCATGAGCATGCCCCATCGATCAAATGTATTTTTCATGACTTCTTTCATGAAATTGAATTTTCTAGCATTTTTTAAAAAAAATGTAAAAAAAATACTTACTATCAAGATAAGTGCATTCTTTTTTTTACCAGTTTGTTTTAAACATCCTATAGTATAGATTATATGAATCGCAGAAATGAAAGTGCATTCATATGCTAGAAATTTGAATTTAAATTGAAACTGTGTAAAAAAAGTGTGTAGAAATACAAAATCTTGATTTTTTGGAAAACGAAACGGTAAAAATATTTTTTTTTCTTATCCAAATGTTTTATAACCCTGTGGGTTATTAGGCTGGTAAAGTGGTTTGAATGCCTCACCAATATTCTTATTTAGTATTCAACTACCTTAAGTATATAGAGTAGCACAAACTTCAGATTGATAATTTGACTGGTTGGTTCTTCAGAAAATGTGTGGTTTAGAATCTTGTGAATTGCCATAAATATGTCATAGATTGATATATTGTGGCAATTCACAAAACTTCTGAACTCACTCAATAAGGGAATTCACGAGACATAAGTTTTTACTTAATTTCATATTTCACAAGCAGCATACATGTTTGCAGAAGTGAGTCATATACTGTCTGTAACAGTTTGACAAACCTTCTAAACTTGCTCATGAAGGCAGCTAACAAGATTTTAAGTTTCACCATACAATTATTATGTAACATCTCCTAAATTGAAAAACAGCTAGCTAATCTAGCCCATGTTGTACTTAATCCTAAGTTGCTGTTTTCAACTCTTGTGTGGGTCATATCCTTTTCTGTTGTCCTAATTGAAAAATGGAAAAGTTGTTAACAGAAATTTGTTGTACAGTAATTTTAGACAGTGTTTTACAATAATTGTGTTTTTTCCATAGGTTCTGGACAAGTATCACCCACCTGACCATTTCTTGCCGGAGAGCTACACTTGTTTCTTCCTTCTCAAGATGCCAAGGTACTCCTGTAAACTGGTTCTTCAGGAGAAACTCAAGTACGCTATCCACTTCTGTAAGTCTATAGACACTGATGACTACGCCAGAGTTGCTCTCACGGGAGAGGTAGAGGATACACCGGAAGCCAGTGAAGACTCGGATGATATACAGAGTCTTGATTCTGATGGAGAAATTCCTGAATCAGACAACAGCTTTTGAGTACCATATTTTTTCTGGTTATAAGATAAGGATTTCCCCTTTTAAATCAATCTCAAAGATCTAGATCCGTCTTATAAAGGTGGATCTAGTTGTTTGAGATTGTTCCCAAAGCTGTAGATTATGACTGAATTACGAAAGACTCATATACAGTCAACTTTCGATATCTTGAAGTCGAACTTCTACCCATACTACTGATATCTAAAGGTAAATTTTCTGGTACTGGTACCAGAAAATTTACTTTGAAATATTAGTAGTTTGCTATAACAGGAGTTAAAATATAAATAAAAATAAAAATGTATCGTTTGATATAAAAAGATACTTTGAGGTATCAGTGTTCAAGATATCATGAGTTGACTGTAAATATTTGCAGTAACTTTGGAAGAAAAACTCCTATCTTTTAACCAAACAGATACAGTATGAATTTTGAACATTTAATCTGTGGTGTGACATCATTATTGTGAGTGGCTAGTCACATGATATTGTTTTTGTGATATTCTTGTGATATTGTCAGTATCGTTTGATAAAATCAGAAAACATTTTTTTCTAAACTACATATTTTGAATTTATAATATGAACAGCAAAAATAGATCATGTTATAGATATGAAAAATATTATTGTGTAAAGAAACCATACAATTAACATATTGGCCGAAGAAGTTAGTGAAAATTATTCAGTTACTATTTTATTAATATTTGCTTTAAAAAAAAAGGAATGAAAGTAGGAGATTGTAGAATTAGTTTTTTTATGTGACGTCTCCTTTCTGGATGAATATGGGGACTGAAAAAAAGTGTGAAAAATAGATGCTAACAGCATAGGTATCAGCTGTGTTTGCTTTAGCTCATAGTTACAGCGATGTGCTGAAACAGGATTAATTTACAGATATGGCATAACATATTTAGTTGACTACAAGCATTTGGATTCTTCCATGTGTATGTTTTAATACACGAACAAAGATTGAAGTACTTGTATGTTTCCTGTCTGTGATTAAACTCAGCTTATTAATAGTGCTATATTGTATTTTTGTACTGAAGATGAATTCCATTACTTTTTCATATCATTGTTAATGCAGATGTGTGTCTGTGAACATATGTCAGCCTCGACACGAGAAAACCAATAAAGTGGTTGTGTGACCAGCGCAGACTCAGATCAGCCTGGACGTCAGCCCAGTCTGATCAGAGTCTTCGCTGTCTGCATGGAAGTAGCTTAGACCCTAAGCGACCGTTAAGTGCAAAGCAAAGACACTGATCAGACTGGGCAGATGCCCAGGCTGATCTGAGTGTTGTGGGCGCATATGCCACTTCATTGGTTTTCCTGTGTTGTGGCTCAGTTATACCATAGTCAAAATGGGCTTGCTAAACATCTTTATTAAATGTATATTGTTTGTGTTTGACTAGTTACACAAAAAAGTGCAGGACCAGACTAAACTGCACATGTGCACAGTCTGGTCTTCTGATATCTTAGTGGGTTAAGTGCTGGCCTGCTAAGCTAGTAGTCTAGGTTTGAATCCTGCTGGAGGTGGAATTCTTTTCAAACCTAAACGGGGTCCATTGCACACAGCCGTTCATTATCATCATCCCATAGTCATAATATGACGGAAGGACATGAAAGGGCAAGTCATCCATCTATCCATCTGGGTATGGACTGTGTGTGTGGTAAGGCATGTTTTCATATAGCCTGATACAGAGAAAAAGGCAAACCAATTCAAAGTGATAAGGTCTTTTCACTTAGTCTAGATTTAAGATTGAAGTTTGCCATAGCCTAGTGACTGCAGGGTAATGGGGATTAGAGGCCCACAATATCTTGAGAACAGCATATGAAAGATGCAGCCTATATCTCTCCTTTAAGTGCCTTTCTTATTTGAAGAAGATAGCCATTTACTGCTGGGTTGACAGAGAGTGTTTCCCAGTCACTGGCTGGCCAAACAGCAATTCAACCCAGCTATCTGCACCATAATCGAGCATCTCTACTTACTTGACCAAGCACCTTTGTTGATGGAATAAATGGAAAAGAGCATTTTCATATTTTTAGATCAGAATGGTTTAAATGATTTTCATGTTTACTACATGCATAAGCATAATGTATGTATATTTGGTTTCTGGCAATCACAGTTTGTATATTTTGCTTCTTCCGCCATTATTTTTAATTGGGCATTTGCATAATCTCTGATTTGTCAATGTGTCCGGGATTGTTGAGTAATTGAAGGAGAAAGAAGATCTTGGCTTTAGTGTCTCTGCAGTATGTTTCATTTGATGCTACGGTTGGTTTCTTGAGAAGTCAAATTTTTTTAGATAAAATATTTAGATATCTAATGTGTATTTCAATTTCTCCTTAAAACATATTTTGGGACATATAAACTACCTTACAAAGCTAATTTAAGAAGATCCCACAACCTAAACTGTGGTTGACAATTGAGAATTAGAGTTACTTTTTCAACTGATAGAGATATATTTTCAGGGTCTACCTGTGCCATTGCCATTCTTACTGCCCTTCTCAGGAAAGATCAACTCTTAAAGAATGGGGATTATCTCATCAGGGAAAGAAAGGGGGTCAGTTCTCAAGGAAAGAACTCTTCCCTTTAAGAATAGACCCCATTTGGGAAGGGCCACATTGTCCAGGAAAGCAAACAGGAAATTATGAACTTGTTCTCTGTTTTAAAAATGATAGAAAAACATTGAGATGTTCTCGGACTCCTTAATTGATCTCTTTCACATTGATGTACACCCTGAGGAGGCTGAGCATGGACAGTCTGGCTTTCTATGAACTTATTGTTGAGGTTGCCATCTAATGGAGTCTAATGGCCTCTGCAGTTTGCATAGGTAGTACATGTATTTGAATGCTGTTTGGTGTACAAAAAAGGTTTGAACTGCTCAGTTTTTCATGCTGAGCAGTTGTCATTTTTGATGACACGTTGTGGCTTTTTGTGTTAAATCACTATGTGATACTGAATAAATCATTGTTAAAAGAGTTAGCTGCTGTGTTCATGTTCTCATTTTAATAGCCGAGAACCCATACACACATCAGAATACCTTGAAAACCCTACATGTTGAGAAAGAGGTGCCTGGCTGTACAGTGTAGAAAAAGATCAGAATGCTGCAGAGGAAGTCTAATTAGTGTAAACTCCTGGGCCCAATTGTTGAAAGCATCGTTAGCTTAGAGTCGTTAGTCTAGGATTTGCTAAGTCTAGTAGCTGTAAATCAGTGTGCTTATATTTTTTGCTGAAGAAACATTTGCAGTGCAAAAGCTCCTCACATTTTTTCAACAAAAATTGGTGGTTTTTGCCTGTGTTTGAAATTTAATGATGCATTAACTTAAGAGGTTGTTAGTTTTGAACAAGTGGGCCTACTTGTTTACTTTCATGATGCTTACAGTCATTGATTAGGGATTCCCCTGACTATTCTTATGAACTGGGCCCAGGTTCACCATTATTCCTTAAACTTAATAAGGACGACCTTAAGCAGTAAAATTTTATGTGTAAATAAAAGCTTACAATAACTAAATGTATTTCAAATTTCTTTCGTATTACATTTCTAAAACAATTGTCAGTAGGATCACACAAAAACTGCGATTTTCAAAATGGTTTAAATATGGATTTTCTGATGGTGAAATTTTCCACCATAACTTTAAGGTGGTCTCAACTTTAAGAATGATTATGAACCCATGCCCAGATCTCAGTGATTGGCAGACTATATTCAAAATGCCGTCATGGCTAAATCTGATCAACTCAAGCTTGTTCCTACAATTAATGCTTGCATGTTTGGTGAAGTCTATTCATTGTTTCAAGAAACTGCCACAACGGCACTGTCACCAGTGAGATCTGCACCAAAAACCATATGTCTCTCCCCCTCACCGCCCCAGCCCCTCCTCCTACTCCCCTTTGGTTGGAAACAAAGTTCCCAAAACTTTGTGATACATGACCCAGTTACTGTAATTCTAAACTATAAAGTTGTTTTAACTGACAGTAGTTCAAAATATTGCTGAGAGTTGCAGTATACCATGGCAAGGACAGACATACTGACAGACTCTGCCTCCAGTCGTCAGCTAGCCTTGGTATTGTTACTATGGCCTCTATACAAAGGTACTTGTTTTTCACAGTTGTATGGTTATCAGCCACGGATCCAGAGGGAGGGCTTAGGCACTTCAGCTCGGCCATCTGAGCCTTTATGTTATGTTTATATAATAGCCCCCAGATGATAAGGAGTATCTGACGACAGTTTGAGATAATTTATCCTTGGTGTTAGATTAAGCTATATGTTGTTACATCTCATTGGGGAGGGGATTCTAATGATATATCACAACATATATTTCAAGGCAAAAAAGATTATCAAAAATTCTCATAAAATTGATCCCTAATTATGTCATATTGTCCAGCCCCCTCCCACTTCAACCCACCCCACCCCCACCCAACCCCATGCACACATCTCAGCACCTCTCAGCCCCACCAGTTTTCCAGAGCCCCACCAGAACATGATGGTCCGGATCCTGGCCTTGTTTAGATATGTGCATATGACTTAATATAGGGATCAAACATGTATTCTCATGCATAAACGTTTACCATGCCCTGAGGGAGATGTTGAAACAGAGGACAAAGCTGTTGGTTTTCAACATCTCTTGAGGGACCTGGCAAACATTAATGCATTGAAATAGTGTTTGCTGGCTGTTATTGCATAAATTCAATGAAATATTCGTTAAACTTTGCAAAAAAAATTAGACACTATATTAAATATGCCACTACATTTTCACTGTTTGACAGTCAACACATGGGTGCATCTTCTAATAAATATCAGCCTCTTGAGCCAAGTGATATGTGTGAAATAAATGGATCATCTAGGCATGGCAGAATAATTTTAGTGTCCCTGTGACCAGTATATTGAAAGTTGCGAAGCAGGTTATTAGCATATGAATTGCCTTGTTAATACATGTTTTTTTTTTGTCTATTAAAACATGCCTGTCAGTAACATGGGACACTAATATTTATGCTATAATATCTCTTTATGGTAGGTAAGCATTGAAATGTCCATAAAAACTCTTCAGAGGGCTTATACTCTTCACTGGGACTACGCATGTTAGTTAGCAGTTACATAATAGAAAACCTACAGTAGTAATTTAAGGTCTCCCAATATTTTGGGTAAAAACAGTCAAACAGGTCTGAAGTGGTCATCCAAGGGAAACCTAAAACTTAATTTGCACTGTAAACTGGGAAAGCTGGCTGCTAAAGGCAGATGGCCCCTTAATAGAAGTGACCACATAAGCAGCTTTGACTGCATATATTAAAATTTGAGAGCTGGAACACCTATAATAATAACTAGGATGGTCCTAAAAATAGAACAGTTTGGTTTTACAATGCAGTAACGTGTCTGAAAGATGCAGATGGAATGGCAAAAAGTGTAGACCCTTATCAGACTGCTCCTTGAGGAGTAATCTGATCTGGGTCTGCAGTGTTTGCTGAGACCTATCTGTCCCACTCAGTGGGCCAGTGGCACCTGAGCTTATCAGCCTCAATACATTTACTCAGAGTATCTTTATCAAAAATATGGTTTTGAAGAAAAAACAGAGATATTTCCTTTCAGTCTTTCATTGAAAGAGAGAAAGAGTGGTGACTGATATCTTAAGCTCAGGAGCCAGTGATTGTCCAAATATTTAGAATTTTTATGGTATATTAGAAAGGTTTAGATTTCCAATATTTTGGTTAATTCCACCTGCAGGGTATAACAGCAAGGGGAGTTCGGTAGTTTTGTGCAACATGACAAACCTTTGAAAAATGACAACAAAACCTAGTGTTGTATTTTTATAACAAAAACAGATAAAAGCCATAAAGTAACAATTTACTCACCTTGAAGAAAAAATGGCAAGGAAAGAACAGCAAACTTGTTGTACATCAAAAACTTCCCAGATAGCACATGCACATGATGTTGAATCACTGTTAAGCCCTTTCAAGACTAACCATTTTGGGGACATTTGCAAACAGTGCAGACCCAGTTCAGCTGTTGCAGAATGTGGTGTCTGATCGCAGTCTATACTGCTTGCTTACAGGCATTTCAGTGCAAAATATAATGAAAATAAAAACATCCACCAAAAAACTGTAGCACTATAAACAAACTCATCCAAATGATAAGAATGGACAAGTCCACTGGTCATTAAAGGGTTAAACACCATTGTTTCCACATCGGGTGCTTGCTGTACTGCTAAGGTACCAGTCCATGCTCACTGGTTCAGGCCCTATAACATATTAACAGCGTCAACAAGCATTTTGATATGTTGATGATGATGTTCTTTGGGTTCAGCGGAACGTATCCACAGTTGCACTTCTTGGCACCGAGTCTGTGTTTCTTCTTGAAGGCCACTCTTCCGCGGTCCTCTTACTATCCCAACTTTAATATTTCGTGATCTGCCCTCCAACGACAAGCGTTAATCAGCGATAATTCACGGGTAAGGAAAACTTGTTTCTTAATTTTCAAATGTATTATACGTAAAAACGCTGCCATTTTCAAAGCTGAAAATCTGTGAGGAGTTTATTTTTTTTAGCAAAAAAAAAAAAATAAAATAAAAATGAAAATAAAAAAAACACTGCGAATCTAATTCTGTGTATACTAGAAGACTTACATGAATCCTTTACTAACGCCTTTGTTTAGCTAGCAATGCTTTGAACATTTCGTCTAAGTTTAGCTGATAGTCTGATTTGCAACCATGGAAAACGTGAACACACAGTGGGTCCACAAGTTTGTGGACATCATGGAAAACGTGAACACACAGTGGGTCCACAACGTTGTGGACATCATGGAAAACGTGAACACACAGTGGGTCCACAACGTTGTGGACATCATGGAAAACGTGAACACACAGTGGGTCCACAAGTTTGTGGACCCACTGTGTGTCCACGTTTTCCATGATTGCAAATCAGATTATATTTGCTCATTTTTATGGCAGCTTATTTCTTTTGCCTTTATCTGTAGACATTGTTCACATTTGATTTTAGCGGAGTTACTTGGTTTGGTTTTGCATCAGAAATGAAGGCTGTTTTGATTTCTCTCTTTGATGCTATAGATATATCTGTCTTTTCTCTTCCTCCGGGCGTGGCTAGGTTCTGCTTAATTATGCCAAAGTGGGCAGCAGCCCCGGTTTTACGTGGCTTATTAGTGAAAAAGGACCGAAGTTTGATAAAGAGATCATTCTTTCTCTTCAGCTGCTTCTGTCGAGTTTTATTTTTAGTATAATAATTATTGAAATTAGTTGCTATGATTGCAATTGGCATTGATAACAAAAGTAGGCCACACACACTGCACATAGCTCCTATGACATACCCAGTAGGCGTGGTTGGATAAAAGTCTCCATAGCCGACGGTTGTCAAGGTAACAATAGCCCACCAGATGCCTATTGCCACGCTGTCGAAATGAGAAGAACTGAAAAATTCGGCGTAATAGATGACACTGCCGAACAATGACGTAGTGATGAGGAACATCAACAAGAGGAGACCAAGTTCCTGTAGACTGGCTTTCATTGATAGATACAGCACTTTCAGTCCGCTCACGTGCTTACCTAATCTAAACAACCGTAAGAGTCGCAGAATGATAAATGCCTTGGCAACGAGATACGCCCACAAGAGGGAGTTGCTGCTAGTCATGTCAACATTTGTTGAGACCAGAATAAAAGCGATCCACATTGCAACTACTATGATCAGATCAACCACATTTAAAAAGTTCTTGAAGAATTCCTTTCTCTTTGGACAAGCTGTAAACCTTAAAATTAGGTCAACTGTAAAGAAAACGATACAAATCACATGAATATAGTACAGAGATGGAACTTCATGGGTTCCAGTAACCAAGGCAATCTTCTCGTTCTTGGTTTTTGTCAGTTCTCGGTTGTACAGTGATATCTCGTGTGTCCCATTCACTCTCATGTGGATGTCCTCCCGAAAGTAGCGAAGCGAGCCCAAAATGAAGGTGATACACGTTGCGAGAACAAGAAGGAAATATGTGATGCTGAACACCTGGAAAGAAACAAGATATACCATATTTCTTAAATAATAAGGCAGGGGTATTCCCTTCCAAAACAATCCCAAAAGTCTAGATCCAACTTATAAGATGGATCTAGATTTTTAGGACTGTTTTAGAAAGGAAACCTAATGTATTTATCTAGCTGAATCTCATAAGACTGACTTAGATATTTTTGAGGTTCATTTTAGAAATGGAAGACACCGTTTCATAGTCGAATAATGCGGGTTGCGTACATCTTTATTTTGCCGTTTTCATAAAGGCGGAAGGGGGGGGGGGGGGCATTTTTTTTAACTTTCTGTTTGCTTCTCTGGACGAAAACCCCTTCAACTTGTTACTGAAAGCATTTGATCTTAGAGTCCGCACAAATTCTTGTCTCTTACAGATGGTCTCTATTGAGAAATAATCATAAAAATGAAAATGGCAAAGTTGCTTCCCCAGAATTCTATTCACCTTAAGGTCAGGTACGGGAGCTTCCCTGCAGACATACAATTGTGTTAAAACGGCTGAAATACTGTTATAACGACATTAATACATCGATTCTTTGAGAAATAGTGCACATGTTCTGATGTTCTTTGTATAAACCAAAATTCCATTTTTTCAATCGCTATTTGGAACAGATCATTACAGCCGATATTCAAACAATTCTTCAACAACTTTTTAAGGGAAAAAATATTTGTTTGAACCAATAAATTAGACTTTTACCTAGAGGCCTTCCACTGATAGATTACATTCATGGCAGCTACGATCAATTTTAACCCTCTCTCTAAAGGAATCTGTAGCTAAATGCATTTATTTATCATTTCTTCGGAAACCATTAATTCTATAATCACAAGAGACTCGGGATTTAAATGAAATATTAAGGCACTTGCAAAGGTTTTCGAACATTAAGTTCATATTATTTTCCTGTTCTAATCGCAGTACATGTATTGCGATAGTCTGATTTCATATTAATTAATGGTTTGTAACTTGAAAGTCGATCAGTAAATGCAAAATTTGTTTACTATAACCAATTGAAACAGCAAAGTCGATTCATTCACTGACCTGGGGTTAACTAGATTCTAACAGTGGTAACCCCTAGGAGAGGGAAGCCAATGACACGACAAAACCAACAAAACGCGGCATGTGCGCCCAGCGAAGACTCAGATCAGCCTGGGCATCCACCCATTCTGATCAGAGTCTTCGCTGTCTGCATAGAGTTAGCTCAGACCCTTAGCTACCTGTTCAGTGCTCAGCAAAGACTCTGCTCAGACTAGGCGGCTGTTCTAGAGAGAATTTTTTTCCAGAGAAGCAAATTCTTTCCTATAAAAGTTGAGCCAATTGAGAAGGGAGTCAAAAATTGAGCCACGACACGACAAAACCAACAAAGTGGCATGTGCGCCCAGCGAACACCCAGATGAGTTTTGGCATCAGAGACTTTGCTGTGCGCTTAAAGGTTAGCTAAGGCTTAAAGGTTAGCTAAAGCCGTCTAAGCTTCCTCCATTCGGACAGCAAAGACTGTGATCAGAATGGACAGATGCCCAGGCTGATCTGAGTCTTCACTAAGCGCGCATGCCACTTTGTTGGTTTTGTTGTGAACCTGCTCATATTAGTGATGATGGCAGAGTTGCTGAAAGTGTGCCCATCCAATCTTAAGAAAAGGTAGTATGTTTTAAAACCGGAAACCTACTCTAGCATATCGACTGGAATCAGGTTTCTCCAGAAAATTCCACACAATACTTTTGATGCGGTTCCACTTGCTACTTCTTATATCGTCTGAGCTGTATTCTAAAGCTGTAATGAAAAATACATATCTATTGGGAAACACAGGTCTGAAAAAAGAACAGTGCAGACCCAGATCAGGCTTTTTCGTACAAATAGACTGATCCGGGCTGTTTTCCATTCCATATATGAGCCGCGACACAAGAAAACCAACAATGTGGTTGTGCGCCCGGCACAGACTTAGATCAGCCTGGGCATTCGCCCAGTCAGATTAGTCTTCGCTGTACGCATGAAGGTAGCCTAGACCCTCAGCTACCCTTTAAGCGCACAGCGAAGACTCTGATAAGACTGGGTTGATGTCCAGGCTGATCTGAGTCTGCACTGGGCGCACAACCACTTTGTTGGTTTTCTCGTGTCGCGGTTCATTTCTATCTTGTGGAAGCACTACAGCTTTGTAAATTAAACTGTTTTCCTTTTTTAGAAGTTACGGAAATTATTTCATACGTCCCAGTTTTAGAATTAGTAATGTATGACAGACGAGAGAAAATAAAAAGGCACCATTCCACACCTACTGCAAGATGGTATCACTTGGACGCGTGATGTTATTTATTTATTTTTTTTTCGGCAGCTTCGCACCACCCTAAACCCTTTCTGCTTATTGATGAATCAAACAGTTGTTTAAGTCCATTCTTAAAGAGACCTCAAAATACACTGTAGATCCAGATAAGGACGTTTTGTGGCATTTATATTGAACTTCCAAAGAGTGATGTTCGCTAAAAGTGGAATAAGAAAATAAGGACACTTGCTGCCTTACAAAAACGATTTAATCAAAATTCAATTCTAAGGTAAGCATGACGAATATGGCACAAGCAATACTGTCTTTTCCGTAGGCATTTCAAAATTCATTTCATGTGAAAAATACCGTAAAAATCTAAAACCTGGGACACCTAAAATAATTGCCGCAGTTGTCCTAAAATGGAAAAATTTGATTCTACACTGCTTAAATGCGTATAAAATATCTAGGTGAAATGGCAAACAGTGCAGGCCTTGATCAGACTGCTCCTCTCTTCTGATCTGGGTCTGCACTGTTTGCTCTAAATGCGTCTAAATATCTAGGTGAAATGGCAAACACTGCAGGCCCTGATCAGACTGCTCCTCTCTTCTGATCTGGGTCTGCACTGTTTGCTCTAAATGCGTCTTAAAATCTAGGTGAAATGGCAAACACTGCAGGCCCTGATCAGGAGCAGTCTGATCTGGGTCTGCAATGTTTGCTCTAGACCTACCTGTCCCAATACTGATTTTTAAGGTACTAGTAGCCGATAATATCCATTATCAGCATGACATTTCTTAAGGCGTTGCTTGGATGCAAGACCTGACATTTCCTGTGTGATTATGAGACAGATAGTCAGTCACATTATGTGGCAATATTTCCAACATATCCAGAGTAAGGGACGAGTCATCTATTATCAGGGGGGGGGGGGTCGGGTACATTTTCGAATGAGTCACCAAAATTTTTCCGACCCCCCCCCCCCCCAGTCTCACC
Source organism: Ctena decussata (assembly GCA_963989385.1). Lineage (NCBI taxonomy): Eukaryota > Metazoa > Mollusca > Bivalvia > Lucinida > Lucinidae > Ctena > Ctena decussata. The sequence goes on from OZ022506.1 coordinate 87,574,985, forward strand.
AGAATTTTTTCCGACCCCCCAGATAGATGACAAAAAAGTTTATGACCCCCCCCCCCACCATCCCAACTCCCCAGCTACCCTTCACACACACACACACACACACACACACACACACACACACACACACACACTGTATTACCTTTTTTATGTCTGACTGACCTCAGTTAAAACCTCTATGAAATACAAAGAACATTTTATTACTCTGACAGGTTGATAAAGCATGCAGATTTATGGTCTTTAAATTTTGTCAGCATATTTTGACATATTGCACTTTTCTTCCTGCTTATGGGCATCCACAAATCTGTGGCCGAATGTTCAATAAAACTGTTAATAATAGTAATGGAGAGAGGGGGGTCTGGGGGGAAGCCACAATAGGTTTGCTGATGACGAGGCACCTGGAGAGCTAATATCACAAATGCAGGCATTAGATTTAATCCAGAACAAAATCATATGCTCGACATGATTTTATAGAAAATTGCATACTGTCCTACTAGCAAATTTATGTAAAAATATCTTTTTCGTGATATGAAGCGCCCAAGTTTTGTGTGTCATTTCTATAAATGGCTTTAAGTTCAGAAGAATAGAAGTAATGGGGGGGGGGGGGGGGGGTCTGGGGGGCAAAGCCCCCCCCCAGAAGCTGAGACATTTTTAAAAAAAAAGAAGACTGAGGGAAGCATTCTGACCCCCCCCCCCCCCCCCCCCAATATGCGGAATAAAATATATGACCCCCCCTGCTCCATGGCTTTGAGATTTCCGACCCCCCCATTACATTACAAAAAAAAAAATCCGACCCCCCCCTAAATGTACCCCCCCCCCCCCCCCCCACCACCACCTGACAATAAATGACTCGTCCCTAGCTAACAATCTTCAGAGACAGACAATAAATCTATCTCTCCATTGTAGAAATTCCTTAAATATTAATGAAGCTTTCAACAATGCAGAATCTGCCGTTTTGGTTTCTTTGGTTTGTGCATTGCTTCCAAATGATCTAAACTTTCTGAATTTATTTCTGCCAACTTGTTTACATAATGAATGAACTACACCTGTAGAATTTATTTCTGCCAACTTTTTACGTAATGAGTGGACTAGACTTTCAGACGAGAATTTATTTTTCTTTTATGCTTTTCAATGAATTATAGAGATTTCTCGGTGAAATCGAAATTGATAATCTCACAGTATCAAACAGTGAAATTATCTCTTTCAATTTCACTGTTTCAGAAATACGATTTTTGTAAAATAGCTTCAAGTTTTTTGTTGATTAATTGGCTAAATCAGGCCCCGAGGTTACAAAACTTTTTTCGTGCTCAACTCAGCTGAGCATGAAATTTTCTCTGCTGATAAATATGAAAAAGCCAACTAATGTTGGCATTTTCATAGTCATAAGCAGAGAAAATTTGATTCTAAGCAAAACTGAGCAAGAAAACAACTGTACGTATCAGTAATTTGCTGTTTATTAGCAGCTAAAATTTCATGCTCAGCTGAGTTGAGCATGAAAAAAGTTTTATAACCTCGGGGCCTGATCTGGCTTGACAAAAATTACGTCACGCATGTTTGCACGTCATTACGACGTTAATGACGTCACTTAAAGCGCCAACGTAACAGTGTTACTGCACGCGACATTTGTCCGCCTGAATCTTCTGTAGGCGTTCTTTCATGGCAAATTTTTTGAGATCTGTTTATCAAAATGATAGTTGAAGCTATTTTTCAGTTGCAAACATGTTTGCAACCAATATCATACCCAATAAACACGCTGGAAGAATAAAATTTGATGCAAAATGGCTAGAAAAGTTGTGTTTCTGTCGTGATGGCTGACGCTCTTGAATAAACAGAATTATTGCGATTTTCAAGCATAAAAGAAATAGAAAATTTGACTTTTTTAGTGTAAGATGAATTTTTATTTCACTCATGAACACCAAAAGTGGTATTTTCACTCGTGGCTTCGCCACTCGTGAAAATACCGTTAAGGTGTTCAGTCGGTGAAATAAAAATCGATCTAACACTGAAAAAGTCAAATATCCTCTATCTGCCAACTTGTTACATAATGACTGTACTATACTTTTAGATTTTACTTCTGCCACTTCGTTACATAATTAGTTTATAATACTTTTAGAATTTATTTCTGCCACCTCGTTACATAATTAGTTTATAATACTTTTAGAATTTATTTCTGCCACCTCGTTACATAATTAGTGTATAATACTTTCAGAATTTATTTCTGCCACCTCGTTACATAATTAGTGTATAATACTTTCAGAATTTATTTCTGCCAACTTGTCACATAATGAATGTACTATAATGTACTATACGTCCAGAATTTATTTCTGCTAAGTTGTCACATAATGAATCCACTCGAAAAATGATCGATACTGCCTAAAATCAGCTGAGTAGGGTTCAGCTAGACATGCAGAAAAACAACAACAAAAAAAAAAAAAAAAAAAAAAAACAAGAACGTAGAAAAATTGAATCGTTATATACACCTCGATAAAAGTGTAGCATATATAAGTATCACGGTGGTCCTGTTAACAATTTCAAAATATTAAACAACGACATAATTCAACTTTGAAAGACAGTATGCATAGGCATATATATGCCTGTTGACGTTTTGGTCCACACATATCTGTCGTTTTAAAGATTTTTGGCATGTGTAATTGTAAGGCATTTTTCTAGTAAAACACAATTTCTAAATTCTAATTTTCTGCATACAAAAAGTCGCGATTTCAAAACTTCATCCTACGTCAGGTAAGGGACCATGTAACTGATGTGTTTCATAAAAAGTTTGTAGTTCCAGTATCAAAGACTACTAATTTTGACAAGTTTTGACAAGTTTGCCTCTAATGTCCGAATTTGGAATTACATGACCACAATTAGTGTAGGAGTAGTAGTAGTATCGTTTATTTAGGACATGACAATTGAACATTTTGCCTATAGGCTATGCTAGTTTGGTGAATAAGATGTCAGATTTGGTGGTGTTTAGGACACAATTTGAAAAGCTCGAATATTGTCAATGAAATACAGGTGTCTGAATTTTTGGCACTGTGTATCTAAGCAACTGCTGCATTCCAAAACTTTCAGTGTCTCGGCATCTTCTGTTAACTTTATGACACGGGATAAAACCAGTGATGACATTTTTTTTACATATCAGAAGTCTAATGTATCCGTTATATCTGCTACTTAGTTCATCACTTCTGACGAGGAGTATAGATGGTTAAAGGTTTCAACGCTCATATATCATTAAAGAGGTTAAAAGATACAATTAAAATATGGGGGCCAAATATGGCCCAATTCACATCAGGCCCTTTCGGTTTGACCATTTTCAAGAGTTTTGCGATAAAGTCGTTTGACCGATTTAGACGCTCTATTAATCGATCGTATGGTACTATATATTTGCAGTTATTCTTTGATCTCTCTACACCAGAAAATGTCTCAAAGTCTCTTCTCCAATGCATGCTGTTATGTAAGTTTCCTAGAGAAACCTTACGTACCTAATATGGTCTTTTAGCCTATTTCGGAGGATTGTTTTCGGTCTCTGCGCACCAGTATATTGTTTGCAAAACCATGAATGTAACACCTCGGGCTCCATAAAGGTGAAAAGGCAATTCACGTGCTGTTGATAACCCGCTTTTCGATGTTCAATATACTTGTTGCGGGGACACAAAATTATTCCGCCTCGCACAGCTGTTCTATTAACCGCTCAAAAATATCGCTTGGCCCCGGAAGGCGGATATAAATAAAAAATAATGATGGTCAAACGGTGACAAAATATGGTGTCACATTTCTCGCAATTTTAACGAAAATTTAGTTGAGTTTTTATGCAATAATAGCGATCAAACATATTTTTTTTCAATGCATTAACGTTTGCTACGTCCCTCGGGAGACGTTGAAAACCGAGGACCTATAAAAATTTCCCTCCGAAGCCCTCGGTTTCCTCTGCAGCTTTCGAGCGTTAATGCATGAAAAAAAAATGTTCGATCCCTATATATAGTGCAATAAATATGGATAGCAATATAATAAAACATACCTGCCGATTCAAACTGAACTTTCAGATTGTTGCATACTTCGAGCTCGTCCTCGAAATTAAACAGGCTCGACAAACAACAATCGGATATACTCCCGGACCCTATCTGCCAGAACTCCATCTCGTTCCGTATGGCGGCCCCACACACATTTTTGGGCAAGTGGAGCTCCCCGGTCCGGTAATAATCCAGTACCCAGTTAAACAGTTCCGGACTACGGTCGAAGAAATAGCTGTTTGTCTCCTTGTTATATTCAGCAGACGACTTTGATAACCCTGAAAGTCTCGTGTCTGGAACGGTGGCCAGCGTCTTGGCTGTGGTAACAAACAGAGTCCCTCCTACATCTAACTTTATGATATCCATTTTTTTAATGTTAATATGTCATGCTTCACAGCTATAATATCATAATTTGTATTTTTTTATCATCTTTTACGCCCTTGTGGCTTAAATTCATAGCAAGCGTTGAAATCGATATTGATGAAAAACGAGGCGGATGCTTATTTGCTTTGCAAAGTAATTAGTAAGCCTATTTGTGCAATTCCATTGTCATGTTTACTGTAAGAAGATTTCATATCATGTAAATTAAGTCTGCAGACTTGATGGTAGATTAGTCTTTCGTCCTGGTAACACTCTCCTGGAAAAGAGAAAGCATCAGGGATTAATTAAGAGATAGAATAATTAAATAATAGCTAGGTTTTTGATGTCAAGTCTAAAATGTACTAAATATCAGTGTTTTAAGAAGTTTAAAAGCATGTATCTTATTGTTAAGTGCAGGACTGGAATACGGCTCCCAACGCCGGCGTAATATATTTGCCTCACTTCTAGGAAAACAATTTTAACGTTAGGGTGGCCGAACCACGCTTCCGCCTCCCACCCCTACCCCATTTTGAACAAGAGCCAAGCGGACATAGCCATTCCTCCAAATCATTCGTACTTTTCTGATATATGTAAAACATGGACATTTGAGCCGCGACACCAGAAAACCAACAAAGTGGCATGTGCGCCCAGCGAAGACTCAGATCAGCCTGGGCATCCGCCCAATCTGATCAGAGTCTTCGCTTTGCGCTTAAAGGATAGCTAAGGGTCTAAGCTACTTCCATACGGACAGCGAAGACTCTGATCAGACTGGGCGGATGCCCAGGCTGATCTGAGTCTTCGCTGTGCGTACATGCCACTTTGTTGGTTTTCTCGTGTCGCAGCTCATTTTATTTGCCGCCAGGAACAGATTTACTGCTTTGTTGGTTGGACTGTCTGTCCGTCTTGCACACTTCTGTCTTGCTAATGAACTGAAAGGCAGTGCTTGGAGAGAGTCGGGTAACTTCGGACAGCGGGAAAATTGGGACAGTGACATTGTTTCCTTTATATACCAGTTGTTTTCTAACTAAAACAAAAAATAACTTGCCAAACAGTGAAAATATAATGAGCCGTCTCATCAGGATTGTTCACAGTTTGCAATGGTATGTCCGAATTAGCCCCCATGTCCGAAGTTACCCGACTCTCCCCTATGGTTCTTGTACACTGCACTTTCTTTCGATATCCGCTGTTGTGTGAATTTCAACGCAACCCCTGAAATACTTTTGGCGTTATGCTCCGAATAAAAGTGCTCATAAATAAAAGGAAATAACTCAAAAGTGGGTTACGGTAGAGTTGTGGTTCATAAACAAGGCATTTTCCTGAGGTCGTCTTACAATGTGTCAGATATGAACCAAATCCCTTAAACAGTTCTTGGTTAATATTTATAATAAGTTAAATAAACGTGAAAGAAAGATATATATATGTAATTGAAGTTTGAAGAAAGTAGAGTTATGGTTCTTAGACACTGCACTGGCCTTGAATGTCTTCTATCTTTGTATGCAATTTGGGTTGATTTGCTCTTTGACTTATACTCCGGAAAGCTCTGTATCATTATATGATGTTTCAACCTAATCCTTGTCATTTCGAATTACGTACAGACAAAAAAGTTACACCGAAGGGAAATAAATCAAAAGGAGGTCAAAGTACAGTTATGATTTTAACTAAGGCATTTTCCTACAGTCTTCTATCAATATGTCAATATTAAACACATCCCCTGAACAGTTTTTATAAATCTTTATAATCAGTATATTAAAACTAATATCAGTTATTGGTTTAAACAGTATTTATTTGTTGAAAAATGTACATGTGGTGATATTATATATACAATGAACATAGAGGATTTGGACGGAAGCTCAAAGCTTATAGAGTCCTTTTCCTCACAAACAATATAATTACATACAATATACACAACATGACACATGTAGTCGTATCCTATGACACATTCTCATAAAGCTGTGCGTAAAACGAATAATAATTATAATAATATTAATGATAGAGAAACAGATGCCAGTAAACGATTCAAGGTGGAAAGATATCTTCAAATAAAAAATATTGATCACAGGGAATTAAGATGTTGACTAAATTTGATCGAAACAAGAAGAAAGGGTTACGCAATCGGTGGCCCCCAACCCACCCCAAAACTATATGGAGCATTTCTTTAGCCATTAAAGACAGGGGTAGTACTATATAAGGAGGATTAACTTCAATAGTGTCATTGGACGGACACCCGGCGCCAGGTGTGTGCAACTATGGTTACGTACCGTTGAGCCACTTGGGTAACGTCGATACGAGAATTGAACAGAACAGAACAGAACATAGTGTCATTCTGTCTCTTGATCACATAGTGTCAACACCTCCAGTCAGCCAATAAAATGACCATCACTGGTAATTCTGGTCCACTGATTGGTTGAACAAATTTTCACACCTTTACCTGTACAGGTAAATCTGCTTTGAGATGGGAACCAGACCCCCCGGCAGAGAAGTCCTGTCTTTAAGTAGTTTTCTGCCTAACTTTGATTTGCTTTCGAGAGTAAAAGGTGAAATGACAGAACAAAAATATCTTAACAATATTCTTTAATAATCTTAACAATATTCTTTAAATAATCTAAAGGATATTCTTTATTCAGTTATTCGAATTCGTGATATACATGTATCTCATTTTGTACTATGACTTGCACTTAACTGTATGATTTAGAAAACTTTATCTTCTGGAATATCACGAATTCGAATTACGATATGGTGAAACTTAAGCACACAATCGATTTAGTGATATTCTATTCTATCCAGTAACCTTGCAAGGTCGCTGGGGCACCACAGATGACTTAGCAACAATCCCTTTCCACCATGCCCTAGTTGAGAAGGCAAGGTCGTTCCCCGTCCCACCGCTTATTCAGTCTAGCTACCTCTTCTTCCTTTTCCTTTCACTGTGCCCTGTAGAATTGTCTTTGCTCAACCAGAAGACCTTGATACGTGGCCAATTCACCGTAGTTTTCAGTTCTTGACTACGGTCAGGAGTCAGTGATATACATGTACATGTGGTGAATTTATGTAAATTTGAAATCGGATTTAGTAAACGCTAATCTATCCCATGACCATGCAAGGTATTTGCAACACCAAACAATACTGCAACGAAGTCTCTCCACGTTGTCTTGTTTTTATTCGCCACTTTTGTACTAGCGAAGTCCATCCTTGATCACATTATAGTATCTTCCCATCCCTTCCATCTGCCTCTTGTTCTTCCGGTCAATATATCCTGTATCTCCTGAATACGAAAACATAGCAGGTATCTAAATTTGGATGCATGTACAGCCCAGCAGGCACATGACGTCGTAATGACGTCGCACCGACGTCGATGCGATGTAGCGACGTCGCATCGACGTCGGTACGACGTCATTCCGACGTCATGTGCCCGCTGGGCTAGCTTTGCTGGTTTGATAGGCAGATGCCACAGCCGACGTTCGGGAACACTGAAATCGCGACCACCACCTTGATCGGCGGTACCACTTTGATACTACTTTAGTTTTGCACACACTGGGTGCAGATTTCCTGGTGCATTGGCGTCAAGAAATTGATTTGATATGTCCGGTCCACTGAAAGACAAACACTCAATTCACTCATTTCACAAAACCAGCCCTCTGAATTCACTAATCAAGCAGCTCCAAGTTGTCACCGTTCCTCATTTCCGTTTTCGTACTTTGATTTCCCTTTGGATAGCAATGGCGCTATTTACATCGGGTTATAAACTGGGTAACTAGGCCCCGAGGTTATTAAACTGTATTCGTGCTCAACTCAGCTGAGCACGAAATTTTCTCTGCTGATAAATATGAAAATGCCAACTAATGTTGGCATTTTCATATTCATAAGCATTGAAAATTTCATACTCAGCTAAACTTAGCAAAAAAACGACTGTACTTATCAGTAATTTGCTATTCATTAGCAGGTAAAATTTTATGCTCAGCTGAGTAGAGCATGAAAACAGTTTATAACATCGGGCCTGGTCTTCGCTGCCTTCTAACTGTCTTCATTCTATATCTTGTGAAATGTTATTAAACTGTTCTAATCCACAAGAATGGCATAAGTCGTTAATTAATGGCCTATTCGATTTAAAGCAGCACATGTTATCTGTGCCAGCCGTTTTTGAGTTTATTTCAAATAGAGTTCGGATGCATTATTTTAATGCATCCGAACTCCTTTTGAAATAAACTTAAAATCAACAACAAACCACACATTTCCGAGACTATTAAAAGAACTCCTCGCAATTATAAACTTCGCAGAAAATAAGCATTCTCATACCATACTATGTAAAGCATTTCCAATAGATTTCCAATCATTTCGCACATGAAATGGAAACACTTCTCCGAGTGAAATGAAGCGCTTGCACTATTAATTTTCATAACCACAAAGTGTATCTTGTCTAATGATTACGCCTCGTTCTGTAATTTTAATGGAACTTCATAATTATCTCCATCAGAACAAATTAAAGATTCATTGAAAAAGTTATGAAGCATTGGAGCATCCATCAAACATGCAGTCGGTATAGCACATTTGAGCCAGGACACGAGAAAACCAACAAAGTGGTTGTGCGCCCAGCGCAGACTCAGATCAGCCTGGGCATCCGCCCAGTCTGATCAGAGTCTTCGCTGTCCGCATGGAGCTATCTTAGACTCTTAGCTATGTTTTAAGCGCAAAACGAAGACTCTAATCAGATTGGGCGTCGCCCAGGCTGGTTTGAGTCTGCGCTGGGAGCACAACCACTTTGTTCATTTTCCCTTGTCGCGGCTCATTTATCCCTTGAGAGTTGACAAAGTTGAACATTTATAGTACCATAAAAAATCTAAAAATTTGGACACATAAAACAATTACCCTAATAACTGAACGTATGTTTTTTTTCAGTGAATCAATGTGTCTTCACTGTAAAAAATGTGTTTAGAATCATTGCAAAAATGCAGTCCGATTTTTTATGTGTTTAAATCGTAACATGTTCAATTTGCAACATGTTAAGGTTTATGTTTAGAAATTAAACATGTACAAAACTGGTTATATCTACCTTTTATTTTGAAAATTTCCTCTGTCAACATTTTCGTCTCTTTTTTCGTTCTTCAACGGGGAAAAGAGAGAATGGATTCATCCAAAACGTGTAACAGAATCAAACGTGTTTAGCAGACTTTGTCCGGGAAAATAATAGAAAAGGCGTACATGTTTAGCTATATGACATATTCCTAAACGTGTTTACACCTAAACATGTAACAACTTGTGTTTTATAGCTAAGCGCGATTTTTACAGTGCAAAACATGTAGTAGGAATAGAAAACAGAGTAGACCCTGATCAGACAATTTCTTCAGGAGCATTCTGATCTGGGTCTAAACTGTTTGCTCTGATCAAGCCGTCACAATAATTAGAATTTTTATGATGTGAAAACTGAGATTATATCTAAGAAGGACGGAGGAACGCATAGATCGGATGTAGTCGCCGACACGAGGAAAACACTATTGCCACAAAATGAGATCAACGAGAAAGATCTGACATCTAAGTATAGTTACTTCCCGCTTCAATAGAGAAAATCGAGTGTTCCTGCTTTTAAAGAATTACGTCATTAAATAGCGGTCACATCACATTTTAGCCCCCCCCCCCCTCCCACACACACGCAGAGTGAAACATATACCACATGCATGGCATATCGACACACGTTTGAGCCGCGACACGAGAAAACCAACAAAATAGTTGTGCGCCCAGCGCAGACTCAGATCAGCCTGGGCATCCGCCCAGTCTGATCAGAGCCTTCGCTGTCCGCATGGAGCTAGCTTCGACCCTTAGCTACCCTTTGAGCGCTAAGCGAAGAGTCTGATCAGACTGGGCGGATGTCCAGGCTGATCTGGGTCTGCGCAGGGCGCACAACCACTTTGTTGGTTTTCTCGGTTCATCCTTCATGTAAGACATCACGAAAAAGCAGAATAGTCTGGGTAAACTGAACGGAAGATTGCAAAAGATTTCTGTCATAGTCTGGGTAAATTGAACGTAAGATTGCGGAAGATTTATTTAAAAAACTGTGTCAGTTGTAGTAACAGCAGCAGAAGATATAAAAACACAAAGTCATAGTTCAGGTTAACCTAACAGAAGTTTGTATAAGATTTCTTTCACAAACTGGGTAAGCTGAACGGAAGATTTCTGTCAGAGTCCGGGTAAATTGAACGGAGGATTGCGGAAGATTTCTGTCACAGTCTGGATAAACTGAACGGAAGATTGCAGAAGATTTCTGTCATAGTCTGGGTAAATCGAACGGAAGATTGCGGAAGATTTCTAATGAGTCTGGGTAACTCGAACGGAAGATTGCGGAAGATTTCAAACCATACCTTAGGTAAACCGAATGGAAGATTGCGGAAGATTTCTGTCATAGTCTGGGTAAATCTAACGGAAGATTGCGGAAGATTTCTGTCTGAGTCCGGGTAAATCGAACGGAAGATTGCGGAAGATTTCAAGTTATACCTTAGGTAAACTGAACGGAAGATTGCAGAAGATTTCAAACCATAGTTTAGGTAAATTGAACGGAGGATTGCGGAAGATTTGAAATCATAGCTTAGGTAAACTGAACGGAAGATTGCGGAAGATTTAAGACCATAGTTCAGGTAAATTGAAGGGAGGATTGCGGAAGATTTCTGTCATAGCTTAGGTAAATTGAATGGAAGATTGGGGAAGATTTAAAACACAGAGTCAGTTTAAGTAAAATCAGCTGAAGATTCAAAGCACATAGTTTGGTTAAAACTAGTGGAAGACTGGGGAAGACTTCTGCTATAGTCAGGGTAAACTAAACGGAAGATTGTGGAAGATTTAAAACACAGAGTCAATTGATGTAAAAGCAGTGGACTTAATTTTCAGTCAGGCAATTATTAAACTTGTTGGCTCAGACAAGATGTCAAATACATCTGTATAGCAATTGCTATATACTATGACATGGTATCCTAAGCTCCATATGCAAGGGCCTGGGATCTCATAGCTGCAGGCTCCAGGGTCAAGGCTATCTTGGCAGTGCTATTCATTATTGAACCATCTTGGCGGTGGCCCCTACTCGGATTCTTTTCAATTGTAGCACTGCTTACTATCAAGCATGATCTAATCAGCTCTTTACTGATGAAACCAGACACTAGGCAACCATCATGGCAAAGGCCACTTGGACCAAGCTTCATACAGGGTCAGTGCACCAGATGGAGCCAAGACTCACCAATGGTTGGTGTGTTTTTGATAATTTGTCACCTTACATGTAGTTCTGTCATACAACATACTATGACATGGTATCCTTAGTTTCTTAGGCAAGGGCCCGAAGGGCCCCGGATCGCAGGGCCAAAGGCCCCTGGGTCAAGGCTATCTTGGCGGTGCTGTTCATTACTGGGCCATCTTGGCGATGGCGCCTACTCGGATTCTTTTCAATTGTAGCACTGCTTACTATCAAGCATGATCGAATCAGCTCTTTACTTTTGAAACAGACACTAGGCAAGCATCTCGGCCGAAGGCCGCTCGGACCAAGCTTCCTACAGGGTTAGTGCACCATATGGAGCCAAGACTCACCTATGGTTAGTGTACATGTCTCTGACAATTTGTCTCCTTAATTCTGTCATGCTACATACTACATGCTACATACTAAGTTCCTTTTGCAAGAGTCTGAAGGGCCCGGGATTGCAGGGCCGAAGGCCCCTGTGTCAAGGCTATCTTGGTGAAGCTGTTCATTACTGAACCATCTTGGCAGTGGCACCTTCTCAGATTCTTTTCAATTGTAGCACTGCTTGCTATCAGGCATGATCAGATCAGCTCTTTACTGATGAAACTGGAGACTAGGCAACCATCATGGGCAAAGGCTGCTCGGACAAGCTCTCTACAGGGTTAGTGCACCAGCTTGAGCCAAGACTCGATCACCTATGGTTGGTGTGTTTTTGACAATTTGTCACCTTACATGTAGTTCTGCCATGCTACATACTGTGACATGGTATACTGAATTTCTTATATGCAAGGGCATGAAGGGCTCAAGATTACACTGCCAAAGGCCCCTGTGTCAAGGCTATCTTGGCCGTGCTGTTCATTATTGAACCATCTTGGCGGTGGCCCCTACTCGAATTCTTTTCAATTGTAGCGCTGCTTACTATCAAGCTTGATCGAATCACTTCTTTACTGACGATACTGGACACTAGGCAACCATCATGGCTGAAGGCCGCTCAGACCTACAGGGTCAGCTCACCAGAATGAACCAAGACTCACCAATGGTTATCATGTTTTTGACGAGATGTCACAGCTTTAAAATATTGGATGCAGGATCACCAAACATACCAAAAATGACTCTGTATTAGGACAGTAGCATATGGGTGAAAATGTATACCTTGATAAGACTTTTTAAGACCCCTCTGATCAAGATTTGCAATGAAATCCTCAGCTATCAGATAAAGTCACAGTGTTTCATTTGAAACTTCTTTGCTCAATTTACCTTGACAAGCATCCTGGGTGAAATCTTTCATAATCTTAAGTGAGAATGACCTAGGTTATCATTTTAAATCTTCAATTCAGCTTGCCTAAGCTGTGGTTTGAAAGATTCTGGAATCCTGCATTCAATTTAAATTAACTATGGTGTAAAATCTTAGCTTTACCTAAGCTATGGTTTGAAAACTTCTGCAATCTTCCACTCAGTTAACCTTACCAAACATCTTTCATGAGATCTTCCGCAATCTTCCGTTCAGTTTACCTAAGCTATGATTTCAAATCCTCCGCAATCCTCCGTTCAATTTGCCTGAACTATGATTTGAAATCTTCCGCAATCCTCCGTTCAATTTACCTAAGGTATGATTTGAGATCTTCCGCAATCCTCCGTTCAGTTTACCAAAGCTATGATTTCAAATCTTCCGCAATCCTCCGTTCAATTTACCTAAACTATGATTTCAAATCTTCCGCAATCCTCCGTTCAGTTTACCTAAGCTATGATTTCAAATCTTCCGCAATCCTCCGTTCAGTTTACCAAAGCTATGATTTCAAATCTTCCGCAATCCTCCGTTCAATTTACCTAAACTATCATTTCAAATCTTCCGCAATCCTCCGTTCAGTTTACCTAAGCTATGATTTCAAATCTTCCGCAATCCTCCGTTCAATTTACCTAAACTATCATTTCAAATCTTCCGCAATCCTCCGTTCAATTTACCTAAACTATCATTTCAAATCTTCCGCAATCCTCCGTTCAATTTACCTAAACTATGGTCTTCAATCTTCCTCAATCCTCCGTTTAATTGACCTAAACTATGGTCTTAAATCTTCCGTAATCCTCCGTTCAATTAACCTAAACTATGATTTGAAATCTTCCGCAATCCTCCGTTCAATTTACTTAAGGTATGACTTGAGATCTTCCGCAATCCTCCGTTCAGTTTACCTAAGCTGTGATTTCAGATCTTCCGCAATCCTCCGTTCAGTTTACCTTAACTCCGCTTAGTTTAATCTGACAAACATTCTGAGTGAAATCTGGTCCACAGGTATGGTTTGAATTTGAACTTCCGCAATCCTCCATTCAATTTTCCTAAGGTTTGGTTTGAAATCTTCCGCAATCCTCCGGTCAATTTCCTTGGAGAGAAATTCTGCAGTCTTCTGTTGAGTTTACCTGAGTTATTACTTGAACTCTCCCACAGTCTTCATTAGATTTACTTAGATTACATATTGGAACTTACACAATCTTCTAAGCTGTAGTTTGGAATCAGACCTAAATAAGCTTATGCGTTAGTTCTGATCCTAACGTGTAAATAATTATATCTCATCATTGCTGTAACCATGAATGTATGTTTTTGAAAATAAAATATGTTTAAACCAATTCATGCACAATCTTCCATTCATTTTACCTAAGCTATGATGGTTTGAAGTCTACTGCAATCCTCCATTTGATATACCAAAGCTATGGTTAACAATGTTTCCCTGTACTACTTGCCTGTTTAGAGTACTTCAGTTTCGTGATGTCTTACATGAAGGATCAGCCGTTTTCTCGTGTTGCGGCTCATTTATCGATTGGAAGAAGAAAACATATATTTAGGGAGTACGTTACTTATACGGATATAAGAAGGAAGTTTGTCTTTCCAAAATTACTGCAAATATGCAAGTCAGTCTTATGTGACGCGGCTATAATATGGGATCCCCCCTAAACAATCCCAAATATCTAGATCCGTCTTAGAAGATAGAATTAGATCTTTGAGATTGTTTTGGAGGGGAAATCCCTGTCTTATAACCAAATAAATACGGTAAACTTCTTTTTATGGAGACATTTACTAATTGTGATGCGTTTCAAAATGGACAGTGAGCAGTCTGTTCCACGACGAAAACCCATCAGTTAACCTATTTATGCCCAGTGGAATGTTCTATTCTTATCAAATGGATGAGCCCAATTGTCAGTTAAGGGGTGTCTAGTGTAGTTTATTTTTATCATTTTTATCTTATTTAGGCAGAAATACACATTTGTCTTTCACAGAAAGTGTAGACCCTGATCAGACGCCGCGTTTTGCGGCGTCTGATCTGGGTCTGCACTGTTAGCCCCATTTTGGGACGCCAGGCATAAATGGATTTAAAAAGACCGAAAACCCGTCTTGCGCAGCAGTTTGCAGCAAAGTAGGGGAATTGATGGGATACTGGCCCGAATAAGTCAGTTTATGAGATACACTGAATTGGTCTGTTGACTTTCTTCCGAATCCCTTTTTGGTATATCATAGTCACATGATAACTGGAAATGAATGCACTAATTCACATGTTGCTTTACAAAGAAAATAAAGTATAAACCAATGTAGGGGAATTTCCGTCTCTGCAGCAGGAAGACTAAGATTATATCAAACGTGTTTGTGAAATTCTGTCATATATAAGTATATTTAACGCCATTAATTTTGCAAATTGATGGCTATACCATAATTTTAAGCGGACTTGCAAATAATTTGTATGTTATTATGTGACAAAAATGTTACTCCCAAGTTCTCTGATTTTTTTTTAACACATTATGTGTCACTTATTCACTCCAAGTACAGAAAATTGTGAAATAGCGTATACGCGGTAATTTTCGCGGGTTGAAATTTTCGCGGTTAAAGGTCGAAAACATAAACAAAAATTTTCGCGATTTCGAATTTTCGCGGCTAGCAACATGCGCGAAAAACAAAACTATTTCTTTTTCACTTGAGTCAGTTCGTCATTAACCTGCGACAGGGCCGCCGCAGGTTAATGAAAGAACTGACTCAAGTGAAAAATACCAGCAACTACCGAAGCAAACAGAAACAAAATATATGAACACTATTCATGTCTACAGAAGACACTTTGTAAGAAACTGGATATTATTCGCGATTTTAATATTCGCGGTTTCTAAGTGACGGCTAAATACCGCGAAAAATGGAACTCCGCGAAAGTTACATTCTGTACGGTAATCAATTGGTATACCATCCTTGTCAGAAAACGCCAACTTTAGGACGAAATATTTCTCAATGAACAAGGTTTACACTGATAAGGATGGTACCATAGTTTGTCCGCATGTACGGAAGATAATCCACTCGCTCAACCTCGTGGATTATCACCTCGTACAGGCGAACAACCCATGGTATAAGTTTTACGTAAAATTTGCATTTCTGATGGTGTTATATATATAAACATTTTTCAAAGTGTTGTAGCTTTGTGAGACCTCAATATTCACAGAACGCATTTTTCACAAGTGTAAATGCAATCGCAATTTTCACAAGTGTGACAACCCGGTCGCATTTTTCATAGAATTCGAACGCATTTTTCACAGTTCTGTGAAATTTGCGTTTGATATGTACCATGAAAACGTAATTTTCCAATCGCATGCAACACCCGAACTCATTTGTCACACTGGCAAAATGTGACGAATACGACCGTACTCATCACACACGTGTGAAAAATGCGTTCTGTGAGTATTGCGGTCTCTCATAGCTTCATGAGAAAATACAGAACTTTGATGCCGGTTGACACTGGAGGATCTTATTTTTTCTACTAAGAAAGTTGAATCATCATTTATTAGCATGTGTTTCGTCTGAACTTTCACAGAAAGAAAAATAAATGACTAGAACTGGGCCTGCATAAGACAATTTCTCGTCTTGTTAACGCTCAAGTTATTCTTAATCATGGAATAGGGTGGTCAGTAAATTAATTGAGCAGCGACACGAGAAATCCAACAAAGTGGTTGTGCGCCCAGCGCAGACTCAGATCAGCCTGGGCATCCGCCCACACTGCAAAAAATACGGTAGATTTTACGGTAAAATAACTGGCAACCAGCTGCCAGTCCTTTTACCGTTATTTTTACGGGCGCCCGTAAAATTGCAGGAATCATCAAGCAGAGTGGGACAGAATAGAGCAGGTATTGTTTTGGTCAGATAGCCCTTCAGCAATACAAAGTTATTTTCGAGTGCGCCAAGATAACATAAAACTTCCATTTCGTGATTTCCAACAATGTCTTACAGGCAAACGCCCGTAAAAATAACGGGAAAGGGACTGGCAGCTGGTTTCCACTTATTCTACCGTAAAATCAACGGATTTTTTTTACAGTGCAGTCTGATTAGAGACTGCGCTGACCGCATGGAGGTAGCTTAGACTCTTAGCTATCCTCTAAGTGCTTCGCCAAAAGTCTGACCAGACTGGGCGGCTGCCCAGGCTAGTCCGAGTATGCGCTTTGCGCAGAACCACTTTGTTCGTTTTCTCGTGTCGCGGCAAAAAAAATTAGGTAATTCCCTTCGGTTTTCTTGTTAGGAGTCTTTCCGTGTCGAGGCGTCCTTATAATTTGGATGACAGTAGGGCAGGGGCCGGCTGTGCTTGCAGCAGGTGTGGGATGGGTCTCCCTGTCTCTGGAATGACTGAATCTTGTCTTAAAGAGCCTTTGAAGAAGATATTTTGGGGGAGGGGATAAGTTCTCTAGCTCAAACTCAAAGTTTAAGTGTGCGGAAAAGTAATAATAATATGTTAAAGTATGTCTATAGTAAGTAGAAATGTATTTGTATAATACGTGGAAATGGATATGTAAAATGTACATGAAAGCATCATAAGTTCCAAGATAAGGTCCCTTATCTTTGTAGTGACAAACCATATTTCCAGACTAATCAAGGATCTTGATCTTTGTGCATCGATTGGAATTAATTTATTTTTGTGTAAAATTCTAGAGTTAACTTTGAAATGAAAACCCCAGGATGATTTAGTATGAACATGTTACGATATTCAGTTACAATTATATCGTGCTTCATTCCACGAGGGACCCATGCCATTTACAAACAGAATATGAAATCAGGCATTTATTTAATTAGACAGTGAAACGACATTACTCTAAATAATAATTGATTTTTCTCTGTCTCATTTTACAAGTATGAGGTATGATTCCATTTATGAAAACATAAAACGCAGTGATTTCGAATCATCGATATTCTACCCACCAACGATAATGTTTTAAACAGCAAATGTTTTAGTGATTTGTGTTAGACAGCCTTTTGAGACAGTATTTCATTGTATATTATTGCATAATATCGGTGTCACACGCTATTATTAGGCATGTTTTAACGAACACAAAACCATGTATTAACATGGGTTTTCACGCGCCGATAATGACCACATTGGCGACTTTTCGTATGCAAGTTGCAGGCCCTGCGGCAATAACTACAAGCGGCAAGACTGCAGTTAAATACAGTCAACTCCCGATATCTCGAACACTGATATCTCAAAGAATCTTCTTATATCAAAGAATTTGTTTCATATTTTTATTTACATTTCAACTCCTGTTATCTCAAACTACTGATATCTCAAAGTAAATTTTCTGGTACCAGAAAATTTACTTTGAGATATCACTAGTTTGGGCTGAAGTAAGACTTCGAGATATCGAGAGTTGACTGTATATCGATTAAAACGGAAGAGTTATACGAATTCGGATATTGTAAAAATGAAAGTGCAGACGACATCGAGAAAACTTTGAACATGATTATGACCTGTGAAATTCTGCTAAAGGTTGCACAAAAATTCACGGTAGCTGACCATGGCCTGGAACGAGGATTTTTATAGACAAGCATAATATGTGTAGGAATCAGCAGGGCAATTGCGATGAGGCCGAAATATAGTGCGCCAACATTTTCGTTATTTTTGTAGCATTGTATTTGAATTTATGCAATAATAGCGATTAAACGTTTTTTTTTCTCCAATTTTGCATTTACGTTAGCAGGGTCCCTCGGTAGATAAAAATCACGGCCTTCGGCCTCGGTTTTCAACATCGCCCTCGGGACTTTGCAAACGTTAATGCATGAAAAAACATGTTTGATCCCATATTGAATCGTCATACAGGGGCTCTTTAAAGCAGGCAAAAACGCATTGCACAGCAATTCAACTTCACATATAGTACATATATGTAGTTGTGATGGGTGTAACATATTTGCAAAGATCGGCTTTTATAGCGACATGGTAGAGTGTTGGACCGTCACACAAGGTTCGGTTCCCTGCCAGAGCAATTAGCGTTTTGTAAGTTCGTTACACATAGATGAATAATTCAAAGATTTCGTTGTCTATTCTTTAAACTGGGAAGAAAAGGTATTCATATAAAAAATCTTTTTGAATCTACACACCAACACATTTTAAAATTCAGGTTCCGAAAGATATTGTAGAAGAGTGTTTTCAATCCAGCATTACATTTTCAGGTTATGGCATTACATTTTCAGGTTATGGTGCCGTCGATATAATTACCGATAGCCATTGTCACACCTGCTTAACTATATTTTCAAGGATGTTACGAAAGGGAAAAGAGGTGTTACGAAACGAAAAAGAGTCATATTTACCAAACGACCTGCTCACCAGATCGTTTGGTGACTATGACTCTTTTTGTTTCGTAACAGCCTTTTTTCGTTTCGTAACAGCCCTTGTATTTACATAGTTAACCTAGGGTGATTGTTATACCACTGTTGTTGGGAAATGGTGGTCAATTGTTTAATCGTTGTTCGAAAAGTATGGTGCATTACATAAAACGGAAAGCATACTAAATTTCGTCTGTTGGACAACACTGAGCAACTTCCATATGATGCTAAACTCTTCCAGAATTTTATCGTCTGTTTTTGCCAGCAACTTTATCTCACCTGCTGAAATCCTACTTTCGATTTCGCCCATCTGTTATCTCTGTAGGCATCTGGCATCACTTCAGCCGCTTGTACGGTGTGAGTACTCCATTGATTATTTGGTAAACGCGAGAAAATACCCAGATATCCCTCGGAGTATTCGAAGGCATGTATAAATATGTCCTCGAGTAACCCGATGAATACCTGGGTATTACTCGGGTTTATCAAAGTAATATTTTAATTAATGCCGTACGTGTCCATTATTGACAAAGCGACAAGCACATTTGCAATAACAGACTCATATAGTCTGAAGAAAAGGAACTCCCAGATAACATGCCTACGTTGGGCCAACGTTGGCTTAAGGTGTTCAGTTTGGTTGGGCCAACGTTGGATGTCAACGTTGGGCCAACGTAACTTTGCTCATCGGGCGAACGTTGAGCCAACGGTTGGCTCAACGTTGGCCGAACGTTGTAAGTTTTTTCCTACAACGTTGGGCGAACGTTGCGCTAACATTTATGGCTTACAATCAGCCAACGCAAAAATTTCACTTTGGGTCAAGTTGTGCCACCTTAAACCAACATATACTTTGAAATAAAACAAATTCCTCCCTCTCTGCGAAACATCCAGTAGGAGTAACTAATTCCATGCCCACAAACAAGAGTCAGCAATTTAAACGTATACTGACTTTTAAATGCAATCCCAAATATACAATTCTGCGAATCTATCTCTGATCACTTAATGCGGTTTTCATATACTTTACGACTAAAATCAGCTTGCGCATATGCATTTTTATCACATAATCCCTCTTCGCTTACACATTTAATCTGCCTGATGAATCCTGGTTAATCAAATGTGTGAAGCTACATTTCACCTTGCGCAGTTGTGCAGGCTGATTTGAGTACATATGCCTAAGGTCGATTCTCGCGCAAAGACATTTAGGCTGAAATGTATTAAGCTAAATTCAAAAAAAAAATCAATCTGCTTGAATCGAAGTATTAAATACTGCTGAGTATATGACTTTGCGCGTACGTTTATAATTTTCTATGCAAAGAACACAATCTTTGCTCCTCAAAGCCCTAGTTATGTGTAGCACCTGGTACGTCTGAAAGTCATTAATAACAGAAGTACTAACAACTTAATTGCTGAATGGGGATCGTTTCCTTGGTAACCAGACCTTGCTCGTGATAAAATCGGAGTACACAAGACTCCTTGCTGTGTGATCGCTAATTACTAACAGATTTCCACTTTTCTATGTACCTCGTTCAGATATTGTAAATAACCAAAGCTTATGATTAGTATTATCATAATGCCTAAATCTATATTGTTATATTATGCAATAAAATTTATAATTATAGCAAAAATTCATATTTTTTTCATACAATTATTAGTACATGCTAGTCAAAGTCAGGGCACGCAATACCAAGACAAATAGTAATACATGTAAATATAAATAAATAAACATAATCAAATAGTAAGAAGCCCATTTAATGATAATTATGATACTGAATAGTTGAATCATACATAGATAAATTGACTAATTCATATTCATTTCTATTTATCGTTGAAACCTGGAGTTCAATTCCCAACGTCAAGCCAACGTTGGGCCAACGTTACTCAACCCACGTAAAACTTAGCAAAATTTATACGCATGTGAAAACGTTGGCCCAACGTTGGCTGACCGTTTAATGGCTGACATACTTTTTTACGAAAAATGTACACAGCATGCTATGAAATGAAGTTTGGACCGGCATAGGTCGAAGTATAATTAATTCCTGTGTGTCTAGAGCAAACATATACCCAGCTGTAGTAACGTTCGGCCAACGTTCGGCCAACGTTGTACTCCCAACGCCAACGCTCAGCCAACGGTAACACCTTATGCCAACGTTGGCCCAACGTTGGCATGCTATCTGGGCTGCATGGAAACTGAATAACACATTCTAGTAATTATTTATTAAAAAAAAGGATAAGAAAGGATATAGATTTTTTTTTCACTTCCTTTTATACTAAAATTTCCGAAAAAGGGTAATTTTAAAAAAAATGTAAAAGCTTAAATAACTGATCGTAAACATTATGCTTTTTGAACAACCAAACTTGTTTGTAGGACTTACCGTGGTGAAACTTGTATGAAAATAAGCACAATAAATTTGACACTGAAATATAATTTATCAAATTGGATAAAATCAGGGGAAAACTGTAATCAAAATTGTCGTTTGGGGAGGTAAATCGTCGGTTTTATGATCGGAAATTTCGTTTTACGGCGACGCGCCAGCGGAGCCGTAAAACGCAATTTGCGACCATAAAGCCGACGATTTACCTCCCCAAATACTAATTTTCAATACAGTTATCCCCATTCTAATTCACTTTTCTACATTTTCACCTTTTACAATATACTAGGTTGCACCCATTCCAAAGGCTGTCAGCAACGTAAAACCAAATATCAGCCAATGAGAAGCGACATTACGTAATGATGTCGGGTTTGCGACAGTATATCGCAGAATATACTGTCGCAAATTTTTGACGTTATCCAATCACACGTCGCGTTACATACGGCAGTGCATTAGAATATAGTTTGATAAGAACGTAGTTGTTTAAAAGTGGTCAAACTTTTCGAAAAACTCCTCGTGTATTGACGTCAATGGCGATAAGTAACACAACTAAGTTTCAGAGAGCTACAACTTTTAATGTCAGCCAGGGAAAAATAATGAAACATTTATGTAGATTGCTCAAGTAATCTCGTTTTTTATCAGTATTTACCAGTATTTAAGTTGCTTAAGCAAAAGTAGAGTAATTAATTTTCTTGCACTCTGAAAAATGCATGGAGTCATCTTGAATTCGGAGGAATTTGATGAAATATTTACGGCCACTGACTGAAGAGTCACCTCGAAAATAGAGTTCTGCTGAATACGGTGGTACAGGGTGTGGTCGATGTTTCGTATGTTATTACCGAAAACAAAAGAATTCTGTTCCGTCTTGAGGTCTGGGTTTGAGGTTATAAAACTTGAGAATAATCTCAAACTCAAAATAAAGCACACTGATTGGCCGCTTCCGAGCATGTGCTCGGAAGCAGCCAATCAGTGTGCTTTATTTACATGCTCGGAAGCAGCCAATCAATGTGCTTTATTTTGAGTTTGAGAATGTACTCAAGTTTTTTAACCTCGGGGCCTGATATCAGATTTACTGTCACCAAGAATTATTTATCATTTTGAACATGGATTTTGTTAATTACCGGATTTGTTTGTAGACTTTTGTCTGATTTACCCTTTTTCCAGTTTCTTTCAATTTCTACCTCAAGTTCTCTAACCCGATCCAGAAAGCTCAAATCGGCGAACGAGGAGGCAACGATTGCTATTGGCATGGCAACTAGAAGAATGCCGCACACTGCACATAGACTTCCAATAATATACCCAGCTGCTGTTGAGGGCGTGGCGTCACCATAGCCAACAGTTGTCACGGTGATAATGCTCCACCAGATTGTAAATGGTACGGTTACGAATGACGAGTCACCCTTATGCATCTCAACATAATACATCACCGATGAGAAAAGTACCAACGCCACTAGAACAGAGGCACCCAACATCAGTAGCTGTTTTACGCTTGACTTCATAGCCACTGTCAGTATGCCGATTCCCTGAACATCTCTTGTAAGCCGAAACAGACGTATTATTCTTAGAATAACTATACCTTTGCAGACAGAGTACAACCAAAACATTGAAATAGAGCTTACAAGTAAGTGCTCGTTATGTTCCAGAACAAAAGCTGTTATCAGGGCCGCTGTAATGATAAAATCTAACCAATTCAGAAACGACTTGAAAAACTTAATGACAGAAGGGCTACACAGCATTCGCAAGACAAGCTCTACTGCGAAGAACGTCAGGCATATGTTATCTAGAATCTTAAGGGGCGCCTTCATAAATGTTGTTAAGTACATTATCATTTTAGGATTCGACTTAATGTCGCCTAAACCAGACGTTTTGCCCAGAAAATCAACCAACTCTGTCACTGTTATGTTCTTATAACTTTGCTGAAGTTCTGTGATGTAATCCATCGGTTCTCGAAATGAAGGGTGGGTCTCGAGCACAAAAATCATCACCGACAGAGAGACCATGATGTAGTAGAATGCGTTGAATACCTGCAACAAAATAATAACTGAGCCACATCATGTGATTTCCAACGTGGCATTGGTGATAAGTGAAGGCTCTGCTCAGACTGCACATAAGTGCAGTCTGAGCAGAGCCTTCACTTGTCACATCAGCCATTTCTAGAAGTGATCAAAGCCACAGAAGCCAACAGTGAGGTCTCTGATTACCTTGTGCAAATGAGAAGGATGATCTGAATATCACATGACAAAGTTGCCACATTGTTTGAAGCCACACGACACGGCTCTAAAATGCTAAAGGTGAGTTTACAAGGAGACACTTGTTGCGTGTCATGCAACATGTGTCACAGTGTCAACATTGCGAAAACATAGTTTCATGACACAAATGCTTGCAACATCTCTAATCGTTTGAAAATAATTAAAGTGGTTTCATGACGCATGTGGCCTGCAACGTTTAAACCTACCCTTATATACCACTTAAAAGAATTTTTGTGTTACCCTTTATTTTCTCACTGACATAATGCTAAATCAACTTATTTGCAAGAGGTATACAAGATAGGAATGCTTCTGTTTTGCTTTTAGGTTTCTGTAACAACACACTTAAGTCTCTGTAAACACCTGCCAAACTTGACGACAGAACTGACAACCGTCGGGATTAGTTTCTGACTGACTAGTGGTATATTGGCTCTTAACAAACTATATGGTAAATCATCCTGAATTAGGCTTTTACACTTTAAAAGCCTATACCAAGGCGGGCGGAACCAAAGACCAACTTATCACGTTTATAATACCGAAACATAAGTCTGTAATCAGACAAAACGACCATGTGTTTCATTGCTACTCAGATGACTATTACACAAGTGAAATATGACTGCTTTACATGAGCTCTATGAAAAAAGTAAGGTGATGCAAAACTTCTTTTGAGTAGTATACAAAGGCGTAGCTACGTAAACGGCAAATACGCAAGTGCGTATTGAAATTTTGTCAAAATTGACAAAATTTCAAAACGCACCTGCATATTTGCATGCTGAAATTTTATAAATTAGACAAGATTTCAATACCAATTACCAAAGTGGCTGAAATACTCGCTTTCCTTTCAAGAAGTAGAGCATAAAACATGGTTGTGCGTATCATGAAATTGCCCCTAGTTACGCCCCTGGTATATTACCCAAAATAATTCAATTTGCAAAACCAAAAAAATATTAAGTCATTTAATACTTAGTCTAACCAAGTCATTCTTTAACACACCCAAATATTTGTACTGATAGATGAGAGATGGATTGACTTTTTAAGGTCCTTCCGAGATGAGTTTATTGATATCAGGCTGAGAAAGCAACTAAAAGAAGATGAAATATTCCAAAGTAAAAAGATAGGCAATGCTCAGGAATTAATACAATCAAATTCCACATCCCGCTCTTAAAACCATAAGGAAAAGAAGCACACACTTAAAAACTGACAAAAGTTCACGAATGACACACACGGCAAACCGAATGAGCAGCTCTTGCCCAAACAAGAGGCCATTCAGACCATTACTCATTTTAAATTCCAAATCACAAAACAAAACAAAACAGAAGGCAGAATGGGCAGCCATTCAGGCTACCAGACTGCAAGAGACTATAGACAAGCGGACATAACAACATATAAGACAGAGGAACCACAACAGAAGCACCGCCCCGGAACGGCCGACCAAAGAACGTTGATGGAAGGGAGGGGGTGGGGGGGGGAGGGCTTAAACATGTTTTACTGGATCCAAACCTCGCCCTCTGTTTCTGCAGTGGTACGAAACATTTAGTTAACTCTTTAAGGAATTAACCGGAATCGAATGCATGACTTTTGGATTATGAGATGTTAAGCTATTACCATGGTCATAATATGGTGCACATGACAAAAGATTGTATCACAGAGAATGAAAGGACTTCTATGCTTAAGGCGTGAATTTTCCCCATGATTAAAAAGTTATACGGATTACTGACTTTTGCTTTGCATTTATGACTATGACATGTAACTTGCATGACAAATGAATTTTCAAGTGTTTGTTTCTATGTAAAGTACGTTAAACATACGTTGACGTTGAAGTCATTGTTGAGATTAATTGTAAATTATCCTCAAACTGATCGTTGAAATAATGATTAATTGTATACATTTCACCCTTTTTTGACTTACCTTACTTACATAACAGACAACACTGAATAGCTTTGACTATATGTATGTGACCTTGACCACACTTCAAGGTCATAGAATACAATATAATCCCTGAAGATCACAGTGCTACTGTTGACCATTCTTCTTCTTTGGCTTACTGAGTATCGTCCCCCCCCCCCCCCCCCCCCCCGTGACCCAGCTTGCCACTCATATATATTGCGTACTTACTTCACAGTAGTCTGCTGCATGAAGGAAATGCTGGGTCACGGGGGGGGGGGGGGGGGGGGGGGGGGGGCGAAGTACTTGTATTTTAGTTATAGTGAAGCGTTCTCTTTTGGTCGCGTTGACCGGAAGTGTAACTATGGTTTTGCATGTTTAAATGCCAACCAGGCGTAACAAGAAGAAAATCATTGCTTTGTATTGTAATATGCGTGTATTTAGCGTGCATTTATGACAAAAAATTATGGAATGAATGACTGATTTCAATATTTTTGTTACCTCAAAAAACGAGGTATGCGAAAACTTTGAATTTAGGGTAGGTATGGTCAGCCTGGATTATCTCCCCATGTCTTTGGGTCTGAATCACAAATGATCTGATTCCATAAGGTTTACTTATTTGTAGAAGCTCTGCTAAGAAAAATTTGCACGATTTATGCTTTTGAAAATTCGGACCTGTCGCGCCGGTGTAATGGGGAAAATCCTCGCCTTAATCATAGAAGTCCTTGGATAAAAGTGACAGATAGAGCATGGTTCATCTGCCTGTATGGAAAGATAATCCACTAGCTTCAGCGAGTGGATAATCGACCTACAGACGGACGAACCATGCTCTATTTCACTTATATAATGATACCCAGTGTAGACCTCGCATGTTATGGGGTATCTCGTGTTAAAACATTCCGTTTCGGGGATCATGCTTTAATTAACGAATAAAAGATATAGTCAAAGTAGATGTTACTGTCAGAGAGTGGTTTTTCCCCCTTTCCCCCCGGAAAAATGGCTATAGGAAGGACGGCTATATAGTGGATTGTCCGGACCTCATAGAGCCACTTTTCCCCCATAGTCCCTTTTCCCCCACGGCGAAATTGACTATTAGTGAATTTGGTATGACTATTGGTATTTTGCGGAACGGAACGAAACGGACCGTAATAGCACAGAGACATTTCACGGAATTAATCGCATTAGACATGCATCGGTTTTTCGACGAAGGTAATAAACGTGATTAATTCCAAAAAATCAATATGCAAATTTAGCAACCGTATTTTTATAATAATCAATAATTACTAATTAAGAACTGAGCAAGGTGCAATTTCTTCCCATCGCAGATATTTAACATATAGGTACACATACGCATGCAAGCTTACAGGAAGATGTACGAACGGGTGTTTTGTCCAGTTATGTTTGATTTAGCAGGCAGTTTATAACATTGAAAATAATAATCGGAGGTGTGTCACGATGGGACTCGATCCCACGACTCCTGCATGAAAGGCGAACACTTGTCCAGGCACTCCGATACGCGCACGCACATATGAACGCTTGTACAAACACAAAATTATACAAATTTATGCTCACAACCACGTACACTCAAAGCCGTTTTTGGCTAACATGGAAAAGCGAAATGTATGCCTGTTTTCCCCGAAACAAAAATCAGACTGATGGACACATACATGCATGCGGTTCTAGCATCTGTTATCCATCGATGTTTTACGGACAGATACTCGTATTTTGTTTCACCTCACTATTATGATTGGAGAAGGAGCAAATTCCACTATGTAGCGTGTTTTTCTGCAATCATATTACCAGGGGGAAAATCCACTATAGAGGGGAAAAACGGCTATGCAAAAACACCTATAGTAGATTTTCCCCGGGGAAAATTGGCTATATAGTCATATTTCCGGGGGGAAATTCTACTATATAGCCATTTCTCCGGTGGGAAATTCTACTATGGAAAAATCATAGTCATTTTTCCGGGGGGAAAAACTACTAGGGGGGAAAAGCTACTCTCTGACAGTTACTACTGTTTTCAACTGTGGTAGCTGAAAGACCACAGTTTGAGAAAGTGTTATTCATTTAGTTTACTATGCGTGTCTTTCATGAACTTTTGTCATTTTATGTTTTTACTTCTATCGCTTTTGGTTTTGAGGGTGGGATATGGGTCCTGATTGTATTAATTCCTGATGATTGTTTATCTTTATATTTGTGTGACTTCTCAAGCTGGTCATTGGATTGGGAATAAAGCCGAAAATGTGCTGTTATGTTTGTTATTCCTTTGTTATTTCTCTCTCTCTCTCTCTCTCTCTCTCTCTCTCTCTCTCTTTCACACACAAACACACTTTTATTTTGGTGTCTTGAGTGGGTTGGTATCGCCTTTTCATTTTTGTGTATATATCAAGAAATTGAGATGAATGATCTAAAACAGCAGTTTGTCTTCTTTAGAAACTTTTATGAAAAGAAAAAAATGCTCTCTCATATGAGCAAGCAAATCATCTCTTGGCAAGGGAGGAAATAATAGTTTTACCATAAATATTTCAAGTACTGGGCCAGATAAGGCTAAGCATATATTACTGGATCAGGTGAGCCGCGACATGACAAAACCAACAAAGTGGCATGTGCACCCAGCGAAGACTCAGATCAGTCTGGGCATCCGCCCAGTCTGATCACAGTCTTCGCTGTGCGCTTAAAGGGTAGCTAAGGATCTAAACTACCTCCATGCGAAAAGCAAAGATTCTGATCAGACATGGCAGGTGCCAGCTGATCTGTGTCTTCGCTGGGCGCACATTCCACTTTGTTGGTTTTGTCGTGTTGCTGCTCGGGAATACACTGTTCACCATTGATGCATTACTTCATTGTGAAACCAAACTTTAACATGTTTAATACAACTTTTGTTATCATTTCAGGTGTCCTTTGATACTTCCAAACCAGAGACAGGTTTGTTGTACACCTAAATTTAGCCACAATATACATACCGATTCGTATTTTCAGTGGTATCAAAGCCCGGGATCAAAGAGACAAACCATATGACCCGAGTCCGCTGTGACCTTACCTTTGCCGCCAAAGAAGAATTTCTAGATGTGAGAAACAACCAGAGTGTGTGCCTTACAGCGGAAACTGTATTCTTCTGTCTTGATCCATTACCTTCAAGAGATTCATCTATGAAAAGAAAATAGAATTTTAAAATCATAACCTTGCTTTATCCTGGACATACGTTTATGTTGAATGTAATGTTTTCGCAACGTCTAACCCGGTGACAAAGTCATACGCACCACCAACAGAAAGTGTGAAAATAGAAATAGTTTTGCAGCATCGTGTTGGAAAGTAATATATGGATTTCGCCGGTCTCTTAGCGGCGAGAAGACGTCATGCGAAAAGACGAAAAATAAATAAATAAAATTAAAAAAAAGGCTATGCCAAAATAAAGACACGATAAAATAGCTGCATGCAAAAAGACAAAACGACAAAACCCGCCACGCGAAAAGATGAAATATCAGCGCGGAAAGATGAAAAATAAATTACACTAAAATACTAATACAAAAAAATAAATAGTAATAATATTAACGATAATAAAAAACGCCTTGCGAAAAAAGTTATTTGAAACTTTTATTTTGTCGTTTTCTCGTCTTTTTGCATGGCGTATTTTCGTCTTTTCGCCTCACAAATATTCAACTTAAAAGTGTAAATACCCTATACATGTACTTGATAACTGTAATGACTTTGATACAGAAATATGCGACACCGGTCACGCCCTCTGGCATCGGCTTCAGCAGAACTATTTTCAAAATGACTCTAAAAAAGCAGAACTCTGTTTTGAAAATGACTCTATATGAATCAGTGATCAAGGACCAGAAACTATACAATCTTTACTATAATGATGTACGGACAGACGTTTTACAGCCACCACATGGCGCGACGCCAGCTGCATTGACGATAAGTTAGTTCTGAATTGTTTGGTTCTTTGGAAGTAGTTCATTTTGAGGGGTTGAGGAATAAAACAACAACACAACATCTGCAGTGAAATTTTGAAGCAGCTATCTCCAGGGCATTCTCGTCACGTCTTAAGTGCTGACGTCACTTGATGCAGCAACTTAAGACTGAATTTAATCAAAGCGACATACGGAGTTTAAAACAGCGGGTGAATTGACTTTTCAAACATAAGTTTCAGCCAGTTGTAGCATGCGGCAATGAGTTCTATGCTTTAATAGACGTTTACGCCGAAGTTTGAACGGGAGGAGCAGAGTATAGTGTCGATTATATATTTTCAGGTCCTTTGGGCACATTGAGTTTAATAAGTCGTTTTAAAAATATAGTTCTGCTTAAGCCAGTGCTAGTGGGTGTGGCCGGTGCCGAATATTCTATTATTGGTCATGAACAGACTCAATAAAACCGAATCTGCTATTTTCGTCTCTGTGGTGCATTCTTTGCTTCCAAAGGAGCTAACTAGTCAGCACTTGTTTATGCGGCATTCATGAGGTATATGTGCGGAACGTCACTCTCCCTTCTGATCCAGCTCGACAAGTAGGCGTTTGGTCTATGCACAGGCTCTCTAAAACATAAGTGAAACATCATACATGTAGTTAATAAATAAATCATCATAAATCTATGATGAACCTACACCAAAGCCATATAAAAAAGAAACCACTAATTAGGCCGCCTGGCCGGGTAGCGCAATCGGTAGGGCACCTGACTCGTAAGTCAGAGGTCCTAGGTTCGAATCCCGGTCTGGCCACATACTTTCGTTTCTCCTTCCGCTGATTCAAGAAGGGCAGTTGTCAGTTACTGGCGAAAGTATGTGCACTTAGTACTGGTTAACCGCTTAGGAGGTCTAAGCCTGCCCAGGAATAGTGTGGTTAGGTTAACTGACCGTCCCGACACGACCTTAGTTGTTTACCGTGGACGTTAAGCATCAAATCAATCAATCAACTAATTAGGCCACTACTAACCTGCCCAACGGAATCTCTTTCTCAATAATTCAGGCCTTTATTGCAGGTAACAAGCACAAACATACGAGGGTTATTAGACAACTGATACAAAATATCTAATTAGCAACTACCTTCATCAGCAGCAAAATGTAACTTAAGCAAGTTTGTCGACGAAATTGCCTCTTCATGCTTGCATATTATAGCCAGACAGCAGTTTGGAACCTTATTGAGTGGTATTTGCCAGTATTCCAACTCCCTCGTCAGTATGGCACCACAGATGTTGCTGGGCACGTGCAAGTTGCCATGACGATAAAGGTCAAGGAGACTCTGAAACAAGTCCGGATTGCGATCGAAGAAGAAATAATCCTTTTCTTTTATGTATTCTTCCGAGCTGGTGGATAATTTTCCAAGACGTGTATCAGGCAACGTTTTAAGAGTTGACAATCGCGTCGAAAACAATGTTCCTCCAACGTTGATATTAACTATATCCATCATAGGAATTTTCCCGCGTAAAACTTAGCAATGACCCAAGCAGGAATCAAAATATATCACAGGACAGATGGCATAAAATCCGAAAGCAGCAGATTATATAAACAAAATAACAAACACAATCAACAATCAAATGTCTGTATATTCATTTGTGTTTTCCATTTGTCTTCTTAAACGACAGATAAACTGAAACCAGAACATTCTCCGCTGGTGATTTAATTGTTTAAATCTGTGTGTAGAAATCTGGATCGAAGACTTAAATCTATGCCCATATATCCAGGGCAGCGTACGGTATGTTTGCACAAGAGAACTCTAAGTGGTTTAGTTAATTGAGGTCTATATTAATGTTTTAGTATTACAATAGTTTGTGTTTCCTATGATGAAGCAATGGAAAATAATTCCAAACAAATATGAGCCGCGACACGAGAAAACCAACAATGTGGTTGTGCGGACAGCGCAGACTCAGATCAGTCTGGACATCCATCCAGTCTGATCAGACTCTTTATTAAGCGCTTAAATGGTAGCTAAGGGTCTAAGCTACCTCCATGCGGACAGCGAAGACTCTGATCAGACTGGGCGGATGCCCAGGCTGATCTGAGTCTGCGCTGGGCGCACAACCACATTGTTGGTTTTGTCGTGTCGCGGCTCATATTAGATCTGAACTTCTGAGCAGTTACTGTTAAACAAGACCAAACCTCTCCAGAAATGAACATTCTGATCAGGTCTGCATTGTATTCCACCCCGCCAGAGAGTTTGACAAGTCATCTGATTCAACTCCACTTATTCATATTTTATGTCAGTTGGTTACGGTGTCATAATGGAAAGAGAAACTACGGTGCATAACTTCATTAAAATGAACATAATGCTTTAGAAATAGTATTGTATGTCACTTTTGTCATGTCATGAAAATTAGATGAAAGTGGCAATCATCAGGAACCGAATCTATTGATTTCCACAGCCTGTCCTAAAGTTTAACCATTGTTTGTCCGCCTGTACGGGAGATAATCCACACGCTTTAGCGAGTGGATTATCTTCCGTACAGGCGGACAAACAATGGTTTAACTTCAGCTAAAACTCGTGGATTATCTCCCGTACAGGCGGACAAACCATGGTTTGACTTCAGCTAAAACTCGTGGATTATTTCCTGTACAGGCGGAAGTTAAACCATTGTTGTCCGCCTGTACGGGAGAAAATCCACAAGCTTTAGTTCATGGATTGTCTCCCGTACAGGCGGACAATCAATGGTATAACTATTTTATACCACCCTTATCAGTATAGACCTTTCTCATTGCGAAATATGTCGTGCTAAAGTTAACATATTCCGGCAAGGGTGGTACAAAGGTAAGCAAAACAAGACAAGCGAAAAGCAAAGAGGTCAGCTGTTTTCCAAGAGACGCGAGGTCAGCTGTTTCCCAAGAGACGGGAGGTCAGCTGTTTCCCAAGAGACAGGATGTCAGCTGTTTCCTCAGAGACGTGGGGTCAGCTGTTTCCCAAAAGACGGGAGGTCAGCTGTTTCCCAAGAGACAGGATGTCAGCTGTTTCCTCAGAGACGTGGGGTCAGCTGTTTCCCAAGAGACGGCTACGGGGCTATCCTAAATAATAAGCGAGAGGTCAAAGACTTATAGGAATCCAAATACCAACAACTGACAAGAAGCCGACAATGACAATAATTAAACTGGGATACTGATAACTGGGATATAAGTAATATCAACCACTGGTTAAAGTTATAAAAGTTTTTAATGTTTGCCGGATCTTGGATTTTATTTACACTATGTACAAGAAACTTAATACTTGTGTGACGGTTAAGCCTTAAATGTTTACAGGGTAAACAGGACAAAAAACCCGCCTTCCACTTGTGTGATAAATTAACACACAAAACCAACTTGCACCTTATCAACCCAAATACTACCACTCCCAAGACGCAGAGAGTCTGGTCTAATGAACCTTGGGGCGGCAGTGGGTGGGTGAATCAAAACAATAGCAAGTAGCAGATTCTTCTAAATTCGAAGATGAAAAACACTGGCTCGACTGAACAATGTCGAATAATAAAGATTGGCGCGAGAATGGATCAACCAATCGCACAACAGCTAAAATTAACCTTGTGACGTAATGAAACGGAATTCCGTTCTAAATTAAGCACCTCTCAGACTGGTCTCCTGTTTAATTACCGGTTATGGAACATAACCCCCCAATTAAACTGGGATACTGATAACTGGGATATAAGTAATATCAACCACTGGTTAAAGTTATAAAAGTTTTTAATGTTTGCCGGATCTTGGATTTTATTTACACTATGTACAAGAAACTTAATACTTGTGTGACGGTTAAGCCTTAAATGTTTACAGGGTAAACAGGACAAAAAACCTGCCAAACCGAAGGTCCGCCAAACAGAAATAACAAAGGACAGCCCGCAGGGGGAAAAAAGGAGACCAGACTAAGGGGAGCTAATCACCACCACCCTGTGGTGAACCAAATCTCCCTCAAACAAATCATTGAATATAAATGAAATCCTCTCAACCATGAACCACAGGCAAAACCTACTCACGGTCGCGTCCGTGACATAGCCTTCACCGATGGGACTCGGTCTGCGGCTGACAACTCGCCAGCCCTAGTCTCAACCCGAGTGCATTTCAATTATCAATTTTCAGTAAAAAAAAACGAACCAAAAAGAAAATTCAAAAACATAAGAAAGCATCAAGAAAGCATCTGCATACCAGCAAACATGCGCTTGCTGAAAAGGCCGTTCTGGCTGGAAGTTCATGGCAGAAATTGGGCTTACGGAGGACTCCCTCGTTCCCAGAGGGACCTGCTGTGTACATTGTACATTCTGGAGATCCCTATAGGAACACAGAAGGAAAAACCTGTCGTGCCCGGCCTGCTAGTCTGTAGCTACCTGCTACCTATGTTTAAACTACAGCAAAGCAAACAAGGGGGTATACAAGCTAGCTAAAGGCGCTAACAAATAATCAACTAAAATTAGCATGTAGGTACTTATATATTCCTGGGTTACACAGTAAAAACAGACACGATAAGGCTAATCACTGAAACAATTAAAACAAACATTTGTACATAAACAATATGAACCTCATGAAGTTCTGCATAGAATGACAGATCTTCGTAAACACTGAAGCTAGGGACATGCGAAAGATTTGAGTCACTCACAGCCACCGCTCCGACCCCCCACCACCCAGACGGCCCCAGTGCAACCATGAGATACTGACAACACTGCGCCTGACTCAAAGGGATAAGGTACTCCCTTAACAGTCAACAAATCCTGTGGGGAAAAGTATGCCCCACGAAGGATCCAGTTAATGTGACTGGGCCTAGGGAGGGAGGTAAAAGTGAGCGACCCGATGTCACCACTTCAGCAGATGAGTAACGGTGTTGACGAAGAACTGACGTAGTCTCCGCGTACCATTAAGATTCAAATGCAGGCCCTGATCCTTAATAGCGAAGAGTTCACGGCGCGGCTCACAATTTCTAATAAAGGGCCTAAAAGTGTGCAGAAACTGAACCTTTCGCTGCTTGCACAGTTGTTTCAGTTTGCTGTTAACCAGCTTCACCTTATCCCCCATGACCTGGTGGTCGACAGGCCGGGGTATTATGCTAGACATTGAAATTGAAGTATTGCTATTTTGTCGCACTACCTCTATGAGGTTATTAAAAGAACTGACTATTTCTCCAACACTTAACGAATGAATGTCATTAGTCCCTACATGTATGATAGAAAATTCTTTGTCCAATACCAAGTGTCTGTTTTGAAGTTTATTAGCTAAACGACTAATGTTTATACCTGGAAAGGCACAAACTTCTGTATGCCGCACGTCTTTGACATACTTGGCTATGGAGTCAGACACGATTTGGACTCTTATGCCCCGAGCTTCTGAAATAGAAGTTAAAAAAAAGAATTAACATCTGCACCTTTTGGCACGGTACAGGTTTAACACACTGCACTCAGGAAGGAGGACTAAGTGGGTGGTGTAAATTACTCTCCATTATTTTGACTGCCATGCTTTCACTGACAGACAGCTTCTCATGAAAATCAAAAGCTAGATACCTCTTATAACATTCCGAAAGCCAGTCATCATGGTGCTGAATCAAACTAGTGGGGACCCCAGCTTTAAATGCCCAAGTGCATCCCCCTCTCCTAAAACTATTTGACGAATAAAGGCTGGGATCCCTACCCGTCTTAGCTATCAGTGATTTGATCCGCTCCTGCAGCTGACTATATAAGAGAGGTTGCAAACTCCCTTTGCGTTGCTTAATGCAGAATGCTGGTTCGCAACCTGCACCCGGTGTTAACCTGACCATGTGTTTGAATGCATTTACAGGGCAGAGCCTCGAATCAGGGATAGCTGCCAACGGGACGTTGAGTAATCTGCTGCCAAACTGATTGGTCTTGGACCATTTGATCAGCACTACCAACATGTAATCAAAAACCTTTATATCATGCCGTAACAACTGTTTTTCGGGATCAAAGTCTGCATAGGAAACTGGTACCATGTTTGACTTACGAGCCATTAAAAAGAACATAAATAAGAAAAGACACCAAAATGTAGCATCAATAGGTTTGGAAACGTCCAAGTAATTGGACATGTCCTTCAAAATCTGAGGAGTTATGGGAAGAGCCCTGTTTGGCATATGAGGACTTTTTCTATTCAAACCTCTAAAAACTAAGTTCAACTGATACAAGTTTTCCTGAGGATATTTAACATCTAACACCTGATGTAATGTCTTGACCCCAGAGACGTAATTCTTGATGGACTCAACAGACTTGAAGGACCTGCCAAGAAACTGGGCAAATAAACACAACGTATTTACAGTCGTAGGGATGGCCTTCACGCCATAAAAGTTACAAAATAAAAAGTATGCTTTCCACTGTGCTCTTAGGTTTCTGGAAGTGCCTGAGGAAAATGCAGCCCTCATAGATTCTTTAACCTCCCTTTGCAAGGCATCCAGGGCAATTTCTGTAAAATTAAAGAAATAAAATAAATTACCAAAAACTGTTTCTGAGCGGCCTCAAATTCCTCTTGTTATCCAAATCACGTTTACAGAAAAAATAACGGTAAGCTACCACGACTGTTAGCAACTCTAAGGCATTGATGTGCAAATGTTTTTCCGTAATGAATTCAGGGAACTGTTCATGGAAATATGAAGACTGCATTATACCTCCACACCCAGTAGGACAAGCATCATAGGCAAAAATTCCGTCTGGCTCAGACCAATCCTCCAACAGCATCATGGAGACTCCATTATACTGGGGCAGGAAGGTTTTCCACCATAACAAATCCTTATAAATAAGATTGGGGATGGGCTGAGCAAGAACACAACCATGAATTTCTCTCAACCAATTTAACAGCCTACAAATAAAAACCCTACTTGAGTGAACACATGACACAATAAAGGACAGCTTGCCAATAAGCGATTGAAGCTCTTGCAACAAGGCAGAATCTTTTTTAAGCCATAGGTCTATGAGATCCAAAGTTTCCCTTACCCTGTCAGGCGTGACACTCAGGGTCAAATCTACCGTATTAAAATATACACCAATAAAAACCATTTCGGTGCAGGGCGGACATGCCTTTTCTTTTGATTCTTCTAGACCACATGACACGAGTAGGTTTCCCAACTCGGTGTAAGACTTGAAGGCCCTCTCAGGCCTATCCGCTCCTGCAAAGTCGTCTAAATAGTTTACCACAGCTATGGACAACAATGTACACATAAATCTAACAGCATTGGTGACCCTTTGGCAGATAAAGGCGGCTGATCTCAAACCCATAGATAAAAATTTGTCAAAATAATATTTGCCTCCGAAATTGTAACCTAGTAAAGATACATCCCCCGGATCCACAGGAATTTGACGATAGGCCCTTTTCAAGTCTCCTTTGAATAAAAAACAATGTCTGTCCTTTCCCTTAATAATTTCAACCAAGTCATCCACCCGAGGAAAGGTTAGACTGATCTTGGAGCCCAGATAGAAATCCTTTGAAATGCCATCATTGACAGCAGAGCCCTTGGGGAAACTCAGGTCCAAAATCACTCTCCTCTCAATGGAATCTTTCTTGTCAACCGTATTAAGTGGGGGAGATGCAAACTTCTTGTTTGAAAGGAATGGTTGTAAAAGTACCTAAGACAGCATTATAACTTTTCTCTTTGTCAAGAAATCTTTGGACCTCAGCTGGAAATTCTCTGGCCCCCTTATGGTTGGGTATCTGATTGGATCTCTCTTGTGCCTTCCCTAAAAAACCCTATGGGGAACCCAAATTCAAGAAACTCGCAGATCATCATACTCTGAAAGCATGAATCTGAAAAAAGGAATATTCAAATTAGTGCACAGAGGAACTCTACAAGTCTCAAAATTGTAAGAACCTGACTTCACAACTTTGCTGTGTAAATTCAAAAACTGCTCATCGTCCAGTTGACTGCCCTGTACACTAAGCAAATTTTGGATGAACTCTGAAGAACTATCTGAAAAAGTATTGGACTAAAGGAATGTGTTTTAACCTGACATGAAGAAACTGATGGATCAGCCCCCCCCCCCCCCCCTGCCTATCCAAATGTAGTCACTTTTTACTATGCGGACAAGCAGCTGAGGACTCAGGATGCTCAAGCTTTGATTTGTCTGCTCTATAACAGGCACCACAGATGTGCCTTACCGTTCGCAAATGACCTTTTACACTCTTTTGATGGGATGAGGAACCGAACGTGCAACGCTGCCTATTATAATCGGCACACCACCAAACCTGATCCTTATCTTTTAGGTAATCTTTTCTTGATGTGCTTTTGCTCTTGAGAGGGAACCCTGCCAGCATTGGGGTTTCGATCTCCACCGAATCATCAGCCCAAGTGCTCAAGCTAATTTCGATGCGCCTAACCCAGGCCGCATAAAATTTTAGCAAAGCCTGCCATTCATAAATACTGGCAAAGTACATCAATTTCTTCAAGAGCTTAAGCCTGCCGACTTTTTCTGACACCTCAATCCTCCTACTCATAATAATTTCAATTTGCCAGCAACAAAGGTTGTAGGCTCTAACGACATAAAGGACACTGAGTCAGAAACAAACTCAAATTGTAAGGCTGAATGTGGCCAAATCTGAGGAAACTTGACAGCATCTGCGGACTTCTTAAACAGGCCCGATTTCTTTGACCTCCTGCTTTGCTTCCCCATGGGTTTAGCTCCTAGCCCTAGATGCTGCTCATGCTCCTCAGCACTTGAGCCACTAGACTCTTCTGAATCTGAAGAACAAGAAGAAATTAACCCTAGAGAGCTCATTTGTCTATCTACCCCTTTATTCATGCCGGAAAATTTTCGGAGCTCAGGTAAAGACACCTCACTCTGAGGCTCTAAGAAAGAGTCACCCTTGCTATTATTAATCTTAAGTTTCTGAGTCATTGGTTTTCGCGGATGTACTTTGTCTTTAATAGCAAGCTCACCTTCCTCCTCCGCTCAGCCTGAAGCTGCTGCCCAGCAACAACGAGTTCCTTTCTAAGATGCTCCAATTTCTGCGTGCGTTCCTTTCTTTCTTTGCGAAGGGAAGTCTCTTTAATTTGAGATTTAACCTGTTTAAGAGAGGTCTCTAATTTTGCTATTTCAAAGTCTAGCGCTGACAGCTCTGCGGTCCTGTTGAATCAAAACAATAGCAAGTGGCAGATTCTTCTGAATTTGAAGATGAAAAACACTGGCTCGACTGAACAATGTCAAAAAATAAAGATTGGCGCGAGAATGGATCAACCAATCGCACAACAGCTAAAATTAACCTTGTGACGTAATGAAACGGAATTCCGTTCTAAATTAAGCACCTCTCAGACTGGTCTCCTGTTTAATTACCGGTTATGGAACATAGCCCCCCAATAATAATTCACAACAGAAGCACTGCATTGGAACGGTTAGAAATATATTATTTGCTGGGAACTTCAATGCTGCAAACTATGACAGGATTAAAGTCGCATATGACTAACATTGTAAGTTCCTAGTCTGATATCGGAAATGTCCATTTTCAGTATAAGGGGTCTCAGAAGTTACTTTTTTCTTTTTCTTTGAATCAGATTTCTGCAATTAACACTTATACTTTAGCTCTGCTTTGATGTCGCGGTACACTGTCTGCAATTGACGCATAGCTTAAATGGCCTGTTTTAAATGATTTCAATAAACATATTTGCAGTGCATATTTAAGTAAAAAGTATGCAAAGACCAGGAACTGAAACAATCAAAATCCAAATCCAGCCCTCAAACCATAGTTGGAAACAACTAAGATTACAAATAATCAAGATACAGAGAACATATGGCCAACCGAGTGAGCAGCTTGTTCCCAAAAGGTGGCCACTCAGCAACCCAAACCGAACCAAAAATAATAAGAACATACATAAGGTAAAACATCACAGAAACTCTGACACCAAAAACAGGCAACAGAGAACCACAACAGAACTACCGCCTTGGAACGGTCAGTAATGAATTACTGGGGGGCTTAAATCGATTTTACAGGCCCAACCT
This sequence comes from Ctena decussata, assembly GCA_963989385.1. Taxonomy (NCBI): domain Eukaryota; kingdom Metazoa; phylum Mollusca; class Bivalvia; order Lucinida; family Lucinidae; genus Ctena; species Ctena decussata. The sequence continues at coordinate 87,614,554 of OZ022506.1, forward strand.
CACCCTCAGTTTCTGAAGTGGTACAAAAAAAAAGTTGGTTGTTCGGTTAAAGTGCTGATGTTAATTCTTTGAAGTAGGGTTGCTTCTTTTTTATTATGTACACCTAAAGATTTTATTATTTATACCTAAATGTTTTCCAAATGAAGGCATTTAGATCATCGCAAGCAAGGTATGAGTAAAAGATATCATTCTCTTCCAAACGTTCTTTCTATTAAATCAATGATTTTTTTGATTGAATTATGAGGTAGTGTGGTATAAAGTTGAAAAAGAGCCGCAATAAATCTCTTGACTTTTGACTTTTGTTTATGAAGTAGCTCATCAGAGTTGTTTACTGACGAAAATACTTTACCAGAAATTGTTTACACTATTTAAATTGGAATATTCTAAATTAAATGATTTTTAAAAGCAGAAAGGCATGGTATTGATGATTGTGAATGAAGAAAGAAGGTTAGATATTGAACGAGCTTTAAATAGTCTTTTGTGAAGTTTAGGTGACCAATATAACATAGGAAAGTAAAATGATAGGCAGTGATCGGAAATTAACACAATCAGATCCCATATTCCGCCCTCAAAAGTATATACATAAACTCACAACAGTTCACGAAAGATACACACGGTTAATTGAATAAACAACTCTTTCGCTGACAAATGGCCACTCGGTTATCCCAACCAAATAAAAACAACAGTGATATTTACTTTACCTAGTTTTCATTTTACATTACAAAACAAAAGAAAAAAGTGGGTAGCTATATAGTTAATATAAGTGACCAAATTGCGAGAAGACGACAGGCACGCGGACATCAAAAGGCAAAAAAAAGAATAAAAAAAAAAAAAAAAATACAACAGAAGACAGAATTACCGCCTTGGACCGGACAGTAGATTATCGGAGGAGGCGGGGGGTCGGGGTTGAGGGACTTAAACTAGTTTTACTAGATCGAAGCCTTGAACTCAGCTTCTTCCATGGTTCGAAACATGTACATGTAATTTGCTATTTGTTCGGTCAGCATGAAGGTTTCCTAACCTATCAATGAATTATCAAAGGAAACAGGAAGCAATAAAATAACAGATACGACCCATGAATAATCAGAGGTGAGGACTCGACAGAAACAACGTATTGCGACACCTGGAGATTCCTGGACTGTCAAACACCACTAAAATACTGGAGCAAACGAAAACCACCGGATGCACCCCGACTGGCCAAACAATAGACAAGATAAACTCTGACCCATATCAACTGAAATTACTAGCTTTATGTCAGGCTTATCATTGAGTCTGATGCTCGTTCCACCAGAAAAGCAAAGTTATTAACCATGATTGGTTTAGGCATTAAGCATACATTCTGAAGCATTACATGTATATGATATTCAATATGCTTGTAAAGTATGAAGATCTTCTGAACTGCTCACAAAATCAGCCCTTCTTTCAGTTTTTCTTCTTTCGAATTTACTAAGTCACCATAAAACTCTGGTTCTGATAGGCCATGCTGATAAGGTTTTTATCCAACATTGAATTTACAAAGCACTTAATTGTGTCTGCAATAAAATGTGGAACAGGAATGTACAAGCACCGGAGTATGATGATCCATATGTTACGGTCCACTGACTTCGGACTTAGACCAATTTTGCAAGGTTAAGATTTTGGTGTAAACATATTTTATTTCGATTTCATACAAGATATGTACAAATAGTATCAAATAGCAAAAGGATCTAAACGGAAGCCAGGGGCTTATTCAGTTCATCTCCCCACAGTAGGTCAGTCCTCAGACTTAATTAAAGCTAACACTTTTTTTCCTGGTCGGTGCCTGATGTTGAAATGTTTTATTTCGGGCACGTCAGGGCTCAAATGATGGTTGCTGAGTGGCCACCTTTTGGGAACAAGCTGCTCACTCGGTTGGCCATATGTTCTCTGTATCTTGATTATTTGTAATCTTAGTTGTTTCCAACTATGGTTTGAGGGCTGGATTTGGATTTTGATTGTTTCAGTTCCTGGTCTTTGCATACTTTTTACTTTTTTTCCCTTTGCTCCAGTATTCCAGTGTCTCGGCTATTGTTGAGTCCTCATCTGTGTTTCGTCAAAATTTTATTTCTTGATTTATATATTTTTCTTTGATGATATGCTGTTGAGCAAGAAAACCTCCGCTCAGAAATAACTAAATGTCCCAGCTACAAAAAAACCGGCTTAAGACCCCTTCCGCCACCTGCAGTACTTATTATTGACCGTTCTAAGGCTGACCTTCTGCTGTGGTTTATTGATGTTGTTGTTTATTGTGTCTGCTAAAGCTACGGTGGCTCGGCCATATCAGGAAATGTCCGACTTACAAAAGACGATTGATTCGACCATATCATAATATATCCGACTTTCGATACACTGGAAGGTGAATAAAGAAGAGGTAGGTAGAAGAAGACATTGAAAGACAATACAAGAGTGAACAAGAATGGATTTAGCGTAACCAGGGAAGCTAAATGAGATTGCCGCTAAGACAGCTATGATGCCCCAAAAGGGTTTTGGATAGACTAGACTTTACCCCTTCTGCTGTTATTTCAGGCATTGACTTGAACCGTGTCACGAAAAAGTGTGTCTCACAGAAAGAGAAATCCATTAACTAGATTGGCTTTTTCTTATCACTCTTTTCATTGAGTCAGCAAACACCTGGTATGATTACGGTATCCTTTATCGAAGGCTACCGGAGTCATATGAGGTTTTGCCGAAAAGTTTCATAGATTGTTCATTCGGCCTTAGTCAGACTGCAGATATATACAAAATTAGGTACTAATTTAATCGTGTCTTGATCCATATCATATTTTACTGAATAAAACTAATCACACGCATCGAAACAATCAATTGAATTAAATTAAAATACGGAATATTTGAGACTTTTATAAACTGGCCAAAGTTAATGGAAACGCCTTTGTAACCAAATAGCCCCTTTTATGTAAATAAACTTAACACTGGTTTCTTTGCCTAAGATTCAAGCCGATCAAAATCCCTAATCCAATAGTTTTAAACCACTGATATTGCACTTATAATCATCCAATCAAATGAAGTCTAGACACAATCCCAGGTCGGAGGTATATAAAGCTCAGATCAACTGTCTTGTATAGGTTTTCGAAGAAGACAGTTTGAGAATAATCAGTAGCGTTTTATTAATTTCTGCAGAGTCGTAGACGTGCCTCTTCTACTCTGTGGATAATCATATATTTACTAACTTGTCAGTATATTAGTAGCGGTTAGACACCAAAAACTTTAGTCAACAATAATAAAAGAGTTCCTCTAAGAGTAATGAATAATGTGATTGAGCCATCCGTTAGTCCATGGGCAGCTGGAGTCGTGCTTACTAAAATGAAAGATGGTACAAATAGATTCTGCGTTGATTACAGACGATAAAATGATGCTATCATCAAAGACGCCTATCCTTTACCAAGAACAGACGAGTCGTTGGACCATTTACCTGGTATCCAATGGTTCTCAACGTTAGACTTATGTTCTGGCTACTGGCAGGTAGAACTCGAACCTGAAGATAAACCAAAAACAGCCTTTGTCTCAAAAGGGGACTTTTTCAGTTCAAGGTCATGCCGTTTGGACTTTGCGATGCTCCTGCCACAAATGAGCGGCTCATGAAAACTGTCCGCAGTTGTTTTAGAAAGAAATATTTGGTTGAAATATCTCGACGATATAATTGTCATAACCAAGACATAAGAAGAGATGATCGAAAATCTACAGAAAGTATTTGAAAGGCTATCAACAAGGTCAAAATTGGCGAAAACCAAATAATGTCAGGGATGCAAGATCATTTGTGGAAGATTGGATATTTTGCCGCTTTAGTAAAACCACTGAACAAGCTAACAGAGAAAAGATTCTTATGGACAGAAAAATGCCAAGGAGCGTTTGATACACTGAAATCAAAATTGATTCAGTTCCCTGTTTTGAGACACCCAAACCTCAAAGAGCCGTTTATTCTGGACACAGACGCAAGCAACATACAATAGGAGCCATTCTTTCCCAAGTGATTGATGGTGAAGAGAAATTCATCGCATATATGAGTAGAGCCTTATCAAAGTCTGAGCGAAAATCCTGTGTCATTCGGAAAAAAACCCTACTAGCAGGTGTTTTCTTTGTCAAATATTTTCGTCAATATTTGTATGGAAAAAAGTTTAAGAAAAGAACTGATCATAGCTCAATAAATCTGGAAGGAATTAAAAGTAACGAGGACTGACACTACTGAAATGGTTCAATTTTTCAAACCCAATTTGTTTGTGAATAAGGATTGACATAAAACTCTGTATCCTCTAGGATGAAGAAGTACGCTATAATGAATCAAATGCCAACAGAGTCTTTAGTTTCTGAATAGCATACGTTCCAAGAAAATTTAAACTTGAATAGCCGAAACTTCGAAGTATGGCCCATGTTCCTTCTCTTGAATGTGTGCTCTACTATTGAAGGAACTCTTTAAGCTTTTAATTTAAGTTGCATGGATCCATTTTCAGGCAAGCAACTCTGTCATTTTCATATTTGCCGCCCAACCTTCCATTTCATATGAATACGTGTCAGTCATGACCTCACTTCCAAGAAATGTAATGCTTATACAAACTGTGTCAATGCTACAAGTTTTAAAAAGGCATAATCATAGGCTTCCTGCCACAATTTTCTCTGATCCTTTTAAGTAATTTTAGGATAATTCCAAGCTAGTAAATGGCGTCAAATGAAGTCATACATACGTCTATGTGACGGAATGACGTTGTACTGACGTCAACATGACGTCAGTTGACGTCATCTATATACTGGGTATATGTTGAATAGGGGAAGACAGACATTTCTCAATACTTTTCAATGAATTATACAGATTTCCCGGTGAAATCGAAACTGATAATCTCACTGTTTGAAACAGTGAGATTATTACTTTCGATTTCACTGTTTAAAAAATAGGATTTTCGTGGAGTAGTCTCATTGATTTGTTGATTAATTGGCCAAACTTATCTGACTTGACAATAAATTACGTCACGCATGTTTGCACTTCATCACGACGTTAATGACGTCACTAAAAGCGCCAAGGTAACATTGTAAATGCACGCGACGCCAAGTTGCCAAAGCCTCTTGAAGGCATTCTTTCTTAGCAAATTTCTTGAGATCAGTTTATCAAAATGACATTTCAAGCTAATTTTTTTAGTTGCACACTTTGTTTATAACCAATATCATACCCAGTTACCACGCTGGGAGCATCCAATTTAATGTACAACTGCTAGAAAAAAGTTATGTCTCTGTTGTGATGGCTGACGCATTGGAATAAATTGAATTATTGCAATTTTAAAGCATAAAAGAAACAGAAATATTACTGTTTCAGTGTACGGTTGATTTTATTTCACTCATGAGCACCAAAAGTGGTATTTTCATTCGTGGCTTCGCTACATGCGGATGTTCATTTCGGTGAAATAAAAATCGTTCTTACACTGAAAAAGTCAGATATCCTCTGTATGTCGGCTATAGTCGTATGTGATACGCATGCAGCCGACAAAAAAATGTTACATTGTCTTCTACTAGTGACCAGAAATTAACATTAAAGCAGAATTCTAAAGCACTTGCAAATATAACAGGACGTCTGATTGGATATGGTCAAAAAATTGCGACAGAATATTCTGCGATATACTGTCGCAAACCCCATGTCATGTTGATTTTCATCGGATAGCGCTAGGTTTTACGTTGCCGAAAGTGTCTGCTTTGGGTACGGAATAGTTTGCTTTAAAGTAAATCATGTGAAAAAAAGACGATTTACCTCCCCTAATGACAACTTTTAGTACATTTATTCCATAATTACATATACGGATCAGTGAGAAAAGTGTTACGAAAGCATGCGCGATAGAGCAAATTATTTTATTCGTATCTGTTATAGTTACACTTCATGGTCATAAAATGATTCCACTTCCCTAAGCTTATAGAACACGTCAATGCATCACTGACATGTACATGTAGATATCATTTTGAAACAAAGGGGAACTATAACCATCACGATGGGGAATCACGTGATATTTTGTACCTATCTTAGGACAAAACGGGTCAGAAAATTGATCAATATTTTTTTAATACTCAATGAATTTTTATGCGGTAAAGCGCAAATACCTCGTCAGTTTAACAGCAAGTCATTATATGAGCTGCGACATGACAAAACCAACAATGTGGTTGTGCGCCCAGCGCAGACTCTGATCAGTCTGGGCATCCGCCTAGTCTGATCAGAGTCTTTGCTGTCCGCATGGAGGTAGCTTAGACTCTTAGCTACGCTTTGAGCGCTAAGCGAAGAGTCTGATCGCACTGTTTTGATGCCAAGGGTGATCTGAGTCTGCACTGGGCGCACAACCACATTGTTTTCTCGTGTCGCGGCTCTATTATAGGAGCCACTTTCAAGCACGCCGTATTTTACTGCACAACCTCGAGCAAAGCATGAAAGTCTTTGTTCGAGGCTGCGTGGAAAAATACAGCGCATAGCATAAAACTCTTAAATAGTCTCTTCCTGCGAATAAAGACAAGGTATCTGCACTTTATCGCATGAACATTCATTTAGTATTAAGGAAATGATGAACAATTTTCTTACCTGTTTTGTCCGAATACATGCACAAAATAACCGATGACAGTCACGTGATTATCCGCCTTGATTATGGTTCTGTAGGGCTTACTAAGCTTGATCAACACACACACACACACACACACACACACACACACACACACACACACACACACACTTCCTTCATCCTTTTTCTCCAATATCAGCCCCTTTCTTTCCATGACAACTACAACTTGTTACCAGTAATGTACTAATATCACAGTATCCGAACTACATGTACAATCTCTTCCGGTTTTCATAGTGTTGAATCGAGAGTACAAACGTTCGCTTATAACCAGTAGTCGAAAATCATTATGTTTTGAGATTTTACCCGGAATCTGCTACGTCATTTATAGCTATTCAGCTTCGAAAATGTAAAGAGGTAAGTTTAATATAATTTGCTCTTCGGTCTTTTACTTTATTACCCTGTACAATGTCGTGTATGGGTGGGCAGTAATTGGTACAGTTTTCAAGTCGCCCTTGGCATGATTCTTAAACCATTTTGAGCATTTTCTTACATGTTTTATAAAATATCTTTAGAATAAACGGAAGGCGTTATCAATCTATAGTTTATTAGTTTTGATAAAAGAATGATAGCTAAGTTTTGCACGACACAATCTCGTGTTAAATTAAGCTGTTCTGAAAAAAAAAATCTGCGACGGCAAGGAGTTTTTCATTGTACAGGGCAATAAAGTGAAAGACCGAAGAGAAAATTATATTAAACTTATCCCTTCACATTTTCGAAGCTGAATAACTATAAATGACGCAGTAGATTCCGGATAAAAACTCAAAATATAATGATTTCCGGCTACTGGTTATAAGCGAATTCTGTACTCTCGATTCAACGCTATGAAAACCGGAAGAGATGGTACAGTGCGTTCGGATACTGTGAATATACAAAATACTCGATACTAAAAAGACGGTATGTTTAAATTTGAAGATTAGATTATAAGATTTCAACAACGCAATTATTTAATGCTGACATAACGACGTTATTTATCACTTTTTACATGAATCTTATTTACTACCGGGCTTGTCTGCATTGTATGCAGGACCTGATTGGGCTTGTCCGTTTTAGAGTTTCTATAAATTTCTATTTCAAATTCTCTGATCCGATTTAAAAAGCCCAGATCAGCAAACGAAGAGGCGACGATTGCTATTGGCATAGCAACGAGAATGATGCCACACACAGCACACAAACTTCCAATAATGTACCCAGCTGCCGTTGAGGGCGTGGCGTCACCATAGCCGACCGTTGTCACGGTGATAATACTCCACCAGATTGTAAATGGTATGGTGATGAATGATGAATCGCCTTTGTGCATCTCAGTATAATACATCACCGATGAAAACAGCACCAAAGCGACTAAAACGGAGGCACCCAACATCAACAACTGTTTAAGGCTTGACTTCATAGCTACTGTCAGTATCCCGATTCCTTCAACATCTCGTGTTAACCGAAAGAGCCGGATTATTCTCAGACTGACCATACCTTTGCAGACACAGTACAACCAAAACACTGAAATAGAGTCAAACGCCGATTCCTCGTTCTGTTCCAAAACAAAGGCTATCACCAAGGTCACTGTTATGAGAATATCTAGCCAGTTTAGAAGAGATTTGAAGAATTTCATAATAGAAGGGCTACAGAACAACCGTAAAATCAATTCCACAGCAAAGAATACCATACATATGTCGTCGAGTACCTTCAGCGGCGTTTTCATCATGGTTGTTAAGTGCATGATAACTTTCGGATTGTTTTCCACTTGACCTAAGCTATACTTCTCTGTAAGCCAAGCAACAATCTGTACCGTTGTAATGTTAGGATAGTTTTCTCTTATTTCTACGATACTTTTTCTTTCTTCTCGACATGTAGGATGTGAAGCCAGGACGAAGATCGTTACTGACAGACAGACCATGATATAGTAGAATATGTTAAATACCTGCAAAGATGAGTAACCATGAAACGAAAGTGTAACAGACAAACCAGACTCTCCTTTAAGCAAAGCACAGGGGCCGTATTCATAAAATGACTTAAGCTGTTGCTATGATGTTGCGAAGGCTGAATTTCTATAAAGGAGATTCCCTACAACTATGAAATTTGCTCTGGAGGAACAGTCTTTGTAAGACTGTTCCTCCAAAGCAAATTTCATTGTTGTAGGGAATCTCCAACATATAAATTTACCATTAGCAACAGCATAGCAACGACTTAAGTCGTTTTATGAATACGGTCCCAGGTTCCTTCCAAATCTTCGTTGCTAAATCTATACCATTATACCATTGCTATGAAGGCCGACGCCTACAACAATGCAAAAGAAGTGATACATTTTCATTTCATCTTACTCCACATCATTGCTCACTCCTTTCTTTTGACTTTGCCAATAATCAATACACAGACCAAGGGAAGTGGCCTCGTGCAACACCAATACTACCGAGTAAAGTGCGCTCTATCGAGATTTGAGCCGCGACACGACAAAACCAACAATGTGGTTGTGCGCCCAGCGCTTACTCAAATCAGCCTGCGCATCCGTCCTATTTGACCAGACTCTTCGAAAAGTGCCCAAAGGGTAGCTGAGGGTCTAAGCTACCTCCATGCGGACAGCGAAGACTCTGATCAGACTGGGCAGATGCCCAGGCTGATCTGAGTCTGTGCTGGGCGCACAACCACATTGTTGGTTTTGTCGTGTCGCGGCTCATTTAATCATTAATAGTCCATCACAGACTTTTGGCTTTTGCTTGCTTCATTCTTTTCACAATATGTCTATGGAAGCCAAAAAGAAATCATACAACTATTGCTCCAAAGAAAGAAAAAGAAGAAGTAGAAGAAGAAAAAGGATGTGTCATACTTAAGATCAGTTTTGTTTTGCGTGTTGGAAACCTTAAAAATGGCAAACTCCTCAAACTACTCTTTTGGGAATAACATTATCTTTTATCTATACTGAAAGGATTTAAAAACTTCCACCCATTATTTTTGAATATCTCAGAAATGAATGCAGCTACGTCCACCAAAATTTTACAGCATATATATTATCTTATACCTGATTATATCAATATACCGAATCTGAAATCGTTCAACCGAATCGGTCAGGAACAAGCACGTGCTCCTCGTGTTCTTAGTACCGTTTACATAAGGATGAATAGCTTCATGTATACACTTTTCTGCTGGAACTTTCCTCTTACAATATCAAATTGAATTTTAAAAGTTTGAACTCGGTCAGTGGCTTTATTTTAGCCTACCGCGCCTAAATATCGCACAGAGGTGCAGAGTTTTGGGCCAGGTAAATGCTGAAATTTCAAAAAGCGACGTCGCGTGACAATTTTATGCGTTAATTACGGCAATTTACAATCTCAGACGACGTGCACTCTTTACAGGAAGCTCAAAACACCGTCAGAAAAGCACCTAACCAAGATTAAAACCCATAGGTCATGACGTTAACTAACGTCGACGCCGTCTCCGTAATAGGCTTTGCGCGACAGCATCATCCGAAGTGATACTTGCAAATCAACGTGGATGACATCACAATGTTAAGACAGTAAGAAATGGTCGAAAAGAGTGTTGCCTAAGATAACGCCGGCGTCGCCTTATGTATTTCAGTGACGTAACGCTCTTTTACTAACGTCATTTAAGTAAATGATACAAATAAACTGCGTAAACTTTAAATTTGACAAGTTTTAAGCATTTTGTCGTTAAATATTCAACACTGTTATGAGTGAACAGATCAGCAGCCAGCAATAAGAAGTGGAAGTTTTTAAATCCTTTCAGTATATTTATTTACATTTAGATATCAGGGGCCGTATTCATAAAACGACTTAAGTGGTTGCTTTGCTGTTGCTTATGGTAAATTTATATGTTGGAGATTCCCTACAACGATGAACTTTGCTTTGGAGGAACAGTCTTACAAAGACTGTTCCTCCAGAGCAAATTTCATAGTTATAGGGAATCTCCTTTATAGAAATTCAGCCCTAGCAACATCATAGCAACAGCTCAAGTCGTTTTATGAATACGACCCCTGCAGTTGGCGATGAGCTTCGACTTTGAATTATTGAGCGTTGACCGTACATACCTTCGCAGCCACAGAAGAATTTCTAGATGTCAAAACCAACCATAAAAAGCGCCTTACTGTAGAAAATGCATTCCTCGTTGGCTCACTAACTTTAGAAGGTTCTTCTGTGAAAAGAAAATAGAAAAAGTAATTTAAGATGAATGAGTATACTATAAAGGGGAGCAACTCCGCAATTTTCGTTTAGCCTCCTTTTTCAATGCGGGTCAACTCTTAGAGAAAAGAATTTGCTCACTTAAGATCGCTTAAGAGCAAATTCTTTCCTTTAAGAGTATACCTTAGTTTGGGAAGGCTTCACCGTTCAATGTTGCTACCAGCTGATTACAATGGTTGCTTCACTTTCACTATCAAAGAATACAATTTCCTTTTTTCATTTTACATGTCAACCCCTGTTGTCTCAAAATTCTGGTATTTCAAAGCAAATGTACTTTGGTATATCATTAATTTTAATTAAACATAAGCAGTAGCATTCAGGTAGAGTATCATTCATTTTACTTCATATGAAAAAAAGTATGACCTCTTCACTTTTTCAAAACATGATTTTAAAATATATTATAGTAGAATACGCCTCGGTGACCCAAGATCGTAGACTGTATGTTGTAAGGCAGTTTTAGCTACAATATAATGGTTTGGATCATGGCTGTAAAGGAGTTATCTCGAGGAAAAGAACATTCAACAAAGCAAATACCTTCTTCTGCAGCAAAATGTAACCTGAGCTGTTTCATCGAAGCTATCGCCTCTTCATGCCTGCAAATTATGGCCAGACAGCAGCTTGGTATTTTAGTAGGTGGTATCTGCCAGAATTCCAACTCTCTTTTCAGTGTGGCACCACAGATGTTGCCAGGCACGTGCATATCACCATGGCGATAGAGGTCAAGAAGACTCTGAAACAAGTCCGGGTTGCGGTCAAAGAAGAAGTAATCCTTTTCTTTAATGTATTCTTCCGAACTTTTGGAAATATTTCCAAGACGTGTGTCAGGTAAAGCTTTCAGAGTTGAAAATCGCGTTAAAAATATTGTCCCTCCTACGTTGATAGTAACGATATCCATCGTATCTAGGATTGCTATAAGAATCACTTTATCATGCTAAAATTCCTTTTATATATTTAAAACATATAGATAAATGTATTGTAAGAACTTGGCATTAACTGTGAATGCAGAGAATAGCACATGCACGCTAAATTCTAAGTCCTTGCATCTCAAAGTATATGTTTTTATTTCAGTTTTAGTCTTGGTGATATACCGCCATAATTTTCCGCCATTTTTTCAATGGGAGACAACTTTGATTTTCTCAATGCTTCTCTGGAATACGAAACCTTCCAGACGGCTCTTCAAAAACAAGGAAGAATTGGCCCAGTAGAAGTAAATTCTTTCCTTAAAAAGCTGACGTCCATGAGAAGGGAGGCAAAAATGATGACAGAGTTCCTTCCCTGAAAGTGTATCAATTCATAATTGAGCCGCGATCCGACAAAACCAACAATGTGGTTGTGCGCCCAGCGTAGACTTAGATCAGCCTGAGCATCCACCCAGTTTGTCAGACTCTTTGTTTAAGTGCTCAAAAGGTAGCTAAGGGTCTAAGCTACCACTGGGCGGATGCCCAGGCTGATCTGAGTCTGCGCTGGTCGCACAACCACATTTTTGGTTTTGTCGTGTCGCGGCTCAATTTAATTTTATTAAATTACAATTTATTCTTAAAACCACTGAATCCAGAACATCACCCACGGCTGTTTAGTAATGTTTCAAACATTATGAATAAAATCAATGTATAATTGTAACCAATTCTTTCAGGGCATAATACGGAATGTTTGTATAAGAGACAGACCATGTTAGTGGTTGCTGAAATTGTTTCAGTTTCACAATAACTTGTTTTACCTGCAGTTCATGAGCTGAAAAGTGACTTAATAAAACCGTAATTAGCCTAACTATTGCGACTAAGAATCTAAGTGAATGCCGTAAAAAAAAACCCTAAAAATTGGGACACCCAAAATTATGACTATAATTGTTCTGAAAATGTAACTGTTTGATTTTACAATGCTGTAAAGCTTCCAAGTGATGCAGACGAAAATGGCAAACTGTGTAGACCCTAACCACACTGTCCCAGTAGCAGTCTGGTCTGGGTTTACACTGTTTGCCTAGACCTATCTTTAGTTTAGACCTATATCACACTGTAACAACAAAACAGTGAGAGCAGTACCCGAGTTATTTACCATTCTGCTAGAAGTTGGTTATATCGCCTAGCTGATCGTAGTCTCGATATTTAAATTTTATGGAAACTGGTTAGAAAGGGCAAATACGGTACATTACTGAATTGGTTCAGAAATGGTATTGACTGCCGCCTTGGCTGAAATCGATGCATGCGATGCAGAAGTGGAATTAAGCGACATGTGACTTAGGCCGCTAGGCTCATTTCCAATAAAAAAAATTTTACGTAGCGCAGGGCAAAATAATGTTTTAATTTCATCATTACTTCACGAACTTTATTGAAACTTTGGGTTCCCTATTGTATTACCCATAACAATTCATGCCACACAATGCAGAATAGTCTGAACTTTAAATAACAAGAGCTCCGCTGAGCGAGGCAATATACGCCCGTTTGGGCTTACAGTTGCAAAGGAAACAAGAGATGAGAAAACTATGTCTGGGGCCGTATTCATAAAACGACTTAAGTCGTTGCTATGCTGTTGCTAAGGCTGAATTTCTATGAAGGAGATTCCCTACAACTATGAAATTTGCTCTGGAGGAACAGTCTTCCTACAATTATGAAATTTGCTCTGGAGGAACAGTCTAATAAGACTGTTCCTCCAGAGCAAATTTCATAGTTGTAAGGAAACTCTTTTATGGATATTTAGCCTTAGCAACAGCATAGCAACCACTGAAGTGGCTTTATGAATACGGCCCCAGTAGCTTAAGTCTTCAATAATGAGGCAGATATAAATTCACAAATAAATAAAGCTAATATGTTTTTTGAGATATGGAGCGGACAAAAACTATTACCTTTTGAGCTGTGACCTTGACCTTTGTTCCGACATTGTTGAAATATGAGTTCTGCACATTGCCTGTATAAGGTGAACTTTTGACTCAAGTTTAACAAAATAAACATTCCAACTTTAAGCCCCAACGGGCGTATATTGCCCCGCTCTTGTTGAGATATGGAACGGACAAGAAGCTAATATGAAATTAGTACAGGAAAAATACAAAGGGGCATAGTTCCGTCAAAACTGAAAGTAAGGACATGATTCTTTTTCTCTGCACATCGTCTGACGAAGCTATATACTTGTGTAAACTTTCATGAGGAAATCTTAAACGGTTTTCGAGATATGGAGCGGACAAAAATGTTACCTTTTGAACTTTGGCCACTGTCCGACATTGGTGAAAATTGCCTCGATAAGGCAGACATTTGACCCAAGTTTCAAAAAATCTTTCAAGGGGTTAAGGAGATATAGAGCGGACACGAACAGTTTACGGACGGAGGGAGGGACGGACGGACGGACGGACGGAGGCCATGACATAATACGACCCGCCTTCGACGGGCGCATAAAAACGTGTCAGATGCACTCCCGGTTGAAAATGCTTCTAGCGTTGATATTTAGTGTTACGCTTGGTTGGTACCTAGTTTGGAACAGCCAGTGTTATAAAGACTATCAATATCAATTTCTTTTATGGGTATCTAATCCGTTTTACAAGTTAACTCTTTCATTTTCTTCACCATCTCCAAAATAAACATTTTTTTCTAATTTCGTTATGTGATATATAATAATATCTACATGTAAATCTATTACAAAATTTCAAAGAATTTTTTCTTCTTTAATAAGAATATATTATCCAGATTGAAAATGAAAAGGAACACCTAAGTCAGCCAGTAGTGTCATATGACGACAATCACGTATTTTTCTGGTTCGTGCACGTGCTAGTAGCGTCAGAGCAAATTAAGTCTATGTTATAAGGTATTTCGATCGCGATTCTACAAAAATTATTTTATTTCTTGGTTTAAAATAGCTTTTCACAAAAATGTTCTTAATATCTATTGTCAAATGCATAAATATGCCATTTCAGAGTAACCGTGAAAATATTTCATGCAAACGTATTTGTAGTCATAAACAAGGGTGTAAACCTATTTAATGATTTCACTTTGAGAAAGTCTTTTCAGGAATCAGACTATAATGACTCAAGCATTTTATTTTCTAAGTAGTGAATAAACATTCTAATGCACTTACGTATGTAACGCGACGTCTGATTGGATAACGTCGAAAATTTGCGACAGTAAATCCTGCGATATACTGTCGGAAACCCGACGTCATTACGTAACAACGCTTCTCATTGGTTGACGTCTGGTTTTACGTCGCTGAAAGCGTTTGTTATGGGTGCAAAGTAGCTCACTTTTAAAGGTGAAAATGTGAAAAGTGCATTAGAATGGGGATAACTGTATTAAGAATTGTCATTTGGTGTGGTAAATCGTCGGTTTTATGGTCGCAAATTGGGTTTTACGGCTCCGCTAGCGCGTCGCCGTAAAACGAAATTTTCGACCATAAAACCGACGATTTCCTCACCAAATGACAATTTTGAGTACAGTTATCCCCTAATTGTTATTTGTGAATGAACTTTTTAGTGTCCTCTGTGACTAGCAGAAGCGAGACAGAGGTTTTACTTTTCTGGTTTTGTCGTCGGCAGCGGCGTTTTTCCTTCGAGTTTTCTGGTTAAGCTAAGTTTTGTGACGTGAATGCGCTGTCAGGCAAGACATAACAATCCGCGGCTTACAGTGTATAAAAACCGTAAAAGAAACAATGGCTGCTGTACCTTTATGCTTACCTTCTTCACTTATGTCGATGCCGATCGTTAAGCAGTGATGGACGAAAATCAGAGCTCCGACGGAAACAACATCTGACCTTCAGTAAGCTGAACGTGGCTTTCTCACATGTGCGCAGCCGAGGTTTGAACACTCAGCAATGAGAGACCTATGGTTTAATAAAGTTAAAATGGTATAAAGTTTGGAAGGAAAATGAAAATAATAAATATAATACTTTTTATTTAAAAACCAATAAATAAATAAAAAAATAAATAAATTCTTTGCATGAGTTTGTATGGTCATACGTTAAGGTATGCTAAGTTTTATGAACATTCAAATGACTACGTCCTGCCGGCTATCCGTAAATTGACGAGGCAATGCTGAAATGCGTCAAGGCAACAAGAGACCAAAATGTCCCAAAACTTGGATCGTTCATGATGGATAAAATGGCGGTGGCCTCACTCAGGACCAGTTTAAGGAGAGACATAGAATCTCCTTCAAAAAGATAAGAAAGAGTGGCACAGGACTCGTTTCGTCATTGTTAAAGAATATCAGCCCGACGACAGTTACAGTGCCGACGTGACTGAACTGTTCTACCGGCTGACGCCAGATAGAACGCTTGAATTTAAGGGCGTTGACTGTCAAAGCAGAAAACAGTGAAGAGCAAGAATAAACGCGCTCATTTGTGTCAAAAGTAGTGGTACGGACAACCGACTCTGTTTGTCTAGGGAAAGTCTGCTTCTGCTCTCTGCTTCAAGAATGCCAAGTCTCTTGGATTAAGCAATAAGACACCAACCTCAAGTCATGGATGACCGGCCGAGCCCTACGAAAAGGTTTGACCAAGTTGACAGAAAATACCAACGCATTGACGCAAAATAACCTTGATCATCGACAACTGCCACATAAAGCGGCTCAAGGTCATCACGCCGATCTTTCTGACACCAAACACAACCAGTTGTACTCAGTCCACGGACCAAGGTGAAATCATATCAGTTAAACAGCAATACAGAAAACAATTGATCACGAAACATCTTCGGGTCATCGACAGGGGTGAAAATTCAACGTCCAATTCGCCTTGTTCTTCTTGCAACTACATGTAGCGTATCGCAGCATCTGCCGACATGGCTCTATCGGCTTGTGAGACACTATGACAGTTTGTGCAGGGACAGCTCGGTTTATATGACGTGCTAAGTAAACAAAGTGACATTGAATATGTGTTTTGATGACGTTGCGCAGTTTTAGCTAGGGCTGATAAAGGACTTACTGTTTTAGAGCATAGACATTCAGTATTTATGTGAAACCCGAACTGAAATAGTGAGTTAGTGTTAAATCTTACGAAGTTTTCTTCAGTGGTCTAACCTTGTGTTCTCAAACTTTGTCCGGTTAGTTAGTTCTGATGTGCTTAGTAATAATATGCTGTAAGCAATTGAGCATTTTTTTTGTAGATATACATGTAGTGTTTTTTTCTGACATGCATTGAATATGCTTGTAAGTTACTCGCTTGATACTAGAAATAACAGCTAAGCAATTTCATCCTGCTGTTGTGCTTTCAATTCTCATAACGATGTTCCCCAGGTGGCTCAACGGAACTTATCAACGGAACGTATCTATAGTTGCACACGCCCGGCACCGTGTGTCGGTCTATCAATTTCTTCCTCCTTATTCCATTCTTTCATATACGCGCAAGTCGATTTACATACACACGGGGAGTTTATAATTAAGAACTACGCTAGGCAATTGAAAATCTACAGTGTATAGATTATAGATTCAACATAGAATCTACTAAGTTAGTTGCCTTTTGTATGAATTCATTGTTTCTCAAGGGTTTTACGTTTCATAAAGTTCTAAGAATTGGGACACCTAAAATAATTACCAATATTTTTCTAAAAAGGAACCGTTTAGACTTACAATGCAGTAATACGTCCGAAAGATGCGGAGGGAATAGCAAATAGTATTGACCCAAATCCGACTACTCCTTTCGGATCTGTGTCTCTACTGTTTGTCCAGACATACTGTATACGCGGTAATTTTCACGGGTTCAAATTTTTGCGGTTAAGGGTCGAAAACCTAAACAAAAATTTTCGCGATTTCTAATTTTTGCGGCTAGCAATATGCGCGAAAAACAAAACTATTTCTTTATCACTTGAGTCAGTTCGTTCATTAACCTGCGGCAGGGCCGCCGCAGGTTAATGAAAGAACTCGCTCAAGTGAAAAATACCAGCTTCTACCGAAGCAAACAGAAACAAAATATATGAACACTGTGTCTACAGAAGACACTTTGTAAGAAACCGGAATTGTTCGCGATTTTAATATTCGCGGTTTCTAAGTGACCGCTAAATACCGCGAAAAATGGAACACCGCGAAAATTACATTCTGTACGGTATTTGTTCAAATACGTAGAAGTTTGACGGTATTCAGTCTGTCTTTTTTTCTGAAGAATCCACATTGTTGAAATGATCTATGAGCTAGAAGATTTTACATATAAAAAGGATGATAAAAATGAAAGGCATCTTCCTGAAATCTTTACATTGAATATTTTCTAAAGCTATTTAAATGATCTTTCGAATGAAGCATTGATTATTCAAATCTGTTATCTTTTAGCCGCCATTGAAATGTAATTTGTTTGGGATATGAAAAAATTCTAATTTTGGGATATGAGAAAATTCGAATAAAACAATATCATATGAAAGAAACATGAAAGGATAATCTTCTTTCTCATGCAACATTTATTGCCAAATGTTAGACACCGAATTAGGTCAGACAGCAATCATTTAACATTTCATTTCCTGCAATGGGTTCATTGCTTCTCTTCGACAGCTCAAGAAAGGAAATGCTCTTCTCTAAGAGCTGACGCCGTTATCGACAGCCTGCGTTCTCTAAGATTACAGAGCTCTAGATAAGAGGGGTATTTGATGATAATTGAGGGATAATTTTCTTTATTTCTCATTGAAACCATATGTTGTGACCCCTCATCTGAACCGTCTCGTTGAGACGGTTCAGATGAGGGGTACAACATATGTTTCTATCCAGAATTAACAAAAATTATCCCTAATTATCACCAAATACTCCCTCTTATCTAGGGCTCTGTAAGAAAGGAAAAAAAGACATAGGTAACACAAGTTTTTAACCTTTATAAAAATGGCAGAAAATCATTGAGGTGTACCACTTGAGCCGCGACACGAGAAAACCAACAATGTGGTTGTGCGTCCAGCGCAGACTCAGATCAGCCTGGGCATCCGCCCAATCTGACCAGAGTCTTCTCAAAGCGCTTAAAAGGTAGCTAAGAGTCTAAGCTACCTTCACGCGGACAGCGAAGACTCTGATCAGACTGGGTGGATGCCCAGGGGCTGATCTGAGTCTGCGCTGGACGCACGACCACATTGTTGGTTTTGTCTCGTCGCGGCTCACTTAATATCATAAAACTTCGCCACTGTTATTCTTCACCAAAGACATTCAGTAAGTATTCCAAGTTTACATAGTACCTATGACAGTTTGCCGATTTTTCGTCAAATTACTTAAGAAGCTAATGTCGAATATTTAAACCTCATTAACAGGAAGATTAATAAGCGCGACTTTGCGATGCTTGACCTTAACTGAACAGTAGGTCATATTGACCTATATTTCATGGTCCAGTATTTTTTGCTTCATATTTTATTACGCCATTGCATGGATAACGGTTTGGGCTAACACTATGTGATCTCATACTGATTGTAGGTCAGTGTGACCCCTATTTCGTGGTCCAGTGATTTTTGCTTCAAATTTCTATCACTATTTTATAGAGTTGCATCATTCAGCGTTACATTGTTTGGCCTGACACTATGAATGATATCATCTTAGTTGAAGGTCAGCATGACCTGTATTTTCATTGTCCAGTGATTATACCTCATATTTCTAACACTGTTTCATGGATTTGCATTAAACTTGGGTCCATGGTTCGTGCTGACACTGTAAGTGACCTCATACTAATTTTAGGTCAGTGTGACTTTTATATCATGGTCCAGTGATTTTGCCTTATATTCTAACACTTAAGCATGGATTTGCATTACACTTGGGTTATGGGTGTGGGCTGACACTGTGAGTGACCTCATACTAATTTGAAGGCAGATTGGCCTATATTTCATGGTCCAGTGATTTAACCCAGTACGTCTAACGTCTAAAACAATTTCACTGACTTCTATTATACTTGGTGTAATTGTACATTTAGATACAGTGGTTGACTTCATATTACTTCTAGGTGACTGTGACCTATATTTTACTGTTCATTGAACTCATGTAATATTTTAGAGCTTTAGGAGAACTGTTTATTTTTACGCTGCGGTCGGTCTCATTTCACCCAGCCTGTATTGTTCAAATTAAACTTGCGCTTGCTAAAATCAAGCTCCCGTAACGTCGCCCTATATTGTCTTCTGTCAATTCTTGTATAATTTAAAGAAGTTTTAATGTTGATTTTTAAAATTTATCACGTCCTGCACAGTAACTCTCCCTGACTTTCTCAAGAAGGGTAAGTGATTTTTTTCTGTCTTTCAAAAACATTTTTTTCTTATCTACTGCATTTTTAGAAAAATATTCTTAAACGAAGTAAACACTACGAGTACTCATAGTAAACAATAATATGTAAATAAAAGTATGCTATCATTATTTTAGGACAAAGGCGGCCTGATTATCCCGCTGACTTTTCAGTTTTTCAGCTATAGACTATCTCACCCTCCTCCCCCCTTCCCGTGCCTCAGTATGTCACTCACAAAGTGGCTTGCTGAGACAAAGGGGTTAGGTATCTGTGTGTGTGTGTGGGGGGGGGGGGGTATAAAGCTTTTCCTCATTTTTATACTTGTTCTATTATGAAAAAAAAAATGCTTTTTACCTTGAAAATCTGCTAAAATATCGAAAAATTATTTTTGTGCCAATGAAAGGACATTAAGGGATTTCAATGCAACACATTTCAATGAAAATTCTGAAGTATACCGAAAGCTCATACTTGACCATTTTTGTAGGCAAATACATTACAACTGTCAGACGTTCTTTACCATTTTACGGTCATTTTGTTACTTTATTGATATTAAGCTTAACCCCATCTAGAATAAATAATAACAAAAGAAACATGACGATGTGTGTTGTCATTAGACTGCATTGTCTCTTATAAACACATGGGGGCATTTTATACTGACATTATCGAACAAGCGGATACATCTATATCAAGTTTAAGATGTATGGCTACGCCGCCATGTTTAATCGCCATGTTTTCAAACGAAGGCAACTTTTGTGACTTCCCCTTTGCTTCCCTTGGCGAAAAAATTCTTACAAAATGGGATCAACTATTAAAGGAAAGAATTTGCTCCTTTAGTGTATGATCTCCATTGAGACGGGAAGCAAAGTTGAAAATTGCAGATTTGCTTCCCCTGAAAGTGTATCCAGTCACCTTAAATTAGATTATAAATTTGTCTGGACAACTGTTTAAATTAAGTCGGGTAAGCACTGGATTTAATAATTTTTAAACATTTCAATGTCATTTAATTAGGACAATGGTTTTCAAACAAATACAGACAAACAAAAAGTCCGAATACAACGCAAGAAGGTTTATTGCTGATGTATCCATGTGCTAATTCAACTCGGACCCCAAGGCATGAACGTTACTTCCTAGGTATATACCAAATCTACATTGAGGTACTCGTAGAAAACCGAAGTGTCAGCCATGGATATAGTAAATATCAACGTTGGAGGAACGATGTTTTCAACGAGATTGTCAACTTTGAAATCTTTACCTGACACTCGTCTTGGAAAACTATCCACAAGCTCGGAAGAATACATTAAAGAGAAAGGTTATTTTTTCTTCGATCGCAACCCGGACTTGTTTCAGAGTCTCCTGGATCTCTATCGTCATGGAAGCTTGCACGTGCCTAGCAATATCTGTGGAGCCACGTTGACAAGAGAGTTGGAATTCTGGCAAATTCCACTCAGCAAGCTACCAAATTGTTGTCTGGCCATAATTTGCAAATACGAAGAGGCGACTGATTCGATGAAAAACCTCAAGTTACATTTTGCTTCAGAGAAAGGTATTTACTTTTTTCGATTTTTTAAATTAATTGCAATCAATCCATTTATGACCACTGGAACCTTTTATCCTTTTCAGATGGATGAGTCTATTTGTTAATTAAGGAGTGTCTGGTTTAGTTTATTCTTACCAGTTTTATTTATATTGAAGAGAAATGCCAATTTGTTTAACGGCATCTGGTCTGGGTCTGGGTTTGCCAATGACCCTTTTTGGTTTAAACAATATTTTATTCATACAAAATATACTGACAAGATATACACATGTAATATTCATTGAGGATCTGAACGGAAGCATATTGCTTATATAGTTCATTTCCTCCTTCATATAATTTACACTATATATTCCGTGCATAGTAACAGCATGACTAACGTATTAATTAAACGTTATTACTCCTTTTTGCTAAGGACTAAATACCAAACAAACAAAATGTCATCGAACGCATAAGCACTACTTTATAGTTTACGGGTATCCTTTTTAGTGGAAGCACTCTTTCATTTTCAACAATACCTGCTTTCTATCTACGTATCAACTCGTGGGGAGAAGGATCCGCTCCCCTAGGAGCAGACTCTTCCGATTCCGCTCCCATCGGAGCAGGCCCCTCCCTCCATGAGCGTTATGAAAGGGTCGCATAATCCAGGGGAAAAAAACAGGAATTCACGTTAATGTTGACCCCTTCAAAAATGAAAACACAAGAATCATGAGGTACACCCATACGTCTTAACAAGATTATAAAAGTTCAGCTGGCGTTCAATGATTAGATATACATATTTGACATGTTTACACACTGTAGTATTAGAGTTCTTTCGGATTAGACGTAGCTGTATAAGTTGACGCATCGGACGCATCGGAGAGGGAGAAATCATTATTGCAATTTTGAAACACATCTATATAATACCATCAAATGTTAGTTTGCAGAAGATAGAAGCATTTGTTTTACATACGATTATGGCTTTTAGTTTTTGTTTAAGAGTTTTGGTGTATGTCTGCCCAATACTTCATTGTCTTCAGCCGCTTAATAATTGGGTGATTTTGGAAATAGTGCATGTCCATCCGTCTTTCCGTTCGACTGTCACACATTCGTTCCCATACTCTTTGAAGTGATTGTAATAAGCCCAGATTTGGCTAACAATGTTATCCTCCCTTGTCAACAATAATATCCTCCCTTGTCCTCAGTTATAACAGGCAATGTCCAAAGTTTTGTTTAGTATTTCGTCGACTGGTTGGTTGCTTTAGGGTGTAAAAGGCCTTTGAGGTAGTATTTCAGTCTATGACAAGTTGCCTGCTAGAGATAGGGGACAGGACAGACGAAAAAAAACCCCAGCCAAACAGTCCTCACTCGCACCTACTGCAAGCACGGTAGACCTTGTCCTGCTTTAAGCCAGTTTACCAATGATTTCTTTTTTACTCTTTGGAGTTCTGTGAAATGGACAGAGGAATGGGTTGCAAGTAATAATTGTCTCCGTGAGCTAGGTTCCGGGCTAACTTTTTTAGATCTCCATAGTCCTATCAGTGGTAATATATCTAAACATAAATCCTTCTGATAAAATAGTAGGCTAATGTACATATATTGCGTCATATAACTGGCTGAAAGTAGGGGTAACATGTTTTTGGAACAATGACAAAAACCATCCTGGTTGCCCGTTGAGATTTTCAATATAAACGAAAGGGGACCCAAATTTGTACATTGTATTTTTGCCATTTTCTTCAAAGTTATGACGGTGAAGGTATTTCCGCTTAAAGTATCCATAGTCCTATCAGCGGTAAAAACTCCT
Organism: Ctena decussata; assembly: GCA_963989385.1. Classification (NCBI taxonomy): domain Eukaryota; kingdom Metazoa; phylum Mollusca; class Bivalvia; order Lucinida; family Lucinidae; genus Ctena; species Ctena decussata. The sequence goes on from OZ022506.1 coordinate 87,637,804, forward strand.
AAACTCAAATCTTTGTAAAAAGCGGTTCAACCTTCACGTTTGGTAATTAAATGTGGGTTGGTGTGCATATATTGAGTCATATAACTTGCAAAAAGTAGAGAAAACAAGTTTTTTTAAAAATAACTAATCGGTCCACAAAATACAATCTCCTGTTCAGGTTTCCCGTCTAGCAATGCTATATAAGCATAGGCGGGATAGTGAGTGGGACTCCACGCCTGTACATTGTATTTTTACCATTTTATGAAATCGAAAGTAGGTCATTTTTGTTGCCAGCTAAAATGACCCTAATGCGTTTTCAAACCCTTTTTATGTGAAACTCAAGGCTGTTTTATTTGTTTAAAGCTGGTTTATAACGGTCGTTTACAATGACGAAATTATAGCGAGAAGCTTGCAGCGATACCTCATGACTAAATTTTTCATGCTGATAGAACTATGTGGCCTTTAAGAACAGCGTAAAAACAACTAAACTCAAATCCTTATGCAAAGCGGGTTAACCTTCACGTTTGGTGATAAAATTTTGGTTCATGTGTATATGTGTATCATTTGAGTCAAATAATTTGCAAACACAGGGAGAACATGGTTTTGAAAAGTAAAAAGTATGCAAAGACCAGGAACTGAAACAATCAAAATCCAAATCCAGCCCTCAAACCATAGTTGGAAACAACTAAGATTACAAATAATCAAGATACAGAGAACATATGGCCAACCGAGTGAGCAGCTTGTTCCCAAAAGGTGGCCACTCAGCAACCCAAACCGAACCAAAAATAATAAGAACATACATAAGGTAAAACATCACAGAAACTCTGACACCAAAAACAGGCAACAGAGAACCACAACAGAACTACCGCCTTGGAACGGTCAGTAATGAATTACTGGGGGGCTTAAATCGATTTTACAGGCCCAACCTCACCCTCAGTTTCTGAAGTGGTACAAAACGTTTAGTTGGTTGTTCGGTTCGCATGATAACCCTCTAACTCGTCAATGAATCATCACGGTAAACACATAAATCAAATTTCAACACCATGAAGAAGCAAAGACGGGGACTCAACAGATACAACGGGCCGTCTGACAGGTGGAGATCCCTGTCCTGCCAAACAACCCCACTTGAAAAATGAAAAATTGCTCCAAAATTTCCGGACCCCCGTCAAGCAATGTAGTATAAACAAAAAACAGGACAACGAATGAAGTCTCATGCCTATACATTGTATTTTTATTTATTTATTTATTTTTGTCAGGTGTATGATATCGAAAGTCGGTCATTTCAGTTGCCGACTACAATGACATTTTATCTTAATTCTCAAAGGCGTTTTATGTGAAACTCGATGTTGTTTTATTTGTGAAAAGCAGGCTAAAAACCGTCTTTTACAACTTCAAAACTGTAGTAAAAGGCTTGAAGCGGTACCTCACTATAAAATATCTCACGACAGAGCAAATGAGCCTTCAACCGCTAGCTATATTCCAATACAGAGAGAAAAAGCAATGACTATTGGGTAACTCTCAGTGCATGGGCATACTACTTATTTGGATAGCCCTACTGTGCTTGCAGTAGCTGCGGGTCGGGGTTGTTTGGCTATTTTGTTCTCTCGTCTATCTCTATTTTCTGTCGCCCTCTCTCTGGGAGAAGAAGGCTCGACATAGTCTGAAATAACGTCTCAAAGAGCCATTAAACCCAAACCAAACAAACCAACCTGATTCCCCTTCGGCAGATGCAAAAGCGGGACATTTAATGGGCCCCATGCCTGTACATTGTATTTTTATCATTTAAATCAGGCTTATGATATCGAAAGTGTGACAAAAATCAATTTTCAAATCCGTTCTATGTGGAACTCAAGCTTGTTTTATTTGTTTAAAGTCGGCAGTGAAAACCTTGCGGCGGTACCTCATGATAAAATATTTCATGAATGTTTACCATGATACAGCAATGGGGCGTTTAAGCTTTAAGAGTTTCATGGTGTAGTTTAAACAAGAATAACAGTGCCTTGCTTATCCCTTTTAGAACAGCAAGACATGCAAAATAGGTTACTAGAGCCCATAAGTAAAACGAGAGTTCCGCGAAACACTATGTCGCACCTGCTTTGCACCTTTACATTAAAAACTCAATCAAAACACCATTTTGTCACACATGCAAATTTGGTCAAAATCCATTCAGTAGTTTATGAGATATCAATTCATGTTTTTCGCTATTTTTAGTAGCGGTGGATGGCGGCTGTTTTGGATGGTCAATTTGAAACATCTTGAAGTAGCTTCATGCAAGGATCATTCTGGAACAAATTTGATGCAATTTCATTCAGGGGTTCTAGAAAAATTGTCATTTTCAGGTTTTTCTACATTAGTTACCATGGCTGGCGGCCATCTTAGATGGTTTCCAATCACTTAATTTGAAAGAACTCCATTAATGAACAATTCTGACCAAATCTGACCAAAATCCGTCCATGTTTACTTGAGATATTGGAAGTTTAGCAAAGTAAGGCTTGTAAACAGAAAGTAGGGCACTGTGACCTAATTCCGCTACATTTTTTATTTTTATTTTAATGTTTTAATCCCTTGATAATAATAACAAAAAATATTTGATGAAATGTTTCGTGCAATACCTCCGACATGGTCTAACTATACATTTGAAACAGAGTTTAGATAATAATATTTGCTAAATGTGACTTTAAACAAAAAAATAAGATAATTTTTTAAACTATCGCGGACCGCGCTCGAAATCCCATCATTGGACAAAAATAATCTATTCATACGTCACAATCACGTGCACAAATAAGAAAAATACCTGGACATGATCAATGATCACATGACACACGTGGTCTAAATCGATACTCTTACAGGTTGTGGGGAAGTAGGTTATTTGCATTTTAATTTGAAGATTATTTTTCATTCCACATTTGTCGGAAAAAACATCCATTTTCCCAAAGCTGGTACGGTTAATTATGAGACTATTACATATGGTTTAACGAAATTTTGTTAAAATATTAAATTTTGAGCCGCGACATGAGAAAACCAACAATGTGGTTGTGCGCCCAGCGCAGACTCAGGTCAGCCTAGGCATCCGCCCAGTCTGATCAGAGTCTTCGCTGTCCGCATGCAGGTAGCTTAGACCCTTAGCTACCTTTGAAGTGCTTAGCAAAGTATCTGAAAGGAATGGGCGGATGCCCAGACTGATTTGAGTCTGCGCTGGTCGCACAACCACATTGTTGGTTTTCTCGTGTCGCGCTCTTTTGTTTCTGAAAACATGAAATAAACGAGGGAAACAATCTTAAATAAAGCCACGGCCTAATTGAAATTTGAGAAACTTGGATTCATTGGTTTTTGAGAAAAAAGTCATTTGTATGGACTTCAATGCTAGGGTCGACGTAATTGTGAACGGACGGACGAACGGGTTGACGGACGGACGGAAAACCGGACGCCTATTATCCCCGTGACCCCTCACCCACCCAAAATAGCCACCTTTCACCCCCCATGGCCCCGGGTCATTCCCCAAAAATCCAAAAAAGGTATTTTGTTCAAGCTACTCCTTGTAAGAGCACACCATGAATATTATTACTTCCCTTGTGTAAGTGTTGTAACGAATAAAATGCATTATTTCATCTGCTTATTCTTCCCTTTTAGCTTAGATTATCAAATATATATATATTGTAAAACATATGAGGTAATGCTAGAAAATGATTTGTAATCGGAAGTTTTCTATAATAGTTTCTCTTTATCAATTTATTTCATATGCAAACTCAGTTAGTCAGCTGTCTATGAAATTGATTTATTATTGGAACGGAAACTCAGAGAATTGAGAACAAACTGGACGGACGCTCGGCGCCCCGTTACTGCGGCTATGGATACGTTCCGCTGAGGTGCGGGGGTAACGTCGATATGAGAATTGAAATATGATGATAATTGAGAACAAACAAACAAACAAAAAATAGTCGAGCAGCTTGCAACAACAACAATTCTCCTCCTCGAATTGGAACGGGGACAGACAGACTCGGTGCCAGGATTTGTTCCGCTGAGCCTCCTGGGGAAAATTCGTATGAGAATTCTCAAAAAAAAAAAGAAAAGAGAAGTTACTGCAAAACGGAATAAATTCCGAAAGAATAAATCAACCAAAGGCTGAGACGGTATAAGAATCCCTTTGCAACGATACAGGTGGGCTCGAGTACCAACGGATCCACTAGCGCATCGACGACCCATGTGTTAGCTATGACGTAATAGGAATCGTTACACCACCGGTGGCTGATTATCCATCCTCGGGATGGCTACCCAAGGTCGGGTGGGGAAGAAATTGAGAGGCCGCGGACCACCATGCTCAATTACACGTCAACCATCAGTACCCCCTGGGAACCTTGGAAGATGGACCATTGGCATGGTGGGGGGGCTGAGGCACCTGTAGCTCTGAAGAGGACCGCCGAACTATGTCATCAGCAGTCCACCAAACCAACCAGCAGACAGACAGTGGTCAGGAGGCAGGCCCTTTGCCTCTGACTCCTGGCCCTTTTCAAGGCCTTCCAGCCGAGCACTGGTGCCTGGGACATTGTGCAATAGTCGGAATTAACTTAAACTATAGACCATTGGCAGTTCACTTTATGCCGTTATTCTAACTCACAACATCTTACTGAACTCACATCTTTCGTCCGGGCTTGAAGATTGGCCTGGAATGCAGGTCAGTTCTTCATCCTGATAGCCGCCTGTGAGTTAAACGACTAATCTGGATTGTCCTGGGTAGCCCCCATGTGCCTCTGGTGCCCAGCTATCTTAAAAATCCTCGAATGGAAATTGAATTTTAGACAACTAATCGATCCCTTTCCGATACGTCCGGATACGTTCAGATACGGCTACGTTTACAGATGCGTCTTATCCGAAAGAACTCTATTAGCATGAATTAAAGATAAGACAGAAAAAAATAGAAGAGTGATAGAGAAGAAGTGAGAATAAGAGCACTGTATGGTGGCTTCCGTGATCACGGCAGCCCCTCATGTAGCCCGGGCATTAGTAGGGTCCAACAGCCGTCGCCAGTTGACATAAGGGGACCCAAATTATGAGCGGACAGACGGTGAAATAGTGTTCTACGATAGTGGAGCCTGAGTAAAGCAAGACACAAGTCAATGTCAAAAATAATTTGCTCATGGTGAAACTCCAAAGGGTCCAAAATGGCAAATTAGAATCGTTTACTTGCTAAAATAAATTGCCGAACTTGTTTAAATATGTTATCGTTCACATCTAGGGGCGCATCTGGAATTCCATTCAGTAGTATCGATAAAGTCAGCGGTCGGGGCAAGTTTGAGAAATAGCGAATCCTCAAGTTGTGGTAATTTACACAAGAAAGCAGAAAATGGGAAGCAGTTTCAGTTAACCCACATGAACAAAGAGGGCTATCAATTATATTTTTTAGATACAATTGTTGGTTTAAAGAGCTACATTCAAGTCTAAGTCTTGTATGGTAACTTTGTCCTTCTCTTGATATTTGAATATTACTGTAATAACTCGGAGGTTTAATTACTTCAGCACTGGCAGAGTTAACTCTGGTTCTAAAGAGGCTTAGGGAGGAAGCATTTCTTACTTCTTGATCTAAGGTATTCCAGTCTCTAAGGGCTGATGGTAAAAAGGAGTTAGTAAATACTGCAGTACGCGAGACTGGAATAGCAAAGTATTTTTTATTCCGAAGTGCGTAACCTGTCAGTGCTTGTACTCTTGGTGGTAATAAGGACCTAAGATATTCGGGTGTTTGACCATTAATAATTTTATACAGTTGATAAAGTTTGTGTTTGTTTCTGCGTAACTGGGGCGTTTCCCAACCTGTATCCCTACATAATCTATGTATGCTACATAATTTTGTGCCACCAGTAACGATTCGAGCAGCCTCAACCTGCAATGTGTCTATGTATCTTTTATTTGTCAATGTGCAATTGTCCCATATTATATTTCCATACTCTAAAAGGGGTCTTATATAGGTTGTATATAATTTATTCAATGTACGCCTGTCTAAGGTGAACTTTTTTCCTACGTAATGATCCTATTCTTATCCACGCTTTTTCAGAAATTTGATTAATGTGACAATTCCATTTTAAATCATTTGAGATTGTGAGTCCGAGGTGTTTGTGTTGCGTGACTTCTTTAACTTCAGTACTTCCCATTTTAAGACGAGGATGAAATTGGTTACTGTGTTTTCGTGATATTAAGAGGGATTCAGTTTTGTTTGGATTAAAATCAACTAGCCAAGTCAGTCCCCAATCAAATAGTTTTCCTAAGTCTGTATTTAACTGTGAAGCTGAAGATAGTGGATTCTCTACAATTATGTACAAACTAGTATCATCAGCAAAAAGCCTGATGTTAGAATCTATATTTTGAACCAAGTCATTGATATAAATTAAAAAGAGAGTGGGACCTAAGATTGAGCCCTGGGGGACACCTGCTGGGACTTTTTTCCAAGATGAGCAGAACCCTTTAATGCAGACGCGTTGTTGCCTATTATTTAAGTAGTTTGAAAACCAGTCAATGATATCATCTGAGATCCCTATGCATCTAAGTTTAAAGAGTAATCCACGATGCCACACTCGGTCGAAGGCTTTACTGATGTCACAAAAGACAACCCATATTTCTTTACTTGCATCAAGAGCTTTAGAAAATTCATGATACAGAAAAAGAAGTTGGTTTGTAGTTGAGTCCCCATTTGTTGCCCCCCAGAAGCTAAAGCAATTTCCCAATTTCAATGGCAATTTTAAGACTGGAAACATTAGAGAAAAACTAGGAATGATGATAAAACTTAGGGTTTTTATATTAGGACTTTTGTCTTTTAGAGTGTTTATTTTGCCATAATGGTTTTGTCTCCCATAAGCTAGTGACTCTTTTGCAATTTAGTTTTAGTGGAAACATTTACTTAAGTAATGTGGCAGATTAATAATACATGTATGTGAATGTTGTACATGATGTTTTTGTAAATGTATGCACATGCGGGTCTGCTGGTGTAAACCAATGGTAGATAATATTAAGATATTACTATAAATATGGGGGTCTGGGGGGCACAGCCCCCCCCAGAAGCCAGAGACATCATAAAAACTCAATTCCAATGGAATTATCTGCAGACTATATTTTTTTTTTGAAATTTTTTGGTGGAGACAGGGGTTTTTTTTCTTTTACTTTTGAGGCCAGATTATTTTTTTGAACCCCCTTATGAGCCAGGTTATTTTTTTCTTGCATATCCAAAGACAGGGATTTTTTTGGATAAATATACCAGCTCCCCCCCCCCCCCCCCCCCCCCCCCCCCAGAATATCAAATGGTCGGTCTCTAATCCGTTATCAGTTTCTACAGTAGGAATAGTTTGTTGTGTCGAATCATATTTCAAAAATTTGGATGCAGTTTTAAACCATGACCTGCTTGATGATGGCAGACGTTGCAGATCCATGGCTAATTCATCAAAATGACCCTTTTTCTTGGACACTACGTCTATCAGGGCTGGCAATTATGTCATTTTCCCCGCCCCCTCTGACACCCCTCCACGCACACACTTCCTCGAATTTACCCTCGCCAGAGCCAAAATTGTGCCTTTAAGAACTGCCCTAAACTTGGAGGGGTTTCTCTTTCACGGAAAGCAAACAGGAAGTCACAAACGGTTCCTCCCTTGGTAAAAGCTACTTGAAAGAAAATGTGAGCCGCGACGCGAGAAAACCAACAATGTGGTTATGCGTCCAGCGCAGACTCAGATCAGCCTGGGCATCCGCCCAGTCTGATCAGAGCCTTCGCTGTCCGCATGGAGCTAGCTTAGGCTCTTAGCTACCCTTTAAGCGCAAAGCGAAAACTCTACTCAGATTGGACGGATGCCCAGGCCGATCTGAGTCAGCGCAGGGCGCACAACCACATTGTTGGTTTTCTCGTGTCGTGGCTCATGTATGCATGGATATGAATATGAACATCAGTTGAGTCTACCCTCTTGTAAGCCTAACCAAATGTATGTAATTACAATGTGTTTTACAGAATAATAGCTCTGTTGTTCTTATAATTATTGTTCGTGAGCAGAAATTATCACTCTATAACTAACACATCATTTATTGCTTGTATGCTTTTAAAGAACAACACTGCTTTCTTAATAATAAAACCTGAATTTAGCTATTTGAAGCGAATTTCTTGATCGTATATAGGTCTAATTTGCTTCTTTTTTCATCTTATTGGCTGTCTACTTCCAGGTGGCTCTCTCGTTCACCGTCTTAATTTGTAATTTACAGTGGGAACGCGTATCCATGGCGGAGTGATATTTTTATATAGATAGCAACGAAATAACGTTCGAAATTTCTCAGACTCAGATTCAATTGACGAACGTGTCGCAATTTCAGGCCGATGCTTTGTCGGCGAATCAAGCTACACAAAGCCGAAAATAAGATATGGTTTTATTCCTTACATCTTAATTTAATTCTCTATGCCTTTAAGAGCAGAGCTAAACACCGAGATATTCTGCAATCGAACGTTTTACGTGATCATGTAAAGACGACTCTTATCCGCCAACTTCAACAGCAATTTTCAAAATAAATCGACTTTCTCCCGTCGGCGGACATATGCCATGAAAAACCATGGTGTCTGCCCTTTCTCCATTATAAAAATTAAGTAATTCGGTGTTTGGGACAATTTCCTTTGCAAAATAATGTTTAGGTACCCTATTTCATTTTCTCAAATTAATGGCGGATTTTTTACCTGATCGATAGACAGCAAAATGATCTGTAATAAATTTAAACATTACCGAAATGTTCTTGAATCCTGAAATCCGACACACGAAGAGGAACGCATCTAGTAATTCAACATACAACAATCTTTTTTTCTGTACTTTCTTCAGAATGATTGGGAAAAGAATTCTGATCAGTAGCCTACACCATACTGTAAACAAATCGATCGATTTATGACAGTTGTGACGCAATTACAGAACTGCGTCAACTGTTTCAAACTTCGCATTTACTTGCTTATAAGTTATTAAGACCGGTAGATTGTGGTCACAATCAGAGGGACTGCTAGAAAAAAAATAATTTTGCCATCCAATTAATCCTGCACGTGCCAATATTTCAAAGCCTCTCCTGCAACTCACACGATCAACCTATCCAACTTAAGGCCTCTCTACCCCCCCCCCCCCTTCTTCCTCCACCCTTGAGGCTTCCTCCATCCCCAACCCCCACCCTACACACACACACACACACACACAACTTTTAACCTTTCTTTTACATGAAAAACTAAGCAAAATATAATAGATGTTTAGCCATAACAAATACTTGCAAAACTTCATGGACTAAAATCCTTGATTAAAAAATGCAGTGTAGACCTGGGTTAGACTGTACTATCAAAACAGCAGTCTAATCAGGGTCAGTACTATTTGATTTTCCCAGCAATTTCGACACACTGTCAGATGGTGAAAGTGGTAGGACAATTGCAGTAATGAAGATTTTGTTTCAACTTTAAGCTTAGAAAATAACTTGGCCATACATACTTATACACTCCTTTACACTCCATATAATTTCAGCCAACATTGAGAAGCAGCATATGTACTGTTAAATGAGCTTTTGAGCATTTAAATTGCAGTATGCATTTTTATAACATAGGTTTTGGCCCTCTGTGGAACTACCTTAATGAGGAGTTATAATGAGGGGTTACAACATATATATTTACTTGTTAGTTGTTTATCCCCTTTTTAAGAGTGTAAACAACTAACAAGAATTTATTGATTCTTCCTAAGAAGAAACCAGGGATTTAATAAAATACATTTTATTATGAAATGCCAGGTGTGTCAAATACTAGCTCATCAGGTGGGGGTGGGGGCTGTCAGCTCTGCAATGCCCTTGGTTCATAAATTAAATGCCACAGTGTGTTTATATACTCAGTGATCTTTTGAGGGATTTAATCTAACTGTTGCCAAAAATCTCATGGAAATCTATCAGAGGGGCAAATCTCATGCAAAAATTATTTAATTTATGATGAATGGTACCTTAACTTTTCATTGAGAATGGAGAATTTCTCAAAATTTTAGTTCAATGTGATGTGTTCTCTAATATGATTCTGAGTCACACTCACAAAAAACAAAACAAATAAAAAGCACAGCTGTCCAGCAAACCAGAAAACTTGATTAAATATGTGGCAAAGGCTCAGGACTTGGTAATCTATTCTCTAAGTTGAATAATGGTAAGATATAAACATGATTAAACAAGAAAAATAATAGGCCAATATCTAGTGAGCCAAAGTGGAGTTATTCTTTATCATTTCTCTTCAAGTAAAATGTACAGTATGTTGTGGTGTCTCATCACAGTTGCTTTTGATCAAAAATTAAAATTTTAACACAATTTTCAAATGAACAAATTAGTACTATATAGGTATTCTAAATGTATAAAGCTCTGATCAAATTATTATATTCACATGCAGTCTGACATTGCCCTTCAGTGTTTTCCCTATATTAAAGTATAAATAAATAAATAGCCAAAATAAATTATAACATATGTACATAATAAGAAAAAAAATCTGGAGACAGTTCCACAAGTGATGGTTTTATGATAATGATTATACAAAGACTCAGCTGGAGCATGATAGCAATTCTGGGAATTCTGTCTTATCCAGCCATAAAAACATTTGTTGTTATCCATTAATAGAACCATCTATGCTCTTGCTGAAGTGCTTCTAATGAGAGGGCACAACAGGTGTTAATATGAAGCCCATTGATGCTGGTGCAACAATTATGGTGGAACTGTGTAATTGTTTTCATTCTAACATAGTCTTGACTTGTAGAAGGACAAACAGCATTATGCAACATTCCACATAAAGTGCAGGGTCCATCAGTTAGCAGGGCATGCCCCATTCATTATTTTGTGCACTTATAATGATATAAAAAAGCTTGCTAGCATAATAAAGTCCTAAATATTTGGCCAATAAAATCCTCTGTGAAATTGCTTTTTAATAGGTTGGGGTGTGTGTGTGTGTGTGTGTGTTTGGGGGTGGGGATAGACAGGAAGGGGCTACCTCTCATTCAACTGCACTAAACTGCATCCCTTTACAGTCATGACTCATCATTTAATGTCTGTCATCAAGCTTTTCTCTCTAGTAACTTAATAACTGATTAGTAATTACAAGTTTCTTAGCTTTGGTCAGAAGCTGCAAACATTTAAGATGGATTAAATTAATCAGGAAATATAATTTTTTTTTTATTTTTCAGTTTATGGTATCATTTCTATTAATATAACTTCAATATGAGCCTTTTAATTTTCTTTATGAGATTTAAGCTAAAACATAGCTTTTGGCATTTAATTCTATAGAATATGTATTTCTTCATGCCCCTTTCCCCTCCTCCCATCTCAGCCACAGGCCAATCATAAAAAGTATTTTGTTTGCAGTTGCCTATTAACTAGGATTTTTGGAGAGTACTTAGGTAGGTAGGCTTTCTTTTTAATCCCTGCAAACTATGAAAACAACAAAACAAATAATAGTTCTACAAAAAATGTCACACACAGTTACAGTAATTACCCATAATACTAAGATAACAGCATCCTACATTTTGAACATATCTATATCACCCAAAAATGGAGTACCCAAAATGTGCAGGTATTAAGGAACAATTGCTGACCCAGATCAGACTGCTCCTGGGTCTACACTGCTTGCTCAGACCTAATTGTCTTACTATGCAGGTTGATCACGGTAAATGTGCCGTTAAATAAAAAAAAATAGATCTAGGGTGTCCCAAGTGGCCATCTTTTTTTTGTGTGGGGGGGGGGGGGCGGGGGGGAAGGAGGGGTAAGGTGAATTTTGGTGTGTAGGTAAGCAGTTGCTATCTACCCACCAAAAGTGCAGGGTCCAGACTCAGGGGTAAGGTGAATTTTGGTGGGTAGGTAGGCAGTTGCTATCTTCCCACCAAAAGTGCAGGGCCCAGACTCTTTTTTTGGAAATTTTGGGTGGAGCCAGGTTATTTTTTTTTCACTGATTTTTGAGGCCAGATTATTTTTTTAAATCCCCTTATGGGCTGATTTATTTTTTACTTGCATATTTTTTCTTCCAAAGACAGGGATTTTTTTCGAAAAATATACCAGCCCCCCCCCCAACAATATCAAATGGTCGGTCCCTTAGCGCCTAGCGGGACAGGGTTTTGGCAGATTTATGAGGAAGGACAAGCTGTCTCTTGTACTTTTTGTTGGATGCCTTCTGAAATGGTACGTGTGTGTTGAGGGGGTGGGGGCGGGGGTGGGGGCGGGGGGGTGGCGTCGTTCGGGACAGAATTCTTTAGAAGAGCGAGTGGTCTCAGAATGTGGGGCGCGTTATCTTGGGGGAAGTTGTCTGGGGGAGTTTTCTTAGAATCTGGGGCGAGTTGTCACCTGAAGATGGGGCGACATGTCTTGTGGCTTTTTCGTTTGTCAAACTTTGTGGTTGACCAGTGTGTTTGTTTTGCTTTCTCTCGTTCTCGGCGTGTAGCCTAAATTCAGAAGCCCAAAAAATCGCAGGCAGACAGACTAACGCAAAATCTTAATAAATTCACAGTATGCTAAATGATTACAAGCTTTACTATACCATAAACGAAGAAACAGTTGGTCTCCTCAAGTCGATCCAGCTGAAAAAATGTCTGTGTGTTGACGAACGCACGTGCCATGTATACGTAAAAATGACCAACTTCATTATCGATTTTCAAACTAAATAGACTTTCTCCCGAATATATACCACGCTAAAAGACGGTCGAATGTATGAACTACGGTTCAGTTATAATGGCATCTAATTTGGTTTTTGGGACAATTTTCTTTGCAAAATAACTTTGGGGTACTGTCGTAGGGTTTTACTTTTCTGAAAAACGGTTGTCAAACTGTGATCGTTGTTTTGGGTGTGTAAACTGCATTGAGGTGCCGATATGCGTCTGATTTCAATAACAAAACATCAAATTTCATTCTGATCTGGTCCGTTGGAAAATTATGACTGCATATCTTATCAAACGAGCATTATTTTGGGACTGTTTCTGTTCAAAATTTCCCGCCATCTTTTTCCGGCGAAAAAAGAGATTATTTCTTTGTGCGTAGACGACCGTTCAGAAAATGAATTACTCAAATGTGATGAGTCTGCGTTCCAACTGTTAGTCAAATTTTCGAAAGGTTTAAAGACACCAGTACTGAGTTTAATGTAACAGTACGATAGAGAACATAGTCAAAAAAATTGGTTTAAGGCAATTCGTAATGTTTGCAGGGAGGGGAGGAGTGGGGCGCCGTTTTATCCGGTTTAAGGCTATGCGTAATGTATGCGGGGAAGGGAGGAGTGGGGCGCCGTTTTATCCCATATCTTTAGTTGGCAGCCAAACTACATGTATCAAGTGCATCTTATTTAGCTACAGGGACAGCAGATCAGAATAATGTTTCGATTTACTTCTAACAGATGAAGCTACTACCATGAACGAGCCTGGAAGACATACATTTTGTGTTATTAGGCACCATCTTTGGTTGTTTTTGACCTCTAGAAATTCTTCTCGGGCCGCTAAGGTAAATACAGAGTACCACATTTATCTGTATCAATGTTAAATCTAGTTGAATTATCTGTTTCTGTAACCTATTGAAATCCCCTAGGAACAAACTCTTTTAAACAATATTCATTCATTATAAAAAAGGTTACAGAACAGTACAATAAATAACATGGTTCAACTAAATCATCTCCTGAGACAAGACTCTCTTTCTCTGAAAAGTAGACCCAATTTGGAAGAGCGTCATCTACAGATAAGCAAGCAGGAAGTCTCAAAAGTGGTTTTGAAAAGAACAGTAACATTCACAAGTATACCCATATACCATAATACATTCATAGGTAACGTGACGGATGGTGTCATTTTCATTACGGCTCGAAACATTTTCAATTGTCCACAGTCTGATGTTTCAAATTCTCCATGCAGTTTTTATAATTGACGAAATACCCTTTTCAAATTCATTTCAATTTAGAAAGATCATTAGTTGAAATGCAAAGAGGAAAGCAGTATATAGCACACATACATGTGCACACATACATGCGCACACTGTTTTGTCAGTTTATGAAAAATCTAAAGTTTTGACTTTCAAACAAATGATCCATTCCCAAAGATTACATTATTTTTAAATAACTAGCATCTTTATATTAATTTCTTTTTCAATTGTTGCCAAAAAATTCTACATGCATCTGTTCACTTATTTAATACCATCCCTTAGTTTTTCCAATGTTTTTAGATAAGTGTCAACTACTTATTTTCTTATTGTTTCATCTTTTTAGGTATTCAATGCCATGTACTATCTCTTGGTCATATTATCAGTGATGATATTCGTCCTTGGTACCCACCCTGCAGCACGAGATCCGATCGCCACCTTCGACGAACTGTGGGATTATGATTATTGGAACTACACATGGTGGCAAAATGTTAGTTTCAATTCCACATATGATTTCGGCGACTATGAAACAAATCCCAAAATTATAATGTACTGGACAACGGATCTGAAACCGTCAGTTAAAACAATAGATACCGCTTGTACAATATTCTTCGCTGCTGAACTTATTTTAAGGATGTTGTGTTGTCCCTCTATTCTGAGATTCTTAAAATCTATCCTTAACTGGTTGGACATTATTATAACTTTAGCGCTCGTGACAGCTTTTGTAATGGAACAAAATATAAGCAAATCTTCTATTCGGCGGCGGTATTTTGGTTGTATGTTGTCTGCGGTTCTCTGGTTATTCTGCGAATAGTTCGCTTATTCCGGCTTACAAGAGATGTTGAAGGAATCCGGGTCCTAACATTAGCTGTGAAGACCAGTGCTAAACAGTTGTTGATTTTGGGCGCCACTGTTTTGGTCGCGATGGTACTATTCTCTTCGGTCATGTATTATACCGAGTTAAACGAAGGTGACTCGTCTTTCACAACTATACCGTATACAATCTGGTGGAGTATTATCACCGTGACAACGGTTGGCTATGGTGACGCCACGCCTTCCACTACAGCTGGATATATTATAGGAGGTTTGTGTGCAGTATGCGGCATACTTTTGTTTGCCATGCCAATAGCAATTGTCGCCACGACCTTCGATGATTTAAGTTTTCTAAATCGAGTACGAAAACTTGAAGAAAAGCTTAAGAGGAACCTGAATGCTAGTACGTCGGAAACGTTTCTTGAGACGAAGATGATAGTTAATAAAATTCATGTTAAACCTGATATACCGCAAAAATTTTAAAACTAGAACTGTCGGAGAATCCGACTATACCCTCGCTCAACAGCTTTAGTAAAATAGTGTTACTTTTATTACATGGAGAGAAACAACTCATTGTCAATATGTATACCCAATATCAAATATTCTACTTTAAATTTCCATGATATATAGAATAAGAAATTTCAAATGGACAGAAAAAAACAAGTCATTGTCAACTCATATACCGAATATGAAGATACTACCTTGAACAGTTGCTGAGAAATCTTTTACGAAAAATTACAGTACTGAATGCATGGAGAGAATACACGGAGAAAAAGAAAATTGAACAAATACAAGAAAGAACAAACTGGAAAAAGCTGGTTCTCTATCTGAACACTAAATATGAATTTTCTGTCATACATGGCTTTGGAGATAGCTTTGACCAAAAAAGTAGAAAGAAAGAAAAAGGAAAAAATACAGAAAAACAAGAAGGAGAAGACTGAATCTCACTCCCACAATACATCAAGTAATTGTCAATATATACACCAAATATGAACCTTCTACCTTCAACAGTTGCTAAGAAATCTTTTACGAAAAATTACAGTACTAAAAGCATGAAGAGAAAGAAAAATGAACAAATACACGAAAGAACAAACTCAGGAGGAAACCAGTTTGCTATCTCACAATACAACTTGTCATTGTCAATCTGTTTACCAAATATGAACTTTCTATCAGACGTGGTTGTGGAGATATCTTTGACCAAAAATGGAGAGAAAGAAAAAGGAACGAATACAAGGAAGAATAAGCAATAGAACGCTGGTTTGCAATCCTACAATACAACACATTGAGAAACCTTTGACGAAAAATTTTGATTATATGCGGACGGACGGAAGGAAGGACTAACGGAAGGACAGACGGACGGACAGATGTAAACCAGTATACCCCCCCCCCCCCCACACACACACTATTTCAAAGTGGGGTATAAAAAGAACACCTAAAATAATTACCGTTATTGTTTTTGAAATGAAAAAGAGACATGTTTGTGGCAGCCAAACGATGCAGATCGAATGGCAAACAGAAGACCTTTCTAGGACGGCAGTGTTTGTTAAAACCAATGTGTTAAGATACTTGCAATGTTTACGAAATAACTTTTTATAGGAGAAAAACGCTAATATGTTAGAATACACCAAATGTTTGCATTCTTATATTCTTATGATAATACCTCTTTGAGCCGCACTTCGAAATATACCTTCAACCAGACAGACAGCAAGACAGAGATCATGATACCCAAACACGGCCAATCACAAAAAGCCGTGAAAGTAGAAACTGATACAGTCAGATCCATGTCTCGTCTCAAAAACCAACAGGAGAAGACGCATATATACGTAAATTGTCAGCGTTTTACAAGAGGCGCGCACGGTAGGCTAACTGAACAGCTCCTTCCATGACATATGGCCATTTAGCTATCTTGAGAAAGGCCGCGATCATAAAGCACAGGCTATCAAAGATACTGAAAGGAGGGGAAGTGAGAAACAAACTTTGTGCGGTTGTTTTGTTTTATGTTGTAAAGTGTATTCTTGAAAACAAAATGTGTGTTCAACAGAAAAACCGGCTGCAGATGTCAGTAGAAAACTACTGGAATATCAGCCTCACACCTATTTCTGAGGAAAGCGCAACCAATCCAAAATACCGACAGAAATGTAAATGTAAGACAGAGACGACAAAACTGATGTTAGGTATACGTAGGGGCGTCAATTCACAATAAAGACTGTACAAGTTGAATTTGACTTGCTTTGCCGTGTTGCGGCTTAAAAAAGTCTGCCCGTACGTCGGCCATAGTACATATTATATTTGAGCTGCGACACGAGAAAACCAACAATGTGGTCGTGCATCAAGCGCAGACTCAGGTCAGCCTGGGCATCCGCCCAGTTTGACCAGACTCTTCATAGAGTGTTCAAAGGGTAGCTAAGGGTCTAAGCTACCTTCATGCGGACAGCGAAGATTCTGATCAGACTGGGTGGATGCCCAGGCTGATCTGAGTCTGCGCTGGGCGCACAACCACATTGTTGGTTTTGTCGTGTCGCGGCAAATATGTTCAACAGAAAAACCGCCGGGCTGCAGATGTCAGTAGAAAACTACTGGAATATCAAAGGCAGCCTCACACCTATTTCTCAGGAAAGCGCAACCAATCCAAAATATCGAAAGAAACGTAAATGTAAGACAGAGACGACAAAACTTTTGTTAGGTATACGTAGGGGCGTCAATTCACACAAAAGACTGTACAACTTTAATTTGACTTCACTGCAGCTGGTGTTTTGCCGTGTTGCGGCTTTAAAACCTCCCCGTACATCGTCCATAGTACAGATTATATTTGAGCCGCGACACGAGAAAACCAACAATGTGGTCGTGCGTCCAGCGGAGACTCAGATCAACCTGGGCATCCGCCCAGTCTGATCAGAGTCTTCGCTGTCCGCATGAAGTTAGCTTAGTCCCTTGGCTACCTTTTAAGCGCTTAGCGAAGGGTCTAGCCAGACTCGGCGGATGCCCAGTCTGATCTGAGTCTGCGTAGGGCGCACAACCACATTGTTGGTTTTGTCGTGTCGCGGCTCATTTTATTTTTTGTCCTTTGAGAGATCAGAAAATTTTTGATTGATTTAGACTCTTATTCTAGATCAGCGCTTTTTAATAATTTGGACCCTTTTTCGATACTAATCAGTCTTTGAATCTACTGCCTTATTAAAGTTGATAAAATACAGTGTGTTTTTCTCTGACTTTCGTCACCAGATCATATCAGGGCCACTGATGAGGCATGAGTAGCCGAAACTTCGAAGTATGGCCCATGTTCCTGCATTTGAATGTGTTCTTTGGTCTTGAAGGAATTCTTTAATATTTTAACTTAATCTTTCCCAAACAGCTTGCCATGTCTAATCGCTTACTTTCGTGCAATTGCAAGATTATCTGCACCATCTTTTGTCTCGACACTCTTGTCGCATAACAGCTCCTTGGGACTGGGGTAAGGGTAGGTTTACTCGTTAGACTAGAGATGATAATTATTTTGAAGATATCTATGAAGTAAACCACTTCTTGACGTCGACAACTGTGACGACAAGGATCAGTATGCATAAAAATATCCAATTCATATAGAAATTAGCGACTACGTATAGTCTGTTAACTTCTGCGACATAAATTTAAATGATGGATGCAAGTGACGAACACGTAGAGACCAGACAGCTTTCTTTAAAATCAGTTTGATCAAGACCTGCAGCCTGTCCTTTAACACAGGTAGAACAAGGAAAATCTTTAAAAAAATAATCGGTGCAGATTAAATGGAAGTGTGTTTTGTAATATGAGCCGCGACACGAGAAAACCAGCAATATGGTTGTGCGCCCAGCGCAGACAGATCAGCCTGGGCACACGCCCAGTCTGATCAGAGTCTTCGCTGTCCGCATGGAAGTAGCTTAGACCCTTAGCTAGCAGTTAAGCGCTAAGCGAAGATTCTGATCAGACTGGGCGGATGCCTAGGCTGATCTGAGTCTGCGCTGGGTGCACAACCACATTGTTGGTTTTCTCTTGTCGCGGCTCATATGTCTCTAGGTAAAGAACTGACACTAACTTTCATGAATATGACTCATTTGAGCTATGTCGGTAGGCACCCGCAACCGTAATTTTGATACAGGGTAGCGACAATGACCTATCTCAAGACTGAGCTGTACAATTTGGAATTCCAAAATTGACGGCGGTCCATCTTGAGATTGGCCTGATTCCTTAAACAGTTACCAACATGATGCAATGTTTGTTTGTGTGTATTAAACCGAAAGTAAAAATCGAAAGAAGATCTACACTGAAAAAAAAAAACAGAAAGTTTTGAATATCTGCAAGTTTTCGATAAAATTTCCATTGTTAATTTACAAACAAGACAAACATTTTGAATTAACACCTGACAGAGTGCTAGTATTAACGCAGTGCAGTTCAACGGGAAAAAGGAGATGACTTTCATAAAAGCGTTTCGCTTACCGTCAGATCCTGTACCATATTGTATATTGTACTGTTTTGCAACCATGTAGTGTGTAGTAAATAAAATATTGTTTAAACCAACGGGAAAAAAGGAAGATCAAACATTCATTGACCTTTGATATTATTGGCTAATTTTTGACAGATGCGTTATTTGACCAATGGAATCTTGTGAAATGTGAAACAAAATTGGGATTTTACTCGGCTGCACCGAAAAAAAAATCATAGTGTTCGAAATTCGTAATGTGAGTGTTATGTCCGAAAATTAACGATAATTATGACATTCAGTTTTGTTAATTAATTAACTAATTAATTAATTAATTAGTTTACATTTGGACGTAAGCAAGGCTTATTTTTGTCCTCTCCTGATTGTTTTCTATGTGAATAAATGTAAACAGCATAATACCCTTAAAGTCTCTGTATACAACCAACTCTCGATATCTAAAAGCCAAAGTTTTATTCCAAACTACTGATATCTCAAAGGAAATTTTCTGGTCCCAGAAAATTTATTTTGAGCTATCAGAAGTTTGAGACAACATGAGTTGAAATGATAATAAAAAAACAGGAAATGTGCCCAAACAACATATCATTTGTTATAAGAGGGCACTTTATGATATCTGTGTTCGAGATATCGAGAGTTGTTTGATATGTATGATATGTTTGAACTATACATACCTTTCTTTTTAGATTGTAAATTGTTTTTTTTTACAAAGTCCATTTCTTACCGATATTAATTGTTTTGCTTTCCGTTGTAAACACTTACCTATATCTACAGTCATAAAAATATTTAGTATGAGAATGCAGACAAAAAAAGACTTATGATCTTGTGTTCTTCTTTCTAGGCTCTGTCACTATAGATTATAGCGGGTACATCCTTATTGACTGGATTCAAGTGGTAGAAGTACTAAAACGTCGCATAGCTTTGGGCGAACATGTCAATAGTGCTTTCTGAATATCGCCATTTGACCGCATCGACAACAGCATGGTGTCCACAGGGTAAAATCGATTCCGTCAATTTTCGCTTCCTGCAGAGACTGTCCGTCATATTTGGCTTCCGCCGAGACTGTCCGCGAACTCTTGCTTCCTGCAGAGACTACTGTCCTCGAGAAATGGCTTCCTGCCGAGACTGTCCGCGTGATTCTGCTTCCTGCCGAGAGCCTCGGCAGGAAGCAGAATCACACGGACAGTCTCTGCAGGAAGCCATTTATCATGTACAGAAGTCTCGGCAGGAAGCAAGAGTTCGCGGACAGTCTCGGCGGAAGCCAAATATGATGTACAGTCTCTGCAGGAAGCGAAAATTAGCGGAATCGATTATACCCTGTGGTGTCTGCCATATAGCTAAACGCTTGACAAGCAACAAGCAGAGTAAATTGACACTACCAGTAGGACACCATTGTTGTCCTACTGGTAGTGTCATTTTACTGTGGCTCAAAGTTTCATTGAATCATTCTTCTTATCATATTTACAATTTCTATGTTTTACTATACTGTATCACCGATGTGTTAGTAGTAGCAGTAAGGATGTGTTTGCATGTATAAAGTTATACGTTAAACAGTGGTTTGCCAGATAATCGAGTTGCTCAATCATTACTCGTTTGCAGTATATGAATAATAAATAGATCACAATTCGACATAATCGATGTTTTACCTTTTTAAATGTGTAGATACTAATATGTCCCGTTTATGTTTTATGCTGCATATTAAGCACTGACTTCGCAGGGGCACCATATGCTGCTACTGCATCTTGATAAAGAAGTCAATAGAAAATGCTTTCTATGGACTTCTTATTCGAGGTGCAATAAAATATAGCAAGGGAATAGCTCTTTAACAAGACCTATTGTTTATTCTAAATAGGCTTCTATTCTATTTTTTTCTAACAGAATAGGCTTCTATATATTAGTTGGTTGGGGCCGGATGTTTGTCTGTTTCTTGGCCCACCGGGGTTCAACTGGTGGTCTTCTTTTGCTCCATTACTCCAGTGGTGTTGCTGACGCCCCAGGGATCTCCGGGTGTCTCAACACGTTTTGGCTGTCGAGTCCTCATCCTTGCTTCATCACGGTCTTTTCTTGATCTTAATTGTTGACCGTGATGACTCTCTGATGAGTTAGGGGACCTCCATACGAACCGAACTACCAACTAATTGTGTGCACCGCAGCGGAGGGTGAGGGTGAAGGTTTGGGCCCGGTAAAACCGGTTTAAACCCCCCAGTAGTTATTACTGACCGTCCCAAGGCGGTACTTTTGTTGCGGTTGCATTTGTTTTATGTTCGGTGCTGTTTAATTTATTGTGTTCTCAGTTTAATCCTTCTATCATAAAAATAGAAAATAGGTAAAAATAATTGTTAAATGTTTTTTTATATAATTTGCTTAGTCCGTTGTAACCCGTCTGTTGGTTTAAATTGTTTGGTTCAATAAAGATAACTGAGTTGCCATCTATTTGGGATAGAGCTGCTGACTCGGCTAATCACTTGTAATTTATTGTTTGTTGGGATGTCTTTGTCAATCTTTTTCTTTGATGTTGGGGATAGGGTTTGGGATCTGATTCAGTCAGTTCCTGAAGTGTAGTTACTCTTTAAATTCTAACAGTCTTATAAATCGATATTGACTCGAACAATGATCCTTCTGAAACTCGTAAACCGATGCTCGATTATAAATTTCACCGGAATCTAACCACTACTTTCTAGTGTACTTCTTCTGTTGCAGCTTATCCTTTTTACACTAAATGTGTGCTACCGAAAATGTCTTGCACCGGTTTGTTGTTCATGTTATCACTCAGATCTTCTTTCTGTTGAATATCTTGGATAGGTCTTGTTTCAGTGATTTTGGCTTTTCCTGGCATCCTCGCGTCGATCCTCATTATCGACCTTGGGCTGCAACAAATATCCGGCACCTCAAACCTGTGGCTGACTCATACATAATAACATGCAAAGAGTAAGTTGATTGGCTGACCATATGAATCAATGGACAGCCGCTTTAATGCCCAGTTTATTCGAACTCTAGTAGTCTTGTGCGAGCTTTGCGCTGTAGCTGACACCTGACAGCTATTTCAACGGCATAGTCTAGTCTTGTGTAGTCTATCCCGTAACCTTGTGGTGTCGTTGAGGCACCAACAATTTCTTTCAACCTGGTTGAGCTAGCAATGTCCATCTCTAGCCACTCCTTAACACTGCCTTCCCCCTTTTTCGTCTGTCTACCTTTTCTTATTTATCCTTTTACTGAAGAACAGGCTGGGTTCAGTGCCGGAAGGAGCACCACAGAACAGATTCTCATCCTCAGAATCCTGTGTGAAAGTTCATTCAACATCAGCAGAATCTGTACCATGTCTTCATAGACTTTTAAAAAAAAGCATTCGACAGGGTATGGCATGAAGCTTTATGGGCTGTCATGCGGAAGTACAATATCAATGCAAATCTAGTTCGTCCCACTGAATACCTCTATGACAAGGCTATGAGTGCAGTTCAGATGAATGACAGCACAGGATATTGTTTCAGAACAACAGTAGGAGTTAAGCAAGGAAGCTTTCTTTCACCAACCCTCTTTATCATTTTTCTCAAAAGGGTTTGGTCTGATGCTCTGGAAGAACATAATGGAAAGGTTAGCCTAGGCGGCAAAATTTTTACCAATCTTCGCTTTGCCGATGACATTGACACTGTTGTTACGAAGAGCAGGGACTTGAAGCCCTAGTTGAAAGTCTCGACAAAACCTATACAAAGTATAAGCTGGAGATAAGTGACGAGAAGACCAAATTGATGACAGCAGCGCCAATGGCATACAGAGAGAGAGAGAGAGAGAGAGAGAGAGAGAGAGAGAGGAGACAGAGAGAGGGAGAGAGAGAAAGGGAAGAAATAGGACAGAAACTGAGAATTGTAACAAACTTCAAATACCATGGAACTTTTGTCTCAGATGATGGCTCAAAACCGGAGGTTCCCGCAAGGATTGTACGACCCACTACAGCTCTGACAAAGCTGAAGCCAGTATGGAGGGATAACAGCATATCTCTGGGATCAAAGGTGAAACTGATGCACTCCCTCGTCATATCCATATATCTGTATGCTTGTGAGTCATGGACAGCAGAGTTGGAGAGAAGAACGCAGGCATTCGAGATGAGATACTACCGAAGGTTACTGTAAATCTCATATAAGAACGAAATAACTAATGAGAAAATAAGCAGAAAGATCCAAGCAGCCATTGGAGAGTATGACAAACTCCTGGCCATGGTCAAGAAAAGGAAACGGAGGTGGTCTGGCCACATCGTAAGGTCATCTGGCTTATCAAAGACAATTCTACAGGACACAGTGAAAGGACAGAGAAGAGGAAGTAGTCAGAAGAAGAGGTGAGAAGACAATATTAAGGAATGGACAGAAATGGACGTTGGTAGCCTAACTAGGGTAGCTGAAGACAAACTTAGGTGGAAGGAGACTGATTAAAAGTCATCTGTGGTGCCCCAAAGACCTTACAAGGTTATGGGATAGACTAGATTAGACTCGACTCTGCATTATTGTCTTTGCTAAGCCAGAGGACATTGAGATGTGGCCAAACCACCTCAGCTTCCGTGTCTTTAACAAGGCCAGGAATTTGTTATATTCTCCAATGACTGCTTGGATCTTTGTGTGAACATCCTCATTAATGACATAGCATCTCACCTCAAATGCCTTCGGTCTTTTCTCTAACTCTGCTGTCAAGGTTCATGACTCACAGACAAACAAAAATATGGGTATGACAAAGGGGCGCATCAGCTTCACCTTTCATGCAAAAGATAATTTTATTGGCTTCAGCTTTGTCAGAGCTGCAGTTGCTTAAGCAATCCTTGAGAGCACCTCCGGTTTTGAGCCGTCATCTGAAACAAGTGCTCCAAGGTACTTGAAATTTGATATCCCTCTGGAAGCTATTGGCGCTGTTGGTCATTAGTTTGGCGCTGTTTGTCATTAGTTTGGTCTACTTTTGTTGTATTTCCATTCTCATAACGAAATTAGCTCAGTAGGCCCAGCAGATCGTGTCCATGTCCGCAAACCCGGCATCACGTCTGTTCTCGGTTGTCGCTGATCTGTCCATTAAAAAGCAATCGGGAGAAGCAGGCAACCATCCTGTTAGCTCTCTTCTATGGAACAACGACCCTCTTTAGAGCCACAGCGTTTATAAGTGATGACCGCCATGTGCCTGGGTTGCCAAGTGGCGCTGTCTCACGAGCACCGTGCAGAGGTCCTTATCATCCGATTTCCGCTGGAGGTTTGGTTTTATAAGCACTTATCTACATCTATGCAGTCAAGCCTGATTAAAAAACTTACCTCAGGGCATATATATAAAAAGCCAAGACTCATGTCAACTAGACTAAGACACGTATAGACTTCGGAAGATACTATAAGTGTAAAAGTGCCACAGTTTGCACAATGTGCACACTACTTTAACTATAACTGTAACATGACTCGATCATGGCGGGTGTATTAGAATAGGCAGATGATGCTTATCGCTTACGAGCACCTGATCACACTTCCATTTGGTGGTCCATGTTTGTGCATATAAACATTTCGGGGTTGTCAGTGTTTCAATGATTTAAGAATTCGGACTTGGGATTTTGGTAATTTGACCGCTTTAACTTTCCATCCCGAAAATCTTCCCGTATATATATACATGTATATATTTATTGTCTTCATTATTTCGATATTTATTGAAATAACGACGCAAATAAATGTAAAAATGTAAATACGGGGAAACTCTTTTAAGACTTTAAACCTAAATGTCTCTATGTCATCTTGGCATTTTATGATAAAGATAAGATGTAGAGAACATCCTCTTAAGCTCATTAGTCCGTAAAACCATTGACATATTCGAAATCTTAAGCTAAACACACATGAACCAGTACACAGAGCTCTGATCAGGTGCTCGCTAGTGGTAAACATCACATGCAATTAGTTGAGGTTGAAGTTGAAAGTCCGGTAATCGAACGGCTAACCATGATACGGCCGTGGCAATCATAACTGAAATGAGCTTAGAGACGGCCAAATATAGATTCAGGTAATGCCTCAAATATTCCAACAGCAGCGGCGGAGGGTGAGGGTGAAGGTTTGTGCCCAGTAAAACCGGTTTAAACCCCCCAGTAGTTATTACTGACCGTCCCAAGGCGATACTTTCGTTGCGGTTGCATTTGTTTTATGTTCGGTGCTGTTTAATTTATTGTGTTCTCATTTTAACCCTTCTATAATAAAAATAGAAACTAGGTAAAAATAATTGTTAAATGTTTTTCGTATTATTTGCTTAGTCTGTTGTAACCCGTCTGTTGGTCTAAATTATTTGGTTCAATAAAGATAGCTGAGTTGCCACCTATTTGGGAAAGAGCTACTGACTCGGCTGATCACTTGTAATTTATTGTTTGTTGGGATGTCTTTGTCAATCTTTCCCTTTGATGTTGGGGATAGGGTTTGGGATCTGATTCAGTCAGTTCCTGAAGTGTAGTTACTCTTAAAATTTGTGTCATCATAGGATTATTATTTCTCAATTTATATGACTTGTATACTATGACGATTCACTGATGAGCGAAAAACCCTTTAAAGAACTGCTGTATTCTTGTAATTTCTTTGATACAATCCAGTGTCAAAGCAAGTTAGAGCATATAATTATGTCTTTCCGATATGTATATCGGTTGTTTAATGTTTATATATCTGTCTGCCTGTTTGCCTGTCTGTGTTTGTTTGTTTGTCTGTCTGTCTGTCTGTCTGTCTTTAGTGATTAATAATGTGTTATATGAAATTGTTGAGATTGTTAATGGCTCATTTGTAAACTGAGATGAAACCATAAACTACTGTATTTTACTACGAACGTTGTTACTTTACGTCACTATTTCCCGCTTGGGTTCGGAGGTGGTATGCGGAATTTCATTGTTTATCAATTTCTTATCATTGCCTTTCTCTATACATTTTAACATTTGAATACTGGCCCAGAGGTTATAAAACTTGAGTACATTCTCAAACTCATAATAAAGCACACTGGTTGGCTGCTTCCGAGCATGTGCTCGGAAGCAGCCAATCAGTGAGCTTTATTTTGAGTTTGAGATTATTCTCAAGTTTTATAACCTCGAAACCTGGTCTAAATTTGTCCATTCTCAGCCGTGATTTTATAACCAGTCTAACAATGGCCTCTGAGCACGCATATACACATCAAACTAGGTAACATACTTCTAATAATGCACTTTTTGCCCTTGCACAGTATGCTCAAACATGCAGGTGTGACATCCTTTATATAATCTGTGAATAGACGTGCACCACCGCAGCTGGGTCTGAAAAAAGTATAAACAGTCTTTACAACTCAAAGAATATATATTTATTTATAAAAAATAGCTACATGTTGCCCATAGCTTGTTTGCTATTTGTCATATTGCACATTAATCTTGTTAACTGACATCTTTTTCTTCATACTCCGACTTGATTCCTCTGCTTTTGAGTTTTCTACTAGTTCAATCTCTCGTTCTCTAACTTGATTCAGAAAGCTCAGCTCGCCAAAGGCGGTCGCAACGATCGCCACTGGCATTGCAAATAGGAGAATACCACATACTGCACATAAACTTCCTATAATGTATCCAGCTGCTGTTGAAGGCGTTGCGTCACCATAGCCGACTGTTGTCACGGTGATGATACTCCACCAGATTGTAAATGGTATACTTGTGAAAGACGAATCACCTTTGTCTAGTTCAATATAATACATCACCGATGAGAACAGAATCAGCGCCACTAGAACGAAGGCACATAATGTCAACAATTGTTTAGCCTTTGACTTCACTACAAATGTCAGGACCCTAATTCCTCCCACATCCCTTGTAAGCCGAAATAGATGTACCAATCTCAAGACAGCCATACCATTGCAGATAATGTACAACCAATGGATAGAATCGGAGCTGACTATCAAGCTGCTATTTAGATCGAGAGCAAAAACTATTAACAGAGCTATTGCTATAATCATATCCAACAAGTTAAGGACAGATTTGAAGAAGCTAATAATTGATGGACAGCACAGGAGTCTTAATGTTAGTTCTAAAGCAAAGAATATCGCACAGCTATTTTCAAGTCGTTTAAGAGGTGGCAGCAACTGCGTTGTTAGGTACATGTTTCGTTTGGGATTTGTTTCAGTGACACTAAAATTAGATGTACCGTTAAAAGCAAACGGATTCTGTCCCAGAGGTATCCTAGCATAGTTCACGTCCTGGGATGTGTCTTCCCTCGGCTGTCGGAAAGCAGGATGGGTTTCAAAAATCAGTAACAATACTGATAGTATAACCAAGAGATAGTAAACAATGTTGAATACCTGGAAAGATAAAAAAAAAAAGTACAATGGATATACTCAGGAACTACTTACAAGAAAATTGTCTACGCCTTTTCAATAAAACCGCATTGGAATAATTGGTAACAACACTAGAGGCGTTTGAATTCGTGCCCCGCATAAACACTTGCCCATCAAACTATAATTGAGCCGCGACACGAGAAAACCAACGATGTGGTTGTGCATCCAGCACAGACTCAGATCAGCCTGTGCATCCGCCCAGTTTGAACAGACTCTTCGTTAAGTGCTCAAAGGGTAGCTTAGGGTCTAAGCTACCTCCATTTTGACAGCGAAGACTCTGATCAGACTGGGCGGATGCCCTGGCTGATCTGATTCCGCGCTGTGCGCACAACCACATTGTTGGTTCTCTCGTGTCGCGGCTCAATTATGAAACAAAGTTGACGGGTAAATGACAATCTGAGACCCAACGTACTGAGACACGGCAGCTATGATACTTGTCTTTCATGATTTTTAATATTTTTAGAATAAAGCAGTCGTTTAATCTGAACTGATTGATTGTTTTGGGTTTAACGGCCCATTGAGACAGTATTTCAGTCTATATCGGGTCGTCTCCCAGAGAGAGGGAGAAAGGTGAGAAAAAGGATAGACGAGAGAAAAAATGTCCAAACAGCCCCCACCCGCACCTACTGCAAGCACAGTAGACCCTTGCCCTACTATGGACGCCCCAGCACTGGAAGTTACACGCAGCATCATCGCACCACCCAACCACCCCCACGTTTAGTCTGAAACCCACTGATGTCATGTAACTAAAGAAGGTCCGTGACTGGTGGTTAGCCCTATAAAATGAGTTTGCTATATCATCTTATGGAAGTGGTTCCAAAAACAGATCTTTTTCACAGTCTGTCTGAATTCATGAAATGAAGTGCCGTGATAACGCTAGAGCCTATTTTCATAGTTTATGTTTTAAATAAGGAAGCAGTTTAAAGCTTATTTCAACCGTTAAAGTCACAGAGACACGAATAGATGCTCCATGAAATGAAAACGATGATAATGATAAAGCACTTTTATTTGAAATATAATAATTGACTAGATCTTACTTAAGTGATTAGAACACAACCTTGGGTCGTATTTATAAAACGACTACTATAAGCTTATAGCTTACTGTCAGATCCTGATACTTGAGATTGTAAATTATATCATGTGAATTGATTAATAAAATATTGTTTAACCCAAAACGACTTAAGTCGTTGCTATGCTGTTGCTAAGGCTCAATTTCTATGAAGGAGATTCCCTACAACTATGAAATTTGCTCTGGAGGAACAGTCTTATTCTTACAAGACTGTTCCTCCAGACCAAATTTCATAGTTGTAGGGAATCTCCAACATAGAAATTTAGCCTTAGCAACAGCATAGCAACGACTTCAGTGGCTTTATGAATACGGCCCCTGTTGCTTAAGTCTGACTTTTTCTTTGCCCGAGTACCAAAAAATACAACTGTTGCTTGAAGTTGACTGTTTTCTGTGTCCAAGTACAAAAAAGTCTGTTGCATTGTACTTACTTTTGCTATCCACGAAGATTTTCTATCGGTCAAAACTAACCAAAGACGATGCCTCATAACATCAAATGTATGCTTTCTAGGCTCTTTCGTGACACCACCTTCTTCTATTAAAAAGAAGAGAAATGAAATAATTGAGCTGCGACACGAAAAAACCAACAAAGTGGCATGTCCGCCACGCGAAGACTCAGATTAGCCTTGGCTGCCGCCATATCTGATCAAAGTCTTCGCTGTGCGCTTAGAGTGTAGCTAAGGGTTGAAGCTAGCCCCGTGCGGACAGCGAAGACTCTGATCAGACTGGGCGGATGCTCAGGCTGATCGGAGTCTTCGCTGGGCACACATGTCACTTTATTGGTTTTGTCGTGTCGCGGCTCAAATATATCGAGTGACATTGTTAACTCTACATCAGGTGTCACAAAAAGGAAACAGAAATCTGTTCTACAACAAATCTTAACAAGATCTAGGAAAAGCTTTCTTCACAAAACGCAAGTTCCCAAACAAGTACAGTCAGCTCTCGATATCTCAAAGTCGAAGTTCATCTCAAACTACTGATATCTCAAAATAAATTTTCTATAGGTCGGTCGCGCTATAGTGGCAATGTTTTGTTTACATTTTTAATGTCGACAGTACCTGTACTATCATTACGGCGCAGTTCATGTAACTTCTCGATCTATGGTCATTATGGCACATTACGGTTAACTGGCAGTTCTAATTTATCTAAATGACACTTTTTGAAAGCTTAAAGACAGGAACTGTCTCTAGTTTAAGAATAGCATTGATAACAAAAGTGATAGTAACAAAATTATTCAAAATTCTTTCATTCCCGTTAGTTGGATAAGCTGAACTCTGCTATATAGCCAATCAGTCACCAAATCAAAATAAACGCAAAACAATAACATTGCCAACTTATCGCGTCCGGACTATAGTCACAGAAAATTTACTTTGAGATACCAGTACTTTGAGATATTCGCAGTTGAAATGTTAAGAACAGCAGAAAACGTGTCTTAACTGATGGCGTTCATTTACAAGAATTTCCGCTGTTTGTTTATTTTGCGTTAAAAGGTAATGACAATACCAAAATATTAGTCGGTTAAATCATGTATTAGTTGACTTTTACCGGGAATGGAATTCTTTTATTCAGTTATTACCTTCTTCAGATGAAAAATGTAACTTTAGATTTTCCATCGACGTAATAGCCTCTTCGTGCCTACAAAATATCGCCAAACAACAATTTGGAATCTTATTGTGTGGTATCTGCCAGAATTCCAACTCCCTCTTCAGTGTGGCACCACAGATGTTACTGGGCACGTGCAGATTACCATGACGATAAAGGTCAAGGAGACTCTGAAACATGTCGGGGTTGCGATCAAAGAAAAAATAACCTTTCTCCCCTTTCTCTTTTATGTATTCTTCCGACCGTGTTGACAGATTTCCAAGACGTGTGTCCGGTAAATTTTTCAGTGTTGACAATCGCGTTGAAAATAATGTTCCTCCAACGTTAATATTTACTACATCCATATGGCGGATTTAGCTAATAATCAGAGACATAAGAAACTGAAGATAGTTAACAAATTTGGTGTCTATAGATGAACTCTAGCTTGAATATAGTAGTGTCATGTACACCTCTCTTCGTGTAATGAAATGATTTAATTTGATCCGGGTGTATTACTATTGATATTGTGTGGCTTGAGAATATGTCCATACAATATTTAAGACCTAATTCATTATCAGCATTTGGTTTCAGGCAAAAATTGATATATTTAGAATTCACATGACATTCTTATAATCTTGATGTATTTAATATAATTGAGCCGCGACACGAGAAAACCAACATTTTGGGTACACACATGAAACCCATATAGGACAAGTTCTCCTATGGCATAGTGGTGCTTTATATCTAGCATACAGAAAACAGCGCTTGTCATTTCGAGATACTAAGTCAAAATTTCGAGATTCTAAGTCGAAATTTCGAGATAATAAGTTTAATAAAATTTTGACTAATTAAGTCGAAATTTCGAGATAATATGTCGAAATGTCGAGTAAATAAGTCGAAATTTCGAGATACTAAGTCGAAATAAGTCGAAATTTCGAGTTATTAAGTCGAAACTTCGAGTTATTAAGTCGAAATTTCGAGATAATAAGTTGGAATGTCGAATTAGTATCTGGAAATTCCGAGTGAATAAGTCGAAAGTTCGAGATAATAAGTCGAAATTTTAAGTAATTAAGTCGAAATTTCGAGATATCCAACAAAAAAACACAAAAGTATGCCTGGCCCTAATACTCTTCTGTAAAAATATGCTCCCCTAGGAGCGTTTTCTTTCAAGAATTCTACGAGTAGACTCCTTTTTAGACGTGCTTCCTAGTCCTGAGTCATAAAGTCGCTTTCCTCTATAAAAACGGCGATAAAATTCCAAGTACTTTATAACAAGATTAAAGTGTATTGATTCCTGGCCGTTGCCTGTCTTTTAACTTTACTAGAAAAGAGCCCGCGCAAGTGCGGAAATATTTCATGATGGTCAAGTTTATATAAAAAAAAGCGAGTTTTAATTTTTCAATGTAAATGGGCTTAGGCCCAGGTGAAGATATGACCTTTACCATAAATACTCACTAAAGCTTCATTTACCTAATTAGTTGTCTGCATCTACAAACTTTCAGGTAGCAGACTGCATTGTTTCTAAAAAAAATCAACTTTTTTCACTTTTTCCTATAGAAAAACCTAAGTGACTCAAAAGTTGACCTTGCTGTAAAACAGACCAAGGTCATCCCAGGGTCATCATTTATATAAATTTTGTTGAGCTTTTGAGTCCTTGATGCGACATGCTAAGTTTCAAGATCATAGGATTTGTGGTTCTGGGGGAGAATTGGTTGATTTGATGCTTAACGTCCACGGTAAACAGCTAAGGTCATGTCGGGACGGTGAGTTAACCTAACCACACTATTCCTGGGCAGGCTTAGACCTCCTAAGCGGTTAACCAGTACTAAGTGCACATACTTTCGCCAGTAACTGACAACTGCCCTTCTTGAATCAGCGGAAGGAGAAACGAAAGTATGTGGCCAGACCGGGTTTCGAACCCAGGACCTCTGACTTATGGGTCAGGTGCCCTACCGTTTGCGCTACGCGGCCCGGCGTGGTTCTGGGGGAGAAGATTTTTTAAATTTTTTACCATAATAAATGTTTGCCATCTTGGTTATGTAACCTGTCCTGGGTATTTTTTTCTGGAAAAATTGGGTCCTGGAACGTTTTTGGGGAAAATATTCAAGCCCTCTGAAGACTAAAGGCTTATTTAGCTTCGTTGAATCATTGAAATTGATTTGTCTGCTTCGCTGGAAAAAATGCCCTTTCTTACCTAGCGCATGTGTGTTAACCTTAGACATTTTTAATTTTTGTCTTTTCGAAAGTACAGTTCAGTTTGGATTCTCCTAACGACGTTCCCCAAGTGGCTCAGCGGTACGTAACCATAGCCTCACACACTTGGCGCCGTGTGTCCGTCCAACTTTTCGAAAGACCATGTGCGTTCAATGGGCGAGTTCGATTGGCTACTCGTATTGACTATCGTTCTGGAAGAAAATGGGTCGTTTCGAGCCAGGGCCGTCGGGACTATGACCATTTAGTTCTTCATCCGTTTAGACATATGAGCAAAAATACAAAAATAAATCGTTATTTATGGGGAATGACGTACGTTCATGGGTCGGATTTTTGCATTAGAACCTGCTAAGTTTGGACTTGCTAAGCAGCGCGCCGATATAACGACGCAGAACCGAAACGACCGGATTAATTTAAAACGTGTATTCAAGTACACGATAATTTCACTCGAACGCACCCATTGTTGACAAAATAAATTCGACCAATAGTCGAAGTTTCTAGAAAAATACTTGGGAGAATTTAAAATGAAAGACGAATTTAATTCCCAAATTCTTTAAATCTACGTGAAACTAAAACACACGCTAACCGAAATTATCAATGATAGCAATATGCGAAAGAACCAGTATAGAAATTACGCTTGAAAATGCCACCAATTTTGCAGTTTATGCGTTACTTCGTGTATTATAGATGCCTACCAGCAGTGATATCGGCAAATTGTTTTCAAAATAAAAATAGATGTTGTTGTTGCTTTTAATCAAGGTAGCTGAAAGACCACCTGTTTAGGAAAGAGCTGCTCATTCGGTTTAACGTGCGTGTCTTTCGTGACCTTTTTGTCAATTCTTGTGTGCGCGCTTCTTTCCCTTTTGGTTTTTCAGAGCGGGGTGATTTGATTGTATTAATTCCTGACCATTGCCTGTCTTTTTACTTTCAATATGAACGTACCTTTACGCACGTTTCTGTATAAGTGTCGGCACATCCGAAAAATTTGTGTGGACGTGGGTGGAGGAGGGGGTTAGGGAAAGTTGACAATGTAAAAAAAAACTTGGCATGCAATTAATGTTCAAAGTATCGAATACATACTATGATTCATTATCCTTTTGTTGTTTTTTCTGTGTGTGTATTTATGTGTGTGTGTGTGTGTGTGTGTGGAGGGGGGTGGGGGGCATGGAGAGAGGGGGTCTGTGTGAGGGGGAGGGGGTGTGGCATTGAAAATATAGAAATATAAACAAATAACAATATAGATTGTTCGAACTCAGACAGAAAGCAAGCATACGAAATACAATCAAACAAACAAATAAATGACATTTTTGATAGAAAGAAACAAAATTTGATTTCAAGGTAATCAGCAACATATGCTGAAACAAGATAAATTATTTACGCAAATACTCGTATTGCACAAAGCATATCAAAGTGTTCAAACTTTTCCTCTGTTTGGAGAGATAAGCGTAGAAAGAACTGATTTTCATTAAACAAATGACGATAAGCTATATCGGTCTGAAACAAGTTTATTTACATTGCCGTGAAAAGTGTTAATCAGGTTAATCTTAACCATAAACAACTCGTCTAAACCACACGCAAACCATATCACATGTAAAATTAAATGATGGCTGGATGTTAAAGACAGACTCTATTAAAAAGCTGTGGGACAAACATGCTTTAACAGTGAATAGTCAAACCGGCCTGGACATCTGTTTTGTTTTTAGCTAGACAGAGTCGATTTATCGGGTTCAACAGATGACCTAGATCAGAGTCGCAGTTGCTTGCTTATACGATAACTCGTCGCACGTTTCATTCATTAAGTTATACATATAGAATGATTTCACGAGTATTTAGGATACCCTTCGAGGGGGCGTAGCCCCTGAGAAGGGTATCCTAAATATGAGTGACATCATTCTATATGTATTTTGTATCATGGCAGCCAATCACATTTGTCTATTTTGAATTAAAAACAGCTCTTATCCACTTTTTAATGAAGAGTGGCATATCTTCTGTAATTATATCTCCTACAGCTGTATTGTTCTTGACCTGAAGGTCAAATAAATCACCTGGCAATTATAAATTCCAGCACAGCATCAACTGAAAATCACAAAAAATTATGTCTGCATATTCTGTTGAATTTATATTACTTGACAGAAATGATGATTTTTCAACATACTGATTTTACAACTAATATCTTAAGAAAGGCAAATAGAGCAGTCTTAGAGGGAATTTACTTCTGCTTATTCAGCTGCCTAATCTAGGTCTATACTGTTCGCCACAATACTTAGGGTCCATATGGTAGAGTTTGGTGCTACAAGATAAATTGTCTCTTTAATCTTAGATATGGCCTTGTTCCTTCTTTGAATGAAAATGAAATGGAGCTGTGCTCAATAAAATAGGTCTTCAGCCATGTGTAAACTGTGAACGTTTGGATCAGTTTGCAGTCTGATCGGTCTTTGATTTTGGCAATACAGATCCCTCAGGTTCACTACCTTGTTGATATGACACTGATCAGACTGAGCGGATGCACAGGATGATCAAAATATATCTTTTCTTTGCAAATGCTCAAAGACCCTTTCGTCCTAGTGCTGCCCAGTTGTTCAATATAAATCAGACTTGACAGAACCGTGCTATAACTAAACCGTGCCGTATATCTGTGATATCCGCACAGTTATCCAGGTACACTTCAATGTAAAATGAATGCAAAGTTTAGCTCCGCCTACCTCAGAATTGTCTTACAGTGCAAGTTATTAAAGTTAATGAACGGGCGACTTCAAAGGAAAACACAGAGAGCCATGATACAAATCAAATTTTCAAAGTGCTTATAGTCAAATGTGATGACAACCGTTGAACAGCGCATTTTGTGTAAAATATAACTGTGATGAAGATAAAAGGGACTTTAGACTGTGATTTGCTTCCCAACTTTACAAGAGAAAATAATTTGAAGGTAAAATGATGGCTTCCGAAATTAAAGCAGGAAAAGACGCAAGTGCAAATAAAAATCTTCAACTCCCTTTACTACCTGATCCAGGCAAGCAGGATGACATCCTGGTGCCAACTGAAAAGTTAGAATTCACTGTGCGTCTTGGAACATCCTTAGCACGTGGACTAGCTTGCGATGAACGTAAAGTGCGGAAACAACTATCTTCAAAGGAGCTGACCCCAAAGGATGTTACACGTAGCAAATCAAACTCTTTGGGACCGTGTCCCGGTTCCAGCAGACTACCTACTCCGAGCCCCAGAAATTACGAAGTAGATAAAGTGTTTCAGTTTCCAACTTCCTCAGACGGCAATCAGATTGTAGCCAGAAAGTCTTCACGACAAAACATCCATCAGTTAAGTCGCAAAGAATCTCAGACCACACGTAAGTTTTCTCGGCGAGAGTCCAGCGATGGAGGACAATTTTTACGACAGGAGTCAAGGACTGATAGAGATATGCGGCGCGACTCCAGGAAAGATTCCAGAAGAGCAAGTATGATACGACAGGCGACTATGATGCACACATACATTACCGACAGAGAAACGGTATCATTACTTATCTTGAGTTTTTATTTTTACATGTTTACGATGAATATTCAAATCCTGTGCATAATTTCAATTCAATTCAATTCTTTATTCAGATTGCCAAATACATTTTAGCGCATCTACAACATGTACAACGCATCATAGAAACAAGACAATGATCTAATCACATTTACCTTCCCTGTGCATAATTTCAATTCAATTCAATTCTTTATTCAGATTGCCAAATACATTTTAGCGCATCTACAACATGTACAACGCATCATAGAAACAAGACAATGATCTAATCACATTTACCTTCCCAGCAGGCACATGACGTTGCAGTTACGTCCCACTGACGTCCCACTGACGCCAGTGCGAGGCCACCGAGACGCCCTGTGCCCGCTGGATTTAAGGGCTGGGATGTTTTTGCCAAATACCCTGGTCGGTCAGGATAGATGAGAAAGAAAGGGAGTCAGGGCAGTGCCTAGAGCAGTGCATCCAATATCAGCAGCTCTGCTCCAGACACTGTCTCCCCCTCAAACAACGCTCTGTAAGTGCTCTTTCTTGTTCGTCGCAAGTTTCCTAAATTTTTTCCTACATAATTCAGCTTCAGCTTGATAGACTGCCTCTATCTTAAACTGCATTACTGTTTAGGGCTGGATGAACAAAATTTAAATTTTGTGAGCCATTCGCCGGCGTTTACACCTCCATATAGTCCATTGATTGATTGATTGATTTAATGCTTAACGTCCACGGTAAACAGCTAAGGTCATGTCGGGACGGTCAGTTAACCTAACCACACAGTTCCTGGGCAGGCTTAGACCTCCTAAGCGGTTAACCAGTACTAAGTGCACATACTTTCGCCAGTAACTGACAACTGCCTTTCTTGAATCAGCGGAAGGAGAAACGAAAGTATGTGGCCAGACCAGGTATCGAACCCAGGACCTCTGACTTATGAGTCAGGTGCCCTACCGATTGCGCTACGCGGCCCGGCCCATATAGTCCTCAAAAATAAAATGAATTTTATTTTTGTGGACTATATGGAGGTGTAAACGCCGGCGAATCGCTCACAAACTTTATTTTTGTGGATTTTATCGATGTGTAAACGCCGGCGAATCACTCACAAACTAAGTTTTTGAGCGATTCGCAAGCGTTTACACCTCCATATAGTCCACAAAAATAAAATTCATTTCTTATAATTCGAACTCGGTTATTTTTATCTTAAACTGCCGCAGAGAAAATGGTCAAAGTTCCCTGCTTCAGGTTCGAGGGATTTATCGAAGTATAAACGCCGTTTTCTCTACGCTCTTGATCAAATTGCGCCAAATTAGCAGTGGAAAAGTTAATTGCACAATCCGCAGGTTTGCACTATAATCACTGTGTGAGTCCGTCCGTCCGTCCGTTATAAGATCAGTTAGCGAAAACGCTTATAACTCTTGAACTGCATTCTATATTTTGATAAAATGTTGCATACTTATACATGTCAACATTATCTAACGACTCGCATGCATAACCGTCTCTTTTGCTGGACGAGGCTTTGCTTAGCACAAGTTGAAAATTTACGGTCAAGTAGTGAAAATGCTCATAACTCTTGAACCCCGTGGTATATATGGTTCAAATTTTGTTTACTTATGTATTTTAACATTGTCCAGCCACCGGCATGCAAAACGGTGACGAGGCTTCACCGAGCATCATTTTGGCCGGTTGAGCTATTTTGTCCGCCTGTCCGTTATCAGTTAGCGAAAACGCTTACAACTCTTGAACCGCATGGGATATTTTGACAAAATTTTGCATGCTTATACTTGCCAACATTGTCTAACGACTCGCATGCATAACAACCTTATTTTATGGACGAGGCTTTGCTGAGCACAAGTTGAAAATTTACGGACAACTACTGAAAAGGCTCATAACTCTTGAACACCGTGGTAAATATGGTTCAAATTTTGTATGCTTAAGTATTTTAACATAGTCCAGCCACCGGCATGCAAAACAGTGACGAGGCTTCACCGAGCATCAATTTGGCCGGTCGAGCTCTTTTATTGAAAATGCTCATAACTCTTGGACCGCTTGGTATATTTGCTTCAAATTTTATATACTTTTGTAATTTAACATTGCCCAGCCACTGGTATGCAAAACTTCTTATTGCACAACCCGCAGGTTTGCACTATAATCACTGTGTGAGTCAGTCCGTCCGTCCGTTATCAGTTAGCGAAAACGCTTATAACTCTTGAACCGCATTCTATATTTTGATAAAATGTTGCATACTTATACATGTCAACATTATCTAACGACTCGCATGCATAACCGTCTCTTTTGATGGACGAGGCTTTGCTTAGCACAAGTTGAAAATTTACGGTCAAGTAGTGAAAATGCTCATAACTCTTGAACCCCGTGGTATATATGGTTCAAATTTTGTTTACTTATGTATTTTAACATTGTCCAGCCACCGGCATGCAAAACGGTGAACAGTATTGCACGACCCACAGGTGTGCACTTTAATCGCTGTTCAAGTCCATCAGTCTGTTTGTCCTTCCGCTGTAGTCAGTGAGTGAAATTGCTCATAACTCTTAACCACATGGTGTAGTTTGATAAAAATATGCATCATTCTACAAGAAATGACCAATTTCATTTCCATACATTCCTTCTGGCACCAGAAACTGATTATTCTACATTCACTACGGGTTGTGCACATTACCAGCAGTTGATTTAAAGTATCCATATTCTTATAAGTGGTAAAAATGTCTAAGCTCAAATTATTGTAAAATGCGGTTCAACCTTCGCGTTTGGTAATAAAATGTGGATTGACGCGCATATATGAGTCAAAAAAGAAAGAATACAAGTTTTTGAAAAATATCAATTCACTCCTCAAAATACAGTTTTCTGGTCTGGTTTCCCGTCCAGCGATGCTATATAAACATAGGCGGGGTAGTGACTGGGGCTCCTTGCTTGTACATTGTATTTTTATCATTTTATTCAACGTATTGTTGCCAACTAAAATGACCCTAATAAGTTTTCAAACACTTTTTTGTGAAACTCAAGGATGTTTTATTTGTTTAAAGCTGGCTAATCACGGTCATTTATAATGACGAAACTATAGTGAGAAGCTTGCAGCGTTACCTCATTACAAAATTTTTCATGCTGATAGAGCAATGGGGCCTTTAAATTATTACTGTAAATCACTGTTTCACGTTTGGTGTCGTGACTGGGGTACTGATTTGCTTGTATCAAATCCTGATCTCAACCGTTTTCCACTACTATGTGTGGTTTTATGAATATTTCCCTATTTTTCTCGTTTCAGATACGGGCAAAACTGCTACGTGTTTTCAATAATGTGCGTATAATCTCCGGTGTGTGTCTAGCACTGAAGAAGTGAGTGTTTCGTATTTAGCCTAAATTTTAATTATTTTAAGGTATCATCTTTCATTCAATTTCTTTAGCACTCGAAGCGCCGGAAATGAAAACAGTTAAAACCGCAAACAGCTTAGATCCAGTGGAGAAGGCTTACGATGAGCCACCTGAACTGGATCTATACTGTTTGCACTCTAGTCTTTGAATTGTCAACAATTTGCTTTATCTTGGACTAAACGTTTTGGTGTTTTTTTTTTCAAGCTTTGCAAACATAATTTTGCCGTCTGATTTAAGTGCATCTTGAGGGTCTGCTGGAATGACGCGTTGGAGCTATCTCTTTCAAGATTTGATATGCATTTGGGAATTGGTCTCGGAGACGAGCCTATATAAGCTCAGCCAGATTTATTGTCAATACATTCAGAAAATCCCATGCATATATTGTCGGAATAAAGAAAAAAACACCTAGTTAACTATGTTTGCAAGGCTGTTATGAAACGAAAACGAGCTGATATGAAACGAAAAAGAGTCATTGTTCCAAACTACCTGGTCATTGTGGCTAAACAAGTTTATTTTGTCACGATTACCAGGTCGTTTGAGAACTATTACTTTTTACTTTGGTAACAGCCCTTGTATATACATGGTTAACCAGGAGTGAAAATGCTATCAATATTGTTACAAGTACATGTTACACCCACCTAAATGACTTTGCCTAGTTTCATAATTTGTGATATTTCGTTCTCCATATCAGATATGTTCAGATGTACCAATCTAAGACTTGGTCCTTTATGGAGATGTATCTCCACGTGAAGGAGGATCTCAACAGGCTTGTGGTCTTCAACCCTCAGAACTTTGCTAGAATAGAACCGGTAATTTGTTTCTTTATCTCAATATCACTCTAAAATTAGCGTATCTATCTGATTTATCATAAACATGGCTGGTGTACTATTATAGGCAGGTGATGCTTACTACTCGCGAGCACCTGGGGCCGTATTTATAAAACGACTTAAGTGGTTGCTACGCTGTTGCTAAGGCTGAATGTCTATGAAGGAGCTTCCCTACAACAATGAAAATTCGAAAATTCAGCCTTAGCAACAGCATAGCAACGACTTAAGTCGTTTAATAAATACGGCCCCTGATTACACTTCAATTTAGGAGTGCATATTTGTATATCTAAATATTTCGGATTTGCCGGTGTTTCAACGGTTTATGAGTTCGTACTTACGATTTCAGTACTTCTACCGCTGTTTCTAGATTACCATTTGTTTTCAGCACATTTCAGCACATTAATTGGTCGCCTGTCACTCTACCCGATTAAGGTCAAGAATACGTAAATGGCACATACATAGAATTTTTTTAAATTTTGCACAGGGATGCATTTTCATGTGTTACATCGAATTGTGCCATAAAAAAGATAGGTCACCGAGTTCGTTTAGTCGCTAGATCAAATTGAAAAACATGAAATTTTGAGGCCGTTTCCATTGACGGCAATGGGAATGCGAAGAAAAAACTCAGATTTTAAAACATAAACGTACACAGCTTGTTTACCGGTACATAGAATTTTTTCAAAAACTGATATTTTATGTCACAGGATCTGTCGATTAAAATAAGGTAAGAAAAGTCCTTGACTACCGAGTTCGTTTTTCAAGTAGCGCTTGCTAAGCAAGCATAGGTATGTATAAATTTACGCCATTCCGCGACGTCATTTATAAACGACGTTGCAGTCGTTTACTGGCGACGTAATAAGACATGCTAAGAGCGTTATGAGAATACGGAAAGATAAGGACTAATAGGGTTCTCATGATGAATGCCTTAAGTTTCGTTCACACGGGCAAAGTTCTGTGACAAAGTAGGTTTGGAAAAGTAAAATTTGCTCGTGTGAATGAAAAAATATGCCACATTTTCATTGCCAAATTTATATGGTAAAGTTTTTATGACAAACAAAATTTGTCCGTGTGAACAGAAAATTTGCCATAGAATATGTAACAGAGAAACTAGCTATGGAGATAAGCACAGAAAACTTTGCTCATAATCAAATCGGTTTGATTTTGAACAAAGTATATTTAACAAAGAAAAGATGGCATGGTTGGCCATTCACACGGGCAAAGTTTATTTGTCCAGGTAACCTTGACGAATAATGTTCGATCATGTGAACACAGCAGCAAATATTTCCTTGTCAAAGTTTATTTGACAAAGATTCCATGCCACATTTTTCTATAACAAATAATTTGCTCCGTGTTAACGCAAAATGTTTGGCAAACGTTCTTTGTTAAAGATTCTGTGACAATCCTTTGGTGGCGTGAACGAGGCTTAAGTGAAAGAATTTATTTTTCAGACTCTCTTAGACAAAAATTAGTAAAAAATGCATGCATACTTCTAACATTAAAATGGTTATTGCAGCCGACACGACTGATCCGCTCATAAAACAACTGCGTTACCCTAAATCACAAAATGCGCCGTGTCATGATAAAATGGGTTCTTTGGGGCATATACGGTCAGCGGAAGCTCAGATCAGTGTGCGCACCCGCCCAACCTGACCAGAGCCTTTGTTGTCCTCTGGCACAATGATTCCGTGAGGAACAGCGAAGAGATTTATTAGTCTGTGCGTATGCGCTGGCTGATCTATGTGCTTGTATCATAATTACTGACGACTCGTGTTCTGTCGGTGTGGCTCATGGTAGTCAGATAAAATTGACCTTTGGACTGTATTTCAGTCATATCGAGATGATGGTGAGTTACAAGGTCGGCTTCCAAATCCACCGTCGGTGGGATAAGTAGGAGCGGTGTGAGTAAGAGGCCCGCTATAATATTGTATCATTCTTATTTTGTAATCAAAACAAAATTTTCGATGTCCAGAAGGATATGTTATCATATGTGTATTAAATCGCAAAAATCGGCATTATACTAAATATTACATTCCGATCCCATAAAGCTCTAAAATCAGCTGGCATACATTTATTTGGTTTATTAAGAGAGCCTGCCACGAACCATGGAGCTTCGGTAATGGAATGATGGAATGTGCTAAATCACGGATTTTTGTTATATTACTGCAGTAGACTGTCCTCTTAGAGACATGTGTGGCCCCTTATTTTTTCTGCCCAAATCTCTACCGTTACCATGGCAACGGCTGCCAAAGTTTTTAACTGGTTAAACAGCAAGAAATCGACACCTTGTCTGGTTTGATTTATCTGGTAAGTACACACTAATTTAATGCAATCCACTTTTATGATAATCTTCCAGGGAAAAGGTCAAGGAATTGTAATACTACAAAAGTTCTCATATTTGCAACAGGTATAAAAGATTTATTGCGTCTGAAAACCAATTTTGTGTTTGGTAAAAATGGTAATAGTGTGTAAAATCAATGCTCTGCTGTAGTCAAACCCAACTGGTTCATGACATACTGACCGAAAATTAAGAATGGCAAAATATTATTATATTTAAATCTGAAATAAAATTGGCTAGCATTTTCACACTGCCTGCATACAAGGTAGCCATATGAAGGCAGAATCCGAAATTTCCTAGATTTCAATTACCTCCCTTGAAAAACTCTCTAATTGGAAACCAATAACAGTGGTAGTAAACAACAATACATTGAGAAGAAATTGTAATTAAAACATACCATCTGTGAGGACACAGTTTGCGATGACTCCTTCATATACATCCATTAGGTCTATTTTACGGCGGTCTGTCTAAAAGGTACAGGTTGTTTACCTATTTTTTCTAGCGATAGTACGGAGTCAGATAAGAAGTGAACGTCATTTCGTCAGGTACCTAAGTTCATGAATTGCTGCATAGTCAATATCCATACATGTTATTACTTAAATGGAACATTGAGGGAACTAAGATTTAAGTCAATGATTTGTATTTTAATCCATTTTTCATTTGATCTTTGGTGGTGTGAGTAAAGGGGGCGGGGAGGAGAGGAAGAAGAAACAAAAATAAAAAATTGGCCCAAAAAGGGGAATGAAAATATTCTTGCAAGAAAAATAAGTAAAAGAAAATAATATCTAGCTCTGCCCCCAAATTTTGTAAAACTATAGTCTGCAGATTTGAATTGAGTTGCAAAATGTAGCTGGCCAGTTGTTGTTTCAACTAATAAAGAGAGTATATGCCAAACTGATTTGCTTGTACTGTTTGTAACCACTGATATTTTGTTTTCACTTTGTAAATGAAACTGCAACTTCTGAATATGGTATTAATTCAGTATTTTGATTGCCACTGAGGTTTCATCATTCAGTAGAAACTACAATTTATGTTATTA
Source organism: Ctena decussata (assembly GCA_963989385.1). Classification (NCBI taxonomy): domain Eukaryota; kingdom Metazoa; phylum Mollusca; class Bivalvia; order Lucinida; family Lucinidae; genus Ctena; species Ctena decussata. Next base: position 87,681,199 of record OZ022506.1, read on the forward strand.
TAATCACTGCCATGTGATTATCATTGCAGAGCAACAAGCCACTGATGGAGAAACGACGCCAACAAAGATCAGATCAACAATGTCTTGGCCAGTTGAGGACGCTGGTTCTTCATGCAAGCTATGCAGAAAGAAGTAAGTATTATCAGATCAGAATTTTAATTATGAAGAATATCAGATTTTAGGCATGATTAAAGCATGGAATGAAACTGAGTGGCCTGACCGAGACACTCTACTCCATTGCATTCCATTGCCTTTGTTTGGCTTCCTTACAGAAAATAATTTGCTCCCTCTAGGGACAGTCTAGCTATTCCATTGCATTGATTTAGGATGGATCTCTTTCAGGAAAGAATTTGCCTCCCCTCAGAGGGAGCAAATTCTTTCCTGTAAGAGTACACTCCTAGGCTCAGGGAGCAAATTTTAGCCACTGGTTATCTCATTCCATTCCAGTCCTTCTAGATTTTAAGCTATGCCCAGATCTGAAATTCTTCAGAATCCATATTGTGTATATAAAATGTTGGAGAAAGCTTATATACTGGAAATGACTGTGAAACATCTCCAACTGCAGGGGCGGATCCAGGAATTTTGGATAGGGGGTTCAAATTAGCTGATGGGGTTCGATTTATGCGGTTTGACCAATTTTTCCTGAAATTCCCCATGAAAATAAGATAATTTGGGCTGAGAAGGGGGTTCGTTTGAACCCCCCGAACCCCCTCTAGATCCGCCACTGTCCAACTGGTCCAGAGACAACAGATGGCAGGTTGGTAGCGTTTTAATTAAAGGGGGGGGTATCAATAAGGTGGGTTTTCTGCATCCTACCAAAGTTTTATTTTTTTGACTGATGGTATACTCCAGTGTGTCTAGTTTATTGAACCATATGTGACTTTGCGCGGAAAGCCCTACTTACTGAGCTATGGGTCCACAGAAGTGGGTGGGGTAATCCAACATGGTTTTAGCCTGTCTTGTAAAAACATTCTCATTTGGTAGAAGAGTACAGCAGACAGACAGGATTTGATAAAATGATTAACAGAACATCTCAACTATATTTCCATATCATTTTATTTGGTCTAATTTGAACATATGTTGTCAAAAAAGACTTCCTTTGACATTTAGCATTTTTTGATATTTTTGACCTCAATTTTCAATATTTCTTGGCCTTATTGTTAAATGAACAGACATGTTATCATCAAACTCATGTCAAGGAAGAACCTTGAGAAGGACATTCAGATGATGTGACCAGAATATTACAATAGCATAGTTTTCATGGTCGACTGAACACATAAACTTGCTTGGAAGATGGTTTTCTTTCTATTTTGACCTAGAATTACGAACCTTTGGCCAAATTACTATTTTAACTGCTATATTATGCCCCACGCCCTGCCACTAAAGGTGAGGGAATACATATTGGCTTCAGTGCGGATCTCGTTGGCATCTGCAATTGTGTATGTGTCACATATTAAGTCCTTCTGTGACCTTGGAAACAAGGTCAAGGTCATCAAAATCTGACCTTGACCTTGTTTCCAAGGACAAAGTATGTGACCCAGACACAGATGCAGACGCCAAGGAGATCCGATCTGAAGCTAATATGTATTCTTTCGCCTTTAGTGACGGGGGTGTAGGGCATAATATAGCAGTTAAAATAGTAATTTGGCCAAAGGTTCGTAATTCTAGGTCAAAATTAAATGAAAAAACATCTTCTGAGCAAGTTTATGTGTTCAGTCGACCATGAAAACTGGGTCATTGTGAAATTCTGGTCACATCATCCGAATGTCCTGGTCAGGGTGCTTCCTTGACATTAGTTTGATGACAACTGGTCTGTTTATTTAACCATAAGGCCAAGAAATATATATAAAATTGAGGACAAAAATATCAAAAAATGTTGAATGTCAAAGGAAGTCTTTTTTGACAACATATGTTCAAATTAAACCAAATAAAATGATATGGAAATATAGTTTAGATGTTCTGTTAATCATTTTATCAAATCCTGTCTGTCTGCTGTACTCTTCTACCAAATGAGAATGTTTTTACAAGACAGGCTAAAACCATGTTGGATTACCCCACCCACTTCTGTGGACCCATAGCTCAGTAAGTGGGGCTTTCCGCGCAAAGTCACATATGGTTCAATAAACTAGACACACTGGAGTATACCATCAGTCAAAAAAATAAAACTTTGGTAGGATGCAGAAACCCCCCCCCCCCCCCCCCCCCCCCCCCCCCTTTGATTTGCTTAACATCTCAAAATACCCGTATTATACAGAGGCACAGATAAGATGAGTATCTGAAGATGATTCCAAGGCAGTTCTTTATAAAAACAAATGTTGGGACCCCTCAATAGAACCGCAGTAAGACAGTTCTATTGGGGGGTCACAACATTTATGGAGAAATAAGGTAAATTATTGCAATTATCTTCAAATACACACCTTGTCTGTGCATTTGCCTGATACAACCTAAACTTGAGACAGAACCAGTTTACAGGTTGCCACCCTGCAAGCATTGTTAAATGACCCATCCCCAGGTACCGTCAAAATTGGAACACAAACATAGGCACCATTAACTGTCCTAAGAATGGAACAGTTGAGATTTTACAATGTACATGTAATAATGTGTCCAAAAGACGCAGATGGAATGGCAAACATTTTTGATACCAAGTCTGATCTCAGACCTATCTGTCCTGATATTTAGATTTTTTTTACGGTACATTCGAAGCTAACAAGGATGAGTAAAATATCACAATTTTTAGTTGTGAAGTCTGTGATTAAATTCTCTTTGTTCACAATTCAAGATTGCTGATATTATATACCTGACAAAGTGTGGGTTTCAATACTGTATAATGTGCAAAAATGACAGTTTGCCATTGAAAAAGTTACTGTATCTAGATCTATAACTAACAACATTCACTGATATATAGTTTTGAACAACTTGACTCTGATCATTGTTAGTGTATATCAGTGCTCCAGATAAGCAGGGATCAGCAGGATACTTTAGGAATATTTTTTTCATATGCCTCCACAAAAGTATATGTTGTGTCACTCATTAGAATCGTATTGCCGAGATGGCTGTAATTAGGGTCACAACATAATGTTTTGGATGAGAAATAAGAAAAAAAATATCCCTGAATTGTCCTCAATACTCTACCTTTTCTGGAGCTCTTGGCCATGTATAACTGAAGTATTTAAGGAATGTTTATTTGTGTTTTCAGCAGCCATGTTTATTTTCCAAGTACAGGGCAGGTTTTAATGAGTGTGCCATCTCACGTTACATTGACCCAGTGAATGGTGGAAGTATCAAACTTAAAGGTCGTGAATGAATTACTTCACAAACATTAGGTCACAGTTTCTGGTAATACCAGTCTACCAAGGAATGATACCCACCCAGCTCCTACGTTCAGCTATGGATATTTGATATTTGAATCTGGTAGCTCATTGGAACACATTTACATGTCTCCAGGTTTTATTCAGTGGCAAGTAGATGATGATAGACAAGCAGGTAGATATTGATAGACATGTGCAGTTTTTCGTGAACCATGAATGTGATGTCAATATCTCCTGACAGACGGGTTCCCTCTTCGTGTGATTCTGACAGTTAAGTGACAGCTTAGTACTAGCTCACTGAAGAAAATGGGAATTATTCCTAGCCCAGCTCTGGTCCGGAAAATACCTAGAAACAAGTTTCAATTTTCACTAAATTAGAAACTTATTTGTTTCAGAAATAATTTGGGTCCAGCGCTGCATGGACTAGAATCATTCCCAATTTAACAAAAACAAATCTCCAATTCACAGAAGGATTAACTGAAAACTGAATCTTTCATTATACCACATGAGCAAACGTTCACAAGTACTTGGAAGGGGTATTGCTCCAGGTAAGAAGGGGCAACAGGGATAATTTAGGGACAGTTTTCCATATTTCTCCATAAAACATATGTTGTGACCCCTCATTAGAACTATCTCACCAACAAAGTTCTAACGAAGGGTCACAATATGTTTTCACTGATGAAAATTATGTCTCAGAATTATCCTCAATACCCCATCTTTACTGGCGCTCTGAAGGGATCATGTCTAATATCATATTGAACTCTAGAGTATATGGCTGAGAGATTTTCACTTTCTTTGCAATATAATTTTTTTTTGACCTTGTTACATTTTCTTGTTATCTAAGATTCATTGCTGTACAAATAAAATATGATTGCATTTTATTGTGTCCCTTTAACTGTGGCAGTGCTCCAGAAAAAAAAGAGTAACATGGATAATTCAGGGATAATTTTCCTTATTTTGCATCTAAAACCTATGCTGTGACCACTGATTAGTTCTGTTTCGAGGAGGCAGTTCTAATAAGTGGTCACAACATATGTTCTTTATGACATTTAAGAGAAATAGTCCATAATTATCACCAAATACATCCTCTTATCAGGACCACAGGCATTGTAAAAAAATAATTGTAATAACCCTCAATATAACTACATATTCAAGGGCATCTTAGCTAATTAATTGCAAGTTATCATGAATTCGGAAACAGTATTCTAAAATGCCAATATGGCACTTACTGCCATATCTCTTGTTTTCAGTCCAAATTCAGTTGACAGATGACTGACTTATGATTTTACATTCTTTTCAACAGTTTTTTAGTAATATCAGGATGAAGGGAGGGCGACTACCTGTCTGAAAAACAAAGTAAAAAAGCACCTGAGACTAGCATCGAAATGTTGGAAGTATCAGAGATGCTTCTGTTTGGAATGACACAGTTTAAAACCTGGAATGGAATGGGCATAGTAATCTACATTCCATTGGTTACAGTTTGCTTCTAGAGCCTGAGATGGTACTCTTTCAGCAAAGAATTTGCTCTCTCTGAGGGAGCAAATTCTTTCCTGTAAGAGTGTCATCCGAAAAATCAGTGGAATGAAGTGCAGAAGCTTATCAATGCCAGCCCATTCCATTCCACTCCATTCTAATTTCTAACATCTGTCTATCTGCAACCATCTCCACCATCAATATTTGATGTGAGAGAAAAAGTGAATGAAAATATTAAAGCATGGTGGCCAAATAAATATACAAGATCATAAACATTGCCTGTATTGCCTGACAGGGCACATCAATTTTAGGTGCATGGGTATACCTTCCTGTATTTTTTCGCAATCTTTGCAAAAGGACAATTTTGGTGACTCCTAATGATAAAGCCCTTCAAAGTGGTCTACTTTTAAATGCAAGCAGCAAAGTTTTCCCCTAAAGTGTGAAATTAAATGCTTAGCAGCTACCTAGAACTGCAGGGATGAAACCCTGGCACTTAAGCCCTGCTGTATCCCCGGCCTGACCCCATAGGGCCCATTTCTAAGACAGTAATAGGTACTGAAGCAACATTTTTGTAAGTGAAAGGGATTTGACAAACTAGCTGCAGTGAGACAGTGATAATGTAAATTTTCATTTTTTTAGCTATTATAATTTAATGGACACTCTTAAGTTGCCATAGCAACTTAGGTTGTTGAGCAAAGGCTATAATGAGAAGTATTGTTTTAGTCTTGACTAATGCTGTGAACGTTCAGCAAGCAACAGAAGTTGATAAATGCAATGAAATCATTTTAATATTGATAAATGACAATTTGTATTTTTCTCATAATTCAATGGACACTTTTAAGTTGCCATAGCAACCAAAGTGCTGGAGCAAAGGCAATACTGAACAGTATTTTGGCTGACACTATTGCTATGAAAACTTTCAGAGTTTAAGTGCTATCCTGCTTGTAGCTTCTGAGGAGTTGATCTTTATTAGAATTATTGAGACAAATTGAGCATTTTGGTTGCCATGGCAACCAAAGAACTCGAGAGACTCCGACAAAAGTGATACGCTTGTTACAGGACTACTGCAAAACACATTTGTATATCAAAATACTTTTGTATCTGCAAGTAAGGCAGCTATAAATGCCAAGATTTGTTTTTCCATTTGCCAGTCTGTTGAAAATCGCCATAGCAACCTATATTCCGAGGCTACTTGGGCATTGAAAAGTATCACAATAGTTCTATTTTATTATTTTGAATACCTTTTATCTGTTTTGACCCTATTTTAGCCATTAAAAGGTAAGCAATATCATAATTGTCAGTTTTAGCATATTTAATATCATTTATACAGTGTTTATGTCCTCGTTGCTAGGTAAAAATTTGGTTGCTATGATAATTTTACAAAGACATTTCAAGTTTCCAATGATAAATTTTAGTTGAAAACTTTTGAAAAATCATATTCCATAGAATGATTTAGTTGCAAATGCTCGATTCATGTTATAGTTTCTTGGATGGAAAACTGCTATTTTGAGTGAAAAACATGAAAATTCAACAATTTCAGATACCAAAATTTTTTTCGCTGATGAAATGCTAGCCAATTTTATTTTTGGGTTCTGTCAGACTATTATTCTGCTTAAGCATCTGATAGGCCATATGATTCTATCTGGTTGGGTTTAGATTTTATTAGCAGTTATGTTAGCATACTAAAATTCAGGTTTTCTCTTCACTGTAATGGTAGCAGTATTTGCGTTACCATAGCAACCAAATTCTTTCAGGTTTTCCACCAAATTTAAGTTTTTGATATTATACTGAGGATGCTTCATGATATGAAGAACACTTATATTGAACTGCTTGAATCAATATATAAAATTAATAGGGTCTATTTTGGCATAAAACTGTATCATTATAGCCTGAAATATTTGGATGTCACCATGGAAACAGATTTTGCCATTTTCTGGCTCTATTTGAACAAAAAAATTAAAATCCTTCTATGGTTTTACATACATTGGTAAGGCCAATAAAGTGACAAAGTGTTGATCGAAAACGAAATTTTCGAGTTTCCACTTAATGCTCCATGGTTCGTGGCAGGCTCTCTTAATTATTTCGGATGCGCAATCCCACCGGCGCCGCGGACGTTCGGGTATGACGCAGACGGTTGCGAGTTAGAATCCTGAGTCGACCAGCTAGCGACTGGAAAAGTCTCTTTGTCAAGCTAGCAGCTTTTTCAAATCACAGGCGCTTGAAGTTTTATGCTCAATGCTGCCGCTAAACATCCAGGTATGAGCCATTCCTTACCTATAGACTGCGTCAAGATCAAAGGGTTTTGAGGGGTTTTAATGAGCATAGAACTTCAAGCGCCTGTGTTCAAACCAGGAAAGGATAACGCAGCGAAAGGAGAAATATGGGCTCCGCCTTTCATTTGTGTGTCTGAAAAGTCCTGCGATCCCTGAAAGCAGGGAGGGAACATGTAACCGACCAGCCTTAAATTGTTACACATATGAAACTCTGTCTGTCTGTCTGTCTCTCTCTCTCATTAATTTTGTATGAATACACTTATGTTGAAAATAACATCAAAGATACAGGGAAAAAAGAAGATTGCAATATCAGCAAAGGGCTTGAATAAACAATGACAACAACTCCGTTTTCCCCATTTTTGACGTTATTATTGAATGTCCGATGGGGCCGCCATATTGAAAATTACACTGACTAGGAAGTATTTCGTGACGTAACGTCCTTCGCGACGCACGTAATTAATTGCGGCAGTCATTTACGTATTCTTGACCTTAAGAGCCGCCCATAGGAGTTCAAAGCATTTTTGACTGGTATGAATATGAATTACAGTCCGAGTAAACAATTACCCCATTAACGTCGAATGGATTCTTCTACCCTTACGAAATGGATGAGTCCATTCATCATTTTAGGGGTGTCTGGTAAAGTTTCACTTTTGATATTTTTACAGAAATGCTTGAATTTTAAGCAAACAGTGGTGGCCCAGATTAGACGCCGCGTTATGCGGCGTCTGATCTGGGTCTGCACTGTTTGCCGGAGAACATTTACGGGACGCTAGGCATGAATTGGTTAATGGACAAACTCGGTGCCAGGTGAGTGCAACTATGGATACGTTCCGCTGAGCCTCCTGGGGAACATCGTTATGGGAATGAAAACAACAACAGTAAACAGTTAGGTCAGAACCTACCTGTGAAAGTACATGTAAGTAGGGAAATTCTCAGGAACTGACACAATTCAATCTCAGATGCCTTCCAAGACACCATGTGGGAAAGAGACAGCAAAAAAATTAGTCACTACCAAAGACAACACCAGCGGCAGCCACGTGAACAGGATAAGTCTAGCTTTATTCTGATTTGTGTTGGCTGCATGCACGTAAGAGATGAATATTATAGATCACTGGGGTCGATTTATAAACAATTAGGCATAAAAGACTGACTGAATCATATCGTTGATTTCCAGATGCAGCTTTCGTTTCTTGACGAAGAAAAAAAATCTGACTGTTGCAACCTCCTTGTTTCTATTTCACAGGAAAGTGGCAAGCTGAAGAAACTTCTTGCGATTCCAAAATGTGAAAGAACAGCAGAACATGTGAAAGTGGTATGTTCATTAACCCTTAAAGTGCCAAAGACGAATTAAGTTGAATTTGGAAACATCATAGATTTTTCTTTGAGTTCTCACTATGATATAGCTTGGACGAAACATAGTTTTAAATCTTGAAGACGTAAGTTTGATAGTCTGAGTTTTTTGGCGGTTTAAGGATTAATCACTTTCGTAAGGAAGGTACCTGTACTTATATGTGCTCGGCTTTAATTTTTCAGAACATGAATTACAAACGGTAATGAAAATACAACAAAGAATATTAATAAGTTCTACAGCCGTGAACATATGACTCACATATGATTGACGCAACTAAAACATTCAAATATCGTTTAAACCCAGCATAAAAATTGTGTACTATTAGGTCAGAAAGACCGGAGGCTACTAGCAGGCTAGACAAAGTATATTCCTTTTTTTATCATAAGAATAAGATAAAAATACAGTTTGCTTGAATGAAAATGAAATTTGGTACTTAGGTACTAATTTTTTCGTTCTGTCTACATGCGTTTTATAATTTTTCAGATTCTGGCATTAATGCGAGGAAATAAATCGTTTCAAGATTATCCATCCCATGTCCAGATACAGTTGTCCCTATGCATGGAATACCAGAGGTTTGTCTTGAGTGTACTTTCTAAAAACTATCAACACCTGAGCTCACTAATTCATATAACACGTAAGCGTTTAAGCTGTAACCACTATCCTGCATTAGCTGACACTTCAAGTATCAAGGGAAGTGAAATTTAAAAAAAAAAGACTTTGCCAAAATGTTTTCAAATGTTCAATCTAATATCCATTGGTGTTTCATTATAAATGACAGACACCCTCCTATTTGCTTGAGTCAAAAACGTTATTTATTTTATTGTTGCAAACTGGTAATACGGTCAAAGGGTGGGTGATGCCATCCATTTCACAAAAGACCGATAGTTCTTGCGCCTTGATGAACAACAATGAAGTAGGACTATGCTAACGTAGGTAGATCTATTGATAATACAGAATCCGCACGTTTTACCAGCTAGGCCATCTTATACGAATATCAAATGTGCTACAGGTTTCAGTTTATATTTCTCTACCTTATCAGCTACGAAGCCAGACGTGTTATCTTGAAGCAAGGTCACAGACCAGAAGCATTTTACATCATTATTTCCGGTCAGGTGATAGCCAATATTGAAGAAAAGAGCCCTACCACAGGGAGAAATTACATCCGAACAGTACATGAACTGGGACCAGGAGACACATTTGGGGTCAGCTTCTATATTTTCTTGATTTAAATATCTGATAGTATGCTACCAGTCTACACTGGTTGCACGCACATGCTCTATAATTCCTTCCTAATACCATATTTTATGTGTATACCCCTGTTAAAAAGTATTTCCTTTTTATTGTTTTATTTCATTTAATAGTTTAATTTTTTTGTTTTAAGAGAACTACATCCTGATAATTATTATGTAGTCATGAAATCCTTTGAGAGTGCCTCCTTATTCAAACCTGCAATTTGTATTTATTTATAATTTAACTCGAAGTGTGCTGCCATTTATATTTATTTATAACTCTGCAACGTTTTATTATTATTATTATTATTTTTAACATGTTTATGTCAACATATACATATACATACAAGTATATATATTTGCCAATGGATTGTAAATATACATTGCCTATATTTGTCCTCTCCAGTAAGTGAAGCAATACAGCTACATACATATACATTATGACATCTCGTAAATATTAATGCTTTAAATGAATGCAAATATGTATGTAACACTCGTAACTGACATGAATATGAATGTTTATTCTAACAAGTGATAGTACTTATCTTGTATATAAATTCTAACTCTATATAGCTCCTGCTGCCTATTGTAATTAGTACTGAATTTGTCACAGAATATGTAATGAAGGTTGACAGCATTCATGAGTATATTCTCAAATAGTCACGCACTTGTTCAATCATTGTTTAGTTAGACATGATAACAATGGCAGTAATAAAGAGAATAATAATAATTATATCAACGAAAATAATGATAATAATAATAGTATATGAATTCTAACAATATTGGCCAAATCATCACTCTAAAACGTCTATTTCCAGGAAATTGCATTGATAGACGGAGGGAGACGAACTGCTAGCATCGTTTGCAAAAGCAACGTCGAGCTACTTGTCATCTTAAGAGATGTAAGTATCTGGGGCCGTATTCATAAAGCCACTTAAGTCGTTGCTATGCGGTTGCTAAGGCTAAATATCTATAAAGGAGATGCCCTACAACTATGAAATTTTGTAAGACTGTTCCTCCAGAGCAAATTTCATAGTTGTAGGGAATCTCCTTCAAAGAAATTTAGCCTTAGCAACAGCATAGCAACCACTTAAGTTGTTTTATGAATACGGCCCCAGTTCCTCTCATTATATTATTTTACTAGATAAGGATCCATTGATAGGTAGAAAGCTAAGGATATCAAAGGGTATGCAAGACAATATGCTATGACTCAGTTTCTGAAGCAAATGTAACTACATACAACCTCAAATAACAGTATCAGATTTTCAAAAATGATGTTTGATCCTCTAAAGAAAAGTAGTGTTTCAATACTAATGTTTTTCTCTCTAAAAATAAAGTGACATCGCGATGAAATTTAGAGAAAAGGGAATGCGGTAAGGGCGATGACTAACTTCTTGGACGATACTTTACAGATGCAAAATAAATTATCTGATTGGACTGTATATACTTTTCAGACATCGTCTGCTAATACACATTAACTGAATCTGGAAATGAGGTAGGAGATATCTATGGGCACTTGGTTCGTTCCAAAGAAACCTTGCCCAAGTGGTGAGGCAATTATGTAAAACAAATAAAATGTATAATTTTCAGTAACTATGCTGATTTCTCATTTGTGAACATATTTAATTTTCATTTTTGTATACAACCTTTCTTCCTTTGTCGAAAAAGAAAATTCACAATTAGTTCAAGCAAGATACATATAATTCCTTAGGGTTGACCCAATGCTCCTCCTTAATGTATGCTTGAAAAGGCAATCAAGTTTATTTTTTACAGGATTTCAACAATATAATACGTGGACCGCTTCTTCGACAGATTGAAGAACATGTTGGATTTTGCAAGTTAGTTTTAATGTTTTATAAAAAATATCTGCTTATGTGCATATGTTTCTTTTGCATATTGAGAGAGCCTTTCTGGTGAAATGTCTTACGGAAGGGTCTAAGCCCTTCCGCTTAGTATTATTAAAAACAACAACTATCTGATTACGAATGTATAATGGTCTCCAGATAGATGACAAACATGAAGTAAGTAACTTAGTAACAAACGTTATGAACGTAACGTCATTGACGTCGACTGGTACAGTACACACTGAACTATTGGATACTACATTTCTCCCCTTCTTTAAAAGAACCTTTGCCTTTGATATTACTTATGTTATTAGGTTGTTCTGGATATACATGTAAAAAGTAAATAAACTAATATACTATCAAAAAGTTACATGCTATACTAATCTGATTTTCAGTTTCTACCCTTTCAGTTAATTGTTCTTCACTTTTATTTATGCTATATGAGAGCTCTGTTTATGATAAAGTGTGTTTTTCTCCGGCTTCTTTGCTCCAGCTTTTGTCTCCATTTCTCCACGTTAAAACTTCAATACCTGTCAGCTTTTCTCTATTTCAGTATCTCTTTGCTTCCGCTTCTCTCTGCTTGACTTCTCTATGCTTCAGATTTCCTCGTCAGTTTCTCCCGCTTCACTCCACAGTGGCTTTTACTTCTGTTGCCTACTTCTGTATACCCCGGTTGCTTTATACCCTTTACTTCAATTACCATTTTATTTGCTCTGGATTGCTAAAAACCAACTGCTTTCTCAGTTTAATTTCTTAGATTTATTTCAGTTTGTTTCTGTGGGTTGCCTATAACCCTCTTCTTCATCTCAGTTTGCTTCTGTGGGTTGTCTATAATCCTATTCTTTATCTCAGTTTAACCCTCTTATCTCCGTTTTTATGGGTTTCTCATGCTTCTCTTCTGACAACCTTCTCATTTCTCTGTTTCTCGTTGCTTCTGAACTTCTATTTTTTTCTCTTTGCTTTTCTCTGTTCTATATCTGTATATTTTGCTTTTTCCCATTATCCTTACAATTCTAGAAACATATTCTAGCTCTCTGCTACTTCCCAATGCTGGGCGCCGTAGCTTTTTCTTATCTTCCTGGTCTCTGCTACTTCCCAATGTTGGGCGCCGTAGCTATACTTATCTTCTTGCACTCTGCTACTTCCCAATGCTGGGCGCCGTAGCTTTCTTCATCTTCTTGCAATTTTTCTTAAATCTGCATTCTTCCCGAATCGCATATATTTTGCCTTATCTTTTCATCCTCGTCGCCAATGAAATGTCTTACGGAAGGGTCTAAGCCCTTCCGCTTAGTATTATTAAAAACAACAACTATCTGATTACGAATGTATAATGGTCTCCAGATAGATGACAAACATGAAGTAAGTAACTTAATAACAAACGTTATGAACGTAACGTCATTGACGTCGACTGGTACAGTACACACTGAACTATTGGATACTACATCTGGTAGTAAAAATCTATGCAGGTTGCCCTGGGAAAATAAAGATACAATAACGAAAATTAGAGTAACGGTTGTAAATTTAGATAAGAATTCAGAAAATAATAACAATTGCTGGAGTCGGTTAGTCTATTCTGATTTCAATTAAATAGTTATATTTACATTCTTGGTGTATTTACTGAAAAGCCCTATAGTAAACCATTGGAACGTAATGTAGTTTACATTCCAAAAATTACATTGAGACACGCGACGTCAATGACGTAAAAATAAACAATGGCTCTCTACAACCTGATTGGACGTCAGCAACGTCATGACGTCATGCATGCCGTTCTGCTGTTAGCAGAAGAAACTGCGTGTACATGTTTTAATGCTTCAATTTTAGCGCTTATACAAGATTTTTCATGAAAGACTTGATTGAAACGAATGTAAATATAAGCAATGAGCTTAATTTTTCTCATGTTTATCGAAGTGTAAACTACATTGGGTCACTAGCAAAGCTTACATGAACCCCTTCGATAAACCTCAGAAAAATGAAATGCATTCCTTAAATATAAGCAGCCTAAAAACTTTTTCATAGAAAATTAAGATATAAGCGTTATTTTATCGTTCATTTTATTTTCTTTTTCTTCTAGATCGCTTCCACTGTTCAGAGACTTCCCATGTGAAAAGCTGAGAGAGAACCCATCGCAGTTCTTCTATCTTTACTTCAAGTGTATATCATTTTTATTTAACTTTCTCCTTAAATTATAAAACACAGTTCGTTTATTATTAAAGATGAAGATAACACCACATAATTTGTCAAAAACACTGTAGTGGTATATATAATTCTTTTCATTTTTCTTTTCAATTTTAAATAGTATTGTTAACATATGTTTCGTATATAGTGGTTTTCTAATAATTTTAGGAATATCATTTAGCTCTGTATGTTTTCCATTCAAATTCTATATGTTGTATAGTCGTTTATATTCTACTTTCACATTATATCAACTCTGACCGCAAAGCGCTTTATCGGTTCTGATTATTAAGAATTTCTATGGTTGATAGATTACATGGCATCATTGATGTTTATTGTTTATTTATTTGTTTTACTTTATTTCATTTATACAGAAAATCAGACATTGTGGTTAGAGATAGCAAAGAATCAAAACACATCATTGTGGTAAAAGCGGTAAGACACTTTTATGTTCCCGAAACTTCGAAAATTCTTGTATCAAGTTTCTTGAAAACCACCCCTTTTGTAATGCAGAGTTGGTGAGGACATTGATGAAAGTTATTGTAGCCTGTTTGAGAACCTGAGTAAAATATGACGAAGTTATAATATGAATAAATTCTGATGAGGAAGGTCCATAAACCGAAAATAGCAATATCTGATCTATTGGCTCTGTTGATTATAAAAATGTTACACACAACTCACGCCAACTACTAGTGACTTCAGTGGATCTTAATTTTCAAAGTAACTCCGAATCAACAAAGTTATCTCAAATACTAGAATATATATGAGCCGCGACACGAGAAGACAAGCAAAGTGGGATGTGCGCCCATCGAAGACTCAGATCAGCCTGGGCATCCGCCCAGTCTGATCAGAGTCTTCGCTGTCCACATGGAGGTAGCTTAGACTTAAGCGAACACCAAAGACTGGTCAGACTTCGCGGCTGCCCAGGCTGATCTGAGTTTTCGCTGGCCGCACATGCCACTTTGTTGGTTTTCTTGTATCGCGGCTCATATACTACACAAGACTAGACTACACTCGTGCAGAACGGGGTGAATAGTCACTGTTGCCACACAACACTTGACACCAGCTGTGGTGAAAATAGATAAATTCAGAAATGATAGATCAACACATCATTGAATCGAAAATAGTATCCTTTCATGATACTTGTATGTTTTAGGGCAAGTGTACGGTTGTCAGCAGTTTTGAAGAAGAAAGACCAGTTTCAAGAAAAACTGAGTCAGCTAAAGATCTGGAGGAGGCTTTTCCACACTATGATGAAATGCAGAAAATGACACAACTCAAGAGGAGACCAAGTAAACGCATCATTTTAATATTAAAGGGGTGGAAATGGTCCAGAAAATTTACATAAGCAATCCCCTCACAGCAAACGTCCCTATAACATATAGTTGTTTGACTTCCTAAATAGCCTAAATAGCAGTTTTATGTGTATGTGTACAGCTCAATGCTTATCTATCTACTTTTACTAAGGGACTCTCTGGGGCCGTATTCATAAAACGACTTAAGTGGTTGCTATGCTGTTGCTATGCTGTTGCTAGGGCTAAACTGTATGAAGGAGATTCCCTATAACTATGAAATTTGCTCTCGAGGAACAGTCTTAAAAGACTGTTCCATCCAGAACAAATTTCATAGTTGTAGGGAATCTCCTTCAAAGAAATTTAGCCTTAGCAACGGCATAGCAACGACTTAAGTCGTTTTATGAATACGGCCCTAGGTCTAATCTTAAAAGTAAGAGGGGGCCAAATTCATTCGAGAGGTGATCCAAATTTTCAACTGAGACAAATTATGGAATAGCAGAATTGCTTCTCATGAAAGAGTACCCATTCATATTATATATATATTTGATCTCTCCAAAGCAATCACCTCCCCATAACACCCATTGTGTATACAACCCAAAGGGTGTACATTGTAGAGAGGTTATACAGTATTGTCAGGCTAGCTTCTGAGTCCAAAATAAAGACGGGGTGGTTTGTGTTGATGGTAATTCGTAGATGTCTGTTCATCCTCCTTAATTAAACGTAAGTGTCTTGATCCCTCTTTAGAATTGCCTTAAGGAAAAATTAAAAAGTATCCCAAATCGTCCCCTGAAATCCCTTTGTCGGGAATGTAGACTAGGCTGTTTTCATGACTTGATCCTCAGATTCTGTATGATGTAAGTGCTTATCTCAGTCTAAAATCAAAATAATAACATAAACGCAATTTACATACTCAGTTAGAGGTTCGTTATACAATGTATGTTCAGTTGTGTTCCTGCGAGCGAGGTAGTTACGTGGTTATGGAGTGTAAAACATATGAACAACGAGAACATACCCATCTCTGAAGGAGTCATGTTGCTCGGAAAAATGAATAAATATCTTCTTGATATACTTAAAACTTGTCAATGTAATTTCTCAATAAAGCCTTTCTGTTTTCTAGTTCTGTATACCTTGTTAGAGTGGGTTGTGCTTTTGTGATTACATTCCAGAGTATTTCCATCTACATTTTAGATATAAACATTCGACAGAATGAAGTAATTTGTTGTAACTGTATGTCTTGCCCATTCTTATTTTTTTCAGAATCTGAAGGAGACCGGCTTAAAGAGACAATATGTATGGGTCTTTTGACAGGAACTATTGATAAAACCCGGTTAGCAGACCACGGGCCAGATGTGCAGCCTCAAAGACCAAAATCTGTGATTATTTATTTTGTTTTTTATTATTATTATTGTTATTTTAATTCTACGGTAGCCATGTTGGTTGTTCGGTCCATGTTGTATTGCTTGTCTCCTTCTGTATCGTTTATATTTTATTGTTTTTACCCTCTTTTAATATAGTCTTAAATACTGTTAAACCAAAACTGACTTGTCATTAAGACATGACACTTCGTGGAGGTTTTTTGTTTGCCACTTCTCTCTGCATTAGATATTTCTTTCCAGACGCACATGAATTTCGTCTTTCTCAGGCCATAGCGGCTTAAGTTGCTAGGCGGGGGATGCCTGCACATGTTAACACGTAAGCGTCTCTTACCTGATGTGTCCGGCTTCCGCCCTCTTAAGGATTGCGTCAGTTAGTATGTACTCATCGGGCATGACCGTTGCCTATCACCTATTTCTCCAACTTTTAGGATTTAGTGGTAGTGAAGAAGTTAAATACGAAAATCCGCATCTGTCGCACTGAATTTGGTGAAGGTATATTTAATATTTATCATGTTATTGTTTGTTAGGCTTTACTTAATTCAACAAATCGTCGTTAGCTGAATGACCTATGAATACTGCATCATACACTGCTCAAAATATTTAAAGGAACAGCAGCTATTTTAGCATCGACATTACTACAACATATACCCAGTTCAACAGCCCATAAATTTGACCGCCAGTGAACAAGAATTCCTATCCTTTTGCAGCATTTTGAAGAATGATCGAAGTTTAAGACAACAAGAATTTCAATACAAATGATGGCCTGGCTATTTCCATGGATCGAATTTTGCAATTTTCGAAAATTTTAAAATTGAGGCATTTTGCTGGAAGTCTATTAACTCTCATGAGCTTCATTTTAAAGTGATCTTTTCAAACGGACCACCTCATAAGACACCTAGTTTCATAAACAAAATGAACGTTTTGACTTTGGTTGAAATTTTCAGACTTTTCACATGTTCTGAAAATTTACAATTTTTTACCAGAATTCCAATTTTCCAAAAATCTCTCCATGGACATTGGCAGGACAAATATAGAAACAAAACTTGTGCTATCAGTAACATCGACCCTCTTTGAAAATTTGCAAAATAAATGGAAATTCCGTGTCTTTGTTGATCGAAAGTACATGACCTCAAAGTGAAGATGAGTTGCACTATCATCTATGGAAAAATATTGTGTGCTCCTTTAAATAGTTTTGGCAGTGTATGTTTAAACTTATAGGTAAATGAGGAAGCGATTCGGCAACGGCCACCATTAAAGAAGAGTAAGACAATGAGCAACTTCTATGACAGAGTAGACCAGGATCGTCGACAGGAATTGGTAAGACCTCACACAACGAGCACTACTGAAATAAAGCATAAACGCAAGGAAGCTACCCACCAGGCACATGACGTCGAATGACGTCGTACTGACGTCGATGCGACTTGGTGCCGTCACTCGGGATCACTATTCGGCATCACTCTGCAGGCCTTGTGATGCCGAACAGTGACCCTCGTGACGGCATCACGTCGCATCGACGTCAATACGACGTCATTCTGCGTCATGTGCCCGTTGGGTATTATGTCAGTATATTGCAAATGCTTCTAAGTTACATCCCGACTGATGCTCTTTACTTATTTACATGATTCGATCATGCTTTCTCTCTCCCTCATGAGTTCAAAAGAATGATAATAAATATAAGCATTGAGTTTTTGCCGTGAGATGATTGGCTTACTTTAATAAACACTCACTTAATAAACACGCTAAATGACCTTCTGATAATCTTTTTAATGATTTGAGAACATAAAATAGTTTTACTTGATACAGTAATTCCTTATACATGTACTTACAATTTCCAGTTTAACCTAAGTTAGAACAGTTTAACTAAAGTAAAGATAACAGAAATGGTGTATATTAAAGTTGAAATAATTTTAAGTATTTTAAAAATGTATTTGAAACACATGTAGTATTAAGTATAGTAACATTTGAACAGAGAGGAACATACAGACAGCCGATGAAAAAGGGGCACGCTTAATGTATCGGCTCTTTTATTCCGTTATTTATTATTTTTTATTTCTGTTGCAGACGACCGAAGACTCTATCAAGGAGGCAGTTGGTAGCCACTTTTGGGCCGAACGTTTACATACCTCTCCTGCAGATAGTCGGAAGAAAAGTGGTATCGAATGTAGCTATATAAGCATTAGGAAAAATATATTAATGTACTCGAAAGCTATTGCCTCTTTTACATACTAATTTGAAAGGGATTATACATGTATTGATTATCAACGTAGAACAAGAATCAATACAGGGATCAAACATGGGTTTTCATGCTTTTAAAACGTTTGCCAGATCCTGAGGGAGATGCTAAAAATACCGAAGGCCGAGTTTTCAACATCTCCGGAGGGACCTGCCAAACGTTAATGCATTGGAAAAATGTTTGCTCGCTAGTGTTGCATAAATCCAACAAAATAGTCGCTATAATTTGTGAGAGAAAAAAAAAAAAAAAAAAAAAAAAAAAAACTGACACTATATTTTTATTCACCTTTTGACAGCCAACGCGCGAGTGCTCCTTTTATCTGTCTGTCTGATCCGAGAGCATCTAGCGATTCAATCATCCAATTCGACCACGATTTTTCGGAAAAGTGTCCATTTTAAGACAAGACGGTCGCTAAGTAATGCGAAATAGATGACAATTCATCAACAAATGTTGTTGATATGGAAAAATTTCAGTGCAGAACAAGCTTGGTCCATTCATGTCCCATCCTGCAGTTCTTGACTGCTGAAAGCCTCGTACATGCTTTCTTTTACATTTATTTTACTCTCCATTTGGCATTGTAAAACATCTGAACAGCAGTGCTTGAAATCTGTGTTTCGACTTGATGACGTAATGTAAGAGAACAAAGACATGATGACGTAATGTAAGAGAACAAAGACATTATGACGTAATGTAAGAAACATATGCAGCACGCCACCAACTTTTGTACTACGACCGGAAGGGGAGAGACAAGGAGGCGTAGCGGAATTACTGTATCATATTGAGAATTCAAAGTACATGGGCAAACAGTGTAGATCCAGTTGATGCGGCCCATGATGAGCCGTCTCATCAAGATCTATACTGGATGCAAATGCGTCTGTTTTTGTTTTCGGCGTTTTAAAGGTCAATACTATCTTTCAGGTCAGAAATATCCGATCTCTGGGAAAATTTCCTCCTTGAGATCTGCTAGGAAGAGAGCGTCTAACCCTTTCTACACATCGAAGAAAAAGATTTTTGCTCAGATAGCCGAACTTAAAACAGGAGACGTTTTTGTAGGTTTGATAACAGATCGATTCAAATTAAATAAGAGTTTGATAATGCAGAATTTTAACATTCTATTTTGCAGATATGTATATCAATTGAAAAAAATTATTGGTGACATCGTGAGAATTACATTATTATTTCTTTTCTCTGATTAGAATGATAGTTTTTTTTTGTCTAAAAAAACTGATAATACTGTATAGATACATTATGGATGGGCTATGTTTTGCAATTCTGCCCTTTCCCAAGTAGATTCAGTTATATTTCCCAGAGAGGAAATTCTTTCTTTTTAAGAGTTGGTCCCCATTGAGAAGGAAAGCAACAATGTACATATTTACCGGGAATCATTGCCTGTATCTCTGTTTCTGTAGGGCCTTGAATCTCTGGTACAGAAACCTTCAACAACAATGAGCCTTGTGAGTGAAGGAGCCGAATGCATCTTTGTGTCGAAACGCCTTTTTCTTAACCTAGCTAACCTCAAGGTTCTGAAAGTCGTCACAGATATGGTAAGTATTGCTTGATATGGTAGGTATGGTTTGATATGGCAAGTATGGTTTGATATGGTAGGTATAATTTGATATAGATATGGTTTGATATGGTAGGTATGCTTTGATATGTTAGGTGTGGTTTGATACGGTTAAGATGGTTTTATATGGTAGGTATGGTTTGATATGGTAGGTTTGGTTTGATATGGTAGGTATGTTTGATACGGTAAAAATGGTTTTATATGGTAGGTATAGTTTGATGGTAGGTACGGTTTGATATGGTAGGTATGGTTTTATATGCTAGTAATGGTTTGGTACGGTTGATATGGTTTAATATGGTAGGTATGATTTGATGTGGTAGGAATGGTTCGATATGGTAGATGTGGTTTGATATGGTAAGTATGGTTCTATGTGGTAGGTATGGTTTGATATGGTAGGTATGGTTTACCATAGTAGGTATGGTTTGATATAGTAGAAATGGTTTAATATGGTTGGTATGGTTTATTACCCGCAAGGTATGATTTGATATGGTAGGTATGGTTTATATATGGTAAGTAATATGTGTCCAAGTTACTCTTAGCTGGCATTTACATTTAAATCGATAACAGCTACCCACTGGGCATACAATGCTGAATCAACATTGAATCAACGTTGAACATGACCTAGTCTATCCCATAATCTTGAAAGGTCTTTGAAGCACCACAGATGACTTTACTACAATCCCCTTCGACCTAGTCTTGTCTTCGGCTGCCCTAGTTTTGTGCTAGCAAAGTCTGTCAATGTCCACTCCTTAATATTGTCTTTCCACGGCTCACAGGTATACAGAAATATGGAAATGAAAAGAAAGCGCATTAGTTACACCTTAGGTCCCAGTGATATGTTTTTTTTCTCTCCATATTTGGTTCAGCTTTGTCACAGCTGTAGAGGCTTATGCAAGCCTTGAGAGAACCTCTGATTTTGAGCCATCATCTGAGAAATTGTCCAAATGCGTTTGAAATTTGTTACCATTTCCAGCTTCTGTCCTTTTACCTTGATCTCTCTGGATGTCATTTTCGTTATTTGTCATCAGTTTGGTCTTCTCAGCACTTATCTTCATTTTATACCTTGCGCATGTTTTGCTGAGACTTTCAGCTAGGATTCTAGTTCCAGCTCTTCCTGAGTGAGAGCCTCACTTTCATCGGCAAACCGAAGATTGGTAATACATGTAGTTCTGCCGCCGGTGCTAACCTTTCAGTCATGTTCTTCAGAGCCTTTGGAGCAAAAATGTTGAAGAGGGTGGGTGGAAAAAGGCAATCTGACCTAACTCCAGCTGTTGTTTAGAACCATTCTCCTGCGCTGCCATTCATCTGAAACTGCACTCATAGCGTTGTCAAAGAGGTTACCAATGGCGCGAACTAGATTTGTACTGATATTGTAATTCCTCATGATAGCCTAAAAAGCTGCATGGCATCCTTGTCAAACGCTTTTTTGAAATCTATGAAGACATGGTACAGATTCAACATGAACAGACTCAATTAAAGCGAGTCTGCTATTTTCATTTTCATTTTTTCGAACTATAGTTACTATTCAGAACTTATTTGATTTAACATCATGACGTCAAATCAAAGTTGATTCAATGTTGATTCAACCTTGGGGTACAGACTGCTGGGGAACAGTCATTATACTTGGAACCAATATACATCCCTATGAATGCAGCAGCTGCACTACAGACTCATATAAGCCACGACACGACAAAACCAACAAAGTGGTGTGTGCGCCCAACGAAGACTCAGATCAGCCTGGGCAGCCGCCGAGTCTGTGCACGGTCTTCGCTGTACGCTTAAATGGTAGCAATGGGTCGTAGCTAGCTCCCGTGCGGACAGCAAAGACTCTGATCAGACTGGGCGGATGCCCAGGTTGATCTGAGTCTTTGTTGTCCGCACATTGGTTTTGTCGTATCGCGGCTCATATGTCCATGACTTAGTTCTAGTTATGTTACGGTTAACTTTGGTTTATGGCATCGTCTTTCAGGATCATAATTTAGATTACTTCTTTGCATGAAACCTGTATGGCAAGAGAACTGGCACTTGGTCAGATATAGCACATCTCTGTAAGTGCAGCAGCATATTTTAGGTCATATGAAATTGCTCATTTTAATTCAGTACTTCCATTTTTAAATTTAATCAAATAGCTCTATGCATGGGTTAAGGGACAATTAAACGCAAGATCGGTAGAAACTAGAAATTAAAAAGAAATTTCCAGTTATCGTACATCAAAAGTGTGTGATCGGAATGTGAAGTCATTGCCTATCAGTTTCATTAATTATGTAACACATTATTGTCAGCCCATAGTTTGAATACTTAATTTGAGTCCCTTGATGACAGTATGCAGCAGACAGTAACTATTGGAGATAAATGAGCACAGTTTATTTAAATATTTGTATAGTCATTCTTTATTCAAAAATGATTTCACAATTCTGCATATAGTGTAACAATATCCTTAACTAACTGTATACCATATTTTAAAAGTTATTCATAGCTCCCCTTAAGTGAGAAGTTAAGGCGTATTCGTGAATTGTTTCTGCCTTAAAGAGATATGTAAAGTAAGCCAAAAAGTGGTACCACTCTATAATGGTTTTATGACACTCTTATGTCATTACCTATGGGAGATGGGGCATTTCCTTTGATGAAATAGCAGTATCACTGGACTGTTGCATAACAGGATTATGACGTCCAATAAAAAGAAAAATGTCTTTAAACATATGCTGTGGAATTGCATTAGAATCACCTCAGTGAGGTGATTCTAATGCAATTCCACAGCATATGTTTTTACATGTGAAGATGAAATGGTATACATTCGACTTAGCAGCGCTGTCAGTTTTTATGTGTAGCCTCCCTTCTCATTGTTGTGTCAACTCTTGCTCCCGTAGGATCAAGTTTTTTCCTTAAAGAGTATACCCCACTAAGGAGGGGTTTGTCGTCCAGAGAAATTAATAGGAAGGTTTCATTAGAGGTTGTTCCTCTCATAAGACAGAGAGACAAACTGGAGGTGTATACCATAAATTCTAACTGGCAAACTCTTTACTACTGTATGTTGTTTTTAAACTTTTCTTCATCTGGGCCCAGGTTCACAATCATTCTTCAAGTTCATGACCACCTTAAAGTTAAGGTGGAAAATTTCGCCCTTAGAAAACCCATATTTAAGTCATATTGAAAATCACAGTTATTGTGTAATCCTACTGACAATTGCCATGGAAATGTAATAGGTAGGAAAAACCAAATACATGTACATTTAGTTTTTGTAAGCTTTTACACATGAAATTTTAGACCTTAACTTTAAGGTCGTCCTTAAGTTAAAAGAAAACTTTTGGGTCGTCCTTAAGTTTAAAGAATGATTGTGAAGCCGGTCCCCGGAGCTCTGTTTTAATTCCACAAACGAATTCATTTCAGGTTCAGCTTTATCCGTCACGTGACTTTATTGAAGAACAAGTGAGAAACTATCGAAACTGGAACAAATACAAATCAGGACTTGTACAGGGAGTTCTTAACAAACAGAGATAATTCTTTTAAAAGTCATCAGAGGCAGTAAAACACACAGTACAAAAAATGGTGTGAAAAGCTACCCTATAAGCACCGCGTTGAAAAATGAACCTATCAACGTTGATCTAGTATAATGACCATGCAACGCCGTTGATTCAACGTAACTGGTACCTTGTCGTTGGCTGACTGATATGATCGAAACTCCTAAAACTCGTTGGATATGACACGACGGAAGAACATTGCAACAATATTGCTGCCATTTAAATTTTGTTCTGTTGAATAAAAATAAAAAAGAACACTTTTTTTTCAAAGTTAACTTTCAACTTTCATTGCTTTCCCGGTACTTATTTGCGCCGCGACCTGACAAAACCAACAAAGTGGCATGTGCGCCCAGCGAAGACTCAGATCAGCCTGGGCATCCGCCCAGTCTGATCAGAGTCTTCATTGTCTGCATGGAGGTAACTTAGACCCTTAGCTACCCTTTAAGCGCACAGCGAACTCTGATCAGACTGGGCCGGTACCCAGTCTGGTCTGCGTTTTTGCTGGGCCACTTAGTTGATATTTACTGAATTATCGAGTGGAATTATCACGATTGTTATGGCGTTTAACAGGTTTCTGTGGAAAGTTGGTTGGTTGATTTGATGCTTAACGTCCACGGTAAATAACTAAGGTCATGTCGGGACGGTCAGTTAACCTAACCACACTATTCCTGGGCAGGCTTAGACCTCCTAAGCGGTTAACCAGTACTAAGTGCACATACTTTCGCCAGTAACTGACAACTGCCCTTCTTGAATCAGCGGAAGGAGAAACGAAAGTATGTGGCCAGACCGGGATTCGAACCCAGGACCTCTGACTTACGAGTCAGGTGCCCTACCGATTGCGCTACCCGGCCCGGCATTCTGTGGAAAGACTCTGAATGCTCTCAACTTCTGTTGGCAGTTTGTTCATGTTGGCAACCTCTACTGACTGCTGCCCCCCATGCACACAACGTTGAATCAACACTGAATCAACGTTGATTCCACGTCGTAAGGTTTAACCAACGTTGATTCGATATTGATTAAACGTTGTGTGTTCTGTGGGTAGTTGTCTAATCGTGGAACAGCTTACAAAGTTATCTGACTTCTCTAAACGGCCCTGTTTTGTTGTGTGCTTAGTAGATAGATGCTTTATAAAACTCGATCGCACGATTGGGTCTGAAGACGTCTCAACCAGTTTTCATAGTGTGCATGCGAGCTCTTCAACGGAGATCCCATCTTTGCAAAAGTCCAGTTTGTTCCATACGTAAGGAAAAAAGTGGACTTAGTACCCTTGGCTTGCGAAGATGTTGAGACCCTGGAGATGACAACGTTGCTGAATAGACTACATTTGTGTTTCGGCTGATCTAGTTCAACACCCTCCCGGAGAATGTATTTGGTATTTGTGTTGTGATCATACGAATTATCATACCTGTAGAGCAGCATAAATCTCTGAAATAAATTCGGAGTGACAAATTTAATTTTGCAGCCAGCTGCGTGTATGATCGTTCGGTAGAATGACCAGCAAATAAAAGAACTGTTCTACTGTACATGTGTCCCTTGAAATTATTAGAGATTTCGTGTTCATGTCTTCATAAAAGTAAGCGATTATTTGAGAAGTTTCCAGTCTTTTTAATGTTTTTTATGACTGTAGCTGTCATTTAAAGTAAAACGTTTATGCAGTGGAATTAGTCTGGCTACAGACCCTATGTTCTATATATCCTCTGCAAAGGAACATAGAATCTGACCACCAGAGTAATATACAGATTCGACTGGAGCCAGGCTACTGTTGAACATGTAACATTAAATCTTTTCATCTCGGAATCGTGTTAATATCTGAAGTGCAATTACGCAATAAAATTTCTGAAAATTTGGACACAAAAAAATATTCTTATTTGTCCTGATAATGGAACAAATTGGTCTTACGATGCATTAATAGATAAGTTCTAAATTGTTAGATCCTTTTGAAGCAAGTAATACATCACAGAGGTGAAAAAAGCAGACTCGGTTTAATTGAGTCTGTTCATGACATGATCGGTAATGAAAGTGCAACACCAGCCATGCCCCCTAACACCGGCTTAAGCAAAACTCTATTTTCAGAATGACCTTAAATGGTTTCAATGTTCCCTAAGGACTAGAAAAAATAAGCCCAAAAGCTTCCGATAGAATAGAATGGCAAATTGTGTATATCTTGACGACCAGGGTCTGCACTGTTTGCTCGGGTCTACCTGTTCCAATACTTAGAATTATTACCGTAACAAGGAATCAATAATTTGAGCCGCGACACGACAAAACCAACAAAGTGGCATGTGTGCCCAGCACAGACTCAAATAAGCCTGGACATCCGCCTTTGCGCTGAAAGGGTAACCAAGGGTCTAAGCTAGCTCCATGAGGACTGTGACAGCGAAGGCTCTGGTTAGACTGGGCGGATCTGAACCTTCTCTCGGCGCACATGCCACTTTGATTTTTTTCGTGTCGCGGCTCAATTTATTTGTGAACCCAACATAAGTTTTATTCATTTATTCACTATTACATGTCAACATATACACATGCAAATACATCAGAGAGTTCATTTAACCTTATTTTTTTATATAAATTTTTGGGGGTGGGGTGGGGATTGTGAAGGTGGAGCGTAGCGCTGTCGGTAGCGCGTCTGACTTAAAAGCCAGGGTACCGGGCTCGATACCCGGTCAGACCACTTACTTTCATTTCCCCTTCCGCTGATTCAACAGTTGTTAGTTACTAGTGAAAGTAAGTGCACTTAGTACTTGTTAACCGCTTAGGAGGTCTAAGCCTGCCCAGGAATAGTGTGTATAGGTTAACTGACCGTCCCGACATGACTATAGCTGTTTACCGTGGACGTTAAACAATAACACAACAACAACTATGCTAGTTTTCAACCAGATAGTTAAACTGATTTACCAATCGAGACTTGTCATCAGAGAGTATAGCTCACCTAACGAGAACATCTTATCAAAAGCAACACCTATCATCAGATAGTATTGCTCACCTTATGAGAACAGTTACTCGGATGCACCTAACTGAACAAAAGTACCCACAGATATCAACGTGTATTCCATTTCGCTTTCCTCATGCGGCCTACGTATTTCCTGATATTTCGATATTTCGTAAAATTCCATGGTTTACTTTTCAATGCATCCAGCTATAGTCTACACCTCACTAAGGTTTACTCGCATAAAAACTACAGCAGGACAGTGAAGCTTTAATATTAGAAGCTGTCATTTGACACTATATTACCTTACGACAGTTGTCAATGGGCAATAAAGTTGACCATGGAAATGATAGATAGTAACCATTGTACTTTACAAACAAACAGTCACCAGACAAATAAAATATATATAAAAGAAAGAAAGAAAACTCTAGTAAAAGATGCTGTACAAAGGTGGATGGATAAATGACTTGCGATTTTACGTCCTTTTCAACAGTATTTCAGCCATATCAGGAGGATGAGAGGGTGATAATGAAATGCTCTGTGCAATGGAACTCCGTTTACGACTGAAAAGATTTCGCCTTCGGAAATCGATCTCGGGACAGCGACTAGTACTAAACCAAGAGAGATACCGGGGCTCCTCACTGTACAAAGAACCTTAATTACCTATAGCTAAAACAATGGTTAAAATTACTGGCAAACAAAACAGGCATTTTACTCTACGAAACGCTTGCCAATAAAATCTACTGCTAATGCTACCAGGTTTCTTCTCTCAAACTAGTTGTATTACTGAGGTATGATATAAACCTCGAAGCAAGACCGTTTACTACCTCAAGTAGGGTGAGTATTTTACCCAAAATAGTTTGGTTTACCCTTCACGCGGTATATGCCAAAGTAGGTTATGCAGAGCACAACTAATTCGCCAGCGCATTTGGCATTACTACTCGGATACTTTAGCTGTATCCGAATGATTTGCCCGAACGAGTTATTCTCCCAGCTGATGTTGTAAATGAATGTATGCCATATCAAGCAAATACATGCACATTTCTTCTTATAGAATTTTAAGAGACATTCTCTTATCATGACTATACAAAATTTCAGCCATTTGTTTTTGTAGCTGTCACATAAGCTCTGAAAATTTAGCAAAAAATAAAAATAAAATAAAATATAGATTCACATGAGAACTACACATATCTACTGCTAGTTAAAGTAAGTGTGTGTCATATCCTCGCAAGGTATATGGAGCACCACATATGAATGTAATAATGTCTTCCCACTTGGTCCTGTATTCAGCTGCCTAGGTTTTGCTGAAAAAACAAAG
Source organism: Ctena decussata (assembly GCA_963989385.1). Lineage (NCBI taxonomy): Eukaryota > Metazoa > Mollusca > Bivalvia > Lucinida > Lucinidae > Ctena > Ctena decussata. The sequence goes on from OZ022506.1 coordinate 87,709,079, forward strand.
TACATCATTCTTTACTCTAAAGTACCACTCTCTCTCTCTCTCTTTTTCTCTCTCTATCTCTCTTTCTCTCTCACTCTCTCTCCATCATATAGTTCTTCTATCGACCTCTTCTTCCTTTTAGCAAGCCCATTTACTAACACGACCATTTTAGATTAAATCAACATGAATTCAGTTCAAGAGAATCTACACTGTGCTCCAGTATTTCATGTCCATTTCATTCAGAGGGAATGTTCTTTGCGAAAATGTCAAAAGATGCGCGAATATTGGTGATACTGTAGTATCACCAGATAATCTATTCTAAACAATATATTGACCTGATTTGTCACGTGTTGTTGGCAACATCGATTTGATGTCATTACAGACAGAGAGAGTAAACTCGAGTCATCCGATGACAACTGGGTAGCTTTCGGATCACTCGGATTAACCCAGGTGGAGGTAACGGGTCGTTTCGGCCTTATTCCCGTTCGGCCCCGGGTCGTTTCGGCCTTATTCCCTTTCGGCCTGAGTCGTTTCGGCCTGGGTCGTTTCGGCCCGATTTCCGGGGTGGGTCGTTTCGGCCCAATTTTAGCGGGTCGTTTCGGCCTGACTTTTTCCCGATAGTTGTAATAGACAAAAATGTGTCTTTATCCCAGTCATATCTATCTATCTAACAGGCCTGCATATATATCATATATCTATCTATCTGAATGGCCTGCATATGTATGTATGTATGTATGTATGTATGTATGTATCTGGACTGCATATCTATCTATCTATCTATCTGTCTGTCTGTCTGTCTGTCTATCTATCTATCTATCTATCTATCTATCTATCTGTCTGTCTGTCTGTCTGTCTGTCTGTATGTATGTATGTATGTATCTGGACTGCGTATCTATCTATCTATCTATCTATCTATCTATCTATCTATCTATCTATCTATCTGATGACAGGCGAGACACACCATTGTTACATAATTTGTTTTCCATTTAATCTCTAATTTTCCTTTGATGCCTAATTATCAGATAATTGTAGATAATATCTTTATCGGTTGCCAATTAGTAATGTTTGTACTTAGTAATGTTTGTACTGTCACTGGTTCTTTCATTACCTATTTTCAAAATGTTCTAACTACCGTGTTTGCTTATTAATTCAGAGGTGTGAAAATTATTTCATTGTAAATAAGTTCTTGAAAGGCGGGATTTTAAAGAGAAAAGATTTCTTTAATTGCCAAAGACAAGAAGAGATCGGATTTTTATTGTCTGGAAGAATTTCTTTAACGCGCCGACGACGAGGTAAAAATACTCCGAGAAATTCTCCCTAGCATCACAACCTTGGAAAAAATAGTATTAATAAATAATTAAGGCCGAAACAACTCACCCATAGAATCGGGCCGAAACGACCCACCTTTGAAATTGGGCCGAAACGACCCACCCAATTGGGCCGAAATGACCCACCCCGGAAATCGGGCCGAAACGACCCAGGCCGAAACGACCCAGGCCGAAGGGGAATAAGGCCGAAACGACCCGGATTCCAGGTGGATATGGTGAACGTAACTGTGTCGTGAAAAAAAGTCAACAGTGAACTGAGTCTGATAGAGGAAGAAATTATTGACAAATAGCAGCATCAGCCTTCCTTCAAGATGCCGGAAAGTAAGAAAATGAAAGATCATACATGTTTACATCGTAACAGATCCGTATTTGTGGATAAAATTTGGAAACTGCCAAGATTTTGAGGAAGACAAAATGAAAACCCTGCAAGCCGGGCCTCACTAAACTATTGTTGTCACCTTTAGCTTTGTTTACCGCTGTACACTGTGAACTTAATATAAGGCGTATTTTATATCCATAAGGTGTGCATCAGTAAAATGGGAAATATACCATAGTGGCCCCACTGTCATTTGCCCAGATAGTCAACAGATCAGCATAAAAAAATTCACACGCTCCCCCCACTCTCCTTATTATAGCTGCATTTCACTCACCCCACTGATAGACTAAAATACTATATAATTACACATAATTTATTTGTAATACAGGCCAATTTCGATATCTCGAATTCCAGTTGAATGGAGAACCCACTTCGAGTTTTCCGAAGTTCGAGATAGGCAAATTGTGACGTCACCAAAATTTTTGTTCTATACATCTGTACATGTACAATATCTTAACTTTCGTATCTCAGTATTTCTACAAAACGTGTGCAGCACGAAGGTAGTAAAACTGTTTCTACTGAAAACGGGATTGAAATAAAGACAAGAAAAATCTCTTCACTTAGTTTTATTGTACATTTTAAATCAAAACACCAAAGAGGGCCGCTCAATACTTTCAATCAAGTAAATTTCAAAGGCCCCTAATTGACCGAACTTTCCAATCGAACGCACCTGACCTGTGACGTATACGCGGTTCAAGGTCAATTAACTTACACACAAAAACAGCTGATCAACAAAACAATGTCTGCATTGTTTCACGCAATCATTGGATAATTATTGGATAATTTGGGATAATTGATTGAACTGCGATCAATTAAAGACAATTTTTCGGTAAATCGTTCTTTTTCATTGTTATTGTTCGATGTTTGTACCAATTTGCTTAAAGACAAAAATGCAGGTTTTTCATTTCCGCAAAACGTCTGCACAACATGGCCGTCATTTTCTTTCCGTCGTTTGGGCGATCTTTTTCTGAATACACATTATGACTTCGACACCAACAGTGGTAAAACACATGGAAAGTGTCAGAGGGGAATCAAAAATCACTTCGATACCGCAGTGTTTTCGTTATAAGCAAGTTCGACACAACGGAGGTCGAAATGCAATAGTATATAGGTGGGAATCTTCGGGAATCGGAGATCACTTCGACACTAGCAGGGTTTTTGAGATAAGCAAGTTTGACACAACGAAGTTGGCCTGTACTCACTTGGACGGACACTCAGCACCAGATGTGTGTAATTATGGTTACCTGAGCCACTTGGGGAACGCGTGGAGAAGCGCGGTTGCTCAGTGGTTAGTGCACTTGACTCTGAAGCCAGAGGTCGTGGGCTCAATCCTTACCCAGGGCAAAGTCTTCCTATGTCCGAACGTGTTTTTCGAGCATCATTTGCAGGGATGTTGCTAACAAGTGTGCCGTCCTTCGGATTGGGACGTTAAATAGATGCCCCCTATGCAGGGAGAGTCATCCCCTGTGCAGGTTAAAGATTCCTACTATAGCTACTTGGCTATATGTAGGCCTTCATCCTGCAACACTGGAGTGTACAAAAAGTACTCCTGCTCATAATACTCTGAAAAGAGGGGGTAGCAGTATATATAGAAAGAAAAGAAAGTCATTAGGAGCATTGAAACAGAACAGAAATGTAATACTCAGTACAGTCACAGTTGAGTGATTTCTTACTGCAGTAGTAGTTGTAGTAGTCCATTTCTTATAACAGTCTTGGCCTTGGGGGCTCAGTGGAACCTATCCATGCATACCTGCAAACCAAATTATGCTTTTGGCATAATTACTATACTAAAATGGGCAAAATTACCCATTACGCTGAGACCAGAATTATGACATTTTTTTTTAAAGGCCCCATTGCTCTATCAGCTTGTAAAATATTTATCGTGAGGTATTGCTGCAAGCTTCTCGCCATAGTTTCGTCATTGTAAATGACTGCAATTAGCCAACTTTAAAGCAACGAAACAGCATTTAGTTTCACATAAAAAAGATTCGAAAATTTACTTTGGTCATTTAAGTTGCCAACTAAAATGACCTACTTTCGATTTCATAAACAATCAAAAATGGTAAAAATACAATGTATAGCCATGGAGTTCCATTCACTGTACCGCTTTTGTTTATATTGCATCATTCAACGGGGAACCAGAAAAGGAAAGTTGTATTTGTGTTGGTCGATTTGTCTTCTTTCAAAAAAACGTTCTGCATACTTTTTGCCAGGCATATGGACCATTATGTGCATATCAACCCATATTTTATAACCAAACGTAAAGGCTGAAGCGCTTTTGATAATGATTTGCGTTTAGCCGTTCTTACCATTAATAGGACTATGGAGACTTTAACAAAACAGTATAATATTTTTGGTAATACAAAAATGAAAAAAGGAGACAGAAAATGAAAAAAATGGACCAACAGACCAAAAAAGACCACTAATGGGCTTTATTTTTACAGGCATTGTTTATCCTACTGTCCTAGTAACCCAATTCATACTCTGAGATTTTCAATATAAAATTTTTCATAATTTGAACCAATGGCTGCTTCTTGCCTGTTAAGAAGAATGCCCAAACAGGGAAGGTGGTATCATTTAGTCTTTTCCATTGCTTCCTGGTGTGGTAAAAGATAGTTCTTGTTGAAATTGTGGCTGGTTCTAAATGCTATTGATTATTTTAAATCGGACTTAATAGTATAATTTACAGGTGAACTAGACTGCGGATTTTGGGAAAATGAAACTGAAAGTAGATATAACTACTGCTGATTCACTACTGCTGATTCTCTGCTTTATGAAGTTATTAATGCAAAAGAGTCGGATACCATTCTAAAAAAAGAATATGGCGGCAGAAAATGACGTGTTTATCAGCTGTGTTTTATTTTATATAAAAATGAATATTTGAGCCGTGACGCGAGAAAACCAACAATGTGGTTGTGCGCCCAGTGCAGACTCAGATCAGCCTGGGCATCCGCCCAGTCTGATCAGAGACTTCGCTGCCCGCATATAGGTACATGTAGCTTAGACCCTTAGCTACCTATAAGTCCTTAGCAAAGACTCTGTTCAGACGAAGCGGATGCCCCGGCTGATCTGAGTCTGCGCTCGGCACACAATTACATTGTTGGTTTTCTCACGTCGCAGCTCATTTAGTGAAATCGTTTGTAGATCAGACAGGGACAAAAGCTGTGCGTTAGGCAAAAAAAACCTCAGTGGATTTGATCATTCTAAATGTGATATTGACAAGCATTTGCAAAAGTTACCTCTCTTTGTGTTTTTTTTTCACTACAGTTCCTGACATTAAGCTTTTTTTTTTTTCACTCAGATTATGCTCCTTTTTTTTCTCTTCATTACATTTTTGTTCAAAAGAGTTGACAGCTATGTCCATGGCTGCATCCCAGCACTGTGTAGGTTCATTAAATTTTGTAAAAACTACTATAGCAGGGCTGGCAGCACACCATACAGCTCTCCTAGTTGATACACCAGCTCCCTTTGGGGCCACGAGGCAGAGGAATATTCGCCGCCATATGACTGGCTTGCCACATGGCATTGCCCCCAGCCCCCAGCACAGGGTGGATGTTTTCCTCTTCTGATTTCCTCTGAAGCTAGGTGCACTGTAGCTGCCTACCAAACTGTGACAGGGTTCTAGATAAGAGGGAGTATTTGGTGATAATTAGGGATAATTTTTGTTAATTTTGCATAAAAACGTATGTTATGACCCCTCATCTGAACTGTCTCGATGAGACGGTTCAGATGAGGGATCACAACATATGGTTTCAATGAGAAATAAAAAAAATTATCCCTCAGTTACCAACAACTATCCCTCTTATCTAGAGCTCTGTATGAATAGGGGGCAAATGAAGGTATTTTGCCAGTAATAAGGGCATATCACATCTTTTTATATAGAACCAATTGAAGAAAACAGCCTAGAAATGACTTATAATAATCAGATGAAGACAGATACCATAGATATCATATTAATCAAATTTAACACCCTAGGGGCATTGCATTTTACAAAAGGGGGCATTATTTGAGTCCTAAATGTAGTAAATCAGCAACTGCCAAAATACCTCATAAACTAAAACAGTATTATATTGAATGAGTATACTTTCAGAAGAAGCAACTCTACTATATTTTGCCTCCCTTCTCATTGGGGGTCAACTCTTAAAGGAAAGAATTTGCTCCCGTAGGAGCAAATTCTTTCCTTTAAGAGAAGACCCCATTTGAAAGAGCTACCTCATCAGGAGCAAATTCTTTCCTTTAAGAGTAGACCCCGTTTGAAAGAGCTACTTCATCCAGAGAAGCAAACCAGAATTCATGCAAGTTAATTTAACATTATTTTTGGAAAAGAGGCAGTGTGGTTGGTGGGGGTGGGGATTATTCGAGCAGGGGCATTTATTAGGATTGATATGGTATTCTAAATGCAAGGAAAAGGTTAAAATAAGACTATCATTCCAAATTACAGTGTGAACTCTCTGACATACCTGATTTACTTAATGTTATTTGATAATTATAAGAGGTTGCAATAATTTGTGACATGAAACACCCCATAGAGAAAATAATTTTGTGTCACCTCTCAATTATCCCATTAGTTTAAAAAAATTCATTCTAGTTTCAGATATCCCGATAAGAGGGGGTATTGTGGATAATTCAAAGATAAATTTTCTTATTTCTCAACGAAAACATATGTTGTGACCCCTTATTAGAACCGTCTCGGTGAGACGGTTCTTATGAGGGGCTACAACATAGATTTTTATGGAGTAATATTGAAAATTATCCCTAAATTATCCTTGTTACTCCTTTTTATCTGGAGCACTGAGTTTTCATGTATAATGTTTTTGTCTGTTACAGAAGATACAGAGGTGTTCTCCAACCCGATGGCCCCACCGTCGTTGCAAGATGACATAGAACTGGATGATGACACGTAAGCATACCATAATGACACTCCCAAAAGATCAGTATAACATGACAGTGCCATAATTATTTGGCTGAATGGTTACGTTTCCCTGATGCATGCATTGAAAAAATCAGAGCTCTAGATAAGAGGGAGTATTTGGTGATAATTAGGGATTATTTTTGTTAATACTGTATAAAAACATAGGTTGTGACCCCTCACCTGAACTGTCTCAACAAGACGGGGTCACAACATATGGTTTCAGTGAGAAATTAAAAAAAATCCCTCCATTATCATCAAAAACCCCTCTTATCTAGAGCTCTGAAAAACATCTGAAAAATTAATTTTTACTCCTCAGGGAAAAGTCAGGGAGTTTTTTTGACCTGTTGGAGAAATTTTAAAAGGATCTGAAAAGTCAGAGAATTTGCAAAATGCTTGCCATGTTGGTTGTCACGAAATATGCTTATTCTGCTCAGGAGAAAGACAGTCACAAAGATATTTATGTATAGTCCGTTTGGTCCCATATGCAAACGGGGTTTTGCTTATTTTCTCAAAAACGATGAAAGTTCCATCAAATGTTCCAATGTCCTAATGATTCCTACAACTATACATAACAGAATACGGAAAGTCCAAATTTTTTGATGCTTTTGTAAAATATTTTCCATTTACCTTAATGCAAAAACTTAGCAGTTACACTGAAGGGCGTCATATGCTTGTTAGAACAGCCAAAATATTGTTGATAGGCAACAGTGTAAGCTCGTTGTTTACTACAGGTGTGGGCGTATATGAATGAAATAGTAAAATGTAATCACCTGCCCGCACGCGAAATGCATGGTATCACTGGTCAGGTGGTACTATGTTGTAAATAAATAATGAACTATTATATTATTTTGCGAACAAAAATTGTATGTTTTAAAATTTGATAATATATGGGTTAAAGAAAAAGTAGAAAAAAATGGATTTAGAATAAAATTTCAATTAATTATGCAAATTTTGTTCTAGGGATAGCATACATTGGTCACATGCTCTAACACGTAAAACTAAACGGGAATTCCAACAGCCAGCTTTTACTCCCTTGTAATTTAGAGGTGAAATTGACACATTTTAAGTCCTTTTTTTGTATAGAAACTTTTTTATGCAAAACCGCACATTTCTGCAAAATTATGATTTTGTTATGTATAGGATGAAAATTAAGAATGAGCGATTCGAAAATCTTTTACCTCTCACCAATTTTGAGAAAATATTGGGGATGCTGTTTGCATTTGGGAGCAAACGGACTATATCTCCCTCTTCATTTGGGACTACTCAGAAACTCATAACAGAAAGAAATTGCTCCTGGGGTAGGTGTGTATGTGTGTGTAGGGGTGGGGTGGGGGGGGGGGGTGGGGGAGGGAGGGGGTGGAGAAGAAAGGAAGGTGCAAATTGGTTCCCCTCAAGAGTAGCCCCCAAGTATCAAGAAGTGATGCCTATAATGCTGTTTAAGTAAGTTTAAGAGTATATTGAGCCTTTAAATTGTTAAGAGGGTAAGGAAAATAGGGAAAAGGGCAAAATGTGGGAATTTTGAAATTGAGGAGTGGTCATTTTGAAATTGAGGAGAGGTCAGGTATTCCTTATTTGAGCCGCAACAGGACAAAACCAACAATGTGGTTGTGCGCCCAGCGCAGACTCAGATCAGCCTGGGCATCCACCCAGTCTGATCAGAGTCTTCGCTGTCCTCATAAAGGTAGCTTAGACCCTAAGCTACCCTTTAAGAGCTTAATGAAGAGTCTGATCAGACTGGGCAGATGCCCAGACTGATCTGAGTCTGTGCTGGGCGCACAACCACATTGTTGGTTTTGTCGTGTCGCGGCTCATTTTACCTTTCTGTTTTTGTCAAATTTTATGTGAAGTAGAGCTCCAGATCAGGTGGGGTTTTGAGGATAATTCAGATAATTTTTCATACTTCTCAAAGAAAATGTTATGACTTAATGTTAGAACCGTCACAGCTAGACAATTCAAATGAGGAGTCACAACATAATTTTGTAGAGAAATTTGAAAACTTGTTCATAAATTATCCCTGTTTCTCCTGATGATCTGGAGAACTGTCATTTGGCAGTATGCAGTGTACAATAAATTGTTTTATTATATGACATCGCTGTTTTTATCGTATGACATCGCTGTTATTCAGTGGATAACATCGTGTCTTAAAAATTGTATGACCAGGCGTGTAATAACATTGTGGCACATACACGTAAAATCATTTACAATAATACATTTTCTTATTGAAATAATGTTCTTTTTGAAGGTGATAAAATCACATCTCAAAGGGTCATATGATAAACAGAATCTTACACTCATGGTGATTTCATATGAAACGTGCCGTAGGCTCGTTTCATAAATTTCATATGAAATGACCACAAGTGTAAGATCCTCTATATAACTATAGTAAATAGTATGTCATTGCAAGTATGTCACAGTATTATAATATTGAACAGTGTTACTGCTTTAATAATCTAGCAATATTATGACACCTATTTTCAGTCATCCCCTGACCAATGAGGACTTCAGGAAGATGATGATGACCCCAAAGGTCCCTAAGTCAGGAGTGTCTTCTTCCTCTGCAATCCCAGAGAGGTAATTTTTACTGTCCCCTTGACATACAAAGTTTATCAGGCTGTATACAGTTTTTGTCTTTCCTTCATTCATCCATTTTCCCATCTCTATGCAAGTTAACATTTGCCTTAAAATTTTGCCTTAAGTTTATTTTGGAACTTGTTCATGTACAGGATGGAAATATATTGATATATATCATCTAAATGTAACATGTTGCTTCTGACCTTTAAAGGTAAAGGCTGCAGACTTACATGTAGAAACGGATTTAGCAGGCTCACTGTATCTTTTTCACAGCATATAAAATATATCATCCTGTTTTAACATTCCGGATTTGAAACAGGTACCCATTACTGCTGGGTTGACAGATTTTTTCAGACATTGGCCCATTGGGGATATAAACCCCTAATCTGCACCATAGCCAAATATCTCTGACCACTTGACCATAGCACTTCTCCGATATTATCAATGCAATCAAACAGAAAATCAGAAGCAAAATGTCTTGCAGTAAAATTTGAAAAAATACACTAGTGTGATAAATGGTTGAGGCTTTGATCAGTACAAATACCCACTTTGAGACTGCAAATTCAAAATGCAGAAAGATGGGCCAGTGCACAAATTTCTTATTTCACAGTATTTGAAGCTTTGAGAAAACTTTCATGTTGATTAACCCATTCCATTCGGGATACCCCTTTATATGTATCTGGGCAAACAGTTCGGATCCAGATCAGGCCCCACAAATGTGGGGCCTGATCTGAGATCCAAACTGTTTGCTGCCTAGACATCATTTCTACAAGAGTCGGTTAGACAAATAATGTCAAAATATTCTTGATTTTTGATGCAGACGACAATTTCAGCAGATGACAAAAAATACCCAGAATGCAATGGGTTAAAAGGTTGAGACATAGCTTAAAACATAGTTTGTATTTAAGCAGACTTCCATTTCTGTCCCACAGACAAGTTATTCACAAAAGATTTTCTTTGTGCTTTATTTCTCCAGAAGGAAAAGTTTGCCTCTAGAAGATGATGATGATCCAGCCTCAAGGAGAAGAAAAAAGAAAATGTAAGTTCCTACGCAGTAAAATTCAAACTTTTGTCAGGGGTTGGTTGTTCAAGGCATCGTTAGCTTAATGTTTAGTCTAGATTTTTTAAGTTTTCTAGTGCACATAAAATCAATTGCACCAGTATTTTGTTGCTGAACAATATGAGGAGTTGTTTTAATGTCGAAGCTCCTCAGAATTTTTTCAGTGAAAAAAGGCATGGTTGCATACTATACATATCACTTCTTATCTAAAGCTCTGAGTCACTGATGATGTTTCAACATATTAAAACTGCCTTGAACAGCTGATTGAGGCAGTTCTATTGTCAGAGGTGCCTTTACACGTTTATTTATAGAACAATAATTTCCATTAAAGAATGCAATTTACATTTTAGGGAGAGGGCTATCATTGTTTGAGTAGCCTATGTCAAATATCCATTCTACTTTCTACAATATAATACGCTTAATTTGCAACCAAAATTATCTGGGAATAGTGCTTTTCAACTGACATTATGGACAATCAGCTGGCAAAAAAAAAAAGCAGACAGCAAAATTTAATTTGCAGAAAAGGGGGGGGGGGGGTATCAATAAGGTGGGTTTTCTGCATCCTACCAAAGTTTTCTTTTTTTAACTGATGGTATACTCCAATGTGTCTAGTTTATTGGACCATATGTGACTTTGGTCGGAAAGCCCTACTTACTGAGCTATGGATCCCCTGAAGTGGGTGAGGTAATCAAACATGGTTTTAGCCTGTCTTGTAAAACCATTCTCATTTGGTAGAAGAGTACAGCAGACGGACAGGATTTGATAAAATGATTAACAGAACATCTAAACTATATTTCCATATCATTTTATTTGGTTTAATTTGAACATATGTTGTCAAAAAAGACTTCCTTTGACATTCAGCATTTTTGATATATTTGACCTCAATTTTCAATATTTCTTGGCCTTATTGTTAAATAAACAGACATGTTATCATCAAACTCATGTCAAGGAAGCACCTTGACAAGGACATTCAGATGATATGACCAGAATTTCACAATGACCTAGTTTTCATGGTCGACTGAACACATAAACTTGCTTTGAAGATGGTTTTCTTTCTATTTTGACCTAGAATTACAAACCCTTTGTCAAAGTACTATTTTAACTGCTATATTATGCCCCACGCCCCCACCCATAAAGGTGAGGGAATACATATTGGCTTCAGTGCAGATCTCGTTGGCATCTGCATTTGCGTATGTGTCACATATTAAGTCTTTCTGTGACCTTGGAAACAAGGTCAAGGTCATTAAAATCTGACCTTGACCTTGTTTCCAAGGTCAAAGTATGTGACACAGACACAGATGCAGACGCCAAGGAGATCCGATCTGAGCCAGTATGTATTCTCTCACCTTTAGTGGCGGGGGTGTAGGGCATAATATAGCAGTTAAAATAGTAATTTGGCCAAAGCTTCGTAATTCTAGGTCAAAATTAAATGAAAAAGCATCTTCCAAGCAGGTTTATGTGCTCAGTCGACCATGAAAACTAGGTCATTGTGAAATTCTGGTCACATCATCCGAATGTCCTGGTCAGGGTGCTTCCTTGACATGAGTTTGATGACAACTGGTCTGTTTATTTAGCAATAAGGCCAAGAAATATTGAAAATTGAGGACAAATATATAAAAAAATTCCGAATGTCAATGGAAGTCTATTTTGACAACATATGTTCAAATTAAACCAAATAAAATGATATGGAAATATAGTTTAGATGTTCTGTTAATCATTTTATCAAATCCTGTCTGTCTGCTGCACTCTTCTACCAAATGAGAATGTTTTTACAAGACAGGCTAAAACCATGTTGGATTACCCCACCCACTTCTGTGGATCCATAGCTCAGTAAGTAGGACTTTCCGACCAAAGTCACATATGGTCCAATAAACTAGACACATTGGAGTATACCATCGGTTAAAAACAGAAAACTTTGGTAGGATGCAGAAAACCTGCCTTATTGATACCCCCCCTTTAAAAAATTGTTCCATTATGAACGGCCTCATCTGGATATACACTGTTTGCAAATTCAGCTGTTTATTTTCTTGGTGCTTCAAGCATCAATTACTTCAGATATATAAGAAAGTTTTCTTTCTTTAGTTATTATGCCAAGTTGAAACGTCTTGAGGAGGAAAGGCAGAAAGAACTAGCAGAGAAATACAGAGACAGAGCGAGAGAGAGAAGAGATGGTGGGACTAATGATTACGAACAGACTGAGATGATCAGTACAACAGCCGACTACAGAGCAGTGGCTCCTGATGCCAAGTCTATAGAGAACTATGCAGAGAGAAGAAAACAGGTCATCCAGGAGTCAAAGTACCTTGGTGGTGACATGGAACACACTCACTTGGTCAAAGGTATATGAATTTTTTTTATGACTGTTATAGTTTCCTTTATAAAGGACTAAGTAAATTTTAGAAAACAACTGTATATGCCCAATATTGGCAGATATGTGCTACAGGAAACAGTATTAAAGACACCTTTCTGTGACTGAATTGAAAACACAACCCATGTTTATTTCTGTCAAAAATATGTCATGGGATCTTATTACAGTTGCCTCAGAGTGGCAGGTTTTAGGCAGTTCTAATGAAACGCTTCTTTAGATACTGAATTCTTTCTAATAAATGCTGAATCTCTAATACATGCTTCCTCCTAATAATCATGCTATTCTTAACAGGTCTTGATTTTGCACTGCTGGAAAAGGTCAGAGCTGAGATATCAAGCAAAGAAAGAGAAGATGAACAGGAAATGGAAAAGGTTGTCACACAGACAGCTGCTCCTAAAGAAAAGAAAGAAGAACAGGATCCTGAAGAAAAGATTCAGTTCAAGACAAAAATGGGTAGAAATATTTACAGATCATTGTTTAAAGGGAAGACCTCAGAGAGAAATGAGTTATTCTTGCCGGGGAGGATGGCATATGTTGTGGATCTGGAGGATGAGTTTGCTGATTCGGATATTCCATGTACAGTGATCAGAAGCAAAGCTGATTGTCCAAGTCTTGAGGTATGTGTTGTGTGCAGAGCTCCAGATGAAATAGAGTATTTAGGATAATTCTGAGATCATTTTTCTTATTTCTCAACAAAAAAAATGTTGACCCATCATTAGAACAGTCTTAGCGAGACTGTTCTTATGAAACATCACAACATGTTTTTATGGCAAAAAATGAAAAATTATCCCTGTTGCCTTATCTTATCTGGAGCTCTGTATGTAGGAAGATTGCAAATATCCATATTACATACCCGACCAGCTATGTATAATATTGACCAGTGTAACCTGTCTCCATTGTTAACCCCAGAGCTCTAGATAAGAGGGGTATTTGATGATAATTGAGGGATAATTTTCTTTATTTCTCATTGAAACCATGTTGTGACCCCTCATCTGAACCGTCGCGTTGAGACGGTTCAGATGAGGGGTCACAATGTATGTTTTTATCCAAAATTAACTAAAATTAATCCCTTATTATCGCCAAATACTCCCTCTTATCTAGGGCTCTGAACCCCTGGCAAAAAGCAACCATGCAGCTTATTTTGTTAGTCTGCAGTCTTGCTCAGATACATTGCTTTTGTATGAAATATAAAGGCGAGGTCTCCTGCCAGCCGGCTGGCAGGAGACTTTTTGGTCTCCTGCCAGCCGGCTGGCACTAGACCTAAAAGTCTCCTGCCAGCCGGCTATTGGAGTGCTAATAAAATAAATGAAGTGACATCACATTTCACAGAAGTCTTGGGAATATTTAAATGTATCTTTTAAAGTTGATATGTCATAAATATTATAAGTGCATTAACAAAATATATATGCAAACAAACAAGCAAATAACCTCAATAAGAGGACATTCTAAAAATAGATTTTCCAAGGGAAGTAACTCAAATTTTACTACTTAACAATTTTCACTGAAATTTTATACGTTTATTCTGTTTGCATAGTTGCCTTTATGATAATGTAAATTCATACTATGAAACTGTAGCATATTTTTCCTGGTAGAAAGAATTAGTTGATAAACTGATTTGCCTCAGCAGCTTGACTGAACTGCAAAAATGCAACTATAGGGAACAGCTTGTGAGAAAACTGGTAAATTTGTGTAAAACTTTTTATTTGGTGCACATTGAAACTTAAAGATTAAAGGGGCTTTTCACACTTACCTGTATACAAGACAAAATTCATAAAAAATTAAGCAGTATAATGATAAACAAAGGATAGTGTATGAGGGGTCTCGATTGTTTAATGTCCAAACGAAAAGGGATTAATGTTCCAATTTTACATATTGAAAGCCAGACTAAAATAAAAATTAATAAAATAATTGATAAAATGTTTAATTAGTTAACTAAATTTTCAATACAATAAAATCCATCATAATGCCATGAAAAATGGAATTTTCTCATCAGTATTCCAGTAGCCGGCTGGCAGGAGACTTTTAAGTCTAGTGCCAGCCGGCTGGCAGGAGACCAAAAAGTCTCCTGCCTGCCAGCTGGCAGGAGACACTTCCAAATATAAATATTGTCTGCTTTGTCAAAGTGTTTTGAAAAAAATGCAGAAAATTGGATACTGTAAATTGCATTAGTTTTGCACATTCTTTCTTTAAGTTCTTAGTTTGTTTTGTCAGATTGTGTTGGTCCAATATCTATTCAAGGTTTCGTAGTGTCATTTAGTACATGCATGCATAAAATGAAGAGTGCCAATGTTTACTGAAAAAAATTGCGGAGCTTTCAGCTCCTCCCAGAAAATGGCAATGTTTTTGCATACAGGACTTTTTAAAATTTACAGTTTCATTAACTAAAAATATCATTAGTTTTGAACTGCCATTCCCTGATGTCTGTCTTTCCTCTGGAAACAGCACTAAGGCTTGCCAACCAAAAACTATTTTAGTTAATTATAGCACTGTTTGTTTTATTTATATCTGTCATTAATTTTGTAGGCAACAACAACACTGACAACCAACGACATTGTGATCAACAAACTGACCCAGATTCTGTCCTACCTGAGACAAGGAAGGAGGGAGAGCAAGAAACTGAAAAAACTCAAGGAAAAAGGTAAGTTGAGCTGAAACGCACAGAAATATTCCTTCTAGCCTGTATGTACAGTGAAAGTTTAGCCAAGCCTGCATATCTATTGGATATGCAGGCTTGTCTAAACTTTCATTGTTCTTAGTTCCATGCAGTCTGATCAGAGTCTTGCAGTCTGTACTGTTGGCTTTTTAGATGTCTCAAGATGCAGATAACTACTGCAGCAAGGGACAATTATTTAGGCAGACCAAGATGTACATGCTGATCTGAGTCTTCACTACTTGCATACATACAAATGCTGTAACAGTTACACTATTAAAATGTTGTAATGTTAGTGCCATTTTAACCAGCAGTGCCAGTGAAAATTGTCAATTCCTCTCTCTTTTTTATGCACAAAAAACAGATGTTGAATGTGGTCTTTCACCAAAAGTCGCTTAGGATGGTTTTGCTGCCGTGTAAAAATTTTGACTAATTGGCTGGCATTAGCATGGTCAGTGAAAGTAAGTATTTCAAGATAGTGAAAAGAAAAAGAAAGTCCCGTATGGTGGTTGCACCAGTTTTCAGGCTACTAACCTTTGAATGCAACTTAAAAAAAAACAGGTTATAATCTGAAAAAAGATTGAAATCTGTTTGTGTCTGTTTGTATGTTAAGTAAGATGAAAATTGCATTCTCCATATTAAGTTGAAAGATTTCCTCTGATCCAAAGACATGCTGGGCTGCATCTGCTCTCAGAAAGCACTCTAGTTTTCATGGTTATGTTGAATCATCTGTAAGCTGCATGATTCTTGCAATCCTCAGGCTGTAGAAATCATAATTGACTAAATCCTTCTGTCATTTAGACCCCTTTTTAACTCCCCTGTATGAATGTACAGAGAGCTATTGTTGTCGCTTGGACATGGGCGTGGGTGTCACACTTTAAAGTTTTACATTAAAGTTTTTTTTTATGTGATGGGCAAGGCACTGTCAGGCGAGCTATCCTGTATGGGGACAGGTCTTGTTAAACTTTGCAGCATTTTAAATATAGCCAAGTCCAGGTTTACCAGCAACAATGTCATGATGAGGTCAGTAACATGTTATCATCTATGATCTATGATTATGACTACTGAAGCAAGTTGATTTACCCTATTGGCAAAAAATAATCATTTGACATGAAGAAGGGTATAATTTATTGAGAATAACCTAATTCTAGAGCACCTCCAAAAAAAGTACATCAACATTTTTTGTGAGAATATCTCTATATGTCTCCCTCAAAATTTTTCTAATCTTCACCTGTGTGCCCACAAAGTGTTTGCCATACATAAGCTCAATGATTCTTAACAAAAGAAGTTTCATGCTTTATTTCAGGCAAGTTGAAAGATGAGGACAAGCCAAGAGAAAAGTTACCTGGGGCAGATGACAAGTAAGTTGAAGTTTCTTCCGTGTAGGATAACCAAAAATATACATATACTGTCAAAAAAAAAGGAAAAAAGAAGAGGATAGTAGCTTAGTTGGTCAAAAAAAAAAACATGATGGACTTTGCATAAAAGAAATTCAGATTGTGAAGTAGTATGTATGCAACCCTTAAATATTCCAAAAGTACAGGAGGACAGGAAGATTATTAGCTGGGATATGGCAAAAGTAACAAAGTGGCATGTGCACCCAGTGAAGACTCAGATTAGCTTGGGTATTGGCCCAGTCTGATCAGAGTCTTTGCTGTGTGCTTAAAGGGTAGCTTTAGGTCTAAGCTACCTCTATGCTGTCAGCAAAGACTCTGATCAGAATGGGTGGATGCTAAGGCTTATCTGAGTATTCACTGGGGGCACATGCCACTTTGTTGGTTTTGTCATGTTGCGGCTCATATATTGAGGCAGAAACTGAAAGTGCACAGCATGATTTAACAAATTCAGTCCTTAAATGGGCATCAGTGAAAAACATTTAATATCGTGTGCTGTCAATAAAAACATGGACTGCCTGAATTCAGACTGATAAGTGCCTTCACTTATCACTTTGTAAACAAAAGCTCTGATCAGACTACATTGCGTGAAAACTCACCTGACTTTGCTTATCACAGATCTAACTCAAGAGCCAGAGGTCCCAGGTTTGAAACCCTGTCCGGCCACATACTTTCGTTTCTCCTTCCGCTGATTCAAGAAGGGCAGTTGTCAGTTATTGGTGAAAGTATGTGCACTTAGTACTGATTAACTGCTTAGGAGGTCTAAACCTACCCAGGAATATTGTGGTTAGGGTAAATGACAGTTTCGACATGATCATAGCTGTTTACTGTGGACACAAAACGATACACAGTTCCGATCCACCCCCAGAATTTCACTCAAAGTTACCTGATAGTGTACATGTATACCTGGCCAATGCAAGGACAACTTAGCACATGGCATAGTCTCACAAACAAAATCACATGTGTTCAATGTCCCACATAAGTCTGTGATTTTACCTTGCAGTTAATGGAGGGATGAGTACCTGTTTAAAGTAGGTGTGTTTATCAGAACTGTGAATAAAACAAACAAACAAGCAAACTATTAAAGGAGCTGTTGGTTAAGCCCTGGCTTACTTTGCTAGTGGTACTCTGTTGAAATTTCATTGGTGACTCTTCACCTTATTAACAGGGTTTCATTGCACACAGCATTATATTAATATGTTAGTCATTATGATATGACTGAAATACTGTTCAAGGAACATGAAATTCAGTTTCATTATTCTGTTAATTACCTTAAAAAAGGCAATATTCGGGACAATTTAATTTTTGGAAAACTGCAGGATTGTAAAGTATAGCAAAAATAAAGCTTATAACTAATATCATGCTGAAGAACCTTTTAAGAATTTCAAATTCAATATCACAGACATTTTTGGCAAGAAATAAACATTCGCAAAAATATCACTATATACTGTGTACTGAGGCATGTAATTTTGTTGTTTTCATTGTAGCATATTTGCAGAGACAAGTGAATATGTTCCTTCAGTACAGAAGTCTAAAGATAAGAAGAAAGACAGGGATGATGATAGGGACCGAGGCAGGGACAGAGACCATTACAGGTACATGGGACTGGACTTGGGCTCATAGAAACGGTTTTGAAGAAGTAATACATAAAGGGCAGAACAGTGATGCACAGAGGTTCTTGTATTCTAAAAAACAGTCAACTGTGAATACCTTAAAGTCAAAGTTCATCCCAAACTACTGATATCTCAAAGTAAATTTTCTTGGCCCAGAAAATTTACTTTGCGATATCAGAGGTTTGGGATTTAAGGACTTGAGATGTAAATAAATGCAAGAAATGTGTCCATACTAAATTCTTTGTGGGTACTTTGAGATATCAGCGTTCAAAATATCAAGAGTTGACTGTACATGTAAACAGTGTTTGTTTTAAAGCCAAATACAAATCAACCCCATCTGGCATTGTATATAATAGGTTGGGAGTCTAACTCCTTGCAATCTTCTGTTTTACCTATGAAATAGAACTTTCTATGATTTATATTTCAGAGATAAAGATCGTAAGCGAGACAAAGACAGGGGCCGAGATCGTGACAGAGAGAAAGACAGGGACAGGAAAGGAGATAAGAGAAAATCTTACTTTGAAAAACCAGCAGAGGAGGTAATATAGTTTTTTTGCATTCAGTTAGTTATGAGATCAACATATTAGGGCCCAGTTCTCCAAAGTATCATTGACCTATCAAACTTGTTAGTCAAGGATCTGTTGTATCTTCTAGTACATATAAAAACAAGTGTGCTCATATTTTTTGCTGAAAAAATGTGAGGAGCCTTTGCAGTGCAAATGCTTATCATATTTTTTGGCCTGGAATGGCAGTATTTGAGTACAGTAGGTTTACAAATGTAATATCTCATTAACTATCAACATCATTATTTTTGAACTGGTGGGCCCAGTTCATTACACTTTAAGCTTTGAACTGGTCCTTAAATAAAACCTCCAACCTTTGATCAGTCAGTTCTACAAAATGCTTGAGTTTCTTCATGCAGGCTAAAAGGGAGTGAGTATACAACAATTCAAAATGCTTATTGATTTATTTGATATGGAGTAATTTGTGAAAACTTTTTTGTCACTATAAATATTTCTTCAAATATATTTCAGAGCTTCAGATAAAGTCAGGTTTGAGGATAATGCTGACATGAGTTTTCTTATTTCTCAACTCACATATGTAGCCGGGCCGCGTAGCGCAATTGGTAGGGCACCTGACTCATAAGTCAGAGGTCCTGGGTTCGAAACCTGGTCTGGCCACATACTTTTGTTTCTCCTTCCGCTGATTCAAGAAGGGCAGTTGTCAGTTACTAGCGGAAGTATGTGCACTTAGTACTGGTTAACCACTTAGGAGGTCTAAATTTTAAGAGTAACTACACTTCAGAAACAGACTGAATCAGATCCCAAACTCTATCCCTAACATCAAAGGGAAAGATTGACAAACACATCCCAACAAACAATAAATTACAAGTGATAAGCCGAGTCAGCAGCTCTTTCCCAGCCTGCCCAGGAATAGTGTGGTTAGGTTAACTGACCGTCCCGCCATGACCATAGTTGTTTACCGTGGAAGTTAAGCAATAAATTAATCAAAATAATCAAAACTCACATATGTTGTGACCCCTCATTAGAACCATCTTGACGAGATGGTTCTAATGAGGAATCACAATATCACAATCACAATATGAGCCGCGACACGACAAAACCAACAAAGTGGTTGAGCGCCCAGCATAGACTCTGATCAGCCTGGGCATCCAACAAGTCTGATCAGACCCTTCGCTAAGCGCTAAAAGGGTAGCCAAGGGACTAAGCTACCTCCATGCGGACAGCGAAGACTCTGATTAGACTGGGCGGATGCCCAGGCTGATCTAAGTCTGCGCTGGGCGCACAACCACATTGTTGGTTTTCTTGTGTTGTGGCTCATATATATTTTAATGGAGAAAGAAATTTATCCCCGAGTTATCCCTGTTACCCCTTCTTATCTGGAGCACTGTATTAAATTGCTGATGTAGCACTAGCTACTGTAATTGTTTTTTATTCTGGAGCGTTTTGTTCTAAATATTGCATTTTATAGGATGAAGATCAAGGGCCAGGCTCAGTACAAGACCTTGTCAAAAATGTCAAGGACAGATATCGTGGTTATGCAGAGATGGAAGAGGAGAAAGAAAGGTAAATAAGGGAACAATGGTGCTATGGTACCTTTCAGTGCAGGGGCATTCTAATAATTTGGATACAGACCATAATATTGGTTGATAATGAGCCACCTCATCTGGACCTGCACTGTTTGCCTTCTATTATTGATATAGCTTTGATGAAACATATCTGAAGTTTTACAGATGTAAATTTTGTCATTTGCGTTTTTGGCGCTTTAAAGCTCTAAAGCTTAAATATGTTACAGACTACAAACTATCTAGTAGGAAACCGAAAGAGTTGAGCCTTTGATAGTTATTTATATCTCGCATTGAGCCATTGTGTGGGGGAGAGGGAGACATAATTTGAGGTTGTTTTTAGTTGCAAGAGCAGACCTCATCCGAGAGGGGATTACTTGCTATACTTGATATATTTCCCTAAATGGGAATCAAACAAAGAGAAGAGTCAGCACACCTTGAGGGACATAGGAATATCACATCCTCAGACCAGCTTGTTCACATAGTGTAATCAGTATATGGACATATTGTCCAGAAAGTCTTACTGAGTCTTTCTGTAAAACACTTATGTTTGGTGGTTACTTAATTTTTGTGATGTTGGCAGTTAAGACAAAGAGGGGCCAATATTTGAGTTTTGTCACATTTACAAGTGCACAGCATAAATAAGAGCACCTGATGAGTATTTGAGATATTTTCTGAATGGGTGTTACATGAAACTGTACATTGTGGCATCCCACTTGAAATGCCTTGATGAGGTGATTTTAGTAGATGCCACCATGTATAAGTTAGTACAAATTTGCATAAAATTTCTTCATTACATGTATCTTGAGCCATAGTATATCATGAATGCCAATATTGATCTGTGCCAATATGTCATTTTTATTAAACCCTGCCATTTTGATACTGCAGAAAAGTGTTTTACAGTACTTAAGTTTCACAAATCTGGCAGAGACAGACACTGAATAATACTTTGATATCTAACTTTCCTACAGTAAGTCAAACCTTTCTTTTCCCATCACTATGTTTAATTGTCAACAGGAAAGCAGCAAAGAAAGAAGAAGAAAGGATAAAGAAACTGAGAAAGAAGATAGAAATAGACAGTTATGCTGAATGTTACCCAGGGTAAGGCACTTTATTTTCCTAATGAATTTTACTTTATTCACCCAAATAATTTATTCTGCCAGTTCCTCCTAAAATTATTTTATTGGATATCATACTATCATATCCTTGATGCTATTTTGATAAGATTATTTAAAGACTTCTTTTAGAGAAATGTTTATAACCATGAGAAGCCAGATAAGCATTGCTTGTTGAGTTGTAGGTCATGGTAATGTTTGCTTTGTACAGATTTATACATGGGTTTTGCAATTTTCCAGTAGATGCAGTTGTGATGTCAATATGACAGCTTTATTAGTTTTCACAAGCACTTTTATTACACAGGATTTGGAGACCATTCTAATGGATGACCACAATATGTGTGTTTGACTATTAAAATAATTCCAGTTACAGCAAGTGCTTGATGAACACAAAGTTTCAAACTTTGTGTTCATAAAGCTCTTGCCTTATCTGGAAATCTTGATTCATTTCCTAATTTCAGGATGGACGAGGCAGCTGATGCTATTGATGACTCTGAAGATGAGGTGGACTATACAAAGATGGACCAGGGCAACAAGAAGGGCCCTATAGGGCGCTGGGACTTTGATACTCAGGAGGAGTACAGTGACTATATGGCCAATAAAGAAGCACTGCCAAAGTATGTGTACAACAAGTTTATTATGTGAACAAACCATGGGGGTGGTGTGGTCGGGCGATGGTGCTGTGTAACTTACAGTGCCTGGGCGTCCTACTAGTTTTTGTTATAGTAGGACAAAGGCCTTCTGTGCTTGCAGTAGGTGCTGGTGGGGGTTGTTTACATATTTTTCTCTCGTCTATCATTTCTCTTCTTTCTCCCTTTCTCTGGGAGAGGGCCCAATGTAGACTGAAATATACTGTCTCAAAGAGCTGTTAAACCCAAACCAACCAATCTAACATACCACGACTTTACTCAGTGCAAGCTGCTCAAGACTTGCAAATTTCACAGCTTAAATTTTAAAATGTCTGTTTATTGAGCAAAATTAGCACGTACACATTATTCATAGTGATTGATGGACTCTGGTTCTCTGAAGGGGTTAATAACAGAAATCTAAGTTTATCCAGGCCTGGAGGTTATAAAACTTGAGTACATTCTCAAACTCAAAATAAAGGACACTGATTGGCTGCTTCCGAGCACATGCTCGGAAGCAGCCAATCAGTGTGCTTGATTTTGAGTTTGAGATTATACTCAAGTTTTATAACCTCGGACCCTGGGTTTATTATACATACTTAGACACTCAGCATGAGAGTTTCAGTTATACATGTACCAGCTGTTAACCTTTAAATGGTTGATTTTATTCTGTGTCTGACCTCGGCTAATTTATCAGGTAAGTTTTGTTTTATGGAAAGTAACTAAATAGAAACAGTGTAAACTTTGATCATAGGAGCAGTTTGCTCATAAGAAAGTGTATCAAGGGCTCAGAAGAGCAGTCTGATCTCAGTTGTACAGTATTTGCAAAAAGGGTTTTGTGTACCTGTGGTAGGTAACAGATTTAATGTCATCAACTAACAGTCATTTTAAATCATTTATTTCCCATTTTTCAGGGCAGCCTTCCAGTATGGTGTAAAAATGTCTGATGGTCGTAAGACCAGGAGGGCGGGGCCTAAAGATGAGAAGGCGGAGCTTGATCGCCAGTGGCAAAAGATTCAGAACATTATACACAAACGTAAAGGACCAGATGATGGTAGAGGGGATGATTATAAAAAAGCCAAGTACTGAAAGAAACTGTGAAAATCCATATTTGTGTTTTTAAAGATCTATATAAAATGGGGTTGGTAGTCTTAGCTTCCAGTTGGGTGTTCTTTTATAATTCTGAGATCTTAGTGTCTGTGAAACGTATGGTGGTCTCTTATCAAACACTCTGAAACTATTGACATGTTTATTTAATGAGTATATAAAAATAAAATCAGATATTTTCTCAAAACCTTACCAAGGATGGAGTTCACATGTGCAAGTCAGTACTTAATACAGTACTTCGAGAAATCACTCTGTCATGGTTACAGCATGGTTAGCATTGAGAAATTAAATCTGGACTGGATAACGTACTTTACTTTACAAGTCGCTTTATCAGTTTAATCGTGTTTTTTATTTCAATAAGACTGTCTTTAGATGAGTGGGTTAACTTTCAGGAAGGTAACTATGCCATTTTCATTTTGGTAGTCTTTCCTTTATATAAAGGGGATCAACTTTTAAAGAATTACTCCCTTAGTAGCAAATTCTTTTTTTAGAAGATCCTAGATCCTGTTTAGAAGGGTTTTGTTCTCCAGCAAATTAAACGTGAAGTCACGAAACTTGTTCCCCATTGTAAAAATGGCAGAAAAACGTACACATACACCTTATGTTGAAGACCTTCATTGTTTTTACAGCTGGACCTGTGAAATTACCTTTGGTGTAGATCAACGTGTTTCATTATAGTAGACAGCAAATGTGTATTGTGACTTTCAAACTATAGGTCTCTCAGCAGGTTTAAATTGCCATTCTCCTAGAAGAATATTGTTAGATCAAAAGTAGTATGGGAGAAGCTGTAGGTTCTGTTAGCATTTACTTATATATCTGGAAGAAATGATGAGTATCTTCATGAAAAAACTATCTTTATAAAAGCATGTGCAGCTCAGCATCAAAACCACTTTTATTGTACATCTGGGTCCAGTTGTTCAAAGCATTGTTAGCCCAACAAAGATGTTAACAAAGTCATTAATCAGTGATTAATTAATTCTACTAGTCTTATAAAATCAAGCATCTTGATATTTTTATTGAAAATAGGAGAAGCTAATGCACTCAGTGCAAAAGCTCCTTACTTTTTTATGCAAAAATAACTGTTTTTGAGTACAGTATGTTGGAAATTTGGCATTGCCTAAACTAGTGACATGGCTAGTTTTGAATAACCGAGTCCTGAAATAAGTTATGTTGGGGATATATTGTTTTCATCTATTAGTCCATGATCTGTCTATAGTTAAAATTTGCATTAAAGTTTTGTGATTGTTTGCTGGCCTGGATTTACATGAGCCACAGGACACTGTCTCCAGCTATAATGAAGATCCCATTACTTGCATTATGATTAATGAAAAATTATCAGAATTTATTATCAAAATCCACCTCACCCTGCATGCTGAAGTTTGCTACATATCCAAATGTGCTTAAGTATTGGGACACCTAAAACCATTGATTTTCCATTTGTGAAAATAAATGGTTTTTAGGTGTCCCAATATTTATGCACAGGGTAATTTTTGAAAACATCAAAGAATGTTTTGATATCTATGGCATTCTTAAATTGTATGGCTGAATCAGCCTGTTATTCAACTCCTAATGTAAATGTGTTGTAGGAAAACCTTTCATATAAGTTGTGTAGCTTTCATCTGGTTCTGCTTGTTGATATGATTGATGTGGTATGAAAAGGTACCTTTTAGCATATGGGAACAGAAAGATGCAAATCAGCCTGCATGTCTGTACAGTCTCAGCTGAATCTGACCTGTTTGCATATAAAATCTATTGGCCCTGATGAATGGAACATGCAGAAACTGAAGACTGCTGTGTTTGGGCAAAAGTATAGGCTGATATGGATACTTAAGATATTCACATGGCTTTAGGTCTTTTTATGTGGCACCAATCATATCTACTTAGTACAATCAATGAGTGGGCCTTCACTGCAGTAATAATTGTATAGAAGCAGTTACTGAGACAATAAAGAATTTTGAGAATACAATGTTTAATTCAGATATTTCTTTGACCTTGACTTTCAATAATACATACAGTAGAGCTTAAGTGGCTCAAACCCTTATGGCTCATTAACCATGTCCGACTAGAACTTGTTTCTTGATCCCTAGAGGTTAGTTTATAAAGAAACTAACCCTGGATGGCTAGAATTACTTTTGGCTGGAACTAGTTTTCATGGTCCCAAGCGTGTTTGAGCCATTTAAGTTCTACTGTGGGTATTCTCCAAGAAGCATATAAGGTGTATGGGTTCGCCTCTTTTGTTTTTCCACCATTTTAACAAACAGGAATAACTCATGACACCCTGTTTGCTTGCTTAGAGAACAAAGCCCTTTCTTCAGGTGTCAGCTCTTAAAGAAAGGAATTTGCTCGTATAAGAGCAAATTCTTTAAGAGATGACCCTTATTGAGAGGGGAGACAAAAATGAAAAAGGCAGAGTTGCTTCCCCTGAAAGTGAATCCATTCACATTTAAGCACATTATACTGAAGTTAGCATATTACCCGAAATATAAAGGTGTTTTCCCTTCCAAAGCAGCCCCCAAAACCGAAACCCATCTTTAATCCTAAAAATCCAGATCTGTCTAGTAAGCCAGATCTAGATTTTTGGGACATATGATTTTATAGCAGAATACCAAGACTGATTTAGATACATAGGGTCATTCTAGAGGGGAAATTCCTGTTTTATAGCCAAGTAAAAAGGGCGTGCTTTGAAGCCTATTTTGTCATGAAAGCATAGGAGTTACAGTATCTCAGTGGGTTAAGTGCTGGCCTTCCTACTAGCAGTCTGGTTTTGATTCCCACTGGAGGTAGAAACCTTTTGAACCATTAATAATGTTCCATTGCACACAGTTTCATTTTCATCCTTCTGATAGCTTTACAGGACTGAATGACCATGGAAGGGCCATAAAACCAATAATCATCCTCCAGCTATTATCATGACTGGTCTCAAAGTACCAAAGTACTTAATATTTATGCTGTTAAAGTAAGTTCAGAGAGCCATAAGCAGTGCTTTCATATAGCCGGCAGCAGCAAGGGCCGCATAAGGTTGCCACTCCCGGTTTGTTCCATCAGCATAATCACAGATCCCTCGTATCACTAGAAAACTCTCATTTCTGTTCCCTTCTAGAGACTCCAGTACTGCCTCTAAGTTCATCTCAAATGCTTTGATATTGTTCATACTGGCAAAATCCTTCCTCACTTGCTCACTTCTACTGATCAGTTTTCCACTGCCAATCACGCCATAGCGCACAGTTGGGCTTGTCTCCTTATAGCCCCGCACACTGCGTCCTGATGGTTTAGGGGCATCAACAAGTTCGGCAGTACCATCATTTTTCTTAATAAGCAGTTTACTTTCCTCGGGAGGTCTTTGAAAATTGAACTCTTGACCATGTAAGAGTTCTCTCCCTTGTTCCAGGTAAACATCCCATGGTCTTGGTTTCAGCCAATCAACTTCAACTATTGCATTTAAACTGTTGGTAATGTTTTGTAGAACTCTGTTTTTAGATTCAAAACTTGTTGTGGTGTAACCATAGCCTGTCCCTTTATCTTTATGGGAATTTTCAATTTTTTGACAGTGTATACAGAGGGGACTATTTTTGTTTGCGGAGATTGACACAACAATGTCACCAATGTGCACATGTTTTGTAAAGTCTGTTAAATGTGGTACCCCTCCAGCGACACCCACCAGTAGCACATGCTCCACTTTACTGAAGGTGCCTATAAATAACGAAATGGAAATTTCTTACACCTAAAGTGCCAAATGAAAAATAGTTGAATTTGGAAACAGCATAGATCTAGATGAGGTGGCTCATAATGAGCCACCTCAGCTTGGTCTACACTGTTTGCCCTTTCGTCTTTGAATTCTTAACATGATAAAGCTTGGACAAAACTTCTGTGACGATTTGCACATGAAAACTTTGTCTGCTTTTCTGGCACTTTAAGGGTTGGAATTATTGACCACAGAAAGAGATTGAAATATGCAGTGCAAGCTAAAGATAGAAAACATTTTTGTGGCATGCATCTTACTTCGAAAGCACACATGTGCCATATTAATCATGTTAAATGACCAGCTGTCATAAATGCCCCCCTCCCTCTTTTCTCCAAAAATAATATTATATACTTCTTACAACTAAGTTCGGTAAAAGTAAAAACTGATTGCTGCTGTTTGTATGCTACTGTTAAAACTATGGATACAATGGAACTTTAAATCACTCGAGGCCTTCATATCGTCCACAGTTTGTTGGGAAAAACTGCATAAGGTTGTCCAGTAGATAGTTTATCCACAGGTTTGAAATAGTTTTATGATGTAAGATCCATATAACACTGGAGAATAGGCAACAAACACTTGCAGAATCAGTAATTCCATAATTTTGGTGACCTACCTAAGAGCCTTGTGACTGTGTTCTCAGCTGATATTATGGCAGCTTGAGCTGAGCCTGGAGTACGGGACAATTTAGTAGATACAACTTTGGTTCTTCCTACAGTTCCTACTGTATAGACTTGGGAGTCTCCTGTGTAAACAGAATTTTCTTAGGTAAGTTTTTAAACATCGGGTCTATAAAGATAAGTTAATAGGGTGGCTATTCAATGTGAAAGGTTTTACATATTTCTTCCAATTAATGCTCCGGGGGCATTGTGATTCACAAGTCCTAAAAAAGCATTTTGGAAACGAGTGTGGACAGTAAATGACAAATTTCATAGTCTTAAGCTAATTTTGATGGAATCTTGGCTACTTTTTTCACAGAAAAAAGGGAGCAGGTATTCTTTGAAAGAAGCTAGAACCTGAATTAATATTTTACCTATTTTTAAAAGATTCAGCTGAAGTATTTATATTTTAATATGTGTACATAATAACTGTTGAAAACATGTAAATGTCCAGGAAGGTAAAAACAGTAACCAAATTTCTTTGTTTTTTTAAAAATAATTATGTTAAGTTACAGATTGCCTGTTTTGTGTTGAACTCCATCATTAGATGTGGTGCCAACTCCACCTTAATTGCCATCCTTATCCAGTGTTATCATAGAAAAATCAAAGAGTTGAAGTTCCGAATAAGAAGGTTGGTATCTTACCAACAAATGGAAATAGGACAAATAAATTTAAAAGAGGTGCATTTGAAAGAAAACAATTTTATCCAAAGAAATATAACATGAAATAATTGCAGGAAGTCATTGCAAATAAGGGAATACTTTTTATTTCTGCTGCTTTTTTCATTTCTAATTATCCCCCTCCTTATATATCTCAAAGAACAATAATGATTTATTTCTTGACATTTACAGTGGCAATAAATTGCAGCTGATAGCAAAAAAAAAATAAAAAAAAATCAAATTGCAGTTGCTGTTATCAGTACCCATACTTTTCATTCTAAACTAATATCTAGTCCTGTTTTTGCTTTATGGGTTTTCAATTTAGATGTCAAAGTTAAGATCCTCAAAGGAAGGAAAGGAAACATTTATTTTTCAGAACAAGAAAAAATATGAGTGAAAAATGTATGCTACATCTAACAGAGGTGTATAACAGTGGCATACAAAGAATAGTTTGCACAACTGAAGCTGTCCAGACGAGAGAAATCACTCTAAGAATGAGCCAGAAACCAGTAGACAGTACGTGTGGTAGGGTATATGCAAACTGTAAGCACTCTAATCAGCCTGAATGCATTAACTGTTTTCTCAATCTCTAGATTGGCTCATTATAAAGAGTAAAAGCTACTCAAGATAGGAAGAGAAAATGTATACTTCAAGGATAATTTTCCATTATTTCTCTATAAAGCATGATTGTGACCCTCAACAAATGGTTCAAATGAGGGGTTACAAAATATATTCATTGAGAAATAAGAACAATTTCTCAGAAGTAACCTCAACATCCCACTTTATCTGGCGCTCTGGACTAAAGACTGATCTGCTAGATTGAGTATCAACTGCATGTATTTCTTATTCTGTTTACTGGTCCCTGGCCCTGATGGAAAGCTGAGTGTGCCACAAATACTGGTGCTTATGACTAGAAGCCACCACAACACCACTTACCAATGTAACTACGTCTTTCTGAACAGTTATAATACAAAATATTTTTTAAGTTTTATGGCAGAAGTTTATACACCATTGCATTTAAAAAAAATACGTTTTAAGTCAGATTTAGAATGTATCTGTTTTGGTTTTTTTTTGGTAAAATGTAACACAATAAACCTTTAATTTTCCATTTTTGAAATGTAAAATCATTAAATTCAAAATGCATCATATTTTAGCTACAGGATCAAAAAAAAGGTAAATAATATTATAGGGTTTGCTAAAATATTGTTTTTAAAGCAGACATTCAGATTAATATAGATGTCAGCCTCTATTTTGAGATATGTATACCATAATGTACATCTTTCTCATATGCAAGAAAGTAACAGTATAACAGAATGAAGGCAGAAGCTTGCGCAACATCCAGCTTTATCACGCTAGTAGAAATTTTCAACTGAGTTGTAACATTATATGTCTTTCACAAAATATATGTTTGGATCTGTACAGTGGCTTTCAAAATTTATTTGCACAAACCAGTTACCTTCCATGTAGGTCAACTTAACATTACTTGTCATAGTAAATACTTACTATCAGTTTTATATTTAACAAACGTAGTTCTGTCATTGATCATAGCATCTACGGCAAGTTTCTCACAGTAGAGTGATGTGATAATAGCTACAGTGGGTTGTTCTCTACCTGTCAGTTGTGGCATGTCTTTCACTAACTTTACCTCTGAAACAAAACATTTTCAAATCAAAATTAGGACTCAGAACTTCAAATTTTCCTTAAACTGTATTGCCTGCAACTTTACTCTTAACCAAACCATATAGGTTTTCTAACATGGATAGATTTCAAGTAGATTAGTGACAGTGACATGAACTTTTATACTCAGAAGAGGATTTCCAGCATCTTATGCATCAACTGATGGAGTCTAACTAAATCTGAAAAGGTATCATCAAATGACTAGCTATAAAAGCAGAAGCTTGTCTATGCTATGAGCTGTTGCTCTAAAATTACATATTTAGTTTGATATTGTATATGTTAACTCTTTTGTCACAGCTGAGAAAGAAAGTGTGACTAACCATGCCCATTTTCACCATCTCTCTGTATTCTCATCCACCTTCCCACCTCGACCTCTTTTATTAAACCAAGGTTTTCAATATCTCTTAGCATTCCTACTGTCATTGCTAGATCAAGGCCTTTCACTCTTGTCAACCTGAAACAGAAATGCCTGAAACTATTAGAGGACGACAAGATTTCAAGATAAATCTATGATTTAAAATTACATGCTGATGTAATTAATACCATGATGAAGGCCCTGTAAAGCTTACAAAAGATAAACCTCCTTAAATATTAAGGAGACTAGGGTAAATCTGCAATAGGGTAAATCTTTAGCAAAAGAACAGACATTGCAAGATTAATTCCAATGTTCATCTGTTTGAAGAGGGAATTCAAATAAAACTAAGTGTAATTATCATCACATAATGCTTATTTTAAGGCGAACATTTTGTGTCCATTTTGTGTCGCAGAACTTCCTTATGTAAACAAATTAACTCGCTGTATCAGATCAAAGGTTGACATTGTATTTAGATGAACTTACTGTATAAGATCATAAGCTGACATGGTGCCAGGGTATACCTCCTCAAGACATTGTATCATTCGTTGTTTCTTGGCTAGCCACATCAGCTGTTTCTGTATCCGGGATTTCTTGGCTTGCTTACTGTAGTCAGTGTTTACATCTGTAGAAATTGTAAAAAAAAAAGAGTTGTAGAAAGTGAATTTTTGTGATCAGTATGTTGGGCATGACGTCAGTGGAGTTTTTCTTTGAAGTAAATTTAACACAGGCAAAGTGAAGAACAAGTATAATGGAAGAAAAAAACTTTTTCAGGTATATAAAAATACAGTTTGTAGGAATAGGATTATCAGAAAAAGCAAATGTTGCAGTTCATGAAAGTATAATCTGAAAAAATGGATTAATCCTACAGTTCAAATGAAAATGAAATAATTTGGGCTGTAGAGGGGGTTTGTTTGAACCCTCTCCGGTCTCCGGGCCCAAACCCCCTCTGGATCCACCACTGCTACAAACAAAACTTAGTTGCAAACTGAATTACTTCGTGAGAGAGTTTCTAGAAAAAAAAAACATTTTGATATGGAGTCCATACCTAAAAGTTCTGCGAATTCAAACTGTCCATGTGAGGTGTTGTCAGTTGTAACAGCCAGTGAGGTTACTTTAAAGTGTTTGTGGGCAGGCACTCTCCAGTCTAAGAACCGCCCATGTCCATACCTTGGGCCACAACCTACTTCGATACGGTTTTCACCCCAACTTAGCCAGAAATACCGTAGTTCCTTAAACAAAAGTAAGCATTTTGTTAGTTTGGCTTTAAAATGTTTTTCTTCTTCCTTCATACTCTGATTCGATCATATCTGATCATTATATCAGAGGACTGTTCTGTGGTGCTTTCAAATAATTTGGATCCTCATTGCAGTCAGGATCTGTTCTACAAATATTTTGTGACAGAGCAGATTCTGTGACACATTTTTTGCAAAAAAGGAAAAACTGAATTTCATTCCCTGATCTATGATTTAAAGGGAGCCTGTATACAGGTTAGACCAAAAGTACATGAAGCTCCTCTGCGTTTTTACCAATTTCCTCAGTAGTTGAAAATGGAAATATCATTTAAGCATATTGAGATCTGTTGGCATGTTAAACCTGTTGAACTGAATTTTGGAGGTTCATGAAATTTGATTATTATTAAAGAACTGACTTTTCATCACCTACCTGTTCACTAAGTATATTCATTGTTAAAGCCTCCGACCTCACTAGACCTTCAACACCATCTCTTATCACTGACTTGGCATTTCCCTCAGTACCAATCAAAATCTCGATAGCATGTTTGCTAAGGTCACCATAGTGTGCTGCTAGGGCCAGGTGAGTGTCGGCCTTGGCCTTGATCATGAAGGTCAAGAACGTCTTGTCGTCAATGGCAACTTCAGGCACAAAGCAATACTGGTATATGTCCGGTGTATACAGACTAATAAAGCTCTCTGTGGCGGAGATAAATAGTAAGTTTATATATCAAGTAGTGAATTTCCAATTATTTCCTGGGACATCTTGATTTACAGTGTGAAAAAGCAGTTTCACTATCCAGGGATGTTTAAAAATTCAGCTCTCAGGCACACCCGTTTAGGGGCATTATGATACGTATTTGTTTCATTAATTGGCAAACAGTAGACTTGCAAATTGTCATTATACCCATCGCGGTTGGCTGAAGTAGGTTTAAGATAAGTTGACCTTCATGGTAACGTAAAGTCTGTTCCATTATACGATCTTGTTAAACTAGCAGTGGCATATACTAAAGTCAAATTATGTTCTGTTATGTTTCCATGCTGTGATGTGTTTAGCAAAAATGCAGACTTTTATCAAGAATAAACATTTCTTAACTAGTAGGTTATTTTTTATTAGCTCGCTTGTATACATAAGTACAGGAAGAGCTACTGTCAGCGTCTGTTAACTAAAGTATTTTAGGTTATTTGCCAGCAGTGTCAGGCAAGTGTTCCTACAGGGCGACAGTGTTTAGATTAAAATCTGAAAGAGTTCCTTCAAGAGCAGAGAATACATTCATAAGAAGGAACATGGGCCAGACTACGTAGTTTCGGCTAATAAAGCCTCTTCAGTGACCCTGACAATATCTGGTGACGAAACCAGAGAAGAGCATACTGTAATTTCATAATCTCAATTGGACAGCCGATTCAAAGACTGATTAGTATAAAAAAAGGTCAAAATAATATATAAAATGATGGCTTAGAATATGAGTATAAACCAATCTAAAATTTCAGATTTCTCAGAATATATCCTCTGATCTCAAAGGACGAAAAGAAAATATAATCTGCACTATGGATGATGTACGGGGAGACGTTTTACGGCCGCCACACGGCACAACACCAGCTGCAGTGAGGTAAAATTAAAATCTGAAAGAGTTCCTTCAAGAGCAGAGAATACATTCATAAGAAGGAACATGGGCCAGACTACGTAGTTTCGGCTAATAAAGCCTCTTCAGTGACCCTGACAATATCTGGTGACGAAACCAGAGAAGCGCATACTGTAATTTCATAATCTCAATTGGACAGCCGATTCAAAGACTGATTAGTATAAAAAAAAGGTCAAAATAATATATAAAATGATGGCTTAGAATATGAGTATAAACCAATCTAAAATTTCAGATTTCTCAGAATATATCCTCTGATACCTGCTTAAACTTACTAATAGCAGGAACAGACTGTGTCACGGCAGTGTCCTTGACCTCTTCCACCTCCAGTTCAATCCTCTTTATCAGGCTATAGCTCTTCAACAGCACAAGAGCCTTCTTCATGAAACCCATATAATCTGGAAAACAAAAATAAATTTTATGACGTACTGCTACTATAAAAATCATAACAGTTACTAAAAACTCAGTCAAAGACATGTCTTTGTAGGGCATTTAGCTCTCCTGTGCCAAAGAACTTGAAAAAGCATCATTATCCTAGCTGCAGTAATATGACCATGCAGAAACCTCTGAAACAGTCAAAAAGTCTAAAATACTGATGGTCATCACTATTTTCGGCTTTTTGTCTGTTTCAGGGGCTATTTGACCAATTTACATGCTCCTGCAACCCGACATACGTCGGCGTGAGCCACATGATGGTCCAGGTAAGATCTTGGGACCGCTTAACAAAGAGAAACCCGGGACTGCTGAGCTCCGTTATGATAATGGAAACATGGTTTGCGTTTCCAACGGAGCAAGTACTTATAGTAACTAAATTATTCGCAGCTAAAAAGAGCATAGATTTAGCAGGACGACGTAGATTATAGTTTAGATAGAATCTATTAAAAGTTAGAGACTCTGGGTTCGATTCCTGTTGGAGGTGACACACCGTCTTTACCCAGACAATTATACTCAAATTTTGAAATGCGTGAAACCATTTAAGTTTTATACTGACAATTTAATATATAATAAATCACTAAGAGTTCAACTGATCATGAAAAAAGAAATAAATAAAAATTAAATGAAAAACATCAATTTCTTTTAATTTTTACAGTAATGGTAAACCTTTTCCTGGTATAATGTGACATACTTTTCGGAAAGTTTGAAGGGTTCATCAGGTCTTGAAAATACTGTGTGAAAGTCCTTTTCTTAGTCAATCCGTCAGCCTTGCCACGGAACCAGAAACGTAGAGTCCAATGGTCCTGTAAATAGTATACTTTATATTGTGTTATGATACAGGGTCATAGCTACTTTTTCACTCCCAACCCCATATCCAATATCCAACAACTGGAAAAGGAGCCTATGTACCTTCATGGATTAAGCGATGGCTTCATGAGTTCGGTACAAAAGCCCTCTAATCTCACTTATCCCTATTTTATCAAATCTCTTTACAGCCGTAAAACAGTTAAGGTGTTTGGATGTACCGACATGAATGTCCGCTTTTTACAAAGGGAGACTACCTTTCGGACTTCTGGATGACTTAACCTTTTCAAAAATGGTCTGCTCATCATAAAAAGAAAAGTTTATTCCTTTTGAGTTTACTAAGACTGAGTAGGGAGGTCAACTGAAAGTTACAGAGTTGCTTCCCCTAAAAGTGTACCCACTCACCTAAAACACAGAAATCACTTGAGATTAATTCTTTGTTTGAGAAAATCTGAAGTTTCTGTACAAAGAATTTCAGACTGTAATGTCATTGTAAAATTGGCGGAGCATGGAAAACATTGTTTGCCATGCTCCAATAGCAATGACTTCATAGATCTGTTACAGTTCATATTGTTGTCTAAGTGACGTATCGAGATGTCATTCTGCCAAAATACTAAACACAACAGGTGATAATTCCATAGTTGCTAAGGTAACAGATCTATAGCATCATCTCACTTATAATTCGAGAGGTGCATGGCGTGCAGGGTATGTCATGCTCCTCTTGAATTATAAGTTTGATGCTATCTGAAATTCATACAGTGCAAAAGTGTAAAACGTTGCATTGGAAGTTTCAAAGTACTCGTGGCTCTGTGTGAAATTTGGATTTAAATTCTTTAAAGAAAACTAGCATTCGCCAAAATTTTCCAATGTGTTCACCTTGAATGCTTCATTTTGTCTGTCCTGGTTGATGAGATAAGCCAGAAACTCAAGCCTTCCTTCAGGGTCCTCCACATTTGTTAGTCCTAAAATTTCAGTAAAAATCATTTAGAGCAGTTACTTTTTTATCAGCGTTATTGGCTTCTCACTGGACATACAATGCTGAATCAACATTGAATCAACACTGATTCAACATTATGGCGTTAATTCAATGTTGATTCCATGTTGTGTGCCTGGTGGGAAATTTCTAGCTCTCTTCATGTTAGACACTAGCACTGGTCCCATCGTCAGTTTCCACTCTCCCTATGTTTGTTAAGAATTTTTCTGGTCAGTCCATTTCTTGATATGCAAGTGGCGATATTTTTCAAGAGTTTTATTGTATTTTCGTTTGATTTTTTTTTTATTCATTAATATGCCGTTGTTTGTGGTTGTTAAATCCTGTTAATGAAATATTAAAAATGGTTGCATTAACTTTATCAAGTTTTAAACCAGGAAATTTGGAGCAAAATACAAAATTTTGAGTTTCCATTCAATGCTTGATGCTTGCAGAAAACGGAAAGCAGCGCTAGTAAATATGTTTCTCAGCGAAGACATAAATTTGAGCCGCGACACGACAAAACCAATAAAGTGGTTGTGCGCCAAGCGAAGACGCAGATCAGCTTGGGCGTCCGCCCAGTATAGGCAGAGTCTTTGCTATCCGCATGGAAGTAGCTTAGACCCTTAGCTACCCCTTAAGCGCTTAGCGAAGTGTCTGATCAGAATGGACGGATACCCATGCTGACCTGAGTCTTTGCTGGGCGCACATGCCACTTTGTTTGTTTTCTCGTGTCGCGGCTCATATTACGAAAACAGAAATGAAAAGGTCCATTACCATCCTTTGACTTATCAATGAGCATCCCCTTATACGGCCCAGCAGCAATATGGTGAACATGCGTGTTGTTGATTTCTGAGGTGAGCTTTCTTTCCAACCTCATCACGGCCTTGCTATCTCTTTTACCAGCTGTCAGGACCACATCTGAAAATGATGATGATCATGTGAGAGGTGCATAATCGAACAGCGAAGATTCAGATCAGACTGCGTATACGCAGTCTGACACGAGTCTTCGCTGCTCGATACAGTAATGCTTTCTGAATTACAGAGGATTTTTCTCGCCTGCGATAAGCAGAAGCAAACCTTGTATTACTTTTCCAGTGTTGGCGGCGTCCCGGTAGTTCTGTAGGTTAAGAGCTGGCCTATCGATCAAGCGGTTCAGAGTTCGATCACCGCTTGAGGCGAAAATCTTTTCAAACGTAAACGGGTCCACTCCACACAGCCTTTCATTATCATCCTCCCATCGTCTTGATATTACTGAAATAGTGTTGAAAAGGACGTAAAACACAAGTCGTCCATCCAAATATTTTTTGTTGCGGCGCCGGCGTAAACTTGAATTTGGGCGTTTAGCTCTGTTTTGGGACAATGCACTGTCAGGCGAGACACCGCATTCCGCAGAATTCTTGTTTTGTACAAGGAGAACTCTGATCAGCCTGACTTGCTGTTTAAACTGATCCGTATGGCGTTTGTGGACGGAAGTAACTCAGTATCTGCGGAGTACAATCAGTGTCACGATAGCGTAACTTGATACTCTATTTGAGATTCAGTAATATCACTAAATCAAACCTATTCTGAGATAACACAAAGTCGATTTTATGATTAAAAATAATGATATCTATTACAAATTAAAATCTTATAAAAGTTCCTTCCAGAGCAAAGCACACATTTAGAAGAAGAAACATGGGCCATACTTCGACGTTTCGGCTATTCAAGCCTCATCAGTGACCCTGACAAATATCTGGTTTCGAAAGCCAGATAGTGATATAAAATCTTTGTATCACAAAGTAGAGGGCATGGTTGGTCTACGCGGACGCTGCAGATATCGCTGTTCGCATAACACTTCGTTTATATACAAAAACGATGGATAAATTGACGGTCAAATCATTCAGATTAACAGACAAAGATGAACAAAACATATACATGTATTCTTACCTTCCGATTCCCCCATGTCGGTTATGACTAAGTCGAGACCTCCTCGTCTCTTGGTATATTTTCTCAAATCCAACAAAACCATCTAGCTGTTTTAGTTCGAAACCTTACCACATCATATATTATAACGTTACTCATTCACAGATATCTTTCGTACTGTCCTCCCCGAATTATGCAGGATAATTTATTTGACTGTCATGCGCATCTTCCTTCGGGCTGCCGTGCCACATTTATCTTAAAAATAAGGACACCTTTCCCATTCAAATAATGGACTTTTCCCAGCAGGCAAACGATGTCTTAATGGCGTCGTACTGACGTCGATGCGACGTGATTGCGCCGCATCGATGTCAATACGACGTCACATCGACGTCATGTGCCCGCTGGGTTCTATCTTTGAATTTTTGCAAGTCTAGTTTTGTTCTAAAGATGTATTTTGAAATATTGGAAAACAGTGCAGACCCTGGTCAGACTGCTCCTAAGAAGCAGTCTGATCTGGGTCTACATTGTTTGTCCGACAGTCTCTTCGAATATTTTGGGGTAAATGCAGCAGCACTATTTTACTTAAGACATGGATACTAGTGTATTTTCAATGCTAAATTTTAATGCTGACATTCTAAAATCCATGAATTGTCAATAACAATGCTGCTTCTAGGATATGCTGGATTACCGAAATTATGCTTAATATTTGGTCACTTTAACTAATAACTGTTAACATTCTACAAACCTAATAATCTGTTTAGTCAAGCAATGAGACAAAAATTGAGGAATGACAAACAGCATAGACCCTGATTAGTCTGTTTCTAGAAAGGAGCAGATCAGGGTCTATACTTCTTCTTCACGCTTTTTTGTTCCAAAATTTTAGATCAATATGGTAGCTAGCAGTTCAGACGGAACTATCGATTTCTGAAAGTTCTCCGTATCAATATAGAAATGGAAATATTTGATATATCTCATTAGAGAAACAAAAATGTTTTATCTACGTCTGGGTCGAATAGTTTGTTGCTTTTCTAAGGCTTACTTCTTATCTACGGGCTCATAAATTCCTAATAACGCCCTGGCACACAAGTCTATGCCATGTCTAGCCCATAACTACATAACAGTTCAGTTCATGCGCTCTACATGGCATTTCTAGCGCTCTGCAGTGCTTCTGTGTATTATTTTTTCTATTATAGATGCTATTAAGACAGATATTCTGATAATGTTATCATAAGTTGTGCAGGTCACCATAACTCTGCTTCGAATGATTACAGAGTTACCGCCCTTAAATGTTGTTAAACGTATTTCATGTCAGGTCGGTCATTGACTTCATTACGATCATAATCGTTTTAAACAACTATACCACACCTACCATGAAACAAGTGGACTTTGCCCAGCAGGCACATGGCGTCGTAATGACGTCGTACTGACGTTGATGCGACGCGTTGACGTCGCATCGACGACAGGATGATGTCATTTCGACGTCATGTGCCCGCTAGGTAGTAAGAAATATTTCAAAGTGTGCAAGGTCTACCTTGATAATGGTGGTACATTGTGTGTCTGCCTGTATACGATCGATTACCTACTCTCTAACGCTGGTGGATTATCCCGCGTACAGGCGGACAGACATGGTCTATTAGCTAGTTTGTAGTAGCAGTAGTAGTAGTATCGCTTATTAATGTCTCACCAGTGTTTACAATAAAAACATATCATACATATAAAAAGACACACAGGTACCTATACAACTGCCATTCTAAAAAGAATTGTGAGAGACAATAAAACTGCATTTTTAAAATACAATAAAACTGCAGTTTAAAACCACATTTGGAGCCCTGTCCTGAGAGAACCCATATTCAGGGTTTGGGCCTGCAAAATCCAAACACCAGGGTTTGGTCTTATAAGACCAAAACCACAGGGCCTGGTCCCGCAGGACCCAAACCAACAAACACTGTATCTAGAGGTTACATATAACGCAAGTAGGCCCATATCCTGTCTCAAAAGTGTCAATTTTTCGGATATGAAACTATGTACATGTAGAAGTAAAAAATCTCTTTCAGTAATGTCTACTTAAGGTAGTCTTTATAGTTGTAAGTGATTTGAGTGATTGAACGAGACATTAGCAAAATCATTAATTAAATATTTGCTTTCTAATCATATTTATTTAAGCTTTCAAGCTTTCAATCCCTGTTTATCTAGTTAGCTAACAAAGTTAGTGAAAACTGAGATACTTTATTGACCCTCAGAAGCAGGTCTTTTAGGATGGAACGAATCTGCAGGGATAGCATGTGATAGTCGCTGAGTTTCAAGGTAAGTTCGGGGGTAGGTCGGATGGTGCGATGGTGCTGTTTGTAACTTCCAGTGCCGGGGCGTCCTACTGATTTGGATAACAGTAGGGCAAGAGCCTACTGTGCTTGTAGTAGGTGCGGGTGGGGTTGTTTTGACATTTTTCTCTCGTCTATCTATCCCTCTTTCTTGGAGACGGCCCAATATAGACAGAAATACTGTCTCAAAGGGCCGTTAAACCCAAAACCATCAATCAATCAATCAATCAAGGTACGTTCATTAACCTAAACACTGGAACCCTTAAGTAATAATCATAAATTTTGAACAAAAAAAATGACTATATTATTCGGTGACAAATTAAAACGATGACGGAATGGAGAACAAGACACCCTTGGATTATTCTGCTCCTAAAATTGATTTAATTGGGTTGCTTATTTATATTAGTAACTTGATCCGGGCGTACACTGTTTCAAAGGCACATCTGTCCACATATGGTTTGTTTTTCGATTCCACTGAAAATACAAATCTGTATGTATAGGATGGTTATATTTGTGTGTGCATAAATATACTGCTCACAAAAGTAGGGGATATTATGGCATAGAAGCGTGTACAAAAATTAATAATAATGGCTGGGTTAGTTTATTGTTGTTTATTGACAGAGCACTATTCAAGTAACAAAATTCAACTAAAACAGAAACAGTCAATGCAGGTGATGTGACCTAGAGCAGCACATAAAGGACTATGGGGTCTACACCTCAATTTCACATCGGCGATAAAAAAATCTTTTGGACCCTCAGATTCTGTGAATAATAAAATTCCCCATAAATTTC
Organism: Ctena decussata; assembly: GCA_963989385.1. Classification (NCBI taxonomy): domain Eukaryota; kingdom Metazoa; phylum Mollusca; class Bivalvia; order Lucinida; family Lucinidae; genus Ctena; species Ctena decussata. The sequence continues at coordinate 87,749,446 of OZ022506.1, forward strand.
CAAACTGAAAACACCCACTTTGGTGGGCTTTATTGCGTTATCTAAGGTGTAGGGCCGTTCCAAATGTCACCATATGTGTGACAATTCACCACACAATGGTATCTTTAACGCCTATCATTTTCTCCTGTGATAAAACCGCATGAAAAAAGTATCTGTACCTTGTTAACTGAGGCAATAGGCGTCTGTCTTAATAAAGTTTGCATAAAAATTATTCGTCATTGCTGCGCTGGATTCGTGTGAAATTTGGGTGTCGACCCCTTGTCTACTTTCAATTTACTCTAGATCACGTGACAAGCTTAATCGTTTCAATATTCATATTGAGGGTCTTTATGAATATTTGTTTTATGAATTAGAACAGTTTAATATTTATTTACTTTCTTTCCTTACTTCTGCTGCCATAAATGTCTTAGTATACCTTACTTATTTTGAGCAGTATATAACCACCCTATACCATCGATTCGTCTGTGCCAATTTGCGATATTTAGGCGCGTTATGCGAAATAAAGTCACAGACCGACTTGAAACTTTTAAAGGTTGATTTGATATGGTAAGAAAAATGTTTCCTCAGAAAATTGTATACTTGAAGTAATTCATCTGTATGTAAACTGTACTAAGAACGTGAGGAACACGTGCTTACTCCTGACCGATTCGGCTAAACGATTTCAAATTCGTGTTACTGACGTTATCAGGTATAAAAGAGCAAGTTGTGAAATTTTGGTGGAAGTAGCTGCATTCACTTTTGAGATATTCAAAGATAAAGGGTGGAAGTTTTAAATCCTTTCAGTATATTAACATTCTGAAAGCTGAAGATTTTTCAGCATTTTAGTAACGTTAACCATTTTAGCCGATTCTTAAACTTCAGCAGTAACAATTTCTTTAGCTGTTTCTGTAAAATGACCATTACTATCACCATTCTATGATTTTAAACATTTCTTAGTTTTCTTAATTTGATTAACATTAGAAGTTTAATCAGTCCAAATGAGTCCGTTATTTACCCATTGATAGATGATATAAGATTTCAATCAGAGTGTTCTTTAACGTTACCGTAACCGTTTCTGTTACTTTTACCATTCTGCAACTTCAACAACGATTTATGTAACTTTGACCATTCTTTCACCGTCGTGAACTTTAGCCATTTTCATGCAGTATTTCTATAAGTGTAGCTATTCCGACATTCTAACGGTTTACCATTTCATGAATTTACCCTTTTCATTGACTATTCTTAAAGTTTAATATTTTATCTACCTCTTCGTAACTTTTATCCTTTATAACTGTTTTATGATTTTTATCATTTCTGTAACCATTATTCTTTAAACATTTTGTAACTTATTCTCAGTCATTCGAGCTCTAACCACTTCTTCAACCATTTTGAAACATTTTATAAAAAAACATATCCGTATACAGTCCTCATCTTTTACGGACTGTACCCAGCAGGCACACAATGTTGAATCAACATTTAGTCAACGTTGAATCAACATTGAGTCAACGTACCTTTAACAATTGCGTCTACAAGTTCTTTAATTTCCTGCTTCTTTTGCTTGAACCATTTCTGTTGAGACATTAGATCCATTTGTTTAACCGGGGTAGGTTTAGTTACTGATTAGCATTGCTTGCTTAAATGTACGGGTACACTTCCATGTGTGCCACCAGTTTCGCTAGGGAGAACACACTTGTGACTTCCTGTTTGCTTCCTTGAACAAATATGCCCGTCCGAAGTGGAGTCTACTCTAAAAGGAAAGAATTTGCTTCCCAGAAATGACCTCCATAGAACTGGGAAGCAAAGCAGTAAAAAGGTAGTTAGCTTCCCGGTTCAGCTTAAGAAATTCAAATTAGGCATTCCTATTTGTCCTGTCGGAAGTTGCTTTATAAAGCTTTTCGCAAACAGTGGAGTTACTGAAGAGTTAACGCATCGCTGTGATTTGAGTCTACACAGAGATATCCCAGACTTTTCTGTACTATTATTTTCAGGAGTGGATAACATTACGGACTACCAACACAGGGGTCGCAAGATCGATCCCCCGCTTCTCCGGTCTTTCGGATGAGACTTTAAACCGAGGTCCTGTCTCCATATGACCTCGTTGTTGGTGGGACGTTAACCCGAGTTCAGTCACTCACTTTTATTTTCGCTTTTGTTCCACTGAGTCATCTCGAGTCCCATTCAAGAGCGTGTGCCATTGAAACCTCAGTCTCATTAATTTTGATGCAATCAGGTTGAATGTCGTATGGACTTGTACCAGTCCGATATGCATAAATGAGATAATGAAACAAAAATATCATTTCATTATCAGTTATGTTGAACAAATTGCATAATTCAAATCAAATAATTCAGATATGGATTGATTCATTTCGACCTCTACATTTTATATGGCACTGAATAACGGCTTAATAAGTAGAATTAATATTCGATAATGCTATCTGCACAGTCTTGCCATGAAAAGTATGTACCACGACCAATTTGTGCATCTTCTCATACTTTATACCACACTATATTCCACCGGACAGACAAGGTCAGTGTGACGTCATGCCATCGTCGGTGCGACGTCACGACATCGTTTTTGACGTAATGTGTTCTCTGGGATGCAAACACTGAAGCCTGTGACCAGACTGTGCGGTTACACAGGCTCGTCTTGACATATTATATGGTACCTGTTTTCATGAATTGACTCATAATGCTGTAGCACTGGGTACCCTTATCTGACATTTAAGCATTAATAAGCCCATATATCTCTTTAGGGAACTCCTCATACAGTTACAACTAAAAGTGTGTTCTTAAACGAGCAGGATATACATGTATCTAGCTTCATATTAAAAGACTGAACGGAATCTCCAAAACAGTTTCAGATCAGTGGATTTTTATTATAATATTTTTAAGTCATTTTGGTCAAAGAATTCTAGTATTAACAGAAACAATTTACAACTGTGATAATTTTGACGAAAGGCTCGGATAAATTGTGCATCAATTCGCTTAGACTGATATCAGTCGAAGATGCTAGAAATTTTCTAAGCCATATTATTTATATTTGGATTTTTTACTTCTCTTCATAGTATTTTTTTTTTTCTCCAGACAGACAGAGACAGGCATAAAGCTATCAGAGAGGCTAGTGAGATCTAATGTGAATTTCTAACATCTTGGACTGGCAAAAGTCTGTTATTCGCTCTATGATCTGGCCCGAGGTTATAAAACTTGTGTACATTCTCAAAAAAAAATTTATTCCGAAAGTTTCGCTGAAGAAGTGGAATCCATGGCATTTCCTCTTTGGTTTTACATTTATCTCGATGATTTACTTGCATGTACGTAAGCATACTTGTGACTTAAACTTATAATATTCCCTAATGTGCTTAGATAAGAAGACACCTAAAACCATTGGATTTCCATTTGTTTCAAATGTAAAAAAATATGCTTTTTATGTGTTTCATAATGGTACATTCACAAAGTAAATTAAATATAGATATCTATAATTCGAGTAATGTTGATATCCATTAAGATTTGGATATCAATAAATAAATTGATGCAGATCCTAAATGGTATTACAGATTCAGTCGGATTTATGGATATACCTTGAAGAATTACGTGTTTTCATATGGGTATTCATGATTTGATTATAAATATCCATATGGGGCTGAGGAGTAAACGTATTTGAAGAACTGAGAACTATCTTATGTAGGTTAACCGTTTGATTTTATCTTTCAATTCAACAACGTTTTGTGAAGTGTATGATCTTTATTGCCCTTCAAAAGAAATATATTTGGTTGTTGAATTGTTGATGTCTAAGGGTCAATTGTCTTAAATAGAAGAGGGCATACACCATTTAACACAAACAGTGTTAAATATCGTATTTTTCAACAGTATCAAGTAGAACATTGGCGGATACATAATTATTTGTATTAAAAAGGTACATAAATGTGTCTGTGTGTATTGAAATTTCAATCATAACTCTTGGTTTATATGTAGATGTGCTCTGTTTTCATACTTTACTTGATGTTAAAGCAATCCTGTTAGGTCGTTTTCACGTCTTACTTTCTGTAAGGTCGTACTCTTCTTTATGAATAAAATATTTCAGGTTTTAAGCCATTACTGGCGCCAAATGTTTGCATATTTTGAAACAGTTCCGCTTCATATTTTGAATTGATGGTTTTCGTTTAGCTTTTTTTTGTATAAGGTGTGTTTTGTATGTGAAACCACCAGGTTCCTTGATTATTTATGCTTCCTTTGCAGGGTTTGCTGTGTCCCTTCCTGGATTACGTACCTTTACAATTTTATTATCACTTTTATTATTTTTACAGTCAATAAGTCTGAGAAAAAAATGAGCCATATTTGGCATTAAAGTTCGAAGATGTAATGGCAAAAGCTTTTAAAGCATTCATCCATATGAAACCAATCAAATTTCAGATTATAAAGTAGCGCATACTTCCTGGATCTATTAAGTAAGATGACATTTTTATTTTATGTAGCAGCAAGGCATCAGTAAAAGATGGAGGAAAATAGTCCCAGGGGTAATACTCCTACAGAAACCCTGAAAATTGAAATTCCTGTAGTCGAGAATTCCGAAGACGTTCATGAAGAAGAAACTGTACAAGAGCCTGATGGACATGAAACGTATACTGAGAAGCAGGACGAAAATAATATAGAAGCCTCTGTTCAGTTAAGTGTCGACGCTGAGATCGCTGCTGAAGAGAATACAGACATTGAAATAACATATGATCCAACTGGAACCCATATTGTTGAACATAATGTTAATCAAAATCAGACAAACACCACATATGATGATTCTGAAGTTACAGAAAATGAAGCAGATAAGAATTTAGGTATACACTCTATTGTACCAAAGTTTACTGAAAACATAGATATTAAAGATGACGGGAACAAGGATGATAGTAGTGACATTGTAAGACACAGTGGTCGACCATCTGACATTGTGAGACCAATTAAACATCAAAGAAGAACACAAAATGTATTAACAACAGAAGAGGAAGATTTAGGAATATACGAAGATACGGCTGAAGGAGACGATCTGACTGACACTGAGTTAGAAGTTCTTAAAACAAAATACAAAAGTGCTAAGTTGAAAAAGGAACAAGAGAAAATCATAGAAGAAACTGAAAAGAAAATAGAAGATGCAAAACTAGAGAAACCTCCTGCTCAAGATGCCTTTGTGCCATTGTTAACTGCAGAACATATCAGTCGGACTTTCACTAAAATTAAGTCTGCACCTAAACAAATGCATGATGAAAATATAAAAGACTTAAGTGAAAAATTGGGCCAACGGGGGAAGACTGCGTTGAGTTGTATAACAGACGTATTTCAGGAATCAAGGTTGGTAAACTCTTCATTTTTTTTATAAATCATGACGTAAAGCTGGGGCCGTATTTATAAAACAACATAAGTCGTTGCTATGCTGTTGCTAAGGGGGATTTCTATAAAGGAGATTCCCTACATCTATGTAATTTTGCTCTTGAGGAACAGTCTTTTCAGACTGTTCCTCCAGAGCAAATTACATATATGTAGGGAATCTCCTTCATGCAAATTTAGCCATAGCAACAGCATAGCAATGACTTAAGTTGTTTTATAAATACGGCCCCTGGTCATTACTGCCTGAAAAGCAAGAACCCTGTCCTTTACTATGTAAGCGACCATTAGATATCCGTGATGCACAGTATTCCTTGCAAAAAGCTAAACAGTTTATTGTCAGCAAAGGTCACGCTAATGTGTTTGTTTAAGCTTCATTACCTTGAAATAAACGCATGATTCAGTCATTTGACATTTTACTAAATTTCTAGTAATACGAACAATACAGTACTAATATACCTGTACATTTAGTATGTATAGTCCGTTTGGTCCCATATGCAAGCGGGGTTTTGCTTATTTTCTCGAAAACGATGAAAGTTCCATCAAATGTTCCAATGTCCTAATGATTCCTACAACTATACATAACAGAATACGGAAAGTCCAAATTTTTGGATGCTTTTGTAAAATATTTTCCATTTACCTTAATGCAAAAACTTAGCAGTTACACTGAAGGGCGTCATATGCTTGTTAGAACAGCCAAAATATTGTTGATAGGCAACAGCGTAAGCTCGTTGTTTACTACAGGTGTGGGCGTATATGAATGAAATAGTAAAATGTATTCACCTGCCCGCACGCGTAACGCATGGTATCACTGGTCAGGTGGTACTATGTTGTAAATAAATAATGAACTATTATATTATTTTGCGAACAAAAATTGTATGTTTTAAAATTTGATAATATATATATAGTTTATTGGGTTAAACAAAAAGTAGAAAAAAATGGATTTAGAATAAAATTTCAATTAATTATGTAAATTTTGATCTAGGGATAGCATACATTGGTCACATGCTCTAACACGTAAAACTAAACGGGAATTCCAACAGCCAGCTTTTACTCCCTTGTAATTTAGAGGTGAAATTGACACATTTTAGGTCCTGTTTTTGTATAGAAACTTTTTTATGCAAAACCTCACATTTCTGCAAAATTATGATTTTGTTATGTATAGGATGAAAATTAAGAACGAGCGATTCGAAAATCTTTTACCTCTCACCAATTTTGAGAATATATTGGGGATGCCGTTTGCATTTGGGAGCAAACGGACTATAATGCATATTTACGTTTACACGATAATTTTATTGCTCATTTTAAAGTATATTGAACATCTTGAAAAAACACACACACAACAAAACACGAAATATTTATTTAATAAGGTAAAGAGCTGAAATCTGAACGTGTTCTAATAACTTCAACCTTTGATTCTTGCAGAAACTCTTTAAACTTCTATTGTTATTTTTACTGGCTTCTACAACGAACACAAATCAAACTTGATGCTTGCGGAAACTCTTTAGATTTATATTGTTTAAACTTCTACCGTTCTTATCTTAATAGCACATCGTTTCCTTTTAAAACGAAGACTCAAAAGAAAAATAGTAATGTGCATTGGTAATCGTTGATAGAAATAACATGATTTTATAATTACGGTTTAATGTTTATGGGAAAAATTTCTTGTATCACCAAAGATTTATGATAAATCCAGATAATCAATGCTGTGGTCACCCTACGTATGCGGACAGTCTATGTACGCGCAGATCATTTGGTTGACTCAGTGGATGCCATCTTACACTGTTGGCAACAATGTATTATCTAAATTGACCTGTCCTAAGATTAATGGGCACAATTTCAGGGAAAGCATTTGTATTATTTTCTTTTTTCCCCTCCCTGCTTTTTTCTTTTTTTCCCTCTCTCCTCAATAGGGGTCAATTTTTACAGGAGAGAATTTGCTCCTCTGGGAGCAAATTCTTTCCTTTAAGAATAGACCCCATTTTTTGGAAGGGCTTTGTTGTCCAAGGAAGTAAACAGGAAGTAAAAGTTGTTACCCTTTATGAAAATGGCCGAAAAAACATGGAGGTGTATCTGTTTACCTTAATGCGGAGCTGTTAGAGTCCGTTGTTGGTGGCCGAACATTTAGGGTAAATACATGTATTGTCCGAATATATAGGGTAAATATTGTATGTTATTACATTAAAACTAATCAATTTTGGCTCTTTCAAGTTGACAAAAGATAGTAATACCATTTATAATACTGATATTGATATGAGGCATGTTGTAGGAACTATGTCTCAATACATTGTCGAATTGCGCATGCCAAGCTCAGCCGGCGCTCATGCATAGTCTTGTCAGGCATGGACAGTTTGCTTTTTGAATCTAGAAAGTCTAGAAATCATCCAGGCGAATTGTGCTTGCTCTGATAAAACTGCACTTATATGCAGTCTAGTTTGACATGCACAGTTGCCACACGCTTTTGACACGACGTGGCTCATTTTATCTTTGAAGACTTCTAACCCTAAAAGCGTCAAAAACTCAGACGACAAAATTTATGTCAGCAAAATTCCCGCCGACCCCCCCCCCCCCCCCCCCCCCGCCCCCCTCCCCCCACTCCCCTAAACAAGGTCACCCAAGTTATATTTAAGATTAAAGGGCAAGCACTGTTGGTCCAGATGAAGCGGCTCATAATGGGCAGCCTTGTCTGGATCTACACTGTTTGCAAATTTAGCTCTTTTCAGTTTTTGGCGGTTTAAATGCTATAGGAGTTTATACGCATTTGATCCAAGGTCTAGCTACACAATACAATACAACATCGAACACTATTTGTACGCCATAAAGTATTTATTGATTTTGCATATTTTATTTTTGACTGAAATTTACCTGTCATATAAGACATTGATTTTAGTCACTTTCAATACCTAAAGGTTTATTGCGAACACAAAGGTTACATGTCAAACAGATAAGAAAGCAATAATGTAAAATAGTCCACATATGAGCCGCGACACGAGAAAACCAACAAAGTGGCCGTGCGCCCAGCACAGACTCAGATCAGTCTGAGCATCCACCCAACTGGACCAGACTCTTCCCTAAGCGCTCAAAGGGTAGCTTACGATCTAAGCTATCTTCATGCGTATAGCAAAGACTCTGAGCAGACTGGGCGGATGCCCAGGCTGATCTGAGTCTGCGCTGGGCGCACAACCACATTGTTGGTTTTCTCGTGTCGCGGCTCATATTTGCATTTATTCATTGAAAAATTGAAGAATCGTCAACAGAAGCAGTTTGAATGTCGGTTACAGTGCCAGCTCTTCATGAAAAAACAGTATTTATTTGAATGTTTAGTTGAATCTTTAGTTGAACTTTGAAAGTTGTCCTGAATCAACACCACAGTGAAAACAGTAATTCTTTGAATGCTGAACCGAATTTCGACCTTAGAAGCAGCACTACATATTTGGATGCCCAGTTGAACGTCAATCTCAGAACCAATTGTACATTCAAGACAGCATAGCTGATATAGCTGAATTGAATGCAGAGCTGGCAATAAATATCAAAGCCATTCATACAACATTTATCGAATGCAGAGATAAAAATATGCAACTCTACACCGAAAAATGTGTGTTTATTTGAATCCATTGAAAACTACTTTTCTATCTCAGGGGTAGTACTATTGAAAATACTATTTATTTAGATGCAATTTGATTGTAGATCTCAGAGCCAGTACACCGAAAACAATATTTATTTAAATGCAGATTTGACTTTAGATCCATCCCCAAAACAGGTGTGCATTTGAAAATTGATTATTGTAATGCAGAGCTGACTGGTGATCTCAGAGACAATTCTATAAATACTATTTTCACTGTTTGCAATGGTATGTCCAAATTTATCCGCCGTCCGAAGTTACCCGACGTTACCCTAGTATGTTTATGAATTACAACAGAATCCAGCAGAAGGGTTTTGCGCATGTAAAGCTGGTTTAAGCCCCACCGTGATTTATTGTTGAACGTTGTTTCTGTTGTGGTTTAAATATTATTGGCATTGTTTGTCCGCTTTCAATTAGTCTATTAATTTTTGTGTATTATTTAAGATAGGCTCGAGGCCATCTGCTGGGAAAGAGCTGACCTCTTGGCTATTCCCTTGACTGGTCTTACTTTGTGTGCCGTCGGTTGTGTTTTCTTTTCTCATTTAGTGTTTAGGGCAGGATACTGAGATCGATTGTGTTCGTTCCTGAGCATTGCCTTGTCATTTACTTTGACGGTAGATCTCAGATTTAAATGCAGAATTGACTTGAGAAATGCAGAATTGACTCTCAGATACAATTCGAGATTTTACTAATTTACAGAGATTTTCTTTACTTATTTGACTGAAGATCAGGGATAATTCGACATTGAAATCAGTAATTATTCGAATGCAGAATTATCTATAGGTTTAAAGAAACTGCACATAGAAAAGTATATAAGAAGGTAATGACCAGGTACCAATACAGGTGTTTACCAAATTATGCCCTAAACACCATATTGAAAAGAAAATAACAAAAACGGCACACAAAGAAAAACAGCCCAAGCGAAATGCCAAGGGGCCAGTCTTTGCCAGCAGATGGTCGCAAGGCTATTCTAAATGTGCATAAAAGTCAAAGACTTATAGAAAGCCGACAGACAATTACAATAATAGTAAATCACAGCAGAAGCAGCGCCTTGGAACGGTCAGTAATAAATTAATGGGGTGGGGGTTTAAATCGATTTTACAAGCGCATAACAATGGTTTTCTGAAAACCATTGTTATGAGCTTGTAAAATCGATTTATTTGAAATTAAACTGACACTAGACCTCAGAGGCAAATCTTCATTGGAAGCAATATTTACTTGAATATAGAACTGACTGTAGATCCCTGAGGTAACCATTCTGCACCGGAAAATATAATGCAGAACGGAATATCGATCTCAGAGTCAAAATTTCAACGCAAATGGTATGTTGAATGACGATCTCAATGAAACAGTAGATGTTCAGATCCAGAGAATGTCTGTAGCATTCCGTAAATAGTGTGAGTTTCCACTGTCTTGCACATGTTGTGATCCCCATGTAAGCCCATTCATGCAAGCCGTAAGATAATTTTCCCCGCACGTTTTCAGTAGTAGGATCTGTTTATTTGACAGCTGCACGCTTTTGTTATAACTTTTGAACTTTGAGTTTTGTACCTTTTGTGACTTTTGTATTATTTACCAAATTGTTTAATTACATATTATTATTGTTGTTTGACACAAGGTTATTTTACCATTTTTTGTCTCTGTCTTTCTTAACAATTAAGTACTTGTTTGATGTATGCCATGGCAAATAATGTATGTCATGTTGAGGCTCATTAGGGATTTGTTTGGATAAATAATAATGATTTAGTTCTAGTCTGGATAGAAATAATGTAATAGACGTAACGTCAGATGTTGGTGACAATTTCATTTTTAAGCCATATTTATCATTTACCCCCGATACAGTATTTCTAACGAACGAGCAAACGTGATAAATTTTATACTATTTAAAAGGTTATTCATTGAGTATTTAGAAGATAAAATGATTATATTCAGTTATAAGACATTAAAATAAATACACCGTCTTATAATACCAAACAACGTCAGTTTTTACGGTGTAAGACGTTGCAACGCACTCGCAATGCAAATTAGTTATTTCAGCTTAAATTGAAAACCGGAGCTCAAAAACCAACAAAATTTTCACCGTCGATGAGATTGAAGTAATGTAAACTGGCGTCGGAACGCCAGCAAGTTTAGCCTTTCCGTCTAGAAGAAAATCTAATATTTAGCGATTCAAGGAAAGGGTAAACTTCAGATTTTTGGCACTAAAAAGCGACATCCGACGAAGATCAAGGTGCCACTAAAGAATATTACGAAGCCGAAGAAGAGTAGAAAATTTACTGACATACAATACCTATTTGGAATTGTTTTACTGTGAAATCAGACTTCGGAATGTATGATCCGATTTAAAGAAATACCAAATTTTCCAAATCTAGCGGTTTTGTCCACAACGCCAGATTTCTTTATTTTGCATACTGAGTGGTATTTTCTGAGTATAAAAATCATCAAAATTTAATGTTAATAAAATTTAAATCAGGCGCACATGAAATACCTGTTCCGAATAGTTCTTTACTAGGAATGTTTTTGAAATTTATTCCTGAGAGCCGATGTAAAATACGAATAAGCAAATCTAGCGGTTTTGTCCGCAACTGTATTTGTACGTCGGTAACGTTTAATTGAAATCAATGAATGGATGGATGACTTGCGATTTTACATCCTTTTCAACAGTATTTCAGTCATATCAGGACGACGAGAGGTTGAATATGAAAGGCTGCGTGCATTGGAACCCCGGTTACATTTGAAAAGATTCTCGCCTCAAGCGGGGATCGAACCCGGGACGGCTAGGCCAGCAGGCCAGCGCTTAACCTACTGAGCTACCGAGCCCCCTATTGAAAAATCGCAAGTTGTCGCGAAAAATAATGTCTTGCGAATATATTCTGCTAGCAGTTGCAGTTGGCTATTCAATTCACATTTAATGAGTATTTATTTAGGGAAATATTTGAAGAAATGTGCTGTGGCCGTTGCAGTGAACTGGCAACAGAGCTCAAAATCTGACGTTTTCTGACGTTACACTAATTGTCACCAACATCTGACGTTACGTCAATAGTCTTTTAACTAAAACAATGAAATTCCTTTCCATTTAGAAAGAATATCAATTAATTTTACGCTTCTGGATCTGGTCGTTAATGTTTGTTTCGTTTATAACATTTCAAGCAGTTTTAAAATGTTTATATTTAGAACCTGTAAGAGGGAATAATCACTGGGCCCCTTGCTAAGTATCTTTTTATTGAACAAATATTTGTTCAGAACAATATCTCTTATATTTCTCAAATCAAGAAATCTTATCTCTATACAAGTTTGGATCAGTTTGGAATAGGTTCCCTGGTTCTCTTACGATTCATCATGATAAAATGAAATCAGCTTGTGTCTTTGTGACAGAAACACGCGCTTGAAAGTGATAATATAACAGAAACTGTGAATGAAAACTTAGACAATTAAATCTACACAATGCAAACCTAACGTAAGATTTATCTTGTGAGAATTTCTTTTCTTTTATAAATTTACAATTGTTTGCACGACTATTTATACAAAATATTTTCCTAAAATAAAGTTTATGACAATGGAGAAAAGCAATAATGAGACACCTATTAAAGAGACATTAGAGAAAAGTGGTATACATGAAACAGAAGCTTTTGAAGCGACAAGAACAAGTGAAATCGTTACACCACCGGCTAGGGCAAACACTGCAAATGATATAGACTTTATTGATGAGCTGGACGAATTATTTGGTGTAAGCTTAGACAGCGAAGCTGATCAGCTGAAAAATCTGCATATTGATGATATTCCGTTGGATGGGAAAAGTCCAGATCTCTCAAGTGAGTCTGAAATGCATGACAACGCGAGCGACGATGAAGATGCTTTAAACATGGACCGACTGGACTACATAACAGAATTAGAGAAAGTGGCGTCTCAAATTGATGTGAGCGAAACTGAACGCGAAAATGACGAAGAAGCGAACAAAACTGACGATGCCGATGAAGGTTATAATGAATCAAGGGCGGAGACCAGGGAAACAGACACGATTACTCCTAAAGCTGGGCTTGGTTACACGACAAGAACTTGTACAGAGCTTCAGATGTCAACCTGGCACAGTACCCTGGTAACAGACTGCGAGTCCGCATCAAGAACCGGTACTTCTGAAGATAAAATGATGACGAGCGAGGCGGGGGCAACGTGGAACGATACAAGTCGAATGTCGAGCGGTAAGAAATCTGCCGTAAAGTTCTATGAAGAAGAAGAGGATGATGATGATAACGATGTTGAATTATCAAGGTAATTCGTATCAGTTATAAATAACTTTTTATGGGTATAAATGGGAGAGGACTCATGGGCATTTTTTTCATTTGGCAAGAAACTTTCAGCCTCTAGACCTTTCTCTTCACTGTCAACTAATGTCTTGGATAGGACCCATCGAAGACATTGGCTTCGGATTCAACAGGGACCTCAACTTTATCATAGATTTTTTCCTGCTGATTTATATGTTAATGTCTCACTGGTTAGTTAAAAATGCCTCAGCACGAACCCAATTCCTACTTGCTTTTGGAGCTGCACCAGAGGAGATTGTAAGGTTGCGTGCATGATATTGTTTAAGCCCTCAGCAGCCTAAGATATCGTCCACCTCTGGTGCGGATCCTGTTTGTTGTATTTCTAATATCGTGTTTGTTTTATATAGCTTTTGATGTTTGTTATATATGGTTACTTTGTGTTGGAAAAGGGTTTTCAATTTTAAAACATGTACTGTTCCATGTTGCTGTGCTTTGTGATTGTGTCATTTCCTGGGTATCTTCATTTTCATACATGAGCCTCGACACGAGAAAACCAACAAAGTGGTTTTGCGCCTAACGCAGATTCAAATCAGCCTAGGCGTTCGCCCAGTCTGATCGCACCCTTCGCTTCAGCGCTGAAAGAGTAGCTAACGGTCTAAGCTACCTCCCTGCGGACAGCGAAGACTGGTCTGAGTCTGCGCTGGGCGCACAACCACTTTGTTGGTTTTGTAGTGTCGCGGGTCAATTATATATGTTTTATAATTTCGGTTAATCTAATACTGCTGAGAAACTATGGTTGGGTAAAAACTTAGTTCTGCTAAAATGCATTATTTGTCGTGGGTCGGCTGTGGTTTGTGATTGTGGCATACCTTGAACCTTTCTATTAACTTTTTAAAACAATATTTGAGCCGCGACACGACAGATCGACAAAGTGGCATGTGCGCCCAGCGAAGACTCAATTTAACCTGGGCAGTGCTCAGTCTGATCAGAGTCTTCAGTGTGTGCTTTAAGGCTAGCTAAGGTTCTAGGCCAGCGCCATGGGGACAAATAAGACCCTGATCAGGCTGGGTGGATGCCAAGGCTGATCTGAGTCTTCGCTGGGCACACATGCCGCTTTCTTTGTTTTGTCATGTCTCGGCTCATTTAGTCTTTGCAAGGATATTGTACAAATAACATAGCTAATGTTAATAAACTAATAGCTTATCTGAGATAATATGGCAATGATCAGGCACCCACACAATCGTGTCCTCATCATTTGTCTCAAATGTACTCTGTTTACATGTGTAACAATTATACTTATGCATTTAGATTGTAAGACCAAAAACATTTGTGTATATTTCTGGAAAAGGCAGTACCGGGTTTAATTACCAATTGGTAATTACTAAGAAATTAGTTTTCTTAAGATATTTGCCTTTTGTCAATGTTATTCGACAGTTAAGATGCAATTACAGATATTTTCAATGCAAATATTTTCGTCGTTTCAACCATTCCTGAAAGAAAGCCGCTTTTTAGAAATGAAACTCAAATATTTACCCAAATTTGCAAGTTAACCGTGCCTTTTGATTGTAGCTCATTTAATATGAATAGACCAAATTCTGATAATTTACTTAACAGAAAGGCTATAGGCCTTGAGAACCCAGCATATTGGAATAACGCTGCTGAAATATTCGGCCACCTTTATCTTTCACTTTAATTATCATAAAATTTAGAATTTTTATTACAAAATGGTTTCAGTAGCCAGCGATTGGTCAAACCATACGGGCACAATTGCAAACAGTGTAATTCCAGAGGAGCAGTCTAATCTTGATCTACACTGTTTCCACATGTTTGTCAGTCTGTCTGAATACTTGGGACTCTGGCGGTAGTTTTGATAGAGAAAATTACAAGACAAATATCAATCTTCGATCAAATGTCTCATTTATAAGAGCAAGACCAGCAAGGCTTTTTTAAAGTTTCGTGGATTATCAAGCCATAAACATCAGGTATAGCTTTAGGAATTTTAGCCTTAGACTCGTTTTCAGTATTTGTATTATCATACTTCTTATGATATTCTTCATCACTTGTGACAAAAAAATCATTACTTCATCAGTGTACTTTAAGATGCATTAATTCATGATTGTACGAGTATGTGCCGTTGGAGCCAGTAATTGCTTTGCCATCTGTTAATTACATGTATACTTGTATCCCCGCAATATATGCGTGTGGAGTATACAGATGCACGTTATTCGTTGGTCCGTCGGTTTGTCTGAGATTCTGGTTTTCAGTTTTTGATGTGTGTTATTTCCATCTTTCGTTTTCTCAAAATTTCATTATGTTGAACATTGATTTTTGTCACAATTTACTCAGCAACTAATCACGATAGAATTTCATATGTGGTATACAGATTGTGTCGTGGGAGAAAGAGCCGGGTACCTGGCTCTTAGTATTCTTCTAATTCTTTGTGCAGTTGCATCTCCATTTTTTGGATGAAATATCAAGTCTGGTTAAATACTGATTCCTGTGAACTGCTTTACTTTGTCTTTGTAGGGCTTTCTATCCACATGTCTGGCTTGGGTTCAGTTCCCCCGGACTGAAAAAATACGTTGCACTATCATTAGAAATTTATGGACCTTGTACTGCTTTATTGTTTGTAAACTTGATAGTTTTGCTTCATAGTTTACCTTTCTGTTTCTTTGGAAACAATTTCGATAGCTTGTTTGTCATTTGCCTTGCGTGAAGTGTGAAAAAGCGTCCTATATTTGATACTTCCGATTATGTTTTTGTCACTTAATCATGGGCCACTTTCGCCTTCAGCCCCGCCAACTTTTGCCTTCAGCCCCACATTAGACCTCTTTCAGATGGCCGTTGTGTACTCTGTTAGTGTAGCATAGCGGAACGTCACGGCATGCATCTCCGAGAACTAAGCCCCACATTATAGCTACCTGTAAACGCCGATCGAAGGGAACTTGTTATAACAAATTGTTGGGGTTGCTGTTTCATTATTGTCTTTCTTAAAGGCATATCACTTGATTATTACGGTACGGCCATTTCTCACAAACTTGTTACTACCCTGTTTAAGTAGCGTCCGCGGCTACATGAGCCGTGACACGAGATAGTCCAACAAAGTGGCATGTGCGCTCAGCGCAGACTCAGATCAGACTGGGCACCCGCCCAGTCTAATCAGAGTCTTCGCTTTACACTTAAAGGGTAGCTAAGGTCTAAGCTAGCTCCATGCAGACAGCGAAGAGTCAGCTCAGACCGGGCTGATGTCCAGGCTGATCTGAGTCTGCGCTGGACGCCAAGCCACTTTGTTGGTTTTCTCGTGTCGCGGCTCATATCTTGGGGTCAAGAAATTGTTGGGGACGTTTTCTAATGCCTTCACCATTTCAACCTAGTCAGTTTTTTAAGGCTTATACGTGAACTGCGTATACATCGATCGGAGTGTTCTTGTGCAGTCTTGTAACAAGTACCAGCATGCGCAGTTATCTATTAATATCCACAATGATCATACGCATTCGCGGTTTACAACTCACACATGCTTGAGCCTTGTTTAGAGTTTGAAATAATTCCGCCGCCTAACCCACTGGATTACAGGGGTTCCAATAATAGATTTAATAAGCAGTGTAACTGTAAACAATTTCACACAACTGGCATCCAAATGTCCTTTGCGTGTTTTGTGCATGTGCCCAACCCTTTGCAGATATGCCTCTGTCTTGTTTTTCGATTTTGTGTCAGTTTTTAAGAACCGATTAACGGGTTTTGAGGACACATACTTGTGTGTCTAAAATTGGATTACGATTTTATATATGAGCTATATTTCTTTTCATTCCAGTTTAAAATGCAACAATAAAAACCTGATTAAACTTTATTGAAAGTTCATTGTAGTATTAGTTTACAAGCTATTTTTCCTTTCAAATTATTCATTGCAACAGGGTACCCGAATGACCAGAATTGACTTTCTAATGTTATTCGTGAATTACGTGGTTCGATACCTAACATTGTTGTATCTATTGATTCGCGATCTATAACTTATTCTATTACATTGTTACTATCAAAATTAATGTTTTCCGCAATTAATTATAAAAATTGGAAAACTGAATCCTTGTCAATATTATTTAACTCAGAAAGTTTTATATATTGGCACATAGCGCGAGTTCAATAAGTTGCAGACTAGGTTATTCGGTTACAGCCATAAATTCATTAAAAAGTTCTTAGTGTTATGGAAACATGTGACATCTAGCAATTGGGCGGATAACTATTTTGCTGGAAATAGTCATATGTGGTGCCTGTTGTTTCCTGTTTGAAAAAAACAAATTGTGATGCTTAAAAAGAAAGTGCGGTTGACAAATTGAATTTTGGAATTATAAACAAAACAGTGTAAATAACTGACTGAATAAATAAGTAAATGTACAAAAATAAGCATCCTATATCTGATTTTATCAGGAAAAATCGATGTCAGGTAACACGATTCAAGCATATAACATGACGGTGATACATGTCACAAATACAGTATAAATGACTATCAACAATGACCAAAGTGTTCATTAAGACGTCAGAGAGATGAGAGCAAAAATGTTTCCTTCTTGAACATCAGCTGACAAGCTTACACCTCGTTCCCATATAAACTAGAGCAAAAATGCCAAAACTTGAGGATCGAGCTATTAGCCGGTATATCAAAGAGGTTGATAATCTGGACAGGGTTCCGGCCCTTAACTACTCCCAGTATGGACCCTCCCACTACTTGCCCGTTATAGACGATACTCCGCGGAACTGTAGCGTTTGTAGACAGCTCTATTCCAGATTTGGTTCTAAGAAGTAAGTGTCTTGCACTGGAAATTATCAAAATGAAAATGAAATGACAACTGAGCATTATCCCAATGCACCCTGCATCGGGATAATGCTCATGTGTTTTCATTAGATTTCACATAATTTCACTTTATTATTCGGATATTTACCGGGATGTAACTGACCTCATTTGCACCTTACATGACACCGGGTGCTCAGAAATAGGTAGAAGCCATCTCGTGTCAATATTTATTTACAATTGTAGAAAAAGGGTGTCCTGACAAGTAGAATGATGAGCAAATACTGAATACTTGAAATATTCAACTCATCTTGCCGAGAATTTGTAGTTTGGCAGCTACAACAAATATGGCTCATAAAACGCGCGTGCAGAAAATTGTGCTATTTTTGTCATGCAGTGAATTATTGGTTAAAAGACAAGGGAACTCCACTCTGACGTCATCACACTCGCTAGCTGATAAGACGATGAATTTCATTGGGTCGTCGACCGGCACCTGAAAAATACTGTAGAAGGAATCTCCGGATAATCCCTTCCACAGGTTACGGTCAACCATCACTTGAGCAGCCGAATATCACAGTAAATAAAATACTGCTATAATAAGTGATAGAAATTTGTTATTTTAATAAGTATCCAAAATGACCTGTGTGACATTCTCCCCTGCTAGGGAAAATGGCTCCTGACATTTTATAAATTATCTAATATAGTATCTACAGTTAGTTAAGTAATTCACAGCTGGCAATATGACACTTTCTCCGGCAATAATTCTATTTACACAAAGTAATTATCTGCGTGTATGTGCAAAACTGCAACACACGCTGAACTGAAACAGATACTATATAATTCAGTGTTGTATGAACCTGCCAAGGTTGATTATGATAATCAACTATAATTTGACTGAATTCATTCAGTCACTTTACTTGTCACTCAACACCATTATAAAGTACTACAAATCTCTAAATGTATGTGTTTCATGCAATGTTGATTTGAATTAAAGCATGAAAAACTATAAGCTCGTGTGAAATTGTTTCACACTTTTATAACAAATTGCATGTCATGATGCCTTTTCAATCTCTTAGTCGCAAATTTGCGAATAAGAACATATGAAATATAAAGTAGCCAAAATTATGAAACTAAGAAAATATGAAAGTGAATCAGGAGCAAGAAAAATGTTGAATTCAACATTATGAATGCTGCTCCAACCAGCTGTGAACGGCAATTTTTACACTACTAAAATAAAACTTCACAGGTACGAAATCTTGTGACATTCTCCCCTGCATATCACAAGGTAAAATTCAAGCAATCAAATAAAATACAAACCAGCACTAAAAACAGACAGCAATTAAACATACCAAATCTGACATTCTGATTCACCAGGAACAGCACTAGCTGTCACTTGGTTACTAATCCATTCACCGTACCGGTCTGGTGGTTTTCTTGCCCGACCAGTACGTCTTGGAACATGAACTGGGGTGGGTGATAAACTAGCAGACGGGGCAATACTATTAGCAACATCTGTTGCAGTAATATCTGCAAAGTCAGTATACAGAGAACGCAGAGTTGGTTCTCTTGAAAGAGATGAACCGATATCATCAGCTGACTTGCTTTTGACTATTTCAGAAGTATCTGAAACAGAAATATGGGGCCTTCTATTCCTCCTTTGAGGAATAACATATCGTGCAACACTGTATTCCGAATCAGAATCTGATTCCGAAACTTCTTCAGACACAGAAGAAATAACAGGCTTCTCCCTTGTTCTCTCCTTCCTTTTCTGAGGCACGCCCTCCTTGTTTGACAACAATCAATCGCCTACCTCAGAGATAGTAGGAATGGAAGAAAACGGGAGAAGCATGTTTCTATGCAAAGTTTTAATTGGGTTTGACCCCGTCTCTTTCTTAACCTTGAAAACAGGTATATGTTCATCAGGTTTGTCAACCACAATATAGGGGTCTTTATCCCACTTGACTGCTAGTTTATGTTTGCCCTTAAGGCCAACATTCCTAATCAGCACCCTGTCCCCTATATCTACCGTAGACTCTCTGACTTTAGAGTCATAAATAACTTTATGGCGTCCAGCAGACTTTTGCGCTTCAGAAGAAGCAACCTGATATGCAAACTTCAATCGTTTTTGAAGTTTAGAAGCATAATGTTGTCTGCTGGAGTCGGATGGATCCTGTGGTGAATTCAGCCCTAAATATGCATCCACAGCTAGTCGAGGATGTCGACCGAACATCAAAAAGTATGGCGAAAAACCAGTACCTTCATGTCTGGTTGCATTATATGCATGCACTAATGGTGCAACGAAAGACTTCCAGTCTTCTTTCTGACTGTCCTCCAGTGTGCCTAACATATTTAAAAGGGTTTTATTAAACCTCTCGGTCATGCCGTTCCCCATAGGGTGATACGGTGTAGTCCGAGATTTCTCAACCCCAGCCAAGGAGCAAAGTTCTTTTATAACATTACTTTCAAAGTTTCTTCCCTGGTCGCTATGTAAGCGAGCAGGGAAGCCGTAATGCACAATAAAATTTTCAAAAAGAACTTTGGCAGTAGATTTTGCCAACTGATTTCTCGTTGGAAGGCCTGTGCATATCGGGTGAAATGATCAGTAAGGACCAAAATATTTTCAAACCCGCCTTTTGACCTTTCCAACGAGAGAAAATCAATAAAGACCAGCTCCATTGGCTGAGTGCTGATAATGTTGACTAACTCTGTGCTGGGCTTTGGAAAAGTTTTACGCTTAATACAGCGTTCACATGACCTAACTCTGTTTTCAATATCTTGCTCAAACCCAGGCCAGAAAAATCTTGACCTTACTAAGGAGAGAGTTCTGTCTTGGCCCTGATGACCAACATCATCGTGAAGGTGTTTGAAAACCAAGTCACGAAATCGAAAAGGAAGAACTAACTGTTTCACCTTTTCTCCATTTAAAACTGTATTGCGGTATAAAATACCGTCTAACAGACATAAATTCTTCCAGTGTCTCAAATACTTGAAAACATCTGGAAGATCTTCCGACAACTCTCCCTTTTGTGGATAATATCCACTTCTCACATAGGGAATAATTATGCCAATGGACGGGTCATTAGCCTGTTCCTTGGCCCAGTCTACAGTATTTAAATCTGTGGACTGAAAATCCCTTTCACCAATGTCTGGTGATTCTAACTGAGAATCAGTGGACTCTGTCAGCTGAGAAGCACTTGTGACAACAAGATTTTCCGCATAAGGACAAGAGCCACGTTTAACTAAATAGGCTTCACATATAGCCTTTACAGCATCTGAAAACAACTCAGTAGTGTCATGTGGCCTTCTGGAGAGACCGTCAGCATCACAATTTGTACTTCCACTTTTATACTTCAGTGAAAAATTGTATGTAGACAATGCAGCTAGCCATCTGTGGCCTGTAGCGTCTAACTTCGCTGACGAAAGTACATATGTTAACGGATTATTGTCCGTACAAACAAGAAACTGATTACCATAAAGGTAATCATGAAACTTTTCCGAAACTGCCCATTTCAAACACAAAAACTCTAACTTATGGGCCGGATAGTTTCGTTCACTGCAGCGTAATCCTCGACTAGCATAGGCAATTACTCGTTCTATACCATTCTGTTCTTGGTATAAAACAGCACCTAGTCCCTCTCCTGACGCATCAGTATGGACAATAAATGGCTTAGTAAAATCAGCATATGCTAGGACAGGGGGTGTAGACAACTTTAACTTTAAAGTGTCAAATGCATCCTGTTGTTCTTTACCCCATTGCCATGGAACAGTTTTCTTTTTCTTTTTAGAAGAAACGGCATGCTTATTGGTTGGATGACCAGCCAACAAGTCATTAAGTGGTTTGACTATTTTGGCATAGTCTTTGATATATCTCCGGTAATAACCGGTAAACCCGAGAAATGATCTCAAAGTTTTAATATTATGTGGAACTGGCCATTCTGAAATGGCTTTTATTTTGTCCGGGTCTGTCTCAACGCCATCTTCACTAACTACATGGCCTAAATATTTCACACTGCTTTTGAAAAACTCACACTTGGAGGGCTTTAATTTAAGACCATGTTCGTGCAGTCTACTAAACACTGCATTAATTCTCTTTATATGTTCCTCAAATGTAGTAGAAAATATCAGGATGTCGTCTAAGAAAATTAGACACTCCCTCAGATTTAACTCGCCCATGCAACGCTCCATCAGACGCTGGAAAGTTGCAGGGGCGTTAGTCAAACTAAAGGCCATCCTGTTACATTCGAAGAACCCCAGAGAACCAATTGAAAATGCGGTTTTATGCTTATCTTGTTCTTCCATTTCCACCTGCCAATAACCTGACCTTAAGTCCAATTTAGAAAAGTACTTTGCACCAATCAGGGTGTCCATTGTATCATCAATACGCGGAAGCGTATATGCATCCCTGATGGTGCGGCTATTTAACTTTCTAAAATCAATACAGAACCTCAGAGAACCATCCTTCTTTAAAAGTCACACCAATATAGATAAGAAAAGATAAGAGTCACAGTTTCTCTTTCGCGAATAGGAAAATACCAGCTCTATAAGTCGCAGTCTTTGGGTAATATTTAGGTGAAGACGACTTTCACCTTCGTTTATAACTTACTAATTAAAAGAACTCAAACCGTGTATACACGAAGTAGCTACACGAACTCAAAACATGGTTACACGCAAAGTAGTTACATGAACTCAAAACATGTTTACCGCACGAACTAGCTACATAACACCAAACCGATTCGCAAGCTTGCGCACAGATGATATAATAATGGCCAATACTTAATATCAGTCACACGCGTACTGCAGTATGATGAAAATCTAACTGTAGACAAGCATGTAACTGGTATATGTTGATGGATCCATGTCTGCAATCAGTCAGGTACACCCCATATAAACCTCTGAGAAAGACGGTTGTGGATTTTTTACGTTGGGCGCCAGTGACACCGGGTGCTCAGAAATAGGTAGAAGCCATCTCGTGTCAATATTTATTTACAATTGTAGAAAAAGGGTGTCCTGACAAGTAGAATGATGAGCAAATACTGAATACTTGAAATATTCAACTCATCTTGCCGAGAATTTGTAGTTTGGCAGCTACAACAAATATGGCTCATAAAACGCGCGTGCAGAAAATTGTGCTATTTTTGTCATGCAGTGAATTATTGGTTAAAAGACAAGGGAACTCCACTCTGACGTCATCACACTCGCTAGCTGATAAGACGATGAATTTCATTGGGTCGTCGACCGATACCTTAAAAATACTGTAGAAGGAATCTCCGGATAATCCCTTCCACAGGTTACGGTCAACCATCACTTGAGCAGCCGAATATCACAGTTAAATAATTACATAAATAAAATACTGCTATAATAAGTGATAGAAATTTGTTATTTTAATAAGTATCCAAAATGACCTGTGTGACATACATATGAATTCATCCAGATGAAGAGATATGGCTAGTTGCTCTTTTGTTTGAAAAGTCGCTGCCGCTTTAACAATTTCAGAAGAATAGAACCATGTAGCAATATAGCGACAATCATAGTGCATGAAACAATTACGATACGCATTTTCAGCTTTCTTCTTTCAGAGTTTTAGGGAAAAAAAACCCAATAAATACATTAAATGAAAAAAAAAGCGCGATATTGGAGTGAGCTGTGGCAAGAGCCTGCTGCAGTTGCAGTAGGTGCGGGATGGGTTTTTATAATTTAAGCAAATTACATATTTTGTAGCGGTGTGTTTATCTGCGGTGTAGTAAAGTACATTGAATGCTTTTCGTGGATCATCGTTTTCAGATTTCTTTGTGCGTTTTTTGTTCAGAAAGCGAAAGCCGAAAGCGCTTGCCTGAGTTTTGCAATCTTCAATTTACCATTTAGGCTAGCATAGGTTATTGACAGTGCGGCCATGTCCTCTATCTGTCCTGTTAGTGATAGGCAGCAAGCGAGGCCCTCAAATATCGTCTAAATGACATATCTTCCTATCTGATGATTAAGATACTTTTAAACGAATTTTAAAAAGAATTATAACACGAATTTATTGTTTAGTTTTCGGAATATCATACAAATCGGTAACAAATTAAGCACAAACTGCATTTAACGTGTTTTATGATCTTTTTCTCAGGTGAAGCATAGCTAACTGTTAATTACTAAGCTTTTCATTTTGACAGGAATTTCTGAATCTTTAAGCAGCCTCTTTCCCTGATGACATATGGAGCAGCTGAAATTAATGATTTCAAATGAAGACCTTTCCCTTGATGTTAACCTGTTAGGGAAAGGTCGTTTGCTCCCTTATGTTTATGAAAAGAAAAACACTTAAACAGTAGATTTTTCATAATCATTGAAAACTATGGCATAACAGGAGGCTTATATTGTCTACTGAGGGCATGAATACATGAGACCCAGAGGCCAGTCTTTGACTTTTGTCGAGTGTCTTTCAGATTTGACAAACATTTTTATTGATGCCATAGTTCATACGGAGCCTCCAAAGTGGTCCTTTTTTACATTTTAGATATCCAGTGCTTTGGTTTTGCTATAATGTGGCGCCTTTTCGTTATGAACACTCGACTTGCTCAGATAGAAGAGTGAGAAAAAAGTTAAGAGAACTCAAAAATCATATGCCAAAAGTCATAAATCCCCTGGTTATCCGATCCCCTGGTTATCCGTTCGATCCACTGGTTATTCGAGCCGGTAAAAAGCCTCGATAGCTCAGTTGGCTAAGTGCTTGCTTGCTAAGCTAGCGGTCCGGGCTAGATTCCGGCTGGGTGAGTGGATAAGGAGCCCTTTTCAAGTGTTAACATTGCAAACAGCTTTCATTATCACTCTCGTATCTTCCTGATATGCCTGAAACACTGTTGAAGAAGACGTAAAGTCCCAAGTCATTCGTCCATCTGAATCTGTGATGCCTATTTTTAAGAACAGCTGATTAACTTAATTGTTAACAGAGATTATTTAATAGATGTGTCATGTAAATAACTATGTCTTACATTATCAAAGACAGCTCATTTATATACTGGGTTTATATTACATACCAACTACCGATTCTATTAATTTATGATTTGAGCCGCGACATGAGAAAACCAACAAAGTGGCATGTGCACCTAGCGAAGACTCATTTCAGACTGGGCAGCCGCCCAGTCTGATCAGAGTGTTCGCTGTACGCTTAAAGGGTAGCTAAGGTTCAAAGCTAGCCACAAGCGGACAGCGAAGACTCTAATCAGACTGGGCGGATGCCCAGGCTGATGTGAGTCTGCGTTGGACGCACATGCCACTTTGTTGGTTTTCTCATGTCGTGGCTCAATTTTAGTACTAGTTCTGCATTTTCTTTCGGCAGGTTTAACCATACTTTTATTGATCTTCTACACCGTATTTACTTTTTTCATAGACGAAGTGTGCGTGGGTGTCTTAAACATTTAAGCCTCTGTTGCTCTCTAGCGGTTCCAGTATACGTTCCGAACGTATATAAACTACTACTACTACTACTACTATTAATGATTATTGTAGATCGCTGTTCCAGACAAGCTATATACCTTAGGGAACAAACTACACTTTGGAACAATTTTAGGCAGCAAGACCTTACATTTGACTCTTTAAACAAACAGTGAATAAGTATCCATGTTGATAGATTGTATGGCCAAATATTAGCTACAGCTTTGAATTTAGCATAAAAACAATAAAATTACTCTTTGAAAGTTACAATAGGGTTTTAGAGCCAATAAAGTATTGGTGTTTCTAAAAATAGTAACCTTGACTGAAGGATATTCTGTGAGGTTGTGCCTAGAGGTATATATACAAATAAAACCACTTGTTTTCTCATAACACATGCGAGGAAATTACTTGAAATTTTTCTACCCTCCATATTGTCTCTCTTTTCTTTATCTCTGTGAGACGTGATGTAGGCTGAAAAATGTCTCAAAGGGTCGTTCAAAACCAAAACAACCAACGAGTCCCCCTCTTTGACCATTCTCCTTCCGTTTTGTTTTAAGGCTCCTGTTAGGAAAATATATCATTACAATAAAAAAACCCCGTCAAAACCAATACGAAAAATATATTGATTTTAAACATTTATTTCCGTATTTACTTGTAAAACTTCGACCTTCATAATTTAATCGCCCTTTTGTATGAATACATTCTGACAATTTTAAAGTAATCGAAATTCGTAAAAGAGTCGTACTATCAACAGATACGCGGATTTATTTAAATCTAGTCACAAACGACTCTGCTTTAGCGTTTATGTTGACATAATGATAATCCCCATTAAATTTACGATAAATAGGTTTAGAAGTTATGTTGGAGCGTGTGAAGTCAAAACTAAGACTAGATTTCTCAACTAGATTGGAAAGTTTGTCATCAGGTTCTGTTAGTGTTTCAAAAAGTTCCGTGGAAATGCTTCATTCTTTGTAGTACATGTATATTAAAGACTGTAATGGCTGACTTCATGAGTTTTGAATAAAAATAATGTTGACGGTATCTGTGTAAATCAATGAGTTCTGGATAAAATATTGAAGGCTGATATGAAACAATTGGCTGTTGGTAGAAACAATAGGTTCTGGATGGTAGGTTAGTGGCTGAAATATAACAATAAGTTCTGTGACAGAGTATCTGGTTTGACAATATGACGAACAGAATGGACATCAAACGACCTTTTGAAAACATGGAATTTTGCATTGAAATAGTGTTCAAACCACCGGTCGACGCAACTTCTAACCAGGCTTTGGTCAGGTAATAGATATATGAGCCGCAGTTAGCATTAATACTTCAGTGCGTTTTTTAATTATCTAATTTATTTATTTATTATTATTATTATTATTATTATTATTATTATTATTATTATGCGGGCTTGGGGCGGGGAGGGGGGGGGGGGTAGTATGGGGCACAGCAAAGACTCGAGCAAGCCTCCGTAAATGTGCAGCCTGATCAGAACTTTGTCGTTCGCACATACCATTTCTCGATGGATGTAAAGTCAAGGATCTGTAGCTTTGGCTGCAACAAACAGAGGTACTAGAATAGGATTCGGTGGCGGAAAATCTGCATCTGCAATTCACAACTACAATAATCATCTAAGGAAAAAAAAATAAAAAATAAATGAATAAATTAATAATAGAATAAAAAAAAATATTTCACTAATACTACGACAGCTTGTATTAATTCAACAGAGTAGGTGTCACTATATACTGTTAAACTTTGTTTAAGCAAACACCCAAATGATGGGCCAAAACTGCTTGCTTAAGACAGGCGCTTGCTTATATAAGCACCCAAATGATGGGCCAAAACTGCTTGCTTAAGACAGGCGCTTGCATATGACACCCAAATGATGGGCCAAAACTGCTTGCTTAAGACAGGCGCTTGCTCATATGCAAGCGCCTGTCTTAAGCAAGCAGTTTTGGCCCATCATTTGGGTGCTTGCTTAAGGCAGGTCAATTTACACTTGAATACGAGATTTTGGCCTTTTCAAACAGGTTTTTCGCTTAATAGAGGTGGCTTGTAAGACAAGTTTGTTTGTATTTGATAAAATGTGTTATCCTAAGGGCATCCGACGTGGAAACAATGTCGATATAACCGTTGTGACGCTGTGTGGACGTTTAAACGGCTATCATTTCAGTCGTGCATGCACGCCTGAAACGAAAACTAGCCCGTCAACATCTATACCTTTCTCTTTCAGAAATGCCTCGCGCCTGGCCCTGGAATCTCGTGAGGCTATGTTCCGCCGAGCCATGACCCTGCTGTCGGCCAGGTGTACGAGTCTAAGACAAGGTCTGGACCCAGAGCA
This sequence comes from Ctena decussata, assembly GCA_963989385.1. Lineage (NCBI taxonomy): Eukaryota > Metazoa > Mollusca > Bivalvia > Lucinida > Lucinidae > Ctena > Ctena decussata. The sequence goes on from OZ022506.1 coordinate 87,777,210, forward strand.
GTTGCAAGTCCCGTTTGGAGTTCAAGTACCGAAATACTTCTACGTCACACAGGAGAAGCCCCTGCCAATGGAACCACTAAAGGTGGGAACTTTTATTGTATATTTTCATCTCCTTTCCGTAAAAACATACAAATAGACTGATATCGCCCATGAGATAGACGTGCAAGTCGCTCAACTGCTTCTGCACATTTCCACGTATGGAATTAAAGAAAAAATAGGGTTAAGTGTGATTTCACAAGAACAGTCACAATTCAACTCTTTAAGGAAATTTGCCCCCTTAGCTGATCACCATTGACAAGGAAGGCCAAAGTGAATTGATTTGATTTGATTAGTTGCTTAACGTCCACGGTATTAACCTAACCACACTATTCCTGGGCAGGCTTAGACCTCCTAAGCGGTTAACCAGTAGTAAGTGCACACACTTTTTCGCAGGTAACTGACAACTGCCCTTCTTGAATCAGCGGAAGGAGAAACGAAAGTATGTGGCCAGACCGGGTATCGAACCCAAAGTGAAGGAAAGCAAAAATGAAAATTGTAGTGTTGCTTCCTCTGAAAGTGCACTGTTCTCCTTAAATTCAGTGACAATATTCCGAATAAACGCGGCAACTATTTTATATCGTAAAAAAATCTGTCTTTTCCAGTCTATGCATTTTGGTTTGATGAATAAGCAAGAGCAAACGATAATCTTTTGGGCAATTTAGTACAACCCGCGAATGTATCCATGTATATTTTCATATCTTTCTTACAGGCTTGGCGAGGGTATAATGGCAACGTTTACTTTCAACCAATACAAGTCAATCCTTTAAAGAATCCTCTGATTCCTGACACTGTCAGTGAAAGCCCTAAAGATAGTAGTCGTACTCCCACGAAACAAACACCCAGAAGAAACACAGAATCCGACAAGGGGCCAGTGAGACTGGGGTCAGAAAGCCGGAGCGAGTCAAGGCAGACAGTAAAAAGCACAGGAAGTGGGAACCGGCCATCGCCTAGGCAGATGGCCATCTTGGATAAACAAGCCATCATCAGCAGATTTAATGAGAGTCTGCACGAGGATATCGTCTGGTTAGAGGGTCAAGAAAATACCGGAAGTCTCGCCATTAGGCCCCGGACACAGCCAAACAAGGAGCGGAAGAAGGATTTATTGTACAATAAGGAAAGGATATGTAAAGGTTCCGTTGCTCACAGGTTATATGTAGAGAAACACACTTCCTCCAAAAGGCCACGCTTTGCTGTGAGTGGAGGTAAATTTACCCCGCCAAATTCTATGTCACCATTATTACGCACTCAAACACAGTACTCACTGAGTAGTAATCGACTCACAACAAATAGTCCAGATTTGTATCACCTAAATGACAGTAAGTTGCCACCACTGGACCAAATAAAAGCTAGCTTAAAACATTCTGAAGGCTCAAGAGACAAATCTTACACAAGATCAGTGACAATAACTGAAGGTCTGAAACCTTCTGTAAAATATAGTCCGGACGTTGTGGCAAAATTCGCCCAGCAGGCGCTCTAAGTATTAGAAATGCATTTCAACCAGTCTTGGCAAACAACACTGTAGACACATATCAGATTTGCCGAACACGACGTCTGATAGGGTGGGTCTACACTGTTTGTATCAGACAGTGACAATTTTGGGGGAAAACTCAGTTACAACTAGACAGTTCTCATACTGAAAAAAAGGACTACTGAAACTGTGTGTCCACTAGGCAATAATAATTACGCGAATAATTAATCCATTCAACCTCGAAGCCCCTGAAGGATATATGTGAAAGTTCTCTGAAGAGTAGACTCAGATCAGATTGAAGAGCTGTCGGATTTGATTCAGGATTCAGGACAAATTTGCTAACAGTCGCAGTAACGGTTGGCGTGGCAAGTAGATGCCATTGGTCGCTGTGAGAATAGGAAAAAAATCAACCGAATCAAAATATCACCGACATGTGATAAAGATGATATATTTGTAACAATCTGTGCGTTCCGTGCTCGTGGACAGACCCAGTGGCAGAAGGTGCTGCCATGGATCGTTCTGCTTAGCCCCTTGGAGACCACCGTTATGAGAATTGAAATAACAATGTACCAGACTTGAAACAACAATGTCCCATGCATTTAGACTTTGGTGGAGTTTTAAATCACTGACTTCAGTATGATAAAGTTAACCCGCCTTTATGCCTAACAGTCTATTAACTTTCATTGAAATCGATAAAACCTGATTGCCAAAATAAACAGAAAAGTAAGACTGAATGGATAGGAAAGAGTTCAATTAACTTTTAAGCGGTTTTAAATAAGAGCGGCTTCGTGGATAAACTTTTCTTATGGTAAATGCGAACTGCGCTTATCTAGATCAGCTTGTGAAAATGAGAAGACCCTCTGGACACGCGCACTCACCTTTAAAAACTTAACAGGTCTAAGTGTTCTCTTAGCTAAATGTACCTGGTTTTGGCAGAATGCGCATGTTTCCAGACTGGATGGACTGAGTGTGTGTTCTTCACTAATAGTTTTCTGATGACGCGGATCAAATTAATATAATTATATAATGTATATGCAAGGTATTATATTAGGCTGGAGATATCTTCCATGGAAACAACGTTGACTCAACATTGATTGAACATCGTCACGTTGAAACAGCATTGTTTCTACGTGCTAGTAGAATGCTAGAATTTTATGGTTTGAAACTTTGATACCAGCTAGATTTTTTTGCCACCATTGAATGTACACCAGCTTGAATTTGTATTTGATGCCTTGTGTCACTTATGTTAAATTTGAAGCAATATTGTAAAGCCAGAATGACCGTACGGCCGAAATTTCTTGAAAGCATGAACCCTTAGCAACCATAAGATTGACACTTCGTTTAGACATGCAAATATTAAGAATGCCCTGTTATTAAGGCTGGTCTGGACAAGCATTTTTTTGCATGTGTCACTTAGCACATACAAACTTCCTTGGGTAATTTAGATCCGCCATTTTGTTGCGCAATCAGCTCGTGTTGCTTCCCTTGACATTTTGCGGGTAGTGTATGCGCATTGCATTCTAAAAATCTTAGACATTATCTACATGTGCGCATTAGCCAAAAACCTTTCGCGTACATAATATATTACATTTTAAACAAAGAAAAGATACATTTTCGGTAAACGTTTACCTTAAAATGCAACTTTATATCTGTCTGCTTCATTAGCCACAAAACAACATCTACTTGGTTTAATGAAAAAATAAGACTTTTCTGAATTTTCCCTGGTTCACAAATATTTTTCCCTATTTCTCCGATGAATATTCAATATAAAAATATATTGTTGCTATGGTAAACATACTAGTTTTAAAGGTAAACATTAGCTCTGAAGTCACAGCAGGGGCTAAACTGCCACGCGCTTCCATTGTAATGTTTAAATTTCAACCTGTCAGCTTTGTGATAAAAGATATTTAAATTGTCTTATTTATTCTGACGTGAGAAAAGCATGACATAAATAAATAAATGGTATTTAGCTGCTTTATCTGTCCTAGTTTTGATATTCATGAACCTATATAAAAGGACAAATGTACAAATGCCCGTAGGGCACTAGTTATCGATATGACGAATTAAACTTTCTGGATGTCAAATCCAATCATGGATTTACCATCTCAAAGTTTGTTGATCATGCTGATAACATTTAAGTTAACGGCGGCAGGTTTTGTCATTTAAATCGCTGTATCCTTTGGTTTACAGAAAACTTTTACATACGTATAAATAACAAAGCGGAGTAATAAGGATCTGACAGTAACCATGACGCTTATAATATGTCATTTCGCTGTAATTTTTCGTTGTTCATACCCCATTAAACTATGGTAACAAGGGGGAAACTGGATTAGTGTCATATCTGACTAGGAAATGGGTTTGGTTATCCGAGGCCAATAAACAAACACTCAAATTGCACAGAGATTGACAAGTCAATGCTCTCGGCCGAAATCGTTTTGGGCGAATGTAGCCTATACACGCTTCCTTAGCAACTCACGTGGCGAGATCGCTTACTGCGCATAATCGGCAACTGGTTACCGTCCTAGTTTGGTTGGTTTCTGACATATTGACTATTTACCAAGGGTAATAGGGAAAGTTTGTATGTGCTTAGTGAAGCAGCCATTTACACTGCTTCGTTTTAACTCCTTTAACTCCGCAAGCCAAGGCCAGCCCGCTTCTAAAAGCATATACATCTCCAAAGACAGTAACCACAGGGTATAATCTATAATCGATTCCGCTAATTTTCGCTTCCTGCAGAGACTGTACATCATATTTGGCTTCCGCCGAGACTGTCCGCGATCTCTTGCTTCATGCCGAGTTTTCTGTACATGATAAATGGCTTCCTACAGAGACTGTCCGCGTGATTCTGCTTCCAGCAGAGACTGTCCGCGTGATTCTGCTTCCTGTCGAGGCTCTCGGCAGAAAGCAGAGTCACGCGGACAGTCTCAGCAGGAAGCCAATTTTCGAGGACAGTAGTCCCTGTAGGAAGCAAGAGTTCGCGGACAGTCTCGGCGGAAGTCAAATATGATGTACAGTCTCTGCAGGAAGCCAAAATTAGCGGAATCGATTATACCCTGCGGTAACTGAAATTTGTAGGCTCTGTAATAGACTGCAACTGACAGGCCAGGCTGCACATACTTTGGGCATGAGACATGTTCATGTACCTGAAGACAGTTTGTTTCATGGGACACCTAAAATAATTACTGTCATTGCCCTAAATAATGGATACGTTTGATTTTACATGGCAGTAATGCGTCTAAAGATGTTGATAGAATAGCAAACTATGTAGACCAGATCCCAAAGAGCAGGCTGATCTGGGTCTGCACTGTTGCCTCAGACCTATCTGTCCCATTATACTTGGAATTTTTACAGTAGCTAATTTAATTCAATTATTATTGAATGGTTGTATTCATGGGCTGGATAAAATGCTATTCGTAGGTCTGATAAAATGTAGAGATATTAAAAGTATACTAGTATGGAAAGAATACAGATTGATATTTAATAATACCTAAGATTTAAATTCATGATAAAAGGAATAAAAATAAATGTTTGTAAAATACAGATATGTCTAGAAAGGTCATAGGTTCATGGGTAATTGGTTTACAAATGGCAAAATATTGGCAATGCTTTTATATTAGTTCAATCTGTTTTCTCTTGTATTTTCAACAAGGGCATCAAAGTACGTAACCACAATGTGTGAGTAGAAATTTGTTCAGGAAGAGCTCTTTTGGGAATGTCAGCATGTTATGTTTTGTTTTTGTTTTTATCATAGGAACTGATTTAATTAGTGTGGCCCCTTCAACTAAACATAATTGTCTAGCCAGTGCAGTTTTCTGCTTTTCAGTGATATACACTTAAACACCCTCTGTATTTTGAATTTTTGTTGTCTTCACATATTTGATAGGCATATGGGTACATATCCATGCTTTCAAAGAGGAAAAATATGGACAACTGAGTCTTTTTCACATGGGGTCAACTCTAAAAATAGAATTTTCTCAGAGCAAATTCTTTCCTTTAAATATTGTCCCTATTAGGAAGGGAAGCAAAATGCTCCCACTAGAAAGTGTACCAATTTGAAATTATTTCATAGCTGTTACATATTACTTTAGGTACAGGATCTCTCTGCCCATATGTTTGTTTCTGGCAAAGAAAGCTGGAAAATATATACTCTAAAAAATATTAAAGGGTCAAACTTTAATCCCGCGATTTCTGGAACATTTCAAACATTTGGTAAATTAAATCATTTCCTCCTTCCATTTCATTCATTTTACAAGATTTGTACACATGAAGTTTGACAATATAGCCTATATCTTGACTAAGTCCAGACTTCAATTCACACTACCCTCAAAATCAGAGTTGTTTGAAGTCCATAGGGAACAAATTCACCAAAATTTTCGATTTCGCCATTTCATGAATTTTTTGAAAAATTGCTCAATAGTCATCAAGTTTAATCATTTTTAAGGTCAGCAAGCTGTAAGAAGTTTAAAACTCATAGCAATTTTAGAAGTTATTCCCGACCAAACTGACACACTATCAATTCTCTATGGGAATTCAAACAACTTTCATTTTAGGGGTTAGTTTGACTTAAAGCGTGACCTCGGTCAAGACAAAGGCTAAAGGTTCAAGCTTCATGTGTATAAAACTTGCAAAATGAATAAAATGGAAGGTAGAAATGATTTATTTTACCAAATGTTTGAAATGTTCCAGAAATCGCAGGGTAAAAGTTTGACCCTTTAATATTTTTTTGAGTATATAAGCTGCAACACAACAAAGCCAAGAAAGTGGCATGTGTGCTCAGTGAAGACTCATATCAGCCTGGGCATCTACCCAGTATGATCATTCTTCCCTGTCCGGAGCTAGCTTAGATTCTTATCTTCACTTTAAGCACACAGTCAAGACTCTGATAAGACTTGGCAGCTGCCCAGGCTGACCCGAGTCTTAGCTGGGTGCACATGCCACTTTGATGGTTCTGTCATGTTGCAGCTCATTTAGAACTTGCAAGAACATTCTCAGACCATCATGCATTTTGCGATGACACACTGTCACAAACAGGTGTGGAGAGTAGTCTTACGCTTTGAAGTGAATGGCAACCCCTGGAGGCTCCATGCCCTGTATGGCCACCATTTTTACAAGGACCAATTGTATTAGCTTCCCTGGTAGGCCAATCAATTCTGTAAGGGAGGCTACTCTTGAAGGGCCAAATTTTCTGTCTGTGAGAGTAAATTCTTCCCTTTAATGGTTGCCACTGTGAGAACATAGAAGTCTTCCATATCAGTGATCACCTTCAACGGTGTATTCTCACAGCTTTATGTGTATGTATACACTTCAATGTTTTTCTGACATTTTTACAAAGGACAATAACCATTGTGACTTCCTGTCTGCTTCCCTGGATGACTTGGCTCATTTAAACTGAATCAAACCTTAATGGAAAGAATCTGCTCTTAGGAGCAGAATCTTTCATTTAAGAGTTGATCCCCTATAATTCTGAAAGGAGCAGAGTGCTTCCCCTGAAAGAGTCACTTTAAGTTTCAGACTGATTTTTATATACAGAGTCTGCAGGATCTCTGAGACTGGTAATGCAGACAAGCATTCTGCTCTCGAGCAGATGTGCAGGCTGATCAGAATCTTTGTTTTTATTATATAAGGCATCTTTATGCCCAAACACATGGGGGTATATGAAGAAGAAGTGGTTTTTCTTTAATATCTTTATGACCCTTTAATGTTAGTTCAGTGATATTGGGTCTTTTTGTATGCATATAATATGGGCATATTTGTTCAGTATGTCACCATACTCAGCATTTCTGTGAGCATATGAGAACAGCTGCCCATTCCTAGGATTTACAGCACTCTGGGTCTGCATTTGGAGTCATTTTGTGTACAAATCTTTAATAGAACCGGAGGATTAGAATCCTTGACCAGTAGACACCAACTATCAGACTACCCTAGTAGATAATATTCTGTTTTTTGAAAGAGCCTACACAGTTTTTCAGGACTGTATAACTGTTATAACTTTATTTACTAGGGTACCTTAATCCGTGACTGGCTGTTTATTAACACAGGTTTTTATGATTTTACAACAATAATGAACAAAGGAGATTTTTTTATTGTAGTGCGTGGCAAAGAGCACAGACTCAAATCAGGGTCCGAGGTTATAAAACTTGAGTACATTCTCAAACTCAAAATAAAGCACAATGATTGGCCGCTTCCGAGCACATGCTCGGAAGCAGCCAATCAGTGTGCTTTATTTTGAGTTTGAGATTATACTTAAGTTTTATAACCTCGGACTCAGGTCCGACAGCCATTTTAATCTGGGTCTTTACTGCTTGCTTTTCAGTTCTTGTATTTCACAACAAATCTTTTATTTTTTTTGCAAGCAGCTTATTAGCTGAATTAAGTCTATGCTAATCTTGTGCTTGTGATATTGTTTTCTGTTTGTAAAATAAGAATTTATTTTGTGCTAGTTGTTACTTGTTGAATAAAAAATAAAATCATGTTTGTACATCAGTGTTGTTTACATATTTTGTAACCAACAACAGGGTAAAGCAAAACTCCATGAACATATGGAACAATACAGCAGAGGTACAGTTTGTTCAGCTACAAAATGGCAGGGGTCCTTTCCAAAACATCCCGAAAATCTAGATCCATCTTATAAAATGGATCTAGATTTTTGGGGTTGTTTTGGAAGGGTAAAAGCCATCTTAAGGCAGACTTACAGAAGACTGATCTAGATATTTGGGGTTATTATAGAGACGGGAAACCTCCCTTGATTATAGCTGAAAAAATACAATACCGTAATCGACCCTTTTAGCGCCCTGTGCGCTTAACTTTTTCAAAATGGCAGTAAATACTTGTAGTAAATTTTCTTTCTTATAAGCACACATTTTAACAATTTGTTATATATTCAAGGAAAAAAAAATAAAGTTAAGCATAGAAGAAAAGCTGCTTATGGTCATAGAAGGATAGCAAATCTTCTCACATGAAAAATGAAAGATTCTGTAGCATTTTTCAGTGCTTGTAAACTAGCACACAAAGGGATAAACTAATGAAAATATGTGCACTTATAGTCATATGACAAAAAATTACCATGATGTGCACTTATAGGGGCATGTAAGATAATTAGGTTGAATACGGTATGTGATAATCTGTCTTGATACCACCCAGTAACACGTCAAACCAATTACCACGTTGTTGACTTTCTATTATCACTGACCTGATGCTGTTTCGCTATAGTTGGCTAGGCAGATGCAAGGAAATGGCAAACAATAATTCCGTGAAATGCAGTGTCTTACCTGTTTGGACATTGTCATAAAACAAAACTGAGCTAAACATGAAACTCAAACAATTTACACTGTTGCCAATGACATTGGAAAAGTAAAATTTTTGTCTCATTTCTGCTAGTTGAAGGGGAATTGTATTGAGAAAACTGTCAAAACGTGTGTGTGTATCTTCCCCCAATGTTACAAAGAGAAACAACTATTTTACAAAGGGAAACAACTAAGATTTCCTGTTTCCTTTCCTAGACTACACTGCTAAAAATATTTGAAGGAACAGCAGGTATTTTTCCATAGATGTTACTACAACATATGCCCAGTTTAACGGCCCATAAATCTGACTGTCAGTGGGCAAGAATTTCCATCTTTTTTGAGCACTTTTAAGAAGAATCAAAGTTTAAGACAACAAGAATTTCAACACAACAGATGCTCTGCTCATTTCCATGGTTCAAGTTTTGCAATTTTCTCATTTTCTGAAATTGAGTAATTTTGCTGAAGTCTATAAAATCTCATAAACTTCAGTTCAAAGGGATCTTCTCAATAAGGGTCATCTTGAAAGACATTCACTTTCATAGACAAAATGGTTCTTTTGGTTTTGGTTGAAATTTTCACGCTTTTCATCTGTTCTGAAAAATTGCAAATTTTTAGCAAAATTCCAGTTTTACTAACTATGGTTTGAGGGCTGGATTTGGATTTTGATTGTTTCAGTTCCTGGTCTTTGCATACTTTTTACTTTTACTTAACTCTGTCCATGGACAAGGGCAGGGCAAATATTGGATCAAAAACTGTGCAATCAGTAACCTTGCCCCTCTTTAGAAAAATGGTAAAATAATTGGAAGATCCGTGTCTTTATCGATCGAAAGTAAATAACCTCAAAGTGGGGATGCGTTGCACTGTTGTCTATGGAAAAATATTAGGTGTTCCTTGAAATATTTTGAGCAGTGTATATATGAGCCATGACACGAGAAAACCAACAATGTGGTTGTGCGCCCAGCGCACACTCAGATCAGCCTGGGCATCTGCCCAGTCTGATCAGAGTCTTCGCTGTAGCTTAGACCCTTATCTATCCTTTGAGCGTGTAGCTAAGAGTTTGATCAGACTGGGCGGATGCACAGGCTGATCTGAGTCTGCACTGGGTGCACAACCACTTTGTTGGTTTTCTCGTGTCGTGGCTCATATAGCCTTTCATTTGAAACAAATAATTTTGCTCCTAGTGAGGAACAGTTAATAATAAGTGAGTTCGGAGTTCTGCAGTGCACATGTGCAAAAGTCGATAATTCATTACCGGTCATAGGGCAAGTGTGTCAAAGCCGTATACATAAAGCGTAATACAGCAACATATTGACTAATATTTCAATTTTCCAATATTCCCTGTTTATTCTACCTTGCTAAAATAATGTGACTATCCTTTTTCTCTGAATTGAATACAAATTATCATCATATTATTGATTTTTAATCATGAAAAAGATGTTTTATATCAACTGCCCAGGTAAGTGTAATGATGACCTATCGGATTTTTCCACACATGACCTCTGACCTTTTGCTTCAACCGGAAACTCGGAACTCCGAACTTGCTTATAGTTGCTTCCCCTGAAAATGTACCTATTCATCTTTAGTAAAATCAACCCTGAACACATAATGTACACAGTATGATCAGGGAAACAGTTCATTTTTCTGGAGAATTAACTCATATCTGGAACTATACATGTATATAAGGTTTTGCTACTTTGCAATCACAGAAGAGAAATAATAAACAAGAAAAAGCTCAGTAAAGCCAAAACTTTTATTCAAACACATTTTTTTTATTGGACGGAGTCTTGAAATAAATATTGTTATGCAAGTATATTCAAGTGCCAACAGAACAAACTAAATATACATGTATGTAGATCTAACTTCCTAATGTAAATAAATGTCAGTATAAATTATTAAGCTGATAAAATAAGATTGTTTCCTTTTATACAAAACAGAGATGACATTTAGCTGAAATATATTTTTCACACTAAATATCGACTTAATTACCAGTGGGACAAATATTCTTTTTAACACTGGCAAATAAAATTATTTTATTTTCTAGCAACTTCATGTAACTTCTTTTTTAAATTTTAAATATATATTTTTGTAAGATATACATTCACAAACACTATTTTTCAAATTTTCAAAATAGCACTTCAACATATTTGTTTCTGGAGAAATAAACTGAAAAATACTATAAAAAGTCTCCTTACATCAAATTTTGCTGTATTTCATACATTTCAAACAAACATCTTATATTAATAGTTTCTGAGTATCACAGCTTTCAATATTTGGTCACCAAAAGTATAAATTTTCAATAACAGTCCCAAAAAATTATATCACTGTCTTAAGTTAATGCGCCTTGAGGAAGAGGGCAGCTCCACACTGGACCCAGAGACTCTTGCTACCCCCACAAGGTACATTCATCCTCGTAATGATACGGTCCCTGTCAGCACTGTAGTACAGGGGTATAGAGATGGTCTCATCAATGCCATATGGGTCAGCTGCATCATCCTAGAAGTAAAAAAATTATAAAAATTTCAAAACTTGAACCATTTCTCTATTAGATTTTTTCCATCTCTTAATCTGAACAAAATAAATTACTAATGCAAAAAACTACAAACAACTAATCATTTTGCATTTTAATACTTCCAAGACAGTCTATTTTGTTTAACTTGAAATTTAGACCACACAGCTCCATATTATAAGGTAAGAAGTTGTTTAAGTATGTTTTTCTTCGTTTATGGGACAGGTTTATTTTCTCCATCAGTGCTGCCCTAGAGATGTGGATCAATCCTACAAGAAGGATCCGATATTTCTGGGTCTGTTTGATGGAGGAATCCATCTCAAAGTTGAATTTCATACAGATAATTTTGATCCTTTTTTTTCTTTTGGAGATGGAAGGACGCTGTCTTTGTGGATGAACAAATACAGTACTGTTACAATGTTTGAAATAACTGTTTGTAAGAAGAAATGGCATCACAAATCGGATTTAGATTGATCAGTGCATCAGCACGCTTACACGAGTCAGATCTTGATTTTAATTTCAGAACTGATTTGCTCATTTGAAACATTAAGTATCTAATTAAGCCCACAGATGCACAGTTGAATCTTTTTCATCATTTTAGAGAAATCAATATACTTTACTTTTTTTCTCTTTCTTGGTAGAAGCATACCTGTCAACTCTCCCGCATAAATCGTGAGTCTCCCGATTTTTGGACCCTTTCCCGATCTCCGGATCGTATTTCAAAAATAACCCAATTCTCCCGCTTTTCAGATAACCTCCGGATTTCTTTTTTCATCACTAAATTTAATAATCAAAGCGATTTTTATCATTTGTTTTTTCGCGTGTTTATAGTTTTTCAAGGTGAAGGTCAGACTCACTTCCGCTTGGACTCGCGAATTTCCGATTGGTTCCGGTAGTTTTCGCCAGTTGCAAGCGGTCATTATAGGAGGTAGTCCTACAGAGGCAGGATTGCAGAAAGAAGAATCGGGAAATTCCGTGACCGGTCGCACGCAACAATTAAAAATAGATTGTTACACCTGGTTCTCGGTTTCATTCCGATTACATATTATAGTCAGTGAATTCGGAAAACCAGAAAATGTTTATTTCCTGCAGCAAAAAACACAGGAAAAACGCGAAAAATGAGAGAAAATTCAAGCGTCTCCTATTAATATACGCAAGGGATTGAGTTTCCCTGCATACAGAAAAGCGAGAAGAGAGTCATTTTTACACATAGTGCTTGTTGCGAGAGACATTTCAGCCTGGGAAATGGTGGTAAGAACGATCATAGAAAGCACTGGAATCGGCAAAGGCTAACAACCCTATTTCGATTGGGACATATTGAGGCTTAATTTCTATAGCATTAATCAGTCATAATTGAATTATGCTCATGATGCTGTAAGATTTTAATATTGTTACAATGATAAAGAATTTTAAGGATTAAGTGTTTCTCCATTTTTAGACTAAATGCATTGTATTTGAAAGATAAAGTTATCTCTGGAAACAAGAATGCTTTGTAAGCCTTCTTTAACATGAGAAAAAAAGTCTCCCCCATGGAAATTTTAAGTGATTTTCTCCGCGCGCTTAGTCGTCAAAAAAAGTGGTCCAAAATGTCGGTTCGCGCGCTGTCTCCCCCATGAAAATTTCTGAAATGTGACAGGTATGTAGAAGTAAAAACTGGTAAAAGTTATGTGCACCTAATATGTCCAAGATAAAACATATACATGTAGTAGCTTCTTTTCGTTTAGCAAATAAGACTGTGCATGCTAATTTATATGTTTATAACATAATCTGCGGAATGTGAATGTGTCAGCTTTATATGAATAAATTATAAAAAAAAAATCATTTTGCATTTTGATATGTATATTACTAATGTTTTTGCCAATACATAGCAATTTGCTATGCGAAAAAAAGTCATGAAGCAATAAAGCAACCTTTTTGAAGCATGCCATAAAAACTTTTAGCTGTGTTCATTTGAACTTTATCAGCATGTTCATATTCAAACAAACAAGAGTGTTCAAAGAATAACATGCGTAATCCTCTATAAGATGGGGCTTTCCATTTCCAAATGTATAAAAATATGAGCCGCGACACGAGAAAACCAACAAAGTCCACCCAGTCTGATCAGATTCTTCGCTTGGCGCTTATAGGGTAGCTACGGGTCTAAGCTACCTCCATGCGGACAGCGAAGACTCAGATCAGACTGGGCGGATGCCCAGGCTGATCTGAGTCTGCACTGGGCGCACAACCACATTGTTGGTTTTCTCGTGTAGCGGCTCATATGTAAATTGGTCTAATGTAATTTGCCCATTAGATTATTTTTTGTCTCCGAAAACAATCCCAAGTATCTAGATAAAATATCCGTCTTGTAAGATGGATTTAGAATAATGTGACTGTTTTGGAAGGGAAATCCTGTCTTACTGCTGAATATAGATGGTAGCTTACCTTGATCCAGGCCACACTACAAGGTGGTATAGCTGATATACTGGGTGAGTCTCTCTGATTCTCTGACAGCCGGGAACCATCAAAGCTACAGCCCTCCATCTGTAGGCCTCCAATTTTTACACACAATCTGGCTCCCTGCAGAGTGCCCTTCCAACTACAGGCAAACTTCAAATTATCCATGGAACAACCAAGCTCTCTGTCAAAAACAGTTGAGTTAAGGATAAATTATCTGTGTATAGATGGGTGTTGGGCTGACAACTCATGGTTTCAAGGCTCAATCTAGAGTCATACTAAGCCAATGAAAGGGTGAGAGCTTAGAGTGAGTGGTTGCAGATTCGTACAGTTTTACATGTATTTTTACTGTATTTTTCTTACACGTGAAAATCACCGTTTTGTGTGTCAGTGTCAACCTAATACACATTTCTTGTTGGTTTTGAAAAGCTATAATTAGATCCTGCATTGGTACCCGGCTCGAGGCTTTCGTTAGTCCGCTGCCGGAAAAGAAGGTGATTTTTTCATGACACAGTTTGCAGATTCGTACACCGCTATATTTACATAAGAACACATAAGTCACATGAAACAACATTATTTGGATCAAAAACAATCTATTTTACTAAGATGTGCAAAACTTCAAGACCTTCTGTTAGTTGGAAATTAAGTTTTGGAGGACTTCAAAACAGCTGTTATTACGGATTATCGACAACGTCTGTAAGCGTAACGGAACCGAATAGAATGAGTCAACGAGCTGGACTCGGCTCAGAAAATGGAAATTTAAACAAATTCATGAAACTTTGCACTAATTTAAATACATGTATCTTAAAGAAGGATAATTTTCTCAACATCTGTTATTTGAATAAACTGCTGACTCCGAAATTTACTCCTCGATCATGAAACCAAACTGCCGCATTGGAGAGACTACAGCCATAATGGTCAGACAAAATCGTCTGCAGTGACTGAAATCTACAGGTCACGCGCGCGTGCACTGAAAAAGACGGGCACGACAGTAGATTTAAACAGTCAGGCAATTAATTTCTTTTTAATTGACATGATGCGTGCAGTAGAGGTCCAAAAACTCTAAGTGTACGAATCTGCAACCTGTACGAATCTGCAACCTGTCACTCTATTGAACTGTTAGTGTGTAAAGTTGAAAGAATCTCTGCCTCAAGCAGGATTCAAACCCAGACAGCTAGTTAGCAGGCAAGTGCATAACCCTCTTATCTACTTTAGTGTAAATGAGGTGTTTATTTTTTTCAAAATGAGGTGGGTTTTGAAGAAAATTCTAACATTATTTCTGTTTACATGTATTTTATGGTCCCTATCAGAACCAAGCACTCACATAACAATTTTGTAGATAAAAGAAAGTGCCGATGTATACTCTGATTATATCCAAAAGTCTTGACATTTCAACTAACTTCACTCTCATAAGTCAAAACTTACCTTGCAGTCTGCTGTCTCAGAGCATTAAGGAATGTATCAGGTCTGAATAGTTCCGACAGATCCAAAGTGTCCCTCAATAGGTTATTATTCTGAGCCTTATCCACCCAGGTCTGTACTGCCACAGCTCGGGAGACGAGGCCCCGGAGATACTGGACAGGATCCTCAGGGCCATCCCATTTCTCCTGCCAGTTTAGAGGAGTCTGAAAAACACAGAACAGTGCCGTATTTAACACTTAAAGTGCCAAAACTTACAGGAGTTGAACTTGCAAACAGCATAGATGCAGATGAGTCGGCTCATGAAACCTTATCAGGATCTACACTGTTTGCCTTGCAGCCTTTGCATGAAACTATTTCTGAAATCTGTCAATGCTTTTTGGCACAAAAAAGTTCAAACTCTGAACTCAGTTTGGATAAATATATAGTATGGTGCCATATTCAATATTCTGTACTAAGATTTTTTTTTATTTCTTATTCCGATAAAAGTCAAAATTTGAGACATATACAAGAATGACCTGTATCTATTTGGTTGTATGACAGGGTGTTTCTCTTCCAAATTTAAGACTGATTTATATTTGTGGGAAGTAAGGAAGGGAACACCCCATCTTATAACCAAATAGATGCAGTACATCAACACTGTAACATTTTTATTACATGTACCATACTGATCCCATTAAATGCCCTGGGGGTTTTGCATTTTGCAAAAGGGGAGCGTTATTTATGGCCTAAATTGTAGTAAATCAGCCACTGCCAAAATACCTATAATAAGCACTATAAAGGTGATGGCTCACTTCAAAGGAAGCTATTCTACTATTTCTTGCCTCCCTTTATAGTAGGGATCAACTCTTAAAGGAAAGAATTTGCTCCTTCAGGAGAAAATTCTATCCTTTAAGAGTAGACCCCATTTGAAAGAGCTACTTTATCCAGTGAAGCATACAATAATTCATGTGACATAACACATTATTTTTGGAAAAGAGGCAGGGGGCATTTATTAGAGCAGGGGTGTTTATTAGGATTTATATGGTATTTGGCAACCTAATTTGAAAATCAAAACAGTACTAATACCTCCTGATTTAGCAGAGCTGCAGCCAAGTTCTGTACATCTTTATTAAGCAGCTGTGTACCTCGGATCACCTTACTGAGAGCTGCTAGCGACTGATGGACAGTCTGTACCAGTCGGATAGCATTATATCGTTCCAGCAAGATGAAGGAAATAATTGGTGATTCATTGCCAGACTTCTCGGCAGGGGGCTGCACCTTCATCTGGATCAGCTGTATACCCTGAATAACCATAAAAGACAGCCATGTGATGTTTTATACAACAAGACCTGTCAGTGGGTCAGGATAGCTCACCTGACAGCGCCTTGCCCATCAAAAAAAACTTTTAACGTAAAACTTTAACTTTTGCTAATGCCTCCGCCGCCACAGCTGACGCCAACGCCAGGGGTAGTGCAATAGCTCTTCCTATACATTCATACAGGCAAGCTAAAAAGTAAAATGTTCGAAGTACATCCCATAAAGACTGTTCATTGGTGGAATTGCTCATTAATATTCATGAGGCTTAAAAGATTTCATTAGATCTTGTAAATAATTTGTTACTTTTTACTCTATCATATTTGCAGTTCAAACTGAGGATGTATTGTAAAAGCAATCATGTATATGCAGCATACACAGTAAAACCAAGCACTTAACAGTTTTCATGTTTCCAAGACCTATAAATGCCTTATGTTTATAAAGCACATGTATAATTGTTTTTATATTATATGCTTATTTTTCTAATATGCCAAGATATATACAGCATTATAAGTTTATAAGAATTTCTGAAAATAGTTGAGTTCACACTCCAAAAGTGTAAGAATAGAATGCATGTATACAATATTATCTCAACTCACCTCCACACTACACTTACAGCCATATCATAAATGTCATTAACATGCAATATTTACCTGGTTGAGTTTCTTCCAGAGATTCAGTACTGGTCCAAGTTCGTTAGCCCAGACCTCCTTGTCAAACTTGTTAGCCTTGGTGTCGGCCCTCTGGAGAACTTTCAGTTGAGAGATGACTTGGCTACTGATGATACGCTGGGCAGACCTCTCAATATTCTCAGGTAAACCAAAGTACGAGGGCTTGTCAAACTCAGGTAGCTCAGATATTATATCTACATAATCCTGGATAAAATAACAAATGCATGCAGTGCATACTGGGCCCTATTGCTTAACACTAATGATGTTGTTAGTTGACCACGTTAAATATAATCTTACATGCAAATTGCTGTCATTTTTTGTCAAAAATAAAATGTGAGAAGCTTCTGCCAAAAAGTATTTGCTCACTTGATTTTATAAATACTGCAAGACTTAATGAATCTTTGACTAACAACCTTATTAAGCGAATGATGCTTCAAACATCCAAGCCCTGAAATCATTTAACTGCAAGCTCTTTCTGTCTTGACCCCCACTATTTCATAAAGAATATTAGTTCATTTTCTTTCATTTTGCTTTGCTGATGACACAATTTACTTTATATGCTGGATTCTTAATTTCTGGATCTTAACTATCACAAAGCAGATTTTTTTCTGACAGCAGCAAAAGATGAAATGTTCTGTTACTCAATTCAAAGAGGTGTTTTTAATAATCTTATTTTAGTTCTTACCAGATACATCCAAAATCAGTTTATATGACTATTTTATACTGTGAAGTTTCAAGCGATCTTGGAATACATTTCTCACTCTTAATCTGTTAAAAACAAATTTTTTCAACTTTATTAACCATATGGCAAAAGTAACAGGTAACTACTCTTACCCTATAATTAGTTGATGAAGGAAGTCTTATAGGACCAAGACGTTTATTCTTGCTCTGTGGAGATAGAGTTCCAGCCTCGAAGAACTGTGCAAGGTAAGATATCATCACATTCACATCAAATGGATTATCTACCCTGCCACCATATATGGCCAGTTCAAACAGACCATGGACAAACTGCCATTGAACCTCTTGGCCTGAAATCAATACAGCAGAACCTCAATGTAATATTATTTGGACCTAGCAATATCATGTCATGGCTACATCTGTACTACAAAGAATAAATGCTCATTTGCCTTATACTGCTTTGTAAAGTAGCCTACTGTAACGCAGTACCCCTCCGGGCCAGACCCCCTACAATAGTTTAGATATGTGTACAATAAACAGCGAAGTCTGAAAGGAGAGAGATGTGGAATTATCGAGAAATGTTGCAAACCAAGCGAATTTCAACTTGGTAAACAAACCATTTCTGTTACACTACCCTGCAGGCACACGAGGTTGAACCAACCTTCAATAAACCTTGATTCAACGTCGTGAAGTTGAATCAAGGTTTATTCGAGGTTGATTAAACCTTGTGTACCCAGTGGGTAGGTATTCACTATTCACACTAGTAACACTATGCCTCTGTATAAACCACAAACACAGAGTAATAAACAGATAACACTGTATATTTGTTGTTGGTACCCAGATTACTGTTCTGTTTGTCACTGGATACAAATACTGTATACGCAGTAATTTTCATGGGTTCAAATTTTCGCGGTGAAAGGTAAAAAATATAAACATTAATTTCCGCAATTTTTATTTTTCGTGGTTAGCAACATGCGAAAAAAGCAAAACAACTTCTTTTTTTACTCAAACAAGTTCTTTCATTAAAATGCGGCAGGGCTGCCGCAGGTTAATGAAAGAACTGGTTCCAGTGAAAAGTACCAGCAATTACCGAAGCAAAATGTATGAACACTGTGTCTACAGAATATACTTTGTAAGAAACAGGAAACCATTTCACGATTTTAATATTCGTGTTTCTAACTGACCGTGAAATACCGCGATAAATGGAACACCGCAAAAATTATCTAGTATACAGTAACTATTTAGTTTCTCTTTAAAATGCCATAGAATTTCAAAAAATCTGAATAGAAATACCATCAGCAAACTGTCTGTAGCTGTTGGTCTTTAAATGTAGGCTTCTGGTCTTCTGTAGGCTTCTGTCTTTTTTAATGTTTCTGCATTAACAATGACTTAAACCCAACAAGCTGCAGAAAGACATTTGTGAAGCAGATTCTAAGAGCAGCATAGTACTTACTTCCACCACATAGCCTGTCTATAATATCAGCCCCAGCTCTCAGATCAGCCTGAGAGAACTCGTAAAACTTGGTCCAACCCTGCAAAAGCAAATGTGAAACTTTTGGATGTGTAAAGAATTAAATTTGGATATATGATGACAGGAACATATTAATCTCTTACAATGATGATAATTTCAGGTATGATTCAAGTTGCACAGTATAAACTACTGGGGCCAGTTGTTCAAAACTAACGATGTCGTTAGTTAACGTTTCATTAAAATTTCAAACGTTAATATCTCAAATATGCCAATATTTTTTGTTGAAAAAATGTGAGAAGCTTTTGCACTGCAAAAGCTTCTCACACTTTTTCAACAAAAAATATCAGTATATTTGGTTATGAATTCATAAAAGACCTAACGAGTTGACATCTTAACGAGCTTGTTAAGCTAACCATGCTTTGAACAACTGGGCCCAGATGTTGTGCAATCATGTAACAGCCAAAGAATGATAAATGTGTTAAATGCAGGCTTAAGATTACCATGGAAGTAACCAAATCTAAATGGAGGTATTCACCTTCAAACCATTCTTAATGTCATACAAGTCAAATTACATAGTTTTAATGATGATCAATACAAGTTTACAAGTTTATTCATTTCACTCAGTACATGTGTAACATGTAATATGAGGTCAAAATATAGTAAATAAAATTAACTAATGGTGAAACAGGCTGTATGTCTAAACACAAGTACAACTAAATGTAAGTACACACAATTCCAGTAACCCATGATAATGGTATTACTGGTTTTAAATTCGCAAAACTATACAAGAGACATATTGATATTGAGAGAGATATACAGTCGGGTCTCGATATCTCACAGTCGAAATGCATCTCAAACCGCTCGTATCTCAAGGTAAATTTTCTAATCCCAGAAACTTTACCCCGAGACACCAGTAGATTGGGATACCAGAAGCAGTTATGTTCTATGAATAAGAAGTTATTTTGAAATTTAAGTGTTTGAGATAACGAGAGCCCACTGTATAGCTTCGGTAGTTTTTATAAAAAATCTGTAATACGCTGCCTTAATAGAAGAATTTGACCATCGCTGCCTTAACAGAAGTATTTTTAACCTGTGAATCAGCCAATCAGAATAAGCCTTTTATCAGAGTGTGTGTGATTGCTGTTGTCTGTGTGTACTAACCAATAAATGCATGTATAATATGCATCTAAATGCACACTGCACACTTTTCAAAAGTCACCGCCATGATGCTGTTGATTCCTGCTGTGTGAAAGATTTTCATAACCTTTCTGTAACAGTTTGATGTTTCAACATGCATATTTCATTGCCAGGTATGTTCTATTTGTTCTGTGTATATGTCATTGTGTCAACAAACATTTTTGACACCTTCAATGAGGTTTGTCAACTCATGCTTGCTTCAGTCAGAACAAAGAAAGTATTTACTCTCTGGTTTTACTCCTCGGTATATAAGTATATTGTGAGCTCGTAAATATGCCAGTCTGCATAGTTACCATTTATTTGAATAGTTAGCTAATGAACATTATGCATACTGCAGGTGTACACACTGTGTTGATAGTCAGCTGATTTGTTTTTAAGAAAGTCACATTTCCATAAGTTTCAGTCATGTCTGTATAAAACTAAAGGATGTCTGTCTGTCTAAGTTAATGCATATCTGTCAAAGATCTGTAGCTGTGATTTAATTGCACTTTGATAGATCTAACTGTAATGATAGATGTAACTAAGGGTGTAACTATGAGCAGTTACAGTGATTGATGAGTTATTAGTTACGGTAACTCATAGGTGTAACTCTTAGCTACAAAGTGTAACTAATGGTAACACTTAGTTTAGCTATATTCGTGTCTATCATTTTTGTCATTGTGTGTTTTAATTTCTAGGACACCCTTTTTGTAAATACATCATCATCAACACAACTAGACTTGTCATTTGATTTCTGCTCTACCATATCATCTCTGACATTGACATACTGAATTCCTAACTCACAAACTCACCTGTGGTATATACATTCTCCTTTCTTGTACAATAGCATGGAACCAGGCCAGGGCAAATAATGCTTGAGACCTCATGATGTTCCCTCCCTTGGCAATGTACTCTGGGCTCCAAGACTCATAAGTACGAGATAGATTTCTCTTCACACCAGGTGGAGCCTACAAAATTATGCCAAATGTCATAACAAATGAAAAATTTAACTTACAACATTTATGTCAGATTAAAACATATACCTACAAGGCTGATGCTATCAAACCCTGATATTTATTTAAGATATAGATCAGCTCTAGCAGTGAATTGTTGAGTAATAATTCACTGTTTGGAGGTCAGTTGTAAAGTAGATCATATCACGAGCGCGGAGCGCGAGTGATATATCTACTTACAACTGACCGACAAACAGTGAATTATTACTCAACAATTCAATGCTAGAGCTGAACTATTTCGATTCTAACGCTAAAAAATGCTGAAAAAGTATTCTTTTCATTCAAACTCTCCCAATCTTCCTGCCATCGCGTTCATGCTCCCGCCAATATTCTTAACTGTATCTAAAGTAAATGAACGTTTCATGGCCTTTTTAGAAAGAAAAAGAGATGTTACACCCTCTAACTTCTCAAAACGTCACAAAATTACGTCAGTAATGCAAGAGACGTCACCAATTAGACTCACGTGCCCCGAGACAGCGAATTGTTGCAGAATAAAACACGGCAACTTTCCATTGCTTCTATAGGCGCACTGTGTTAGAATAGAGATTCTAACATTTTCCCCCTGTTTTAATGTCATGCCTCAGTATTATGACATGTTATGAATCTAATACTCAGGTAAAAAAGAGGGTTTTGAAATAAAACATAAACATAATACCAGGCTGATGCTATAAATCCTTACTGTGCTTAAAATGAAAATAGCTGAATTTGCAAAGCGTGGTTAGCTTAACAAAGTTGTTAGTAAAGAATTTGTTAAATTTTCTAGCACTTATGAAGTCAAGTGTGCTGACATTTTTTCCTAAAAAGTGTGAGGAAAAGCTCTTGACTGTTTTTTTTTTTTTTTTTTTTTTTGAAGAAAAATAAAATGACATTTTTATTTGGCATACAATAAGTTTGAAAATGTTACGTTTCACTGACTGACAATGTTATTAGTTTTGAAGAACTGAAACCCTGATGTTTATGACATGAAAAGAAACCAGCATCTCACCTCATAGGTAATCTTCAAGCTTGACTGCAGAAGAATTGTGGGAAACTTGGGGTGAACCTCAGCTGTCAACCACAGTCGGAAATCCTTGTGAGGTTTCAAACTGTTAATCTCCTGAAAAAGAACATGATTTTTCGCATAATGTCAGGTCTAAGAGTTTAACAACTGCATGCATCAACATCATCAGTCCACTTTGGGATTATCATCTTGATATAATGTGTAACACATATGTAATAAAGTCCATACTGTAAAATTACTCAGTATTGGGACAGGTAGGTAGAGCTCTTGATAAGAGGGAGTATTTGACCATAATTGAAGGAAATTTTTTCTTATTTCGTTTTGAAACCATATGTTGTGACCCCTCATCTGAACCGTCTCTATGAGACGGTTTAGATGAGGGGTCACAACATAATTCTTTAAATCAGAATTAATAAAAATTTTCCCTAATTATCACCAAATACATGTACTCCCTCTTATCTAAAGCTCTGGGTAGGTCTAAGGAAACCATCCAGATCCTGATCAGAAGCAGTGTGATCGAGATCTACATTATTTACCAGTCCATATGCATCCTTAAGAAGCGTTACTGCACTGAAAAACAAACTGTTCCATAATTCAGACAATTTGGTACTCTAATGTGCTTAAATTTTGGGACACCTAAAAATCATTTTCAAATGAAAAATTAATGGTTTTAGGTGTCCCAATACTTAAGCACATAAGGGTAATTATTTTAGGCATCCTGCTTTGTAGAATTTTTACAGTATGTGCAGGATGGGCTATATGGATTTTTCAAAATCTTGTCTATCATAACTTTTCTTTCTCCTATACTCTCAAAGGCAGCTTGATCTAGGTTGAATGCTGTCTCAAAATGCTGTTAAACCCAAACCAACCAACTAACCAACCTTTTCTAGAACTGGTAACCAGGCAGTAACCAAGTGAAGATTCTTCAGGCAAAGCCACTCTCCATTCTGTGAACATTCTTTCAGTTGATGCATAGCAACATCTGACTGACCTTGACCCATAGCAACCTACAACAGAAAACACATACAGCTATACATATATAATGGACAATTTCGAGCAAGTTTACAATAGAAATATAAAATGTATTTTAATTTTGAAACAATATTACGAAATCTCTATATGAAATCCTGCAGATGGCTGAGTTGTACCTTATGATGCCTTGTCCCTAAATGAGGTCAAAAAAACAAACAAAAAAACCTGAATGTTCTCGAAAAGAACTGTACATCAAGTTCAATGATTATATGTCTCATACTTAGAAATTGAGATAAATGCTAGCTGTATATAGTGAACAGTAAGCAGATATCTACAGTAGAACTTCAATGTCTCGAACCCCGATGGCGTGCCAACCCTGCTTGACTAGAACTCGTTCCTGGGTCCCGAGAGGTCACTTTACATAGAAATAACCTTGGATGGCTAGAACTACCCTTGGCTGGAACTAATTTTCTTGGTACCAGTCCTGTTCAAGCCATTGAAGTTGTACTGTACCTTGAAGATTTCAAAATTACATGTAACTACAATACAGGCAAACTTCCATGACACATACTCTTGGACCATAAGGCTTATTCTACTTGTGCGTAGTGCGTTTCCTTACCTGGTGGTATCTATCATGTCCAATAGTTTCATTGGCCAAGTCCTGTAACTCTTGTGAGGGATCAGCTCCAGGGGAGATCACTATCAGGACAGATTCTTCTGGGAGGGTCTCATGTTCATATAACTTCTTCAGATTGACAGAGGGAGGAGATAACTCCTTCATACCTGAAACAAAGATAAAACATACTTTTTTAAAATTCTTTTGCTTCTGCTGCATTAGACAAGATTTTCAGAAGCTCACAAAAAAAAACAACACAAGCTTGCCACAGCTCAACTCACAAGTATGGCTGCACTAAATTCCAAACTCAAAATCACCAGCTCTTAACTAAATTTTATCATATAACGTTGCATCTGAGAGTGTAATAAAGTCATGCATTAAAATCAATAATCCACTAGTGGATTAAATATGCAAATTACGTCGTAACTTTATGTGTTGATATGCATAAAAACATCGCTTTTCCAATGGGGAAATCATGATGTTTTAGTACAAAATTTGCTAATAAAATGCAATTTTAGTGTCATATGATAAATAGAATCTTGCATTCATGCTGCTGTATTACTGAATTCATCAAACTCGTTGGGAAAAAACGATAAGATGCTCGGCATACTGTAAAACACTTATATTTGGCGGCAGCAAAATTTGGCGGTTTTTTAAATGTGGACCTTTTGGCGGATTTTTATTTTGGCGTTTTTGTGATTTCTCAAGAACAAAATATTTTTGCTGACGGCGTATTTGGCACTTTAGTTAAGCTCTATATTGTCATGGTGATTAAAATGATAACAGTTATTATTATAATCATGTTAAATTTTGCGTAGTTAATTGTTTTAAGCAAAACAAATTTTGTGTTCCTTCTGATTTAATCAACTTAATTGACATACTAATTAGTATGGTGAGAACAGTTTCATTCTCCGTTTCCTCCCACTTGTTGTTTGCGAGACATCTTCTTTTGCGCTAATATGTGTGATGTGTATTAGGTTTGATATTTTTGAAGAGGAAATAGGATTATATGCTCAATCATATTTTTCTTCTTTCAGAATCATGAGTTTATATTGGCGGTATTTTAATTTGGCGATTTTCTTCTTTTCCGCCAATATCGCCAAAATAAAGTGACTGCCAAATATAAGTGTTTTACAGTAGCCTAGTATCTTATCGTTTTCCCCAACTTGTTTAATAACTTCAATAATATATGAGCACTCATGTAAAATCCTCTATGTCTACAAATATTATATATTAAAACTAAAACTCATAAGATAAAGAGACACATTTCATATCTGCTCTTTGCAGATGCAAATTTCTCATTTGCATTTTTGGCATTTAAGACTCTCCAGTAACACCTCCTGGGATACAGAAATACAAGGGTGGGGCAATAATATCTTACCTAGGGCTTTACATGCAAACTGGCTCATGGCACTCTGCAGTCTGTCTGGCCTGGTAGCCTGGACCAATAATACTTGTTGGAACATAGTAATCCTCTTCTCTACAGCTGAGGGCAGCTCCTGCTCACACTGGCTGCTGCGGGAGAAGTTGGACCACAGACTACTGTCCTCTAGACCCAGGGCCTGATAGAACCTGCCCAGGTTGGACTGAAACAAAAGTTTATAATTTACATCCATACAGATCTTTGAACTGAAACAAACTAATATAATTTACATACATACCGATCTTTATCTATAGGATTACAAAAGGAAAAAAATAAGGTGTATGAATATACCTCCATGTTTTTCTGCAACATGTATCTTTACATATAGGAACAAAGGACGGGTCTCCATAAGGCCCATTTCGTGGCTAGAATAGATTTCCTTCAAACTTTGTATGTGATAAGTACTATGTATTGGCTCTTGATTGACAAAATATTAGATTTCTGTTGTGATGGCTGACGCTCTTGAATAAATAGAATTATTGCGATTTCAGGGAAACTTCAGCATCCACTAACTGGTAAACACATATCATTACCATTCTATAATAATTGATATTTGGCTACGGTTTCGTATAAAATGAAACAGCATTACAGAGATAGAGCTGAGAATCATGTGGAATTGCCCCACCCACTTCTATCATGCATATCAAGCTTAACTGATTCCTGTGCGATCTAATATTTTGTCAATCAAGAGCCAATACATAGTACTTATCACATACAAAGTTTGAAGGAAATCTATTCTAGCCACAAAATGGGCCTTATGGAGACCCATCCTTTCATGACTTCTAGAGTGCATCCCTGGAAGGCAAAGCCCTTCCAAAAGGCAGGCTATAGTCTATTCTGAAATGGAAAATTAACTCGAAGAGAAGCAAATTCTTTCCTGTAAGACTATAGGAAGGGGAGAAAATATAACAAGACATATACAGGATAACTCGCCTGACAGCCCATTGCCCATCACATATAAAATTTTAACATTTTGCTAATGCCGCCACCGCCAACGCTGATGCGGGGAGAACAGCAATGGCTCTAAATTACTAATGCTACAGAAGTGATACAGATCAAAGGTAAACTGGAATCCTGGAAAATTTCATTCACATTATAGACATGGAAGCCAATTCTCATTTGTATTATTTGGACCCTCTTAGAGCTATGATGATTCAATTTATAACATAAATTTCAAGTTACCTTGAGACTGGCAACAGCCTGGGCTCTCTCTTGCTCTATCCAACCAGGCAATGACTTAGAAGCATCTGTTTTCACATCAGCTACTATCATTCCTGTGAAGGCCTCCCATTCCTGCAAAAAAAAGTACAATGTCAAATTAAGGTATATGGGAACACTTTCCAGGGAAGCAGCTCTGCTATGCCATTTTCGTTTTTGCCTCCCATTTCATCAGGCATCAACTATTAAACAGCTTGCTGTTCTTCAAGCAAATTCTTTCCTTTAAGAGTAGACCCCTTTTAAGAGGTTTTCATTGTCCAGAAAAGTGTACAGGAAGTCACAAAAAATGGTTCCTATTGAAAAAATGCATGAAAACATGGTGGCACTCATACATCTTTAGTTGATTAATCAATAACTCCACTTGTTTGTTACAATTTCAAATTTACTTCTAAAAGCAGTGTCTTTAATATGACTAATGCTTACACCATTACTTCAATTAACTTCCTTCTTCAGAAAGATGGCATGCTGTTTTGTGTCTGGCAATAATTTTTCATTTTTTTTCCCTTTCTTTCTTTCACTTATTTTTTTTTTCTATACTTCTTATTATTTTTAATTGCACTCACTGGTACATCACATCAGGGTCCGTATTCATAAAGCCACTTAAGTCGCTGCTATGCGGTTGCTAAGGCTAAATATCTATAAAGGAGATTCCCTACAACTAGGAAATTAGGTCTGGAGGAACAGTCTTTGTAAGGCTGTTCCTCCACACCAAATTTCATAGTTGTGGGGAATCTCCTTCAAAGGAATTTAGCCTTAGCAACAGCATAGCAACCACATAAGTTGTTTTATGAATATGGCCCCTTAATTCTTCAAGCTTTTCTTAATACAAACAGTGGGATGGTTACATATTTTTACTTTAAACAAAACATCTCATAAACAGTGAACATAAAGAGAACTTCGAAGTATTCATTAACCTTTCACAGTACGACAAACAAATTTAAAGCTTCACTTACATTTTCTTCAAACATTTCAGGCTTCATTCCATGGACCATATGCATGGCAAACATGAGCCTGTCAGCCTTGAACAACGACCTACAGACATACTCATAGACCAACTGCTGTAGATGTTTCACTAGCACCTTGATACGATGTTCTGTTCCACCACCATCCTATGGCCAGAAACAGAAAATAACATATTACTCAAGACTGTTTTTACCCTAAACGATAATCTATAGACTTACTATTACAGCAAGGCTACTCTAGCTGTATGTATGTTTGTTGTGAAAAGCTCACAATTTTGCAATTTTAGACATGTTCACGGATACTTAAGTTCATAAATTCATGTTTTTCCTATTATGTTTTTATATAAACACCATGTTTTGGGGTATTTAAGCTTGAGTGTCTATGCAACTTGCAAAAACTGCCAACACTGATACACTCCAAACATATAAGGTATATCTTGGGCCCTTTTGCAAAGATGTTAGTGGTAAATGACCATTACTAAATGGTCATTTGTTTTACATTTCTTAGTAGAAATGTCACCTTATAACATCATTCACTTTTGATAAGGTTCATACCTATGGATCCCAAAATAGTGATAAGACTGTCCTGTACTTTGACCAGAGGTTATAAAACTTGAGTACATTCTCAAACTCAAAATGAAGCACACTGACTGGCTGCTTCCGAGCACATGCTCGGAAGCAGCCAATCAGTGTGCTTTATTTTGAGTTTGAAATTATTCTCAAGTTTTATAACCTTGAACCTTTACCTGTCTGGAGTCAGTAAGAGACCTCTGGAACAGTCTGAGGAAGGAGGCCAAACTGAACCTGTACATATTGTTGATCTTAGCCAGGTCACTGATCACAAAGTACAAGGCACTGCCATTCTCAGCTAGAGGCAGGTATATATTTCTCTCCTGAAATTAACAGTAGTTTTACACATACATAGAATTTCATTAGATACCAGGTTTCTTCAGTTACAATACAGATTTTTCCCTTCCAAAACAATCCCAGATATCTAGATCCTTCTTACAAGATAGATCTAGATCTCTGAGATTCTTTTGAAAGAGGAAAACATTTTATGTATGACAGTTCCAGATATACCATCTTACAAGATAGATCTAGATCTCTGGAATTTCTTTTTTGAAGGGAAAATGAACATTTTATGTATGATAGATCATGAAAACTATTTCAGAGCTGAATTATACAAGGCTGATCTGCAGTAATTTTGGGAGATAAAGTCCTGTCTTATAACCAAATGAAAAGGTAATACAGTAATTTTCAAAAAAACAGAAGCTTTACTAACCCTTTTAGCTATCGCAGGACTAAAAAAAATTGTGAAGTAAGCACAATGTTAAAACTTTTATGACTGAGTATGGCAAACATACTGATAATTTTTACTGAAGAAAAAAGAACTGTTGATTAGTTTTCAGCAAAAACTATCAGTGTATTTGAGGCTGTTCTTGCCAGAAAATTTATCAAATTCATCTCTTAAAATGTTGGGCAACACAGCTTTGAACTACTGGACCTAGGCTTGTCACCAAAACAAGTAATATTTATGTCATTTATATTAATAAGATCATGAACATTTTCAAATACAAAGTTTCAAATTAGAAGGAAAATTCATATACCTGATCAAGAGATGCCTGCAGTCTTACAGACTCTGCCAGTGAGTCAGCTATAGTAATACTACTAGCTTTTGTCTTGTTTAGAGAGTCTAGCAGTTCCTTGTTCTCCAAGATGTTGCCTTTAGCATTGGCCAGTTCCTGGAAAATAAAAGACAGTTCATCAAGTATACATGTACTTTTGAACACCAGGGCTTGTTCAGTTTTGTAATATACAACAGTGGTACTCCACCCCCGTCCAACCCCCCCCTCTCCCAACCTATTTTGAAGACAAAATTGATAGAGGTACTATTATGGTCTATTCTAATGTTCTTGAAAATATAATGTGACAGTGTGTTTGTAGTATACTCTGTGTGTAAGTGTGATGTGCTGTGTATATACAGGTGTATTATAATAGGCAGGTGATGCTTATTACTCATGATTACCTGATTACACCTCTATTTTTGGGTCCATGTTTGTGTATCTAGAATATTCCGGAACTGTCAATGTTAAAATGACTTACGAGTTCGAACTTATGATTTGGGTACTTTGACCACTTTCACTGTCCAAAATCAGATGTCATTAGGACAATTTGGTTCTTATTGACTGATCTCATGTTTTAAGTAGTACACTTTGAAAAGCAAAACTGCACATCAGAGTGAAATTAATTGTCATCTTCATATGGGGTGATAAATTGTTGGTTTTGTAAAAAAAAAAAAAATCCATGCCTCTGTTGATTCTTGTTAAACTCTTGTGTTTATGTTCCCTTGTTTTAGCAAAATTTAGAATTTTTACCCATCTGTACAAACTGTTCTAGAACAAGCATTCAGAAGTGCCAAAATACTTTCAGGCTATGTCTTATGACATATCAGCTTGCTAAAATTTAAACAAAGTCACACACTGTAAGGTCCTTATTTAATGTTGCTGGTTAACTTATGTTACCTCTAGCAATGATTCTTCTAGTTTGGCTAGCTCTATCTTGAGGTCCTCCTCCTGCTTCAGCAGAGCTGTCTTCTTTTCTTCTAACTCTGGCTTCTCATGTTGTATTGTGGCTGCTAGCAGCTGTGGAATAATAATAGTATTTCAGCTTAAATGATAATTTGATAGAAAAATTTGAACTTTACTCATACTCCCAGATAATCACCCCTGGTTAACTATGTTTTCAGAATGTTACAAAATGAAAAAGAGCTGTTACGAAACAAAAAATAGTCATAGTTACCAAACAAGCTGGTCATCAGGTTGTTTGGTAACTATGACTTTTTCGTTTCATAACAGCTCTTTTTCTTTTTGTAATAGCCTTTGTATATACATAGTTAACCAGGGGGTGATAATAGTCTTAAAGAAATTTTTCAAAAGAGTTATAATTCTCCTAACCAGGGGATGATGACAGTCTGAAAGAAATTGTTCAAAAGAACTATAATTCTCCAAACCAGAGGGTGATGACAGTCTGAAAGAAATTGTTCAAAAGAACTATAATTCTCCAAACCAGAGGGTGATAATAGTCCGAAAGAAATTGTTCAAAAGAATTATAATTCTCCTAACCAGGGGGTGATAATAGTCAGAAAGAAATTGTTCAAAAGAATTATAATTCTCCAATTATAATTCTCAAAACATAAGCAGAAAACTAAAAATAAGTATGTATCTAGTGTAAAACGTCACAACTATGCCTTAAATTTTCCAAGGACTGACTGCTATCATATTTCTGCTTAGAGTCTAAACCTTTGTTCAGCAAACCAAAGTTTTGTTGTGGGAAAGAAAATAGCAATATGATACAATACAAACTTAATAGTCAGTTACAACACATCAACATTAGTTATGGATAACATTAGTTATTTACTGGCTTTGCTGTGGCAAGGTTCAGCTCTATTATGATGGAGGTAGCAGAAAGAGAAATGATACTCACTGAAATGGACTATGGAATAGAGGGCAGCTGATCTGACCAAAGAGACTGTGAAAAGTAACTGTGACCTTAAACACACCTGGTTAACTATGTTTTCATGGCTGTTATAAAACGAACAAGAGCTGTAATGAAACGAAAAAGAGTCATAGTTCCCAAGCGACCTGGTCATTGTGGCTAAACAAATTTGTTTAGCCACAATGACCAGGTCGCTTGGGAACTATGACTCTTTTGCAAAATTTGTTTAGCCACGATGACCAGGTCGCTTGGGAACTATGACTCTTTTTTAAAATTGGTTAAGCCACTATGACCAGGTCGCTGGGGAACTATGACTCTTTTTCATTTGGTAACAGCCCTTGTATATACATAGTTAACCAGGGGCGTTAAAGTTGAAAACAGGAATGAATTTAACCTACCTGTCCAGTAAGACCAGCCTTGGTAGTTGTAAAGTTGACCTCAGTGATGACCGAGGCTGCATCAGGTGGAATCTCTGGGGCAGGATTCCTAGTTGTCAGGAACAGTTTGAACTCTTCATTGTAGTCAATAGTCTTCTCTCCAATTTGTACTACATACCGTGGTCCTAAAGAAACATTTCTATTTTACTAAAAATGTTCTCTGTATCTTGTATAATCATACACTTTACATTATTTCTGCCTATTGAGGGACATTTTATAAACCTAAATGCAAACATTTCTGGTATTATAGTAAAAGAGTAGTGTTGAAGGTGAAACATCTATGACATATTCAAACTATGCTGATCAACTTGAAAAGGAAAGTAAGATCCACTTTATATGTTTTCAGATTTATTTAGTATAAACATATTTATTGTCTTATAAACTGTACATGATTACAATGTAAACGTGAAACAAACAATAGGATCAGAACAGAAGCAAAAATGCTCTTTTAGTTCTTCTCCTAATTTCTTTAAAATTTAGCACCAAAATTGCTACCCCTATCAACTAGATGGGTAAATCATGTACAAATAATAAGTGTTGTTTCATTACCCTGAGATACAAGATCTCCCCTCAACAATGGATACAGTACAGGCTCCACTCCATCAACCTCCTGTATGATCAGAGTCTTTCCAAACCTCACAGCTAGCTCTAGTGCAGTGCTGAAGTTAGCATCCTGTAGAGAAAGACATTTAACTTAAGTGCACATTCTGTAGAGCTTCAGTATCAGATTATTGATAATAATGTTCTTATGATGTAATGCTATTATAGGAATGAATTTTATTTTTTGGATTTTTTGTAAATGCCGGCGAGCCATGCACAAACTTAATAAAGCCAAAGGGCTTTATGTTAAGTTTGTGAGTGATTTGCCGGCATTTACATATCCATAAAATCCACAAAAATGAAATTCATTTCTTATAATTCCAACTCGATCAGTTTTATCTTAAAATTGTCAGCTAAACCGAGTATTTTAGAAACTGCAGCAAAGAAAATAGTCTAAGTAGTTCCCGGTTTCCGGTTCAAGGGATTTATAGAAGGATAAACGCTGTTTTCTGTACGGCATTGACCAATCAAACTGCACTAAATTAGCAGTAGAAAGTTAAGTTGGAATTATCATATTATGGTACCCATTGACATTAAACTATAAAGTAATCTAAGGCAAATGAGCATTAAATGCCCATTTGCCTTATATGGCTTTGTAGGTCAGTCTAAATGGGAGTCATATAGCCAAAGCAGTTTTATAATGAGTAGCAATATAAAGGACCTTCAATTTTGTACCAGACAGTATTTTTGATGAAAAGTCAAATATGGTTGAGACTGACTGGAGAAAGTTGCAGTAAGGACGGGGAGATGGGGGAGAGGAGGAATGACAGACAAGAGTGCAAAGAAAGGAGAAAGATCAACAGAAAAAAATATTAAACAAGAGGACCATTGGTCCTGTAGCTCACCTGAGTCCATTCAGCCTCAGCACTCTAGGGTAAGTTACTCTAAGGCAAATTGAACACATAGGTGGTATCATACCTGTGACCCTCAGGGTGGAAAATGAAAAAGACAAGAATCATCCAACCTGCCCCAAATTTGAACTGGTCCGATATTTTAAGGCTGTCCTAAATACCTGCAAGTTTGAAGAAGTTGCAGTCAAAACTAAAGACTGTGCTATGGCCCGGACAACATTTTCCCCATTATAAGTTTATGGGACCTTTTTGTTGCCATGGTAGCCACAGTTTTACATCAAGATCTCACCCCAACAATGCTACATAGAAAATTTGATCAAGATTGGCAAGCTACTTGACCAAATATTAATGCTTAAAAGTGTGGATGTACGACGGGCCAAGCCTATACTATAAGCTCACCTTGTGAGCCTTGGCTCAGGTGAGCTAAAAACAGCAACTGTGACCTTGACCTTAGAATGCTGAAACGCAAACTTGTACAAGATATTGTCATACTAAACATTTGTGGGAAGTTAAATCAAAATCGGTCCATAAATGAAGGCTCAAGACAAAGTTTTTCTAAAAACAGCCACTGTGTCCTTGACCTTGACCCAAGAATGCTGAAACGCAAACTTGTCCAAGATATTGCCATACTTATCACTAGTGTGAAGTTAAATTGAAATTGGTCCATAAATGAAAGCGCTAGAGCGATGACAAAGTTTTTCTTTAAATAGCCACTGTGATCTTGACTTTGACCGTAGGACGCTGAAACGCGAGCTTGTTCAAGATATTGTCATACTAAACATTAGTGTGAAGTTTTAATCAAAATGGGTCCATAAATGAAGGCTCTAGAGCGATGACAAAGTTTTTCTAAAAATAGCCACTGTGACCCTGACCTTAACCCAAGATATTGTCATACTAATCACTTGTGTGATATCAAATTGAATTCAGTCCACAAACTGATGCGCTACAGCGATGACAAAGCTTTTCTAAAAATAGCCACTGTGTCCTTCACCTTGACCCACAAAGGCTGAAACGCGTTCTTGTCCAAGATATTGTCATACTCATCACTTGTGTGAAGTGCAATTTAAATCATTCCATAAATGAAGGCACTAGAATGATGACGGAAAACATTTTCCCCATTATAAGTCTATGTGAAATATTGTATCGCTCAAGGGCAAGTAACTCTAAAAAGAATGATCCAACCTGGCCCAAATTCGAACTGGTCTGAGATATTTTGACTGTCCTGGATACTTGCAGGTTTGAAGAAGTTGCAATCAAAAATGAAGAAGCTAGGGCCCGGATAACATTTTCCCAATTATAAGTCTATGGGAAAATATTTATCGCTCAAGGGCAAGCAACTCTGAAATGAATGATCCAACCTGGCCCAAATTCGAACTGGTCCGAGATGTTTTAGATGTCCTAAATACCTGCAAGTTAAAAGAAATTGCGATCAAAAATGAAGAAGCTAGGGCCCGGACAACATTTTCCCCATTATAAGTCTATGGGAAAATATTTTATCGCTCAAGGGCAAGTAACTCTAAAAAGAATAATCCCACCTGGAACAAATTCAAACTGGTCCGAGATGTTTTAGCTGTCCTAAATACCAGCAAGTTTGAAGAAGTTGCGATCAAAAATGAAGAAGTTAGGGCCCGGACAACATTTTCCCCATTATAAGTCTATGGGAAAATATTTTATCACTCAAGGGCAAGTAACTCTAAAAAGAATGATCCAACCTGGCCCAAATTCAAACCGGTCCGAGATGTTTTGACTGTCCTGCTTATCTGCAAGTTTGAAGAAGTTGCAATCAAAAATGAAGAAGTTAGGGCCCGGACAACATTTTCCCCATTATATGTCTATGGGACCTTTTTGTTGCCATGGTAACCACAGTTTTCAACCAATCTGTCCCAAAACTATATGCAATCAATCCCCCGTCCCAACCATGCTACACATAAACTTTGATCAAGATTGGCAAGCTACTTTAGCAGATAATACTACTTAAAAGTGTGGACGGACGATGGACAACGGACGACGGAGGACGGACGACGGACCAAGCCTATACTATAAGCTCACCTTGTGAGCCTTCGGCTCAGGTGAGCTAAAAACAATGTATTACCTGTTGGTTTATGACCTCCAGTCTATGTTCTTTGAGATGAACTTTCAACCAGTCTGTGGCTCTTGATGATGGGTCAACCAAGAATGGTCGTAGTGTACTCTGAAAAAAAAAAGATAAATATTATGGGCAGCCATTCTTACAATTAGTAAACCCATGAATTATCAGTATACTATGAAAATTCTAAGGACTGGGACAGATAGGTCAGAGCAAATAGTACAAACCCAGATCAGATTGGTCCTTAAGAAGCAGTCTGATCAGGGTCTACATTGCTTCAAACTGCTCCTTAAGGAGCATTCTGATCAGGGTCTACATTGTCTATGGAGCAGTCTGATCTGGGTTTACATTGTTTGCCATCTGGTTCCTTCTCTGCACTGCAAAAAGTCAAAAGTTCCATTTCTTTAGGACAACTGGGGTAATTATTTTAGGTGTCCCAATTTTTAGAATTCTTACAATATCCAGTACTGCTCTTTGCAGCCGGCTATAGGCTAAAAACCCATATATGCTACTGAAATCATGAAAGTGATAAAGATTAAAAATACCCCAAATGCTAATTGTATAATTTATGCTGCTGTTTCTCTTATTTGATGAGTTTCAATATCTTTATGTATGAAGGTCTAATACCTGCCTGGATCTTCATGTGAGTATTTATCTAATTTTAATATCCCTAGGAAGGGATTTTCAGGGCAACCTCTTAGCAGTGTACAGGTGAACCAAATTTCATAGAAGTAAACTACTGAATATTATGATTACCAAATAATGCGATGCTAAATAGAAACAATATTTTTTTTTGTTTTTTATTTTGTTTTAACAAAAAAATGACAAATTGAAAATCAAACCTCTACTATGTACTAAAAGTATTAAAATTTTCTAGTTATTTTCTTAAGCAGCGTATTTTTTTATTCTTTTACAAATCATTGCTTTTTTTCTTTTTGTTTTGCGTCAGGGAAGTTTACAATATATTTCGTTTCTATACACATGAACCGGTAATTCTTTCTTACCTACCTAAACTACCACAAAATGTCACAATTCAGGTGATTCACAATGCATATATGACAAACATGCAGACAATGTTTCACACAGTGTTTAACATGAATGGGTATACAGAGGCATGTTTTGTATGCAACTTTCACAAAGAGATACAGCTTTAGGAAGGCAATTATAAACACGCAATGTTGCTTCCTCTGAAAGTGTACCCATTCACAATAAAAGTACTCTAATCCTTGGGTTACAAGACAGGAATTTACCCTTCCAAAAGAATCTCAACAAGAGGGCCATGAGGCCCTGAATCGCTCACCTGAGCATGGTGGCCATGTAGGTCATCTGACCTAGACCGCTTGAATAAATTTTCGTTTGACTAGGGCCGTTTGAACAAATTTTCGTTCCCTTGCCCCCTAGAGCCTCTACATGAAATTTGGTTACAACTTGCCAAGTGGCTTTTGAGGACAGGTAATAAGAGAAACCAGGGTCAAAGGTCAAAGAATAACCTTGACCTGTTGTAGGTGTATATTTTCATGTACTTATGAAATCCATGAAATCATTATCTTCTAGCATTTTCCCATACAAAAAGCGCCAGAAAGCAAACTGACCTTGCCGTACAAAAGGTCAAAGTCAACCCAAGGTCATAATTTGAGCAATCTTGGGAGTACTTGCTTATCCGATGCTACATGCCAAATTTCAAGGCGAATTGGCCAATTGGTTCTGGAGAAGAAGATTTTTAAAGGTTTTTACCATATATGGGCATGGTGGCCATGTTGGTCATGTGACTAGGACAGTTTAAACAAATTTTCGTTTCCTTGCCCCCTAGAGACTCTACATGAAATTTGTTTACAATTTTCCCTATGGCTTTTGAGGAGATGTGTGAAACTGTCGCAATATCAGAGACCAGGGTCAAAGAATGACCTTGACCTCTTGTATGCATAAATTTTCATGTACTCATTAAGCTGACTGTATATACCAATTTTCAGGTCAAAATCTTCAACAGTTTCCAAGAAATCTTATGTCTAGCATTTTTACCATATAAAAGCACCAGAAAGCAAATTTGACCTTGCCGTAAAAAAGGTCAAGGTCAACCCAAGGTCATAATTTGAGCAATTTTAGTAGTACTTGTGTACCCGATGCTACATACCAAGTTTCAATGCCATCAGCCTATTGGTTCATGAGGAGAAGATTTTTAAAGTTTTTTACCGTATATGGGCATGGCAGCCATGTTGGTCATGTGACTAGGATTGTTTGAACAAATTTTCATTCCCTTGCCTCCTAGAGCCTTCTACATGAAATTTGGTCACAATTGGCCCAAAGGCTTTTGAGGAGATGTGTGAAATTGTCACAATATGAGAGACCAGGGTCAAAAGTCAAAGAATGACTTTGAATTCTTGTACGCATAAATTTTCATGTACTCATTAAGCTGACTGTATATATCAATTTTCAGGTCAAAATCTTCAACAGTTTCAAAGAAATCTTATGTTCTAGCATTTTCCCATATAAAAGCACCAGAAAGCAAATTTGACCTTGCCGTAAAAAAGGTCAAGGTCAACCTAAGGTCATAATTTGAACAATCTTGGTAGTACTCTCGTACCCGATGCTACATACCAAGTTTCAGGGCCATCAGCCTATTGGTTCTGGAGAAAAAGATTTTTATATGATTTTACCATATATGGGCGTGGCGGCCATGTTGGTCATGTGACCAGAACCGTTTGAACAACTTTTCGTTCCTAAGTCCCCTAGAGGCTACATATGAAATTTGGTTACAATTGGCCCAGCGGTTTCAGAGGAGAAGTTGTTTGAAATTGTGGATGGGCAGACGACGGACGGACGACGAACAACGGAGCCTTACCATCCTATTAGCTCCCCTGGAGCCGTTGGCTCAGGTGAGCTAAAAATCCAGACTTTTGGGACTGTTTAAGAATGGAAAAATGCTGAATTTCACAAGACTGGTTTACATATTTGGGGTAATTTCGGAAGGATTCCCATCTTATAACCAAATAAATACAATACTTTTAAGATCAAATGACTGCATGAGACAGAATAACATCACATAAAAGATACCTAAGACTTACACATGCAAACAAAGAAACTTCAAGTCAACAAGAAAAAGAAAATATTCTGGACCCATTTGTTCAAAACTAAGGCCACCATCAGTAAATAAGATGTTAAATTTTCATATATAATGTACACTAAAAACTCTGCCTGTGTTTTTGTCAAAAAATGTCAGGAGATTTTGCACTGCAAAAGAAGCTTCTCACATTTTGTCATAAAAACATATGAGCAACCTTGATTTTATGTATACTACAGTAGAATTTCAATGGCTTGTTAACCCTGTCTGGCTGGAACTCTTTCCTTGGTCCCTAGCGGTCACTTTATATAGAATTTAACCCTGGATGGCTAGAACTGCCCTTGGCTGGAACTAATTTTCATGGTCCCAAGCCTGTTGAAGCCAATTAAGTTCTACTATATTAAAGGGAAATCACCCTATAAAATCTGCCATTGAGATTTTGTTGAAACTTCACATAGTGGTAGAATATTATATACTGAGTGAAAAATGGAAATAAAAAAATGGGGTCACCGTACTACTTTTTGAGATAATGCAGCGCCATCTATGTGCCTGTGTGAAACATGGCTATGTCTATTTCGAAGACTTTATACGAGATAATAGATGACCGATCGTTTCGAAATAAAGATTCATGAACTCTTCTTTCTTGTCTCTTTGATAGAACATCAAAATTCCCATCGTCGTTTGCCTCATTATATACGTTATTTACAATTTTTTATTTCCCGCCGTTTTCCAGTATTGGAAAAAACGTGGAATTCCTTTCATAAAAAAAGTTCCACCATTGAAATTTTTATATATTTTTGATATGGTACAGGATTGATCAACCCCGTGCAAATAAGCTAATAAAAAATATAGGTCATCGGCCAAATATTCGAGTTATGGAAGGAAAACCACTTTTAATTGGCGCGGTTTTCATAAAAGCGCCTTGACGTCAATGTTTTTTTTGCGTTGACGTCGCTTTCTATTTCGCGCCATTAACGGCCATATGGATAGCGCTCTTACCTTTCGATGCTTTTTTTTTATAGCAATGCAATATAATTCCCTATTCAATTTCAGCAATGCTCTTATGTCCTGAACATATAGTCTATATGAAACTGTCGCCTTCAAAATTTTCTCGTATACAGACAACATATTAATGAGAGAAATTCCAACTTGGCAAAGACTGAAACTAGGCAGCATGCTCATTGTTATTTCTCATAGAATTTCGAACTTTTTTCTTGGTCTAGATTATATCACATTTATATCTGATGAACAAGTTTATGTGCTTGGACCTGGCCACTGCCAGACATGTATTTTCACAGAAACATCGGCAAAGCATGATTTCAATTTATCATTTAATGCTGAGACCAATTTCGGAGGATTTGCATTTTGATAGTTTTTCCCCGTTCGCATCGACAATCTATGAATCCTGTGGAAAGTCTAGGGCGATTAGTGAAAAATAAGAGTGTCGCCGCCTAGCCGTTGTAAAATTTGTATCTTACGAGAACAATATGATATGACTGATCGTCTTATGTCACTTGCGTTAAATCTTAGAAGCAACCATTCAAAAAGAAAAGAAACAGACAAAACATAATTACCATAACGACTTGAGCTAACAATAAAAGCTTAGATCAGCCTGCGCATTTGCTCAGTCTGATCTCGGCTTTCACTGTTTGCATGGGTATTTCATGACTCAAGTCCTTATTTGTATTTATACTTGCATTAAGTAATTACGAGATTCAAAACGCGCTTGCATTTTTCACAGCCTCTCTTTACCTTACAAATAATTCCTAAAAATTTACACACTACCCGCCAAAAAAATTGGCGCTCTCTTTTCCGTATAAAATTCTTCAGCTCTATTTTAGTCGTGTTTTTTTTTTTTATTTGTCCAGTTTTATATATTTACCAATTTTTCTGTCGCAAAAAAACTTATACGTTTGTTTCAACAAAGAGCCCATGTTGTCGTCGAAAGTGACTTAAACGTTTTAGCGTTACGGCAAACGACGTCATGATAACCATAGCAGGAAACAATGACGCTGCGTAAAATGTATGCGCACGAACATTGAGGCGATTTCCCTTTAAACTAACTGAATCCTTTACTTGCCACTTCTTTGCTTTGAACAAACAGGCACTGAAGTGTTTGCACACATGCTCATTTTATTTTCATTAATCTATCTTACAAAAATCTATGCTATTTATATAAATACTATATGCTAAAGACCTTTTTATTCATTTCTAAGATAGAACACACACACACACAATAGCACAAACAAGATACTGCCACCAATATGTACCATAAACCAGGAAAATTTTGTGATTTTTTTTTAAACATTCACAAAATTATGCATTCTCAAAATGGTTTATTACATTAATAAGGCTATCAGCATTCTGGGATAGTATTTTTTGCAGAATTTAGCATTGGCAAAATTGGAGACATAAAACTCACAAATATTTCCCATTTTATATTCTATGGTACACAGCTACCATATACATGCAAAGAGATCACAAACACTTACTGCAGTTGAGGTGTATGGACACACATTCAGGTTTTTCTGCCATTTTTTTAAGGGTTAACAACTTTTGTGACTTCCTGTTTAGCTTTCCTTGTTAAAGAAACCCTTCCAAAAGGCAGTCTATTTTTGAAATAAAGAATGTGCCCCTGGAGGAGCAAATTCTTTCCTATATGAGTTGACCCCTAGTCAGAAGTGAGGCCTAAATGGATGGTGGAGTTGCTTCTGTTAGAAGTGTACCTATTTGCCTTAAGTGAATCAATTATATCTTCAGGCACAAAATTTTATCAAATTTCAAACAAAGACAATTTCTAATTTTAGACCCCAAATGTCAACACTGCAAAAGCTATTGCCAAATGATAGAGATTCACTGTAATATAAGTACAGCAGGGTTCTTTCACACAGCCTACACTCTGCTACAGTGTGAATATCTATTGGCCGACATTTGAAGTTTTGCTATAACTTTTGCATGGGAACTAGTGTTTCATCATATTTCCAATATCTTATGAGAATAATCATAAAGTCTGCACAAAAAATAATTAGAAATAGAGGATCTTACATGAGTGCTCATGTATTACTGAATTTATTAAACGAGTTGGGGAAAAAGATAAGATGCAAAGCTTTGCAGAGCATCTTATCAGTTTTCCCAACGAGTTGAATAAAAACAATAATACATGAGCACGAACGCAAGATTCTATTTATCATATGACACTAAAATCGCATTTTATCAGCAGAATTTGCACTAAAACGTCACGATTTCGCCATCAGAAAATGCGACGTTTTTTGGACGTCAACGTATAATGTTACGACGAAATTTGCATATTTAATCCACTAGTGGATTATCGCATTTATCGCATGGCTTTATTACACTCTCAGATGCGACGTCATATGATAAAAGTTATTAAAGCTGTACAATGAACTTTTAGCTTCATGAAACATCAATTACATACTTGAACAATTAAAAAAACAAACAATTATCTTTGAGTACTATTATACTGACTTAACTTCAGGAAGCCTGCATTTATATCCTTTGCATGTCAGTTAAAGTAAATTTCCCTTATCTAAATACCAAGAGTATCTTTATTTTGAAACATTGCAAAAGCTATGACAGTGTATGGAAATTTTCAAGAAAAAAGTATATGTTCCACATTCTATATAAGATGTTCCACATTCTATATAAGATGTAAAAAGTGCAAAAATTTAAGGCAACAATAGCTCTTTTCAATGCTTGCAAAAAAACAAACAAGCAAGAGAACTTTGGTGATAATTCTGAGGTTTTTCTTATTTCAACACAACACATATGTTATGGCATCTTTGACCTGACCTATCAACATCAAGATGCTTCATATGAGACTGTTACACTGATGCTTCTATGGCTCACTCTAATATGAGCCGTGACATGAGAAAACCAACAAAGTGGTTGTGCGCCCAGCGCAGACTCAGATCAGCCTACGCATACACCCAGTCTGATTAGACTCTTGGCTAAGTGCTTAAAGGGTAGCTAAGGGTCTAAGCTACCTCCATGCAGACAGCAAAGACTCTGATCAGAATGGGTGGATGCCCAGGCTGATCTGAGTCTGTGCTGGGCGCACAACCACTTTGTTGGTTTTCGCATATCACGGCTCATATGTTTATGTATATAATGCAACAGCTGATTGGACAACATAAAAAATCTGTGACAGTTTATCCTATGTTAGATATCCCAATGTCATTACAAATCACTGCCTCACATTAAAGGCCCTATAGCTCTAGCAGTGGTAAAAATTCATGTAATACTTATTGAAAGGTACTGCTGCAAACTTCTCATGACAGTTTCATCATTGCAAATACTCGTGGTTGGCCAACTTAAAACTTATAAAGTATCCTCAAGTTTCCTATAAAATAGTGTTAAATTGATTTGGGTCCTTTTAGAGTGCAACTAGAATGACCCACTTTTGATATTATTAGCTTGAATAAAATGGTAAAAATACAATGTACAGGCATGGGACCACAATAACTGCCTCTCATTCGTTTATATTGCAGTTATCTGAAACAATATATGCCCATCTATCCACAGTTTTTCACCAACCATGAAGGTTTTTAGGTGCTTTTGCCACTGATAGGACTATGGAGACTTCAATCTGGTTTTACACTGCTGAAAGGGCTAGCAATGGGTGCAGAGGGCCAAAAAGTTACAAATGCATTATAAAGGGGATGACTATAGAAAATTGTCATTTGGAGATGTAAAATATTGGTTGTATGATTGTACACTGTGTTTTACAGCTCTGCTTATACATTGCTGTTAAACAAAATTTGCGACCATTAAACCAATGCATCACTGGTTAAAGCAGTATTCCTGCCCAAATACCATATTTTCTCATAATCTTTGTACAGGGTTTTTATGCAAGTAAACCTATTATAACTCTGATTTCCATTCATTTCAGGACTTGTTTACAAGCAGTAATGATACTTTTGGCTAAAGTGTTAGCCTGTTTTATTTTTAGTGATCTGAAAATATCAATACACACAGGAGCATGTTACTAAACTCAGTTTACACACTAAATGAACAGGTTTCCATCTGCCTTATAGTGTTTAAGCCTTCTAAAAGGTTAAATAAGTAAGGTTAAATAAGTAAGTTAACAGTCAGTATGAATAGTAACTGGAATGGGTCATTTTGAGCAGGAACACTGCTTTAACAAAATTTTGGCCCAAAAAATTTATGATCGACCTCCACAACTACCAATTCTGAGCATAGTTATCTCCTAAATGACACACTTCTAAGAATTGTCATCAACTGCTCATCATCAACTGCTCTCCTCTATCTTAAAACTCTGAAAAGCATTTCTGCACACTGTAAATATCATTTTGATATTAATTTTAGATGGTACTTTAAAAAGTGAACAAGTTAGAGTGAAGAGGTGGGGTAAAAAACAGGAAGTGCTAAGGTTGTTGGGAAATGCAAACTCTTATTTTTCTTACCCCAGCTTCAAAATCATTTAACTGCAGCAGCACAGATAAAAATATATTAGTAAACATATAAGCATGTGATGTGAAGGAAAGAAAGAAAATGCACTCTGTCACATTAGCTGTCTCATACAAAATGGCTGCTGAATGCCAGTGAATCCATTCAACAATTCTACCTTCTCAAGGTCCATACATGGAGTGTGCAAACAGCAAAGGCACTGATCAGCCTACACATCTGTGCAGGCTGGTCTGAGCATTTGCTGTTTGCATATGATACAAGCACCCATTTTGCCTGCCTTGGCCCATATAAGTTTCTTCAAAGCATTGCAACATTACTTCTACCATTTTAAACTATGTTAGTATTGCACAGATGTAAATTTATGAATCTTTAAACTGATTTTATTTCTATCATTTGAGTAAGTTAAGACAAAAATGATCATTTCAAATAGCTCTGTATATACGTGCAAAAAGAAGATCCTAAAATGACATTTTGCTCATAAATTTTGCTTCACACGGAATGTAAACTCCAAATGTATGTGCATGTGATGATAACTAAGCTAGCAAAAAAAAATCTCAACAGCATGATGCAAATCCCTAAGCTTGAAATCTAGGCAAAAAAATCATACTTCTGCTCTTAAAACCTGCAATAATACAACATGGTAAAATTATCCACTGAGCCACTCAGTGGTTCTTGCAATTTAAATTTAAGCCTCATGGGGACGCTCAAATTCACATAAAACTTCTGTAACATTATCTGTATATTTAGGATTTATAGATATATGGAAACTTGAAAAGACATCTGTTAGTTTGTTACAAGTATCTGAAGATGACTGGTGACAACTTATATGAAGCACCACATGTAATGTGCCTAATTTTGTGATGCCTAAAATTATTAATTTTCCATTTGCAGATAATGGAAAATTATTTATTTTTAGGTGTCCAAATACTTTAGCACATTACGAATAGTTCTTGTAAAAGAGCTTTAACATAGAAGTCTGAAATTAATTACATGTATAAACATTAAATGCAACATTGTATACTATCCTTTATTATGTACTATATGATTCATGCTACACAGGTTACACAAAAGCCATTCCCATACAGAAAGGTATTGTATTTCACTGTGCAAACACATCATTCCACACACATATGTTTACAGAACTGGACAAATATGTACAAGACAGATTCACATCATGAGCCCTACATTATCTATATATCAATACAAATTTTATATCTAAACACATAAGCAAAATTTCTGAAATTTTCCAATTTTAACTGCATGTAAAAATACCATTTA
The DNA here is from genome assembly GCA_963989385.1 of Ctena decussata. Lineage (NCBI taxonomy): Eukaryota > Metazoa > Mollusca > Bivalvia > Lucinida > Lucinidae > Ctena > Ctena decussata. The sequence continues at coordinate 87,822,107 of OZ022506.1, forward strand.
GTTTTCAATGTTTAAAGTTTGTTGTAGTCCTTGGTCAATGCTGATGGCCTCCAACTCACATTGGTCACTAATCATTGTTGCCCTCTGGCCACAACAAACATCAAACATCTCAAACACATAGTTGAGCCTTATATTTTTCATGAACATTTGATAAATGCTTCCATGTAAATCATTAAAATGTTGCAAAAAGGTAGTCTTATGATCCTGAGGCCAATGAAAGGCAACTTAGATTATGTGTCACCAGCATACTTAGTCAGAACAGTTGCACATTGTCTCAGAACATCCCCTTTCTGAACACCTGATCATGGAAATTTCTGTGCATGCTGGCCTACATTTTCCCTGCTGGCACACAACCTAAAGCCCTTTAACTTGGCCTCAGGCCCTGATATACTAACCTGTAAGATGACAAGGGCATTCTCCACTGATAGGTCATCAGAGGGCAGGCCCTCAGACTTCCAGATCAGCTGTTCACTCTCAGTACACATAAATCTTCTCAGTTCAAATGTCTGTATACCCATGGCCTCCCTCCAGTTGTGCATACAGGTCTGCCTTACATCCTCTGGGGCCTGGGACAGGTAGGCCACAAACCCTGCTGCCAACAGAGCTCTCTTAGGTAGTTCCCTCAGCTCTACTGTCAGCTCGCCTACCTGTAACAGAGAAAAATAATGAGTTACATCATCAATATATGCTGCTTAATGTATATGCAAACATGAAAAATCAAAACAAATCTGCTACTTTGATAAGTCTAGCTAAAGCCTGTATCTGTGTGTAGAGTCTTCAGGGTCCATAACAATGTCTGCAACAGTTAAAGCTTCAACTAGATTGTATGGAGCAGCATGCTAGTGTGAGCCTTCCATATTCACATAAACCTGGAAAGAGCCATAAGCACCATTTCTGCATGTCAGGGTGCAAAAAAAGATGAGCACTGTTTCACCTGCCGCTGCACCGCAGACAAACCCATCCCATCCACGCTCCTTGATAGTGGATGGATGGAGGATGAATGACTTGAGATTTTACATCCTTTTTAACAGTATTTCAGTCATATCAGGACAATGGGTGGGTGATAATGAAACGCTGTGTGCAATGGAACCCGTTTACGATTGAAAAGATACACGCCTACAACAGGGCTACAACCTGGGACCGCTAGATCAGCAGGCCAGCACTTAGCCTACTGAGCTAACAGGCTCTTATCTTGATAGTGGAAAACCTATTCATGGCTGCTGATGTACTAAAGCAAGCTTGATTCATTTGAATCCCTTTATCCTTTTTAGTCTAGCACTAACAAGCATATCATAGCTATTTGGTCTTTCCCTACCTGACTACTCCATCTCTGATACTCTCCATCCAATTTAGACACTAGAGTCTCCGCTGCCTGTATTGTCTCATTCTCCTTGTCCAGTTTGATCTTGAGTTCTGCAGCTTCCTTGGTCAGGGTCTCAAACCTGTGTCTCAGGCCTGCCACCTTCTGGTCAACCTCATCCAGGGCACGACTCAGTTTCTCCATTCGAGCTTCAGCTTTATGCAGATTCCTGAGGTTGAAAGTACAAGTACCATGCTAACAAGTGTATTCTAATGCAGACAAAGTACACTATACTAATTTTAGTCAATGATAGCTTCCCATATCATGGGTTTGTATAAGGTTTACTTAAAATGACATTCTATCTTAAAGACATTAAGCCTCTCTCAATACAGCAAGAAAATAGGTAGTTACACTGGGTCAACATACAACTATTTTCTCAATCTTTCTTATTTTTGCTGAAGTTCATTTAAAAAGCTTAACCAGAAAGCTTGTTATACTCAATAGGTTCTGAAAACGTAGATTTATAAAGATTACAATAATTTGATTTGTAAAATTGAAGACTGAAGAGCTGATTTAAGAAGCTTTTACCTCTGTAGATCAGCCTGTTCCTTTTCCAGTGGCTCAATCTTTTCCAGGACATATGAGTACTGTACATTGGCTTTCACCCATGCTGCTAGGGGTTCTGCTGCTACTGAGGCTCTTCTTGCAGCCTATAATACATATAAGACCATAGATGATGATGAATCAAAGCCTCATATAAGGAAGTACTGGTTAATACATTCGTAAGGTAAAGTAACAGAAATAATTTCATAACTGACACAACAAAAGCAACAAATTGGCATGTGCCCTAAGCAAAGTCTCAGATCAGCCTGGGCAGCTGCCCAGGCTGATCTGAGTCTTCACTGTGTGCTTCAAGGGAATCAACAGGTCTAACCTAGCTCCATGCAGACAACAAAGACTCTAATCAGACTAGGCAGATGCCCAGGCTGAACTCAGTCTTTGCTGGGCACACACGGCACTTTCTTTGTTTTCTCGCGTCATGGTTCAATTATGGTCTATTAGCCTGCTTATCTTGGACACTTTTTCTATCTCCAACTCTTGCACAACAGTATAACTTAATATTTAGATAGCAAGTTTACTATTACTAGTTTAGGACATTCCCCATCTTTCTAATGGACTTATCCATTTTTCAATGTGTTTTCAATGTATGGGTATGGCTATTACCCGTTCATTAAGAGATGCTTTAAAAACTATTTTCTGAATGTGCAGACTGCTGAGCCTACAGCGGTTGCTCACTCAAAGTGTCTGAAAATGGCTAATCCTCTGATTGCACTACCATGATGCTCACACTCATATGGTATGGCCTTCAGTTTGCACATATGGCAGTGAATATCAATTTCAAGTCTAAGCCATATATACTGTAGAACACTAACTATCTAAGTGTTTTACAATACCTTAGGGTCAAAGGACTCTCTGTTCTTCTTCAGTAGTTCTTCCACACTCTCTCTGATATCAGGAGAAATTTTCCTGGCATCGTATGTCTGGATCTCCTCTTTCACTCCTCGCTTTGCCAAGAAACTGTAACACACAGAAAGGATAGAATAGGATGTTTCATATTAATAGGGGAGATACAATTTCAACTGAAAACGGACAAAGTTGCTAGAATGAACTGGTCCAATAACAGAGGTCATATAATATGAGACTGTTACAAAGTTTAGCAATGACCATTATATACATCTGATCTAGACTTTTACTACATAGCAAGTCAACCTTTATGCCAGTACAATGCTTAAGTATGAGGGCAATTTGGGGATAGTTCTGTACCAAATTCTTTTTCTTCATAAAAACATAGGTTATGACTTATTAAAACTGAGTTCAAATTGACGAAAAAAAAAGCGGTTGCAAAATCGATGGCGTCATTATGTTAGGTTTGCCTGTGAATTTCAATAGTTTCAGGCCAAGTATTCAAGTGTCTACTATAATGCATTAATCAATTTATAAGAACTGTCTAATAAAATGTTTAATTACTAACTTAAAGGCAGAAATGTGATTCAGGGAACCATAAGTTGTTTTCTTTTTCTGTAAGGATTTTGCATTGGTCAGTTTTTGATTTGCACACACAGTGCTCCAGATAAGAAGGGGTAACAAAGATAATTTAGCGATAATTATCCACATTGATCCATAAAAACATATTTTGTGACCCATCATTACAACCGTCTCGTCGAGACGGTTCTAATGAGGGGTCACAAGATATGTTTTCATTGAGAAATAAGAAAATTTATCTTCAAACTATCCTCAATACCCCCTCTTATCTGGAGCTCTGTGCACACAACACAAATATTGGCTACTGTATATCACCACACATTTGCATGTTCTCACAAATGTGCCCGTACTTCAGTCTTCAACAAAGCTTAGTCTAAACAAAATCAACAATATAAGATAACATATATCCCACCCACTAATAAGTCCAATACAAAAGCAATGATGCCATTGCAATATCTCTGTAATGCTGTGAATGTATTATATACCTCCTCATACTGAAAAAAGTGAAATCAAGAATTCCCATCAACATGACAACAGCTGTCAGGATGTCATTGATCACTGGGGGTGGGGCCCTGAGAGCCCTCATCTCTGCCAGAGACTCTGACTTAATGTCGCCAACAGCTGACTTGGCAGCCTGCACAAGTGGCTCCACCTCTGCCAGCTCCATGTCAATAGTCTTCTTCCGTTTGTCCAGGAGGTCATTTTCTTTAGCTGCTTCATGTTTCAACATTTCTTTCTCATTCTTCTGTTCACTGGCACGCTTAAGAAAAAGAGGTTAAGCTATACAATGATAGATGCCCCTAAATTTGAGGGATTTTTGGCTTACTTCTACATAAAAAAAAAATGTCAGCAGGAATATCATTTGAATCACCTTAGTGAAATCATTTTAATACATGTATGCAACTCTTCCCCTTGCTGACTATGACAAATTTTTATGCAGAAATAAGAAAAAGTACCAGAACTTTCTCCTCAAAAACTTCTGGAGATGTATAGCTTGTAAGCCAGCAAACTAAGAATGTAGACGAGTTGAAACACCAAGCAGCTGAAGAGAATAAACTGTCACAAGGATGGTAGATACTGGAACGGCACTGGCCAAGGTACCCTCTTGTTCCAACCCGATGCAGTTTTACTCAATCTACCATCAGAAAATACCAATTTCAGTAAGCCCTCTTGGATAAACCAATATGATGTGGATGTCATCCTGAGAAACTGTCTCTCTGAAGTGGCTCTGTCTTGAGACTGCCAATACTGGCCCCGAGGTTATAAAACTTTTTTCATGCTCAACTCAGCTGAGCATGAAAAAATCAAAAATTACTGATAAGTACAGTTGTTTTCATGCTCAGTGTAGCTGAGTATGAAATTTTTTCTGCTTGTGCATATGAAAATGCCAACATAAGTTGGCATTTTCATATTTATCATCAGAGAAAATTTCATGCTCAGCTGAATTAAGCATGAAAAAAGTTTCATAACCTCGGGGCCTGGTTCTGGTAACCTGTAAAAGGCTAAAGGTTGGCCAATTCCTACTCTATTTACCTCCTCATGCTGACCCAGGATGTATCAAAAATTCCCATCAACCTCAGCACACCCTCTAGAATATCTCTGATCACCGGCGGTGGGGCTCTCAGTGATCTTATCTCGGACAAGGACTCTGTCTTGATGTTGCCAACAGCCGACTTGGCAGCCTGTACCAGGGGCTCAACCTCTGCCAGCTCCTTGTCAATGGCTCTCTTCCTCTTGTCTAGGAGTTTGTTTTCCTCAGCAGCCTGGTGTTTTAACACCTCCATCTCATTCTTCTGCTCACTGGCATTCTGGGTAATGGAAGACAAAATATCGAAAATTGTTTCCGAGCTGCAGCAAATTTTTGTACAGTATATAGATTGAAAAGAAGAAAATCAAAATATCTATATAGTTGCTTAAAAGTCCACACTCCTTGCTGTATTGATTTTTTTTTGACCATTTTTATAAACAGAGACCATTTTTGTGACTGTCTATAAGGTTCAAGATGTAGCCCTAATAATATGGGTCTACTCTTGCAGAAAACTCTTTCCTTTTCCAGGAGCAAATTTTTTCACTTAACTGTTAGCTTCCATTGAAAAAGGAAGGCCAAAAAGTAAATGAAAGTTTACCCATTTACTCCAAGTCTGAAAAATGTGTGGGGCATGAAACTGTGTTAACAATGACAATAAGTTAAAATTTTCCCTATTGAAGGTGTATGAATACATGCCATTTTTTACAAAGGGGAGTAACTTTTATAAATTCTTGCTTGTTTGCTTCTTTGCATGACAAAACCCTCACAAAAGGGGCCTACTCTTAAAAACAATTAGCTCCTACAGAAGCAAACTCTTGACACCCATTAAAAGGGAGACAATCAACAAAATGGTAGAGTTGCTTCCCCTAAAAGTACACCCATTCTCCCTTATAACACTTATAATGTGGGCTTTGATCAAATGCTAAAACTTAAATCTGGTGGACAATAACTTTTTTTTCTTAAATATTAACAGTATCCTATTAAACAGGACAAATTAAATAACAAACAAGATGAAGGCTAAATGATGAAATGAAATAAAAACAAAGTGTAGTCATTTTAAAATCTATTATTGTTGTGATCAACTTACCTGCATACTCTCTGTAATTTGTCCCAGGGCCTGATCAGCTTCACTCTGTTTCTCGGCCAACAGCTGGCTCTGCTCGGCAGCTTTTCTCTTCAGCTCATCCACCAACTGCTTTGCTTCATTCAGTTTGGACACACCAGCCTTGATAAAAATTAAATTATCACTGTCAAACAGGAAATTTGTGTAACAGATTATATCACAAAATAAATAAAGTTTTAACCAAGCTAAGAATTTGATCTGTTCATGCTATCATTTCTGATGCTGCAAAATTACTGTTTGTCTATTTTTAAGGTCATCATTGCATCTGCCAAAGGAGTGTGTGCTAAATAGAGCTAGACAAGAAAACTCAACAAAATATTAAGCTGCTGATGCTGACACAGAAAAATGACACCAATGGGTTGTTTCTGTTTGTTGCAGGAAAGACAAAAACTGAACTTTTGCGAGGGTCCATTGATGGAAAACTGCTCTACATACCATATATATGTACACAATACAAAACACAACTCAAAAGACTGGACACGGGTATCTCTATCTGCTGATAAAGTTGAAAATTTTCTTCACTCTTTTATTCAGTAGGATTTCATTCTACACTAGATCAACTAGACTTATTCTGCTGAAGTCTTGAATTTTCTTTATCATATGACGTCGCTGTTTAAGTGGATAATGTTGTGTCATAAAAGTTGTATGACCACATGTTTAATAACACTTTGGTGCATACATGTAAGGTCACTGACAATGTCCGTGTCAACACTGCATTTTGTTATTGACATACTGTTTATTTTAAGGCGTTAAAATCCCATTTTAAGTGGGTCATATGATAAACAGAATCTTACACTCGTGGTCATTTCATATGGAATTTATGAAACTAGCCAAAGGCTTGTTTCATAAATTTCAAATGAAATGACCACTCATGAAAGATCCTCTATTTTCTTTTGTGTTACCTGCAGATGTTGCTGTCTCAGCTCAATTCCCTTCTTTTTCTGACTGTACACCTGTTGATACGTATTCAAGAAGGCTATGTATCGTCTTGGTGTGGCACCAAGGTTAGACGTGATAGCCGACTCATGGACGTGAAGGAAACACTTGAGCAGCTCCTCCCCACCGGACAACTTTCTCTTGTGCTGTTTGGAGTCACCAATTGTGGCCCCTTCAATCTTCGGTGGTCTTGTCAACAGCATGAAGGGTACCTGAAAAAACACATATTCTTATGTCATTCATATTTTAACATCCTAACCTGAAATCTATAAGTAAGACATAAATACGAATATATGTGTTGCATTTTATTGTGAAAAAGCCCGTCAGCTGGATATGTCCCAACCAGCATGTGCATATGACTTGTGGCTGTCAGAAATGGAACTGTACAGGCCATGATCAGGTTGAACATATTGGTATGCTATAGTTTGGGCAAGTATGGTTGCATATGTTCAAAAAAGATTTTCTCATGACATCGCTCAGATAAGGTTGTAACTATTAACCTTTTTTTTTTCATGCATATTACATCCACAAGTATAAGTACTCTTGCCATTATGTCCAAAAATAGATTTTCTCATGACATCGCTCAGATATTATTGTAACTATTAACCTTTTTTGCATGCATATTACATCCACAAGTATAAGTACTCTTGCCATTCCCTATTTCATTACATCATGTAAGACAAAAAGGGTACAAATGGGTGTTAAATGCAAAAGGAGCAAATTCTTTCCTTTTGGAATTGACCGCTGGGTAGAAGGAAATATAAACTGTGCAATTGCTACCCCTCAAAGTGTACACAGACCCAGTCATCTTAAAAGGAAATTGACCATTTCAAATTCAAAGTCAGAAGAATCCATTCTGGAAAATGAGCAGACTGTAGTCAATACCTTGATCATACTGTCCCTACTCCAGCCCTCCATCCACTGTACAGCACATTCCTTGTAGAGGGCTGGGTTACTCTCACAATTCAGAATAAACTTATTGTTGGTACAGTCCATCACAAGAGCGATGTGGAGATTCATCTTGATTCCTGAAAATATTAGAGAAACCAATAACACCTAACTATTATGATTGTACAGTATTGTAACTGTATGTTTGAGACTTCACACAGTGAAACAATACAAACTTAGATCAATGCAAAGATGCAGTTTCACGGCCGCTTATCTCCGTCAGCACAACACCGTGTAGTGTATAGGAAAATGTGCAGGAGATTTCCGGTGGTTCTGCAGGCAATTCGAAAATAAAGGTCACGAAAGGTAGGTGTCTCGGTTTGAAAGGGATAAATTCTTTTCCAACGTAAAACAAAAGAAAAGGAAAATGTCATGCAACCCTTCAATCGTTTTTCTATGAATACGAGTCTTGATTGAAGCCAGATTCTCAGTTATACAACAGATTTCCATTTTTTCCCGGAGCGAGGTGGCCGTTTTGTTGACATGCAAACATTTCAAATTTGCATTCCTGAAGTCGCCGAGTACTTATGTTTTCATCTATCACCTGTATATTAAAGGTCTCTCATATAAGTACCAGTTACGAGCCTAAACAGAATTTGCTACCTTCCTTCAGACCAGATTATGAAAGTTGTTGTGGAATTCGTGATCCAGGAGATCGGTGGTGCTGAAAGCGATAGGTGGCGGTGCAGGAGATTGTTTAATGTTGTGCCACCAATGACCGTTTTTAACTGTTTTATAACGTAAATAATGAAGTAGCATGGCATGGTACAGATTCGCAGAGCTTTCAGATTCGTACACTTGGCCGTACAATGCCTCTGCTGCATTAAACATGCTAATTAAAATGAAAATAACGACTCCGGCAATCAGGGGATTGAATTATCAGTCAATCATTTGCACTGCAAAGCTTCTGTTAGAACTAAATGGTACGAAAGTAATGCTAGTTTGTCAGTTGGGTACTTACATTCGTCCCACTTTCTTTGTTTAATAACATTGTGCACACGGCCACCAATCCAGCTCATTCATCGCATATACCAATGGGGCAAAACTTTCTGTTCCTTATTTTTGAGACCAAAATTCGATAAAACAGGCAATGCTATGCGATGGGACATTCATTGGAATTTTGGACACAGGTATTGGTTTATAAAGAATTTTATGCTTGATCGTTTGAAATGCTTTGTAGCGGAGAAAAGGGCACTTTCGCCAACTTCAACGCAGATTCTCCTTTCAGTCTGTGATCCAGAGCATTACCTTTAAGGTATGTAGTAGGTCGAAATCAAGGTTATCGCATAGCATTGTCGGGTTCAAAAATGTGGCTACTAACAAGAAAAAAAAAACCAATTTTATTGAATTCAAGGTCCATCTCATTCATACTGCAAACAATGAGTGAGATAGACCTTAAATTCTATAAAAGCTTTAAATTTTCTTGTTAGTGAATCATTTTTGAAATCCGATAGTGCGATGTGATTACCTCGATTACGACCTACAACTTACCTTAAAGATAATGAAGTTGACGAAAGTGCCATTTTCCACACTTCAAAACATTTCAAACCGCCAAGTATAACATCGTTTATAAAACAACACCAGTATCCAAAAGTCCAATGGATTTCTCATCGCATAGCATTGCCGATATCTGATTTTAGTCTTAGAAAGAAGGAATAGAAAGGTTTGCCCCCATTGGTATATACGATGAATGAGCTGGATTGGTGGCCGTGTGCACAATGTAATTAAACAAAGAAAGTGGGACAAATGTAAGTACCCAACTGACAAACTAGCATTACTTTCGTACCATTTAGTTCTAACAGAAGCTTTGCAGTGCAAATGATTGACTGATAATTCAATCCCCTGATTGCTGGAGTCGTTATTTTCATTTTAATTAGCATGCTTAATGCAGCAGAGGCATTGTATAGCCAAGTGTACGAATCTGAAAGCTCTGCGAATCTGTACCATGCCATGCTACTACATTATTTACGTTATAAAACAGTTAAAAACGGTCATTGGTGACACAACATAAAACAATCTCCTGCACCGCCACCTATCGCCTTCAGCACCACCGATCTCCTGGATCACGAATTCCACAACAACTTTCATAATCTGGTCTGAAGGAAGGTAGCAAATTCTGTTTAGGCTCGTAACTGGTACTTATATGAGAGACCTTTAATATACAGGTGATAGATGAAAACATAAATACTCGGCGACTTCAGGAATGCAAATTTGAAATGTTTGCATGTCAACAAAACGGCCACCTCGCTCCGGGAATAAATGGAAATCTGTTGTATAGCTGAGAATCTGGCTTCAATCAAGACTCGTATTCATAGAAAAATGATTGAAGGGTTGCATGACATTTTCCTTTTATTTTGTTTTACGCTGGAAAAGAATATATCCCTCTTAACCCGAGACACCTACCTTTCGTGACCTTTATTTTCGAATTGCCTGCAGAACCACCGGAAATCTCCTGCACATTTTCCTATACACAACACGGTGTTGTGCTGACGGAGATAAGCGGCCGTGAGTTTCAGCAAAGGATAATTAAAGAAAACCTAAAACATAGAAGACAGTACCCATAAACAAAACTCTAAAAATACTATTTCAGAATTCATGTATAATGTAGTTTTGATACAGTTTCAAATGTTAAACGAAAAGAGTTGTGACTTGTATATGGACAAAGGTTCCATAGTTCCGAGCCACACCCAGAATGTCACTCGAAAGTTACCTGATAGTGTATAACAGGCCAATGCAATGACAAGTAAGCATGTGTAATAGTCACACAAACAAAACTGCAAGTGTTCAATGTCCGACAATAAGTCCATGATTTACCTTACAGTTAATGGAGGGATGCATACCTGTTTAAAATAGGCATTTGTATTTGGAACGGTGGATGATGTATGGTCAAAAGAAACGTGATGGGCACAACAGCAATTAAATTCTCCTCCTTGATGGAGCATAAATATTAAATTATCTGGCTTTTGGAAACCTTGAATGCAATTCATTTCCAACAGAACAAATACACTTGGCATTTATGATAATTGTCCAATACAAAAGACCTGTTATTATTTACAATCCTTTTTGCTAGATGTTGCCCATAAAATCTGAGTACCAGTTACATGTATACTTACTCTGAGCAAAGAAGTTGATGAGAGTTCCTCTAAAGCCTGCCTCTGAAGACATGTCCCTCAGTGGGGACAGTAGGGGCTCAAGTTCCTCAGGACTGTACAGCCCTGGGACCTCACCAGCTGAGAGGAGACTGTTGATCAACTCTAGGAACACAGGGTCCACAAAGTGGTGGTCCTCTAATAGCAGCACCACCTGTTCTCCTTCAATACCAGCTTGCTGCATCACCTACAAGAGACAGAAGAATATTCTAGAATGAATTGCTCAGCGTATAGTCATCAATCTTTGCTTACTGCAAAGGTACAGGTTTCACACAGCCTAGTGGCCATAGGGGTGGTTGGGGTTAGTGGCCTGCTATAGCTTGGGCACAGCACATGAAAGGAGGAGCCCATTCCTTTCCAATTGCTGCCTTGTCCTTCCCTGATTCCCAAAAAGTACTTCTTTACTGCTGAGTTGACTAAGAGAGTCACCCAATCTGAGATTCTAACCTGTAACCTTCTGCACCATAACCAAGCCACTCTAACCACTCAGCTACGGAGACTCTCTATCTTTGCTTATCACTGAGAAAATCCTGTATCTGATTTACAGGTTCAAATGTCCATTTGTTGACTGCTCCAGTCTATCTGCACCTTTGGTGGCACAAAATTACATTGCTACGGACCTTGTATCACTATAAATGATCAAAGATAACCTAAAAAAACTTTTGACGACATACTGAAACTGTAATTTTGCATTTTTGTTGAAAAAAAAAAAATTCATCAGGGTGAGACTGATAAAAGCTTTGAATTCAAGAAATGTTTCTTTTGGTATACTGTACCTGTCAACAAACAAATTTTGAGGCTTTCTACATGACCTTTAATAATTTATCCTGTGAACTATTTGTCAGTTTTATATACAGTATGGTTCATAATCTAGATAGCTAAATCTACAACTGACTGGACAGTATTATACTTTGTACTCACAGTTTTCAGGTCATTCTTGAAGTGTTTCAGACTGTACCCTCTGGAAATCTTTGGACTGAACAAGGTCATCTGGTGCATGTGAGCCACTAAGGTCACAGCAGTCCTACGGCCCACACCACTACGTCCTGCCAGTAACAGAGAGCCACCAGGTGTAGTCAGGACACGGTCCACACGAGCCATGTTGTCTAGAACCTCACGGAATATCAAGATGTCAAGATCTCGATTCTCACGCTCTGTAAAAATATAAACAAGACAGTCAGAAAACTAAAACTAGAACTATGCCTACGATACACAGTTGTTCCTTCCTCATGGCAAGTCAAGAAAGGTGTAAACTCTTACCACAGAACCACTTACCAAACCCATGACCTAACTTTTTTCTATTATGGATATGCATATAGACACAAGCATTTATTTCTAAACAATGATATTGGAAGAGTGTGTTTGAGCTATTCCAGGGTGCAGGTAAAAGTTTATCCCATCTCTAATCTGAAATGTCTCATTTAAGAAAATTTCATGTTTAGTAGCTTTACAATTGATCAGTAATTTGTGTACTAATACATGTACATTTCTTAATCACCACTAATCCAAACTGATACTCATAACAACCTACTATGGCTCTCAGATATATAATACATGTAATGTAGTTTACAGATTCTGAGCTTCAGGTATGTAGTACTTTGATAATGGCTCAGTTATTTCTCTCTCCCAGCAAACATCCCCTACCCAACCCCAACCCCAACCTCCCACTGTCCTTCACCCCAACACAGTATCTGAAGATGCTAGACCATGCATTCTAATTTTAAATCTCAACTGAAATTAAACTTACTGAATAGTCTGAGCCCTTTCTCTATGATGGATTTCAGGTCATCTTCATTCAGTTTTCCAAGCGGTTTCCCACTAGGGGGCATTGGGGCCCCAGCCCCTGCTGCTGCTGAGGAGTGGTGTCTTGCTCCCCATGTCACAAAGAACTCTCCTGCAAATTGAAAGACATGTGTTAGATAGAACATGATTTAATCCCCTTGTTTGCATAGCTAACCTACAAGCTTTAGCTAGTGTATTATTAACCATCTAGGTGGACAAATCATGCTTTATCTCACTTATAGCATGATACCCAGTGATGACCTTGCACATTATGGGGTATTTTATGCTACAGATCTGAGTATCTGGAGATTGTGCTAGAGGTAAAAGTAATGAATGGTAAAGCAGTTATAATTTCTTGTCCAAGTGTGTTTATCTGGTAGGAAAAAACGGTCTTGCTTAATATCACCAGATTATTAGATGCAGCTGATAAAGTAATACAGTTAACTCTCCATATCTCAAACTCCAAGTTAATCTTACACTACTGATATCTCAAAGTAAATTTTCCGGTCCAAGAAAATTTACTTTGAGTGATCAGTAGTTTGAAATAACAATTGAAATGTAAAGAAAAATAGCAAATGCATTAAAACTATATTCTTTGGTATAAAAGGGTACTTTGAGATATCAGTGTTTCACATAACAGGAGTGATTATACCTACGTCTCACATTCTTCTGGTGGCAGGCGAGCCAAAAATCAGCTTGTTAAGTCATTTCTTTACTATTTAAGATATGTCTATGTAAGGGATCACTGTGACCAACAACCTCCAAATAAACCCTTTTTTGTCCAGTGGGCTTGTACATCCTTATCGTTTGGATGAGTCCATTTCTAGTTTTATGGGTTTCTGGTGGATGATTTTATTTTATTATATTTCGGTTAGAAATTCCAGTAAGCAAACAGTGTAGAGCCTGATCAAATGCCATATTCTGCAGTGTCTGAACTGGATCTGCACTGTTAGCAAATGCTCTATACAAGGGGTTTCCCATCTTGAAAGAGGTATAGAAGCGGACTTTTCCATTTCTGACTTTGATCCAAGTCCACCTGTTCTATCAAATGTTCACTGAATAGTGGCAGAGCAGAACCTGTTCATACTGCACCTCTAGGAGCAGTCTGATCTGAGTCTACAGTGCTTTCTCAGGAATACTTGTCTGAATACTTAAAAGCTTTCTACAATACGAAACATATTAAATATCTTACTGTCCAGTTCATCAAAGATGTTGGCTGACCAGTCTCCTCTGAGAACATTCATGAGAATGTTATCAAACTTGTTGACTCCATCCTGACCCACCAATCTGTCTCGAAACAGCCTGCGGGCCTCATATGCCCAGATCTCAAGTAGATGATCACTGGAATTCTCCTTGGCCCCTGCCATGAGGTCATAGCGCAAGAAACTCAGGACCCATCTGGTCAGGTCTCGGGGTGTGAACAGGTAGTGACTGTAGTCATCCACTGTAAACCTTGACCTCAACTGTGAAAAAGTTAACAAACAAGCTGAGTCATGAAGAAACTTGTCTTAAGAAATAAGCAAACTGTCCAATTGCAAAGCAGCCTTCACACATCAGCACAAAGCAGAGCTATTGTCTGGGCAAACAACATATTTGTGCAGGCTGGTGTGAACGATGATTGCATTTGCTGACCTTAATACACATTTTCTCACAATATCAATTTCCTTAGCTCCACATGGTACTTTGGGAGAAATTATGGCAAAGTTACCTCTGAAATTACACATTCAAGTCCTTGGATACAAACAGTAGAGGGAACTGTCACTTTCAGTGAACTACAAACACTACATCACAAAAATTTTGTCATATTGTCACTGGTCAGTTGTAGCACAGTAAAGGTAGTGACCATTAACACAACTGAAATCTACCTACCTCTTCAAAGAGCTGAATCATGGAGCCAGCTAAGGCATGGATCTTTGAAACATTTCCCCAGACTGGATGCCTGGACAACTGTCTGTGTAGGATTGGCTTCAGGTAGGAACTGTATATTGCCTGCAGCTGCTCTCTGTCTGGGTAGCTGTGGACACAAGGGATGACATAATGAATTCACATTATAGGTACTGTGTCAGTGGAAATTGCTTTTTCTGTAAGAGTTTATGACATGAAATGCTGGCAGATTCAAAAATTCTCGCAAACTACTGACAGTCTACAGCACTATGATTGTCAAACAAGCGTCTCCTGAATTTCTTACTTCACCCTGCTATCTGGTTTAATATGACCAGTTGTGAAAATCTAAATTGTATAAAAGTATGTCTTCTGCCAAATAAAAGAACAAGAGGGCCATGAGGCCCTGAATCGCTCACCTGAGCAATTGGCAAGTTGTCTTTTTCTTATCATGTCTGAAATTGTCAAAATATGAGTCTTGGGTCAAAGAATGACCATGACCACTAAAATGTACTCCTAAATCTTCATGTACTCATTAAGACAACCATATATACCATTTTTAGGCCAAAATCTTCAAAACTTTCCATGAAATCTTATGTTCTAGCATTTTACCATATTTGACCATGCTGCAAAAAAGGTCAAGGTAAACCCAAGGTCATCATTTGAACAATCTTGGTGGTACGCTAGTACTCCATGCTACTTTCCAAGTTTCAAGGCCATAGGTGTATTGGTTCTGGAGAAGAAAAATATTCAAGATTTACACCATAAATGGTAATGGCGGCAATGTTGGTCATGTGACCTGGACCATTTGAACAAATTTTTATTCAATATAATAAACCCCTGGAGTCTCTATATGAAATGTGCTTACAATTGGCCCTTTGGGTTTTGAGGAAATGTTTGAAAATGTCAAAAAATGAGAGATCTGGATCAAAGGTCAAGAAATGACCTTGACCTCTTGTACTCATAATTCTTCAAGACCTCATTAAGACAACTGTTTATACCAATTTTTAGGCCAAAATCTTCACAACTTTCCATGAAATCGTATGTTCAAGCATTTTCCCATATTTGACCTTGCCGAAAAAAGGTCACGGTCAACCCAACGTCATAATTTGAACAACCTTTATAGTACTCAAATGCCCAATGCTACATACCAAGTCTCAAGGCCATATGTCAATTGGTTCTGGAGAAGAAGATTTTTAAAGGTTTTTACCATATATGGGCGTGGCGGCCACATTGGTCATGTGACCTGGACCTTTAAGGAATTTTTTCATTCCCTCAACCCCAGGAGGCTCTGTATGGAATTTGGTCACAACTGGCCCAGTGGTTTTTGAGGTGATTGTTTGAAATTGTCTAAATATGAGAGTTCTGGGTCACAGGTCAAAGAATGACCTTGACCTCTTGTACTCATAAATCGTCATGTACTCATTAAGATAACTGTATAGACCAATTTTTAGGCCAAAATCTTGAGAAATTTTCATGACCTCTAATGTTGTAGCATTTTGCCATATAAAAGCATAAGGAAGCAAATTTGACCTAACCGTAAAAAAGGTCCAGGTCAACCCAAGGACATAATTTGAACAATCTTGGTAGTACTCGCATACTCAATGCTACATACTAAGTTTCAAGGCCATCGGCCTATTGGTTCTGGAGAAGAAGATTTTTTTAGGTTTTTAGCATATATGGGCATGGCGGCCATGTTGGTCATGTGACCAAGACCGTTTGAATAATTTTTCGTTCCTAAGGGCCAAGAAGGCTCTATATGAAATTTCGTTACAATCGGCCCAGCCGTTTCAGAGGAGAAGTCGTTTGAAACTGTGGACGGACGACAACAGACAATTGAACAGAATAGAATGAAGCATGTCCATACTAAAAGCTCCCCCGGAGCCTTTGGCTCAGGTGAGCTAAAAATCAGTAAATTATGCTTCTAAAAGTGAGTGAGTGAACTCAGGTTTAACGTCCCACCAACAACAAGGTCACTGTCACCTTTGTAGGAGAGACATCGAAGATGTAAGGCATCTCTTCTTCTCATGTCCTATCTCCTATGAAATAGTCAAACTGATTGAAAACAAAATAAATAGTGTGTTAAACAAACACCTTCAAGTTACAATAGAATTAGAAAATCAGCATCTTATCATTGGGTTTTTTCACGAAAGTAAAAATATAAGAATTTTTATAAACTTCATTCTCCACATACTGAAATGGGAATTTTGGAAAATAAGGAATAAGATTAAGTTTGAAAATCAAAGGCTTTCAATAAGGCAGATAACCGAGATCATCGTTTCAAAAATAAAAGATGCAGTAAATTTTATTGAAAAAACTAAGCTTGTGAGGTATCATGTCAGTTGTATTAATAGGTGGAAAGAATTAGAGTAAAGACCTGGATAAGTAGGAAGTGAAAAATCATTACTATCATTAGCATTAATGCATTATGTTTATTGTTTCATCACACTTGTTTCTAGCTATCAATCCTTCTATCTTTCTTCCTGCTTATCATGAATGTACATACCCAAACATAAATGACCTTGAGTCAGTCTTCAGACCTTCTCCTGAATCAATGGCCTATGCATGGGTATTGCATCGGTCTCCTTAACTTCCTTCCAACAAATGATTAGCTTAATCATCTTTTAGTTATCTGGCTATTTACACATATATATATATATATATATATATATGAAACAATGTGGATCCAAGAGGCTAGTGTACTTTGGAAGTGACAGTAGGTAAGGGATAGACCCAATCACTGTGATTTTCCAAGTCTCTCAGCTTTATATATACGGGATAAACTTTAAAGAAATTTCTTGATAACCTAGTTGTAAATAAAATGTATGTTTTGAAAAAAAAATGTTAGCTTTGAATAAATTTGAAAATTGGATATCATCATCAACCCATTAATGCATCCTCTATCTGTCATATCATCTCATCCACCGGAGAAGCTTGCGAAAAAAAACAACAAAAAAAAAACAAACAAAAAAAACAAGGTCATATGGAGATGGGACCTCGGTTTAAAGTCTCATCCGAAAGAACAGAGAAGCGGGGGATCGATCTTGCCACCCCTGGATTGGTAGTCCGGAGTGTTATCCACCTCACTACAGCCGCTCCTATATGCTTCTAAAATGGCCCAACTGTAAATCTAAACAACAAGAGGGCCATGGTGGCCCTGAATCGCTCACCTGAGCATTAATCAGTTCACTGGCTCTGGTGAAGATTCATAAGAGTTTTTACCATACTAACATTTGACCTAGTTTTTGACCCGACATGACCCAGTTTCAAACTTGGCCTGGATATTGTAAGAATAAACATTCTGACACAGTTTCATTGAGATTGGATCAAAACTGTGCCCTCTGGAGCGTATACAAGGTCGTTCTTATATTTGACCTAGTGACCAAGTTTTTGACCCGACACGACCCAGTTTCAAACTTTACCTAGATTTCATTAAGATAAACATTCTGACAGAGTTTCATGAAGATTGGATCAAACTGTGCCCTCTAGGGTGTACACAAAGTTTTTCTAAGATTTGACCTTGAGCCGAAGTGACTCAGTTTCATAGGGGGCTTAGATATACGGACAATAAACATTTTGACATAGTTTCATGAAGATTGGATCAAAACTATGCCTTCTAGTGCTTACACAACGTTTTTCTAAGATTTGACCTAGTGACCTAGTTTTTACCTGACATGACCTACTTTCAAACTTGGCCGAGAGTTTATGAAGATAAACATTCTGACAAAGTTTCATAAAGATTAGATCAAAACTGTGTCCTCTAGAGCGTACACAAGGTTTTTCTATGATTTGACCTAGTGACCTAGTTTTTGACCAGACATGACCCAGTTTCAAACTTGTCCTACATATTATGAGGATAAACATTCTGACAAAGTTTCATGAACTTTGGATCAAAACTGTGCCTTCTAGAGCGTACACAAGGTTTTTCTAAGATTTGACCTAGTGACCTAGTTTTTGACCTGACATGACCCAGTTTCGAACTTGGCGTAGAGTTTATGGAGATAAACATTCTGACAATGTTTCATAAAGATTGGATCAAAACTGTGTCCTCTAGAGCGTACACAAGCTTTTTCTATGATTTGACCTAGTGACCTAGTTTTTGACCCGACGTGACCCAAGTTCGAGCTTGTTCTAGATATTATGAGGATAAACATTCTGACAAAGTTTCATGAACTTTGGATGAAAACTGTGCTTTCTAGAGCGTACACAAGGTTTTTCTAAGATTTGACCTAGTGACCAAGTTCTTGACCCGACATGACCCAGTTTCAAACTTATCCTACATATTATAAAGATAAACATTCTGACAAAGTTTCATGAACTTTGGATCAAAACTGTGTCCTCTAGAGCGTACACAAGGTTTTTCTATGATTTGACCTAGTGACCTTGTTTTTGACCCGACATGACCTACTTTCAAACTTGGCCGAGAGTTTATGAAAGTGAAGATTCTGACAAAGTTTCATAAAGATTAGATCAAAACTGTGTCCTCTAGAGCATACACAAGGTTTTTTTTATGATTTGACCTAGTGACCTAGTTTTTGACCCGACATGACCCAGTTTCAAACTTGTCCTACATATTATGAGGATAAACATTCTGACAAAGTTTCATGAACTTTGGATCAAAACTGTGCCTTCTAGAGCGTACACAAGGCTTTTCTAAGATTTGACATAGTGACCTTGTTTTTGACCCAACAAAACCCAGTTTCGAACTTGGCCTAGAGTTTATAGAGATAAACATTCTGACAATGTTTCATAAAGATTGGATCAAAACTGTGTCCTCTAGAGCATACACAAGGTTTTTTCTATGATTTGGCCTAGTGACCTAGTTTTTGACCCGACGTGACCCAGTTTCAAACTTTTCCTAGATATTATAAGGATAAACTTTCTGATTAAGTTTCATGAACTTTGGATCAAAACTGTGCCTTCTAGAGCGTACACAAGGTTTTTCTAAGATTTGACCTAGTGACCTAGTTTTTGACCCGACATGACCCAGTTTCGAACTTGGCGTAGAGTTTATGGAGATAAACATTCTGACAAAGTTTCAAAAAGATTGGATCAAAACTGTGTCCTCTAGAGCGTACAAAAGGTTTTTTCTATGATTTGGCCTAGTGACCTAGTTTTTGACCCGACATGACCCAGTTTCAAACTTTTCCTAGATATTATAAGGATAAACTTTCTGATTAAGTTTCATGAACTTTGGATCAAAACTGTGCCTTCTAGAGCGTACACAAGGTTTTTCTAAGATTTGACCTAGTGACCTAGTTTTTGACCCGACATGACCCAGTTTCGAACTTGGCGTAGAGTTTATGGAGATAAACATTCTGACAAAGTTTCAAAAAGATTGGATCAAAACTGTGTCCTCTAGAGCGTACAAAAGGTTTTTCTAAGATTTGACCTAGTGACCTAGTTTTAGACCCGACATGACCCAATTTCGAACTTGTCCTAGATACTATGAGGATAAACATTCTGACAAAGTTTCATGAACTTTGGATGAAAACTGTGCCCTCTAGAGCGTACACAGCGTTTTTCTAAGATTTGACCTAGTGACCTAATTTTTGACCCGACATGACCCAGTTTCAAACTTGGCCTAGATTTTATGGAGATAAACATTCTGACAAAGTTTCATAAAGATTGAATCAAAACTGTGTCCTCTAGAGCGTACACAAGGTTTTTCTATGATTTGACCTAGTGACCTAGTTTTAGACCTGACGTGACCCAGTTACGAACTTGTCCTAAATACTATAAGGATAAACATTCTGACAAAGTTTCATGCACTTTGGATGAAAACTGTGCCCTCTAGAGCGTACACAAGGTTTTTCTAAGATTTGACCTAGTGACCTAGTTTTATACCCGACATGACCCAGTTTCAAACTTGGCCTAGATTTTATAAAGATTAACATTCTGACAAAGTTTCATAAAGTTTGGATCGAAACTGTGCCCGCTAGAGTGTACACAAGCAAAAGTTGACGGACGTCCACACGTACGACGGACATCACGGTATCCCAAAAGCTCACCCTGAGCACTTTGTGCTCAGGTGAGCTAACAAAAGGTATTCATACCCAGAGAACTACATAATCAATTTCACAAAAGTCATAAACTTACCCAATGCAGCAGATTCTAACAACAGAGGTGAATCGTGGTGTCAGTTTATGACGTCCCAAGGAGGTGCCAGCATTCATACTAGCCACAATCTGAACACCTTCCAGTCCAACCCACTCCAGGTTGGCATCATAGAATCCGTTGTAGGTCACAACCTAGAATTAACAAGTTGCAGGAATAACTTGTAATCTTGTAATGCTGTTGTGGTTACAAGAAATTCCAATGACATGCTTTTATTATTCCATAAAACATAAAAGAGTCTTCCTTTATCATATTTACTAGTTTACAGGAAGGTTTTTTTCCTTTCCAAACAATCACAAAAACACAAGATGGATGTAGATGTTTTGTATTTAGGGCATTGTCTTGGAAGAGAAATATATCATCTTAAAGTGAAATTATATGACTTAATTACATGTTTGGGGACATTTCACAGAGGAAACCTGCCCCTATCTTAAAGGTGAGTAAATATGATAAAATAATAACACCTAGGAATAATGTGCTGCTGTTGACTTTTCTTTCCAACACCTATGTATGTTACCAACCTGCTGTAAGAAAGCAATGAGCTGACAGGTTCCCCACTTGTCAGGCTTGGGTAAGTTGATATCCTTGAGATAGAGTACCAGTCTCTCACAGTCCTTAGGCCTGTACACCCTCCCGGTGTTGGTGTTCAGTACCATACAGGTCTGACTCAGCTTCTGTAGCACGTGGGTGGGGTTAGTCTGGGCACTGCAGTGGACTACAGCCACCTGGGTGGATCTCAGCTGCTCAAAACAGTGCTTCATCATCATCCTACAATTCAAGTTGAAAATAAATTATTCATGATTCAGTAACTGTTATAAATGTTCACACTGTATTAATGTATGCAATTATTCAGGCACTTGTCCAAAACTTGTAAAATAGATTTTTATTTTCATGAATGAGAATACAACTGCAATATCATGTAGCTATTTCTAGCAATACAATCTGTATCTTTTTCTGAAGACATTTTCAACTTTTCAGTTCAATGAATATTTCCTTAATCATGCTGTTTCTGTAGAGTAACCCTGAGTATTAATAACCTGTCTACCATAGACTGCTTATAACAGAACTATTCATATGTATCAGACCTACCCTTTTCCACACCCCTCGGGTCCCACCAATATGAACGGCTGTTTGTTGTCAGCAGCTAGCCAGGGAGAGAAGAAGTCCATACCACGCTGGACATCTGAGGTTCTGATCACTGGCAGGGATGTATTGTTGTTGAAGTGCTCTGGAGTGATGTCAACTGCTTGCTGGAAACAAAAGAAAAATGTAAACTAATTACTTCCATGTTCCTGTATTAATTACCACCTGAAGAGATTAAAGTTGACTGCATAATGGTCAGCTTTGCTAAATGTTTTGTAAAATGTAGATAGAACTTTCTTTATCAAGTCCTTCTACTGCTTAATTTAATACCTATATTCCACTCTCAAAACATTAAATGAGCCATTACGAAAGAAAATGGCAAGGTAAATAGGTACACTTTCAGGGGGAGCAACTTAGCCATTTTTTAAATTTTGCCTCCCTTCTCAATAGGAGTAAACTCCAAAACTCCATTTTGGAAGGGTTTTGCCTTCCAGGAAAGCAAACAGTAGTCACAAAAGTTGTTTCCCTTTGTAAGAATGGTGGCAAAACATAGGTATGTGCCCATATGTCTTGAAGTTTGCACAAACATTAAATGAGTGTATTTTCCTCTACTTCACACCACTATTCTGCTGGCAGTAGTCTGGTAGTCACTTGGTGCTGTGTTGCTTCTTGGTACTAAACACTAGGTGCTTTTACACTTGTTAGGTTTTTAATTCACATGCAACAATCAAGGTTACTTACATTCAAGTTTACTCTTAATTGGGTTTATTAATTTACAAATCCTAGTGTTTCTCAAATATAATTTAATGTAGCATTAACTATTTCAGCCTCCTTTGACATGCTGACATTTCCTGTAATGACCTTAATATTTTTTCAGTTTAGTTTAAACATATTTTTTCCCCAAACTCTTTATCAGCTTTTGAGTTTGTTTCTTTTTCTGATATAAAACTAGGCTGAACATTTCATCATATAGGTCTATATCTGGTAAACAGAAATATGAGGACTGTTCCCTATATAAACTTTGAAATGAATGATGTCTTGAAATTCTCAATTATTGTAAATACTCAGAAACTGTCATCTGACCTTTGACTATAATTTATAATGTCAGTGAGATTAAAAGTCTGTAGACATGTCTAAATCTAGATATAAACAGTTTATGACATATATTCTAGCAACATATATCACTAATGTAACTAAAATGTAACTTGGTTACATATTTCAAAATTGTACAATAAAAACATTATATATTTATCTACAGTAGTATATCTAGCAGGCAATTATTAAATACTCGTATATAGCTCCCTCTAGTCTATAATTTGTTTGATACCTCAACAGGGCATACTTTGTGACCCCCAAGTAATACATTCTGGACCTTGGATTACCCATTTTTCTCATGTTACTGTGACATGGTTGGGTCTAGATTAGACAGACTTATAACATAACAAGAAAACAAGTATCAACCAATGCAAAGTTCCTGCAGCACCAGTTAAATGACAGTGAAAGATATAGAAAAGTGTCCCACACTTCAATAAGATACCATATTTATTAAGTTACAAAACAGATCACTTTCCCTTCCTAAACAATCCAAAATCTTAAGGTGGATTTAAACGGTGACACATGTTGCACAACATGTGTCATGCACCAATTTAGGTTATGTTTGGATGATTAGACATGTTGTATGCAACAGATTTGTGTACAGAGCTCTAGATAAGAGGGAGTATTTGGCGATAATAAGGGATAAATTTTGTTATTTCTGCATAAAAACATATGTTGTGACCCTCATCTGAACCGTCTCGATGAGACGGTTCAGATGAGGGGTCACAACATATGGTTTCAGTAAGAAATAAAGAAAATTATCCCTCAATTATCATCAAATACCCCTCTTATCTAGAGCTCTGAATGAAACATGTTTTTGGAGTGTTACATGGTGACACATGTTGTATGACACTTGCAACCTGTCTCACCGTGTAAACCCACCTTAAATCCATCTGATAAGCAGATCTAGATTTTTGGGATTGATTTGGATCGTCTTAAAACCAAACATAAGTGCCGTATGAAGTGCAAACTTTGAAGACTCATATCAGCCGCACAGCTGCACAATCTGATGAGTCAATGTCCAAATCAATAATCAAACAGAGTTCTAGATAAGAGGGCGTATTTGGTGGTAATTAGGGATAATTTTTGTTAATTCTGCATAAAAACATATGTTGTGACCCCTCATCTGAACCGTCTCGACGAGACGGTTCAGATGAGGGGTCACAACATATGGTTTCGATGAGAAATAAGAAAAATTATCCTTAATTATCATCAAATACGCCCTCTTATCTAGAGCTCTAATCAAGGTACCCAGATGAACATAGTGCAAACCAATGACCAGAGCTCCAGATAAGAAGGAGTACTGACGATAATTCAAAGATAATTTTCCTTATTTCTCAATGAAAACATATGTTGTGACCCCTCATTAGAACCGTCTCGATGAGACGGTTCTAATGATGGGTCAAAAAATATGTTTTTACTGAGAAATATTAATAATTATCCCTTAATTATCTTTGTTACCCCTTCTTATCTGGAGCACTGAATGACCCCAACCAGGTTGTACTGAAGTGCTGAATGATCAAGATTATGGCTGTTTGACGATCATGTCTTACCAGATATTTTCTTCTGGCATGGGTAAAACAATTTCCTAGCAAAGGGTGTGAAAAATTTTCCTCTTGTAATGGGATCAACAAAGGCAGTCTGTCAGTGTTTTGAAAATTCTAATAACAGCACTTACAGCTTTGCTTTATATGAGCCGCGACACGATAAAATCAATAATGTGGTTGCGCGCCCAGCGCAGACTCAGATCAGCCTGGGCATCCGCCCAGTCTGATCAGAGCCTTCGCTGTCCGCATGGAGGTAGCTTAGGCCCTTAGCTACCATTTGAGCACTTAACGAAGAGTCTGATCAAACTTGGCAGATCTCCAGGCTGATTTGAGTCTGCGCTCGGCGCACAACCACATTGTTGGTTTTGTCATGTCGCGGCTCATATCATGTTTACTTGATAATTTCATGTGACTGATACATTCTGTGGCTGTGTTTATGTTTGATGAGACAGAAGTTAGTAAGTTTGAAGTTAACCCTAAAAGTTCACACACTTGTTATTTTTTCTTTATGATATACCTATCAATGATACACCCTTTGAACTGCCTGTTTTCTGGCCATCTGATACAGAATGCCGTATCAAACTGACGTTTTCTGAATCCGTATCACTATCCTTTAAAACGAGGCTATGTCTGAGTCGCAGCTTCAGGCGAGTCATTTTTAGAGTGCATCATAGAAATGTGAACCAGAGAAACAAGACTAGTGACGTAACATCAACAAACACATAGAAAATGGCGCGCCTCGTTAGCTCAGTAGGTAGCGTTTGTCTCACGACTAGCAACATACCTCTGCAGTGCATCCGGGTTGATGCATTGAGTCTGGTAAGTATAAATAGCTGGCTCTAAGGTATATAATAAACAAATTATTATAATAGTAACTTGATCTGGCGTACTGTATCACGTCTTCTTGATGAGCTCATACCATCGGATCACCCTCGACGCAAGCGTCTCGGGTGATCCGATGGTATGAGCTCATCAACTTGACGTGATACAGTATGCCAGATCAAGTTACTATTATAATAATGTGTATCTATTATTTCTCTATAAAACATGCTGGAGGTATGCTGACCATGAAATTATTTAACTATAGTACTTATTTTGATGTTTTTTTGTTTTGTTTTTTAATGAACTACAGTTCCCAATACGTTGTATCTGAGTTAGTCAAACATCTGCCAAAAATGTCAGTGAATATAGCTATTCAACAGTCTGACTGCATTTAGAGGAAAATTTTTCACAGACAACTGCAATATGCTTCTAAATGAGCCTAGAAATACAATTTTTAAACTACAAAACTAAACTAAAATAAACATCAAAAGAAAAAGTGCAATAAGCCTACCCCATTAACATAACACATAATCTGAAAATAGACAGTGAGTTACAACATCTAAAATGAGCCAGAACATGAACCTTTTCATATCTAAATCCCAATACCTAACGTCACCAATGGGAGTTTAATAAACTAGTTTCTACAAAAAAAAGTGGAAGAATTCCCCTTTAATAATTCAAAACTGATGTTTACAATTTTAAAATGTTAGGGTATGCATTAATCTGTTTCCAGCTCCCACAACATACTTCAGCTCAGTTGGTTTCTGACTGTACAATATTCCATGCAATAAGCAAACTCTACAAATGCATACTCTGACATATAGCAATACCAAAGCAAAGATCAGAAATAAAGCAGAGTCACAACAATGCAAAATAAGGGAAATCAAGGGGAAGTACATTTTTGCATAAATGTGTTTGTATGAATATTTCAGAAGACAACACATCATCCCACTAAATGAGATGGCTGGCTGGATGACTTATGATTTTACATCATTTTCAACGTATTTTAGTCACATCAGGACAAAAGGAGGATGATAATGAAAGGTTGTGGGAAGTAACATTCATAAAGAATTCTGCCTCCAGTTGATATTGAACCCTGGACTGCTAAATCAGC
The DNA here is from genome assembly GCA_963989385.1 of Ctena decussata. Classification (NCBI taxonomy): domain Eukaryota; kingdom Metazoa; phylum Mollusca; class Bivalvia; order Lucinida; family Lucinidae; genus Ctena; species Ctena decussata. Next base: position 87,848,575 of record OZ022506.1, read on the forward strand.
AGACCAGTGCTTAATCTACCGAGCTCTACAGATTCCTGTCTGAGCTCTACAGACTCCTGCTTAACAAAATTGGGACTTAATGATAACTTGCTCTACACAACAGCAATTTGAAGCAGTTACTTAAAGCTCCAGTAAGTCAAAAATATCCAATAAGTCAAAAATATCATAGTTAAAAACTATTTTTTTGTCATATTTCTCTCCAAAACTAATCCACATAGCCTAGACTGCAAAATCTCACAATATGTATACATGCAAGTGGAAAAATAATACATCAAGTTTTCCCCACAAAACTGATTTAAAGTAAAGCACATTATTTTACCTCCATGCTGTAAGTCTGAAGCCTTCCCATGTCTTCATCATAGTAGGTGTCCAGGGGACGGCGGGAATCCGGGGGCATCTCCTGGGTCATGTGGAACACCTGAAAATGGTACAATTATGATAGGGAAATAAGGACTTGGTAACTACATGTATGATATAAAATAGATCATATGCTATTGTCATTTGTCGATAAATCAAATGTTTATGATTGTAAATTGCATTTTAAGGTAATGCATAAGCAAAGTCACGACAACCAATTTTTATAATAAAACCAACAATTTACCTCCCTAAATGACAATTTTAAAAACAACTTGTCCCAATCTAATGCATTTTTTTCAGTTTCAAATTGTACAATTTTGCACCCTTTATAGCAACCGTAAAACAAGACATTGGCTAAGGAAAAGTGACATTTTGTCATGAAATCTAACTTCTGACAGTATATCACAGGATACACTGATGCAAATTTTTCATGTTATCTCGTTGAATGTCATATATTTGAAAGTGCACTAGAATATTACATTCCTTGCCCCAATAATTATATCACTGCAATTTACATGTACTTTTGTTTGCTGATTTAGACAGTTGCAAATCTAAGGGGAAACATGTACAATGCAATACTTCCACATGCAAATATTTTCAAATGGGGTACTGTCTAATTGATTTCCAATATCAATGATATTAAAACTCAAAGTACCGAAAAAGAAAATACTTGAATTTGCAAACTTGAATATCCAGAGCCACCTCATCTGGATCTTCACTGTTTGCCCTCTATTCTTTGAATTCTCAATATGATGCAGCTTTAGTGAAGCCTGTTTGAAGTTTGCAGATGTAAATTTTTGTGTCCGCTTTTTTGGGGCAATTTAAGGGTTACAATACTTACCTCCTTAGCAAAGTTCTCTCTGGATCCCTCATTGAGATTTCCTCCCAGTCCCCTGATAAGACACATGGCAAAGTGGGCCTTGTTCTTCACATGACTCAGGTGGGATAAACCATTCAACACCACCCCCACCAGGCTAGTCTCCACCACCAGGTCATTCTGAAATTATAAAATAGTGTTTTTACATCTGAGATATTGCCATTAAAACTAAAATTACCATACCTGATCTTTTGGCAGACTGTGCGTTTAACTTTTTTAAAATGGCAGAAAATACCTGTTGTAAACTTGCAAATTCCCAACAATTATTAAATTTGAATAAACAAAGTTAATGGTTACAGCATCAGAGAAAACCTGCTTATAGACAGATAGAGAACTTTTACAAACAAGCAAAAAGACAAAATTAAACAAGCAAATTCGGTGAATTTATATCCCCCGCCGAAGTTGCCCTGATTTGTTTATTAATTATGTTGTTTTTTTATTAAGTTTCATATAATTTTGTTCACTGGGCTGAAAGAAATATTACTCTTGCATAAGTGAGGCATAAGCTGAAGCTTTCTTAAACACTTGCCTCAACATCTCTGCACTATGATGATACATTTTTAATTCAGTTTCAAGATATTCTGTGCAGTCCAATATCTGAGTTATGGCTAATTTGTGGATTTTAAATCAATTCAAGGGCATTAAATCATGCACTACTAATGCGATTATGATCAAACTTAATGTTCACTGCTATGTCAAGACAATACATAAATATTTCAAGTTTCATGAAATTCCATTCATTGGTTACTAAGTTATGACTCAATTTGTTGATTTTTTCCAAGTCAAGGGCAATAACTCATTGCTAACTAAAGCAATTTGGACAGAACGTAAGATGCACCAATGTGTTACAGTGATACATATTTAGTAAAAGTTTCATAGAATTCTATTGATTGATTGCTTAGTTATAGCTAAATTTGTCAATTTTAAATTGATTCAAGGGCAATAACTCATGTACTTCTGACGCAATTGTGATGAAACTTTAAGTGCATAACCGCCTTATGGTGATACATATTAAGTTTAAGTTTCATGAAGTTTCGATAATTGGTTACTTAGTTATGGCTTATTTTATTGATCTTAATGATCTTAAGTCAATTCAAGGGCAATAACTCATGCACTACTTCAACCAGTGTAATGAAATTTGACATGCAACAGGGGGTTATAGTGATATAAATTTATTTTAAGTTTCATGAAATTCCGTCTAGTGGTTACTTAGTTATGGCTCATTTTGTTGATTTTAAAACAATTCAAGGGCAATAACTCCTGCATAACTGAAGCCAGTCTGATGAAACTTGACGTGCATCAGCGGGTTATAGTAATATATATTTATTTTAAGTTTCATGAAATTCCGTTCAGTGGTTACTTAGTTATGACTCCGGACGGAAAGACGGACGGACGGAAGGATGGACGGACAGACGGACGGACGGACATGGAGAAACCTATATCCCTCCGCCTTCGGCGGGGGATAACCAGTAAAATTCTGTGCACTATAATCATATGTCTTAGAAATGCACATGTTGTGCACTTATCGGGGCATGCTAAGTAAGTTGAATACAGTATGCTATTCCATATTCTGTCAAAAGAACAAGTTTTAATCAAGCTGCTTCCTGTTTGCTCTGTGCATTTGCACAATAATGTAAAACTGGGTATATAAAATAGCAAAAGCCTGACCAAATTACTACCATTCAGTATTTGTATTCCTTACATAAGATGTAACACTATTGTTTCGGCATATCACAAGAACATGAAGATGTTTAAGGCTGTTTACATAGAACTAAAGACTGCATAATCCACTTTTTCTATTGTTCTTTAAGCTGCAACTTTCTTATTTAGAAATGCATGCCTGTTCTATGCACAATGCAGCAGACTCATGCATTAAGATGCACCTCCATCTTTGACAAAAGGAAACACTTAAGGGCTTCCTCTTTGCTTCAAAAGACACGGAAACCATTCCAAAAAGGGTCTACTTTCAGAACAAAGAATTTGCTCCAAGAGGAGCAAATCCTTTCTTTTAGGAAATGACTGTGATAGAAAAGGGAAGGGAAAAATAATAGAGTTGCTCCCCATGGAAGTGCACACATTCACTTTAAGATTACTTATACAAATATATTAGTACACATAACAATCCTGCAAATATCAGGTAATTTGTAGCGTAGCATATTACCGATGTCTAAATAAATAAAAGGCTGAAAAAGCTATAGAAACAAAAGTTCCTGCAACCCAGAAATGTTCAAAATCCTAAACATTCATACAATTGAAAACAGCTAAAAAAACAAGGTCTTGCATGAAAACATGTACAAGTTAGAATGCCATAGCCAGACCCTCCGAAATATTTATCAGGGCCATCCCAATTTGCTGTATTCTTTCTGTCTACTAAATACAGGTAGGATTTTGAACATGCTGATTTTAAGGGGCTGCGCTGTCCATTTTGTGCATTTCCCACACTGTCATATTCACTTACATGACCACAGGTAAAGGTCTCCCATAGCCTAGCAACCATACAGGCAGTGGGGTTTGGATGCCCACTGTAGCATGAGCAAAGCATATGACAGGCGGAGGAGTGATTGCAATATCTGAAATATCTGTTGCACTACAATGGCTCCCATAAAAATAACCTTTACCAAAACAGAAAAACAAATGCTGTTTCATAAGATTTAGGCTAGATCCTAAAAAGTCTGCTTTTATACAACCTTTCCATTTTTCTGGCTGACATTTGAAAATATCTGTAAGAAAACAATATCAGCTACAGTTTCAGTTCACTGAAAAGAAAGTTCTGCCTTGCTGTCTGAAAACAAAATACTTTTTGCCAACAATAATATTAATTAAGAGTAAAGAGCTATTTGTGCTTTCATTCCAGTCCTTTTGCCAATTTCATGGTTCTTCTCCAGTAAACACCCCAAATCACTCTTATCTATGAAAAAGTGGCCAAAATCCAAAATTAGGTATCTCTTAACCCATTCCATTCAGGATACCCCTTTAGGGCTATCTGGGCTAACAGTTTGGATCCAGATCAGGCCCCACAAACCTGGGGCCTGATCTGAGATCCAGACTGTTTGCTGCCTAGACATCATTTCTACAAGAGTTAGTTAGACCAATGTTGTCAAAATATTTCTTGATTTTTGATGCACACGACAATTTAAGCAGACGACCAAAAATACCCACAATGCAATGGGTTAATTGCATAAATTTTGCCTCAAGAATGCATTATAGGCCTTGTGAACTGCAACGCTCCTGCAGGCAGTTTATCAGAACAAATACTGTATACTGCTTCTAATATATGGACAACAAACTGAAAGTGCAGTATTATTTTTTAACTTCTAAGCTGCAGTCTAGCTGTACAGCATATATATATATATGCAAGCAGCTATAAGATCATAAATTTTAATGCAGGTAATGCAAACAAAAGAAATATGAGCCTTAACCCTAGAAAAGGTCTTTGGTTAGTGCAAACAGTTACATCTCAGATCAGACTGTGCTGCACAGTGTTAGTCTTCCATCTGCATTGACAGATTACATATTCTGAAGAAATTATGTCAACACAGAATCTAACTAGAATACTCTATGTACAGGCTGGTCTGAGTTTTTGTTGCTTATACATGTCATATACACATTTTTTGTCATGGTATAACTCAATCTTTGTTTTTGGAAATTAGAGTAAACAGAACAAGAATGCAGCAGAATAAGTTGTCTTGCCTGTCTGTTTTACAAAATAGAGGTAAACGCGAAAAAACAGACAAAGGTTTTTGCACCGATACCAACACTGGAAAAATAATACATATGTGTTACTTCTGCTGGTTGCAGGAAGGACAAAATCTCTTCATAGGAGAGAGTTAACAAAAAACCAAGCAGACAGAAATGCACCACCAACACACAGAGTATAATTCTGTCAAAATTCAGCAGCAACAAATATATATGGAGGATACTGCAGTGAAGTACATTTATCAGCTGAATGTCATCTAAGGGACTTTACAATCAAATTACAGTTAAGTCTCTTTATCTCAAGCACTAATATCTCAAAGTACCCTCTTATATTTAGGAATACAGTTTGTACATTTTATCCTTGTTTTCTTTAAATTTCAACTCCTGTTATCTCTAGCAATTGGTATCTCAAAGTAAATTTTCTGGGACCAGATAATTTACTTGAGACATCAGCAGAAACAGACTTCCACTCTGAACAATTTTGGTAGAAGACAGCTAGTATATGGACCATTATACTGAAGCTTCATCAACTCTGCATAAGTGCTTTCATAGGACATGTGGGTGGAAAAAGTAAAGGATGGCCCTCAGATGATGGATAAATGAAGGTGGTTCAACCACAATAGCTCATGATGTGTTTTCATGTGAGCTAAAGGAACAAAAAATGCAGAGAAAAAAACTATAGATGTCCAATATCGTTCAACTATAGTTCACACATAGTCAAAATAGACAGAAGAAAGAGTAACAGTCAATGTTATCTGCAGATACTGAAGAATTTCTCAAGATACGTAAGCATAGAAAGCAGTTAAATATTCAGCTTGGCAATTCATGAAAAATATAAAGTAATTTCACACTATAACTCACGGTTGTGCCTTTGCTCTAAATTATCAAATATGATATAAAATTTATTTCTTACAAGTGCAAAAATAAACAGACCATGTCATTCTCTTTTTCCCAATACAGGTTTCTTAAGGTCTGGGTACACCACCACATTATTCTGCCATTGTTACAAAGAGGAATGACTTTTGTGACTTTGTTTGCTCTCTGGAGGACAAAGCCTTATAAAATGGGGTCTACTCTTAAGGATAAAAAATTGCTCCACTTTCCTTTAAGCCATGAAGTATACCTATTCACCATAAAAGCAGAGTCAAAATTTTGACTGTGCTACTTGAAAACCTCCATAAGCATGAGTTTTGAAAATGAATATTTCCTTGTTTTCTATAAAACCATGTATATTGGGGCCCCTTATTATGACAGCCTCACTGAGGTAATCCTACTGAGGAACAATGTATGATGTTTTCATGGTATAAAAACAGAATTGTCCCAAACTATCATTTAAGCCCATCTTTAGCCATTATTTTTGGCACTAAGATTACACGACAAGTTACAAGTTATATAATTATATACCTTCTGTTAAAGGTAAACTATTATATGTAGTTATTGTATGTATATGTAAATATAAAATATATATGTTTACATATAATATTTATAAACTGTATTATGTAAATAACTATCATGCATTTAGTCAACTTTTACATGCATACTGATTTAATCTGGCAAAATTAATATACATACATCAAACAATCATTACTGAGAGTTACGGTCTAACATTATATACTCTATGTATAATGCAGTATTGTATGTTTCTATGTTTTCTAACATATTATTTATACCATGCATTAGCAAATTACAGCACAGCTTAATTATCATTCCAGAACAATGTAAGCCAAAATTTGAGGATAAAAACTCCGAAGTATTTTCTCTTTTTTTTTTACCCCACCCCACACACCTTTTTTTCCGTAAACACAAATGTTGTGTGGCCTCCTTTGAAACACCTTGCCAAGGTGTTAGTGAGATTCCAATGGCAAAATAAAACAAACTTGAATAAGAGAAGTACTTGATAATTCTGGTACAGTAGAAAATAATAAAAAATTGGGCATTACTGCCCTTAAATAATAATCTCTAGAGTTTCATCTTCAAATTTTGACTTATCTGTAGTCCTGCATTCTATTCAGTAACAAGTAGCAAACTTAAATGACACTGAGAACATACACTGTATGTCAGCCTCTGTAAAAAGAGAAGATAATAGAATGAGAAATGCTCATATAAAACTGGCGATTGCTATGACAAATGGATATACCCAGGAAAGATAAAAGATAAAAATAACTTTGGGGCAGGTCGCTCCAGGAGACAATATGCTCCTCACGAATTCTCATTCCATCCCAAAGGAAAGTAAACACTTTTGGTCAGGGTTATCTCCTTTGGTGTATCTTTCCCCTGAACATGTTTGCTTCAGAATGATCTGAATAAAAAAACTCAGGGCATAGTTGTTCAAAAGTAATGATGTAGTTAGTAAATATGATTTAAATTTTAAGACATATTGTTTGCAAAAACTGCCATTTTTGCCCCCAAAAGTGTGAGAAGCTTCTGCAGTTTTCAGCAAAAATATATGCACACTTGATTTTATGTGTACTAAAGGACTTAATGAATCCTTGACTAATGACTTTGTTAACAATGCTCTGTACAACTTGGCCCAGGTTCTGATCGTAGCGGTAGAACTAACTTCACAGTTTCACCAGCGGCTGACAAATCCATTGCCCGACCGCCCGGGACAAGCTGGAAATTTATCCGGGCAAGTGGTATTTCCAGGACGCCGCCCGGTCGGGCAACTAAAAAACATCGCAAAATTGTAAAATTCTAGAAGTTTTACGCAAATTACACATGTACGGTAAGCGGTGTATGTAAAAGAGAGCCGGGCAGACTGTACACGACAATAATTATCATCCGATTTTCTCACCTCTAGTGTCTGGTGTTGCATAGCCGAATTTGTTTATTGACACATAGATAATTGACACCCAGCTGTTAATCCAGTGTAACGGTGATTAAATCAGTTTACTGAGTTCGGCACGTGTCGGTAAGATAAAACAATGGCTGTACCGTGTGTACTAAAGAAACACGCCCGTCGATTGGCCTGTGGTCACGCCACGGGTGACTGGTTATGTAAATCGGCCTCTGTAAACAAGAAATCCATGTTAAAACGTAAGCGTGGATTCGCTCTAGTTATCGGGTTTCACTGACTGAGATTTTAGCGACTGACCAATCAAATGCAATATCATGGTCACCGCAAATGTGAAAACACCGTGTAAAACGGGTACGATGATAAGTATAAAATGACGAACAATATGCAAAGACAATATGAAAAAACCAATTCATTGCTGAGAAAATTACATGCAATAACGTTATATGCTTTCTGATAGTATTAATCATTTGTAAATACGTTCAGCATAAAGGAATAAAACAGTTATGCCTTTCGGAAATACTCGCACTTTTTATCATCCAACATACCCGTTATACACGGTGATAAGATTTTATTATTATTTTTTTTGTTATCTCGCGAAGTCTCGTACCGAAGTTACTTTCACTTTCGGTTTTAGCAGCATGGTAGCTCGCTACCCAAGTCAGCTTTTTGATGACTTTGGGCTGGATTGCTAAGGTTGCTGGTCGCGTTAGATGGTATGTCGCTTAGCAGAGTGACAAATACTTTTTTTAATGCTTGTCGGAGTTGTTAACTGGTCGATTAAGGGAGGATTCAAGGAATCACAAAGTCCCCCCCACCCACCTGCACGCACAAGCACACTGCGTCAGATGCAAACAACTTTGGATTATTACAAATACTCATACTTCCATGCAGCCGTTATATATTGGAACAGACTACCTGTCTCAGTAGTTACACTGCCCACAATGGATCAGTTCAGCTTGGCAGTGAGGTCACTTGACCACCCCATGTTCTAACTCAACAAATCTGTTTCTAGCCTCACAGTCTTTTTAACCCTATCATCCTTGACTGTTCTTTTTCTGCATTGTGATAGAAAAACACAATCCACCTGCACATAATCCTCACAAGGGAATGTGTGGCAGCGTGTTGCAGTATTGAAAGAAAGAGAGTTGCTGTGCTCAAGTTGTTGTTTCATGTGCAGGGTAATGTGTTACTGAGCTTTAAGAGCAACCAACTTTCTAGACAGCTATTTGTTAATGCTGGAATTTGACAAAGATTCTGGGCAAGTTAAAACTTTGGCTGGGCAAGTAAAAAATTATTTTACTTCCCCAGTGGGCAAGTGGAAAATTTTTGGATTTGTCAGGCCCTGGTTTCACTGCAAGAACATCAAACTCGTCAACCAGCTACTACCATCACACAGTGCCAAAAACTGTAATAATGTTGACTGGTCCTAAAACACTAATCTGCCATCAATGAACTGAAATGGTTCTGCATCTTTTGAGACATTCTGCTATCCCTGTCCCAAAATATGTCTCTGAATACAGAAAGCTTTACTCCTGTTCTCATTACATCCATGAATACATAGCTTACCATCACAAATACTGAGCCAATACACAAATGAGCCGTGACACGAGAGAACCAACAAAGTGGCATGTGCTCCCAGCAAAGATTCAGATCAGCCAGGGCATTTGCCCAGTCTGATCAGAATCTTTACTGTCCGAATGGGGCTACCTTAGACCCTACTTTACCCTTTTAGCACACAGTAAAGACAGATCAGCCTGGACGGAGGCCAAGCCTGATCTGAGTGATCGCAGGGCCAACATGCCACTTTGTTGGTTTTGTCATGTCACAGCTCAAATACAGGACAAATTTGGTGAGTTACATAATTTCAGCCATATCAAGTACAAAGTACTTTTCACATATGTCTGGTACTCCAACAATTCAGTCAAGACAATGTACGTGCTGCAAACTTAATTTGAAAATTTTGACTACAAATCAGTCAAGAAAATATACATGACGCAAACTTTCTTTGAAATCTTGACTACTTTCTAAACTGCTAGTGTGTTTTGCTATTCACTCAGAATGAAATGTGACTGGCAAGAAGCTGGAATAGTCCAATAAAATAGTGACACATGGGTTTTTTCAACATATTCAATACCAAGTCAAGGGAAAAAGTACTTTAGCTTGAGTTGGCTCATTTGTGATAAACCTCCCATTACAATGCCTCAATATGTGATAACATTGTGAAAGTACTAGATTATACTGAATAAAGATCTGGAAAACTGCCAAGTTAATTTTACAATGATCTTCTCAGATCAAGCTTTGTTTAGTTTTGACTGATTTACTTTTTGGTAAATGAGGGCTTGAGGGAGGAAACTCTGCCATTTTATTTCTGATTCCCTTGTCAATAGAGATCAACCCGTAAAGGGAAGAATTTTCTCTGCTAGGAGAAAAGTCTTTTCTTTGTGCTACAATACAGATAAACGGAGTCATTTTAACCAACAGTCATCTTTGATATACTGTAAAGTTTTTTGTTCCTAATCTCAAAACCTCAGTAGTAGCTACAACAGTAGTAAAGGGTGACACTATGGGGACTCCCGGCCGGAGACTAAGTCCACAGCCTGGGGCAGTCTCGGGCCGGGAGTCCCCATAGATGACACCGCTTTAGTAAACTTGAAAAGGCTAGTTTGAAATAACTTAGTCTTTTTTCAGGGTAAAAGTCTATGTTAAATGGCATAGGAGATGTCTTAAGAGGCTATACAGTAATATGCGTCTGCTATGAGTCTCTTGGCCCTGTATCTCAAGACCTCACTATACCAGAGGCATAACTCTATAGCTTCCTTAGTATTAGGGCAATCAGTAGGGTATTCTTTCTGATGTAATTGGTAGTCCTGAAAAGGACTGTTTGTGTGGTTATAGCTAAGAAGAATCTATTGTTTCTTCTTTCTTTTTGAATTATCTATGTTCTTGCTATGTGACCCAAGTCCATTTTGAGTTGGTACGGTCACAGACGATTCTGGTGTCATTACTTCTATAGTTAATGGTATTCTGATCGGATTTAATTCCATGGGACGTTGTTGCTTTTGGTCCTCTAACTGCTGTACTCTTTTCTTGAGATCATTGAGTTCTTTGAGCAAGACTTCTACAGCTCCCGTCTTTGGCTGTGACACCTGTGGCTGTGTTTGTTGCAGTTGTGATTGCTGTGGGTGGTAGTAATAGGTCTGCACGTTCGGTTGTTGTTGTTGAGTTAACGATGCATCAGTAGCAATTGAGTTAATTGCCGTTGATAGAAGGTCTGGTTCTTTCATAAGATCGTCTAAGGTCAGTAGTTGCTCCATGACTGAAGTTGTAAGTAGGTCAGTGCCATTTTATACTCCCAAGACCGGATTGACCTACTTAGAAAAGTGCTTTCTTTCACGTCGGTGTTGAGAGAATAAATACTGGAACACTGACCCACTTCGTCACATTGTCTTTATGCTATACACAGAGAAGATGTTGAGCGACGAATATCTCGATGCTTTGGAGGCACAGACTAGGTCTGTAATGGAGAGTGCAGAGAGGCTCGTAGAGCTGATAGGCATCGTAAGAAGGATGGTGACGGTCGACAGACAGATGGCTGTGGTGAAGCAAGAGCCCGAATAAGTGAAGCAAGAGCCTGAAGAACGGCCATCCGGTGAAGATTGGGAGAGGGAGGCGGACCAGCCACCATTCTATCTGCCGGCAGAGAGGACTGTGACCTACACGAGCTGGTCAGTACGCTGTCCAGCTTGTGGTGGCAGGCCCTCGCGGTGTCCCTGCTCATAGAAAGGTTTATTAAAACCTCAAAACGGCCCTTTTCAGGGCCACCACAACTTATCAGAAAGAAATACTTTGTTGATTGTTGCATAAAACCCCATAACTACTTTGCATAGTTTTGATTGGTCAAGAGACTATGCTCTCTTTCACGTCCGCCATGAGTCAATATATATATTTAACTGCCTTTAACAACTTCATTCTCAAATATGGGTTTGTCAAAGTATATTCCTTTTGACCTGAGTCGACTGTGTAAAGCTTTTAAGAAGAAAGACTGGAAAGAAGTTGAAAGGCAGCAAAATAAGATGGGGTTTGAAGTATTTATGAGGAGGAGAGGGATCGACTTATCCAAGACGAATCCTGTTGTGGGGATTGTAAAACCTGTGTCTAAGTCTTCACAGTAAGTGAAGACTTAGAACACCCAAACAGCCCTTTTCAGGGCTACCCAACTCTTTCGTTTAAAGAGTAACCTTATGAAATAACAAAAAACAAATACTTTAAAAACAATTTTATTGAATACAACCTTACATGTAACTATGAAAACTAATCCATTATGAACACAATAGTAGTCACTGTCCAGTAGACACACAATATCGTTTAGATATTGTCTATCCACTAGGTCTCTTATCTAGTCACTAGTTTTTCACTATTTCAGGACAGTTTTTCATCATATGAGTGTCTTCTTTGCACACAACACAGTATTTCTTCTTCTTATGTTGTCTAGCAGTAGGTTTTGTCGGTTCTGGTGAAGCCGTTCTTGACTTCTTTTTACTGGGTACATCAGAGTCATCATCAGTATGGCGTCTTTTCCTCGTAGTTTCTGACTTCTCGGCCGGTTGTGGTGATCCCGAGCTTTCATCTTGTAAGTCGGTATGAGGACATGAGGGTAGCCAGTGATCAGGCGAGCCACAGTTGTAACAAGTCCCATAGGGTGGCTTCTTTGTAGTTTTCTTCTTCTCCTCGGTACATGAGGCAGTCCAATGATCAGGTGAACCACAGTTGTAACAATTCCCATTGGGTGGTTTATTTGTAGTAGTTTTCTTCTTCTCCTCGGTACACGAGGCAGTCCAATGATCCACCGACCCACAATTGTAGCAATAACCATAGGGTGGTTTCAACAGGCCTTGTTCTTTTAGTGAAATTTCCAATGGCTGAATTAATTTTCTGTCATTCTCTTTCAAAAGTTTCTTCAATGCTGTGCAGTGATAATAAATACTGTTGGCATCACTGTATTTATTAAGTCTTGGATCCACAGGTTTACTTTCCATCTTGACAGTTTGAAAGTCAGAGCTGAAATGACTCGCAGATCTAGTTGTAGTCCTTATATACGCCTTGTCTTCGACTGTAGATAGTCAATCACTTTTGAATTGTTGGCCACATGAAGTTTCCAGTTGTCAAATGTAAAGACCGTCTCCTCTGATAATTCCTGTTTCCCACACGAACACCAGAGTCTTTTAAAATCTTTGAAATATTCTTCTGTGTTTAATTTCATCTGGATTTCATCTAAAGTAATGTTCTCATGTGAATGTAGTATGTAAACACAAACTAGTAATTTTCTGTAAGGTCTAAATCTCAGAATTTGTGTCAGAGGAATTTCAAACCACTTTGTCTCCATGCTTGCCGTAAGATAAATGATTTTGCAAGAGACAAACAGTTCCACTTTATAGTGTCAAAGCTTCAAATTTTGCAGTCAATTCATCCATATCAATATCCATTGGTTCTTCCTGTGATGGTTGTTCAATTTCCATATTTTCTGTTGTTGTTGTTGAGTCGATATCCATAGATTGTTCTCTCGAAGCCTCTTCAACATCTTTGAGTACATTGCAAAGGTAAGTAATCACGTCCTCGTTGTTTGCCACATGAAGTAGCCATTGCCTATACTTCACAGGCGATGCGTCTAAAATAGTGTTCATTATCAAAGCTGTTTCACACATGGCTTGTCGAAAGGTCATGAATGTTTCATATCGTCCCAACCACGTTCTGAGTCCATCTTTTGACTTCAGAAATTCTGAACTTGTAGGTTGTAAGGACAGTGTGTGTTCAAGTGATCCTCGATAAATGTCAAACTGTAAAATTCGACCTAACGATACTGGAGGAGATTTCTTGATCACGTTCATTGTTTTATTCCAAGTAGCAGGTCTGAATAGACTGTTGGAAAACGTAATGGTAATAATCTGTCTTCACTCTCGATAACTTGTTCATATGCGTCTCTGTTTCCAAATGACACATCACAACCATGCAAACTGTTTATATGCTCTTCCCAGGTTGATAATAACAAATCGTTCATAGGTGCAGGAAAATTTAACTGGTAAAGAAATGGTAAGTAGTAAAAAAATGCTAAACTCTGAAAGAATACTAGAAGCCCAGTCAGATGTCCATTCACGATTTTTCCATGTACGTAAATGTCATAATGGAAAGGAAACAAGTTTTCAAAAAACTGTTCACATGTTTCCTTGTTGAAATTGTAAATCGTAAAGATCCATCGGTCATGTCTAGAATGAGTATCCTTCAACACTTCCATCATGCGTTTGTGAAAGTATAATCTCATGTTCTGGTCAAGATTCGATATTCCATCGATGTCATATAATAGCTGTGCTAGGCTCTGGTAAAAATTGTTGCAAGACAGAGCTCTTTGAAAACACATGTTAAACCACGTCAGTTGAAGTTCGTCTCTAAACTTTTTACTTTTCCTCGAAATATTGACGAGCCTTGAGTAGATTATACTTCTAATTTCAGTTGGTAACACACCCAGATCGACTAGTTCTTCAGACATCTTGAAACTTTATGAGCTGCAAAAATGAAATGTACACATTATATATCTCTTGATTCTCGCATGCTCGATGTGGCATATTATTTTGTAAGATTATGTGACAGCTCTGTGATTTATCTTTCAAATAAAAAAAGAATTTTGAAAATCCATCAAGGCAATCTGGAGTAATTACAGTTTTCTTACCCTCTATATTCCGCTCATGCGCAGTGTGACAATTTATTTTAATTTCATTTGGTAGGTGTTGATTTGTTCTTTCCAATAAAAAAAGAATTATGAAAATCCGTCAAGGCAATCTGGAGTTATTACAGTTTTCTTACCCTGCAAATTCCGCGCATGCGCAGTGCATGCTCGACATTTTTTGTTATTTTGGATTTTGTATAGTTTATTAGTTAACATATAATAATACTCATAACTGAAGTGATAAATACATACAGGTATTCACTTTTCATTTGTATCATTTTTCTGAAAGCTATTACTTGTTTTGTCTATTAATAGAATAAAAGAAAGTCAATCCAGATTTACCTCCCTTGTAATAACACTATAATATAAAAAATTGAATAACTTTGTTATTTTTCGGCCGATTTTGATAAAATAAACACCAAAATGTAGATTTCATTATTCTCTAATTAATTTTTATATTCTAAAATGTGTTACTATAAATAGTAACATGACCTTTTATTAAAATCAGATATATGATATGCAAATGTCCAATCTTGTTTCAAGTAAACTGGTTTATGTATATGTATATATATTGGGAACTCGCATATTAATATTGCTGGTTTGCCGGTCACCACTGGACTGGAACTGGTGTGCACAACGGTTATACCGCCTGGGCCCGCAGATGCGAAGTCTATCGATTACATGTGAAACAGTAGAAGCCTATGGCTTAAGGGGTCGGGACACTATCCCAGTAAACTGAACCTCCGCTGGCAGGTCTCTGGTCCACAGTGACATTCAGGACTTGTGATCATGTAGATATGGCTTCAAATCGCCAGGGCTTCCCAGGCATAGGGTAACCGACCGGGGAAGAACAAGGTGCTGAACAGCACACTCTTCTTGCACTTCTTTTCAAAATAACAAAAATTCCGTAAAGCTCAGTGTCTCGCCTGTACCACAAACATTCTAAGTGTCTCGCCTGGTGATAAGAATTCCATATAGCATGTAGTCTCGCCTGTTAGTGAATAAAAATTCCTTAAGACTGTTGTCTCGCCTTACCACAAAAATTCCGTACAGCCCATGTCTCGCCTGTACCACAAAAATTCCTGTTGTCTCGCCTGTTAAAGCAAATACTATGTATCTTGCCTGTATCACAAGAATTCCATAGAACATGTAGTCCACCCTGATAGTTAATAAGAATTCCGTAAAGCCCATGTCTCGCCTGTACCACAAAAGTTCCTTAAGACTGTTGTCTCGCCTGTTAAGTCAAATACTATGTATCTCGCCTGACAAATCTTGTATGAATTGATGATAGATATATAAGTCAAATATTCAGATCTCCTGACATTCTGCGTTTGAACAGTGACAAGACAACATGCCAAAGAAACATTGGAAGAGAATACGTACCCCACCCACTTCATCAGACTCTGAGGAGGACGAGTTACCACCGCCTAAGAAGGTGAAACTTGTGGATTATTCCGACAGCGAAGAATCTGAAGATGAGGTGTCACCACCAAGAAAAAGGCCTATGGTGATTTATTCGGACGATGAAGAAGATGATTACCAACAGTACTATGTAATCAAGCCTGTTAGAGAACGTGAGTCGAGACGTTTCAGAACAAAAGCTAATGTGTACAATGTGGATGTCAATAAATTTCCAGAAGATGTATCACCGCTGGAATTTGTACCTCGGATGTTTCAACAGTTGGTGGATGACATCAAGACCCATTCTCAAGCTCAAGGCAATGACAGGATTCGAATGAGCATTTACCATCCCGGACTGAAATTAGGAATCTTTGTACCATTCACAGATGTAACGAGTCTGACTGGGGAATCTTTGACTCAAGAAATTGAGAAAGTGTTACAATCCAATGAAGATTTCAAAATCAACGATGGACAGATGAGTTTGGAAGTGACACACACCAAGTTACCAACTGGAAGTGGAAGAAAGGCATTACACCATGGACTTTATTTTGAATCACGCAATATGAGAAAGATGAAACATAGTATTGTTCAAATCAACAACACCAAAGATGTCATGTGTATGGCCAGAGCTGTTGTGGTAGGAAAACATCATGCCGACAGGGACACATCTGACTCATGGAAGAAAACTTGGGAACATATTCGAAAATCAAACAAATCACTACAAACTAGAGAAGCCATGAAATTATTAGAACGTGCTAAGATTCCTCACAATCAACCTTGTGGATTTGAAGAATACAAGAAAATTCAAACTGTGTTAGCTCCTGATTATTTGATCAAAGTACATTCACAGCATCCCAAAGACGGATTATTGTTTCCACTTGGATTTAAACCTGGTGACAAAACAAAAGTGATTCATATTTATTTCAATGGCACAGATCACTATGACACTATCACCAATGTCAAAGGATTTCAAGGATGCCGTTATTATTGTGAGTTTTGTGACAAGGGATTTAGCAACAGAGAGGATCATGCTTGTTCGAATGGATGTACTAGTTGTTACAGTGCAATGGCATGTCTTCACGAACACAATCAGTACTGTACAAAATGTAAGAGAACATTCCATAGTGCATCTTGTTTTGCTAATCATACCTTAGTCAAGCCAGGGCAGAAAAAATCTATTTGTCAACTTGTGCATAATTGTGAGAAGTGTGGAAATAGGATTGTAAATAATAAAAGAAATCACGTGTGTCCAGGACAGAAGAAATGTAAGTTTTGTAAACTGATTGTTGGAGCCGAACATCAGTGCTATATTCAACCTTACGTGTGCAAACCCAAGACCGAAGTGTTGCAAGAAGATGCCGAGGAGGACGATATCATCGATGAAGAGAAAGGTACCGTTATTCAACCTCAATTCATATTTTTTGACTTTGAATCCAAGCAAGACTCTGGCGAACATATTGTCAACTTTTGTATTGCACATAGAGCTTGTGATCAGTGTATGGATTTACCAATTGAACAGCCATGTAAAATTTGTAATAAGTTCACAAACAAAGCGTGTGACCATTGCGTTAATTTGCCTGTAGATCAGTATTGTGACATTTGTAGTCAGTTTGGAAGAGAAATGATCTTTGAAGGTGAAAATACGTTATCAGATTTCTGTTCCTGGTTATTTAGAAAAGAAAATGAAGGAGTGACTGTCATTGCACATAATTTTGGAGGATATGATGGACAATTTATTTTACGCTACATACTAGAAAATGGTACTTTTAAGCCCGATGTGATCATGAATGGAAATACTATCGTGACGATGACTGCTGCCAAAGTCAAGTTCTTGGACTCGTATCATTTTCTGCATATGAGATTAGCCAATTTTCCAGATACCTTTGGATTGACAGAGATGAAGAAAGGCTATTTCCCACATTTGGCAAATGTTGATGCCAACCAGAATTACGTGGGACCTTACTTTCCCGTGGAGATGTATAATCCTGGACAGATGTCGGTCAAAGACAGAGAAGCTTTCCTGGAATGGCACAAGCAGAAAGTGGAATCCAATGCCATCTTTGACTTCAGACGTGAAATGGAAGAATACTGTCGCAGCGATGTGGATATCCTGAGGAGAGGTTGTGCATGTTTTAGAAAACAATCGATGGATATCAGCGAGTTGGATCCTTTTGCTAATGCATGCACGATCGCTCAAGCTTGTTCCCAAGTATGGAGAAAGAATCACATGCCTGAAAACTCTTTGGCCATCATTCCACCAGAAGGCTATCCCAACCAAAAGAAGTATTCTATCAAAGCTGTACGCTGGATTCAAGCCGTGGCTAGAAAGAATCACATCCAAATTCGTCACGCTTTGAATGGTGGTGAACAGAAAGTTTTTGGACATTATGTGGATGGGTACGATCCAGAAAAAGAAACAGTGTACGAGTTCCATGGATGTTACTGGCACGGGTGTCCCAAACATTTCCCCGACAGAACTAAGATCAATACTTACAACTGCCAGACGATGTACCAGCTATACAAACAGACTGTGGAGAAGACCGAGAAATTGAAAAGAGCTGGGTATCAAGTGATAGAAATGTGGGAATGCGATTACGACCAATATTATCAAGACGACAAAGATTTTAAGGAGATGGTGGATGCAGAATTTACCAACTTGGATCCACTCAAACCCAGAGATGCGCTATTTGGAGGACGTACGAATTCTACAAGACTGTTCTACGAAATTGAAGGAGACGAGGAAATTAAGTATATCGATGTGTGTTCACTCTATCCATACATCTGCAAGTACGGAATCTTCCCTATTGGACATCCAGAAATTTATTCACAAGAAGACATCGACAGAGATAATATACATCAATATTTTGGACTGATCAAATGTAAAGTGTTACCACCCAGAAACTTGTATCATCCGGTATTGCCGTACAAGTGCAACAACAAATTACTGTTTCCACTCTGTAGAAGTTGTGCAGAGACATCTGATAATTCGAAATTATGTACGCACGACAGAGAAGAAGACAGAGAATTAGTGGGAACTTGGGTGAGCATCGAATTGTTTGAGGCGATGAAACTGGGTTACCAGCTGAAAGATGTGTACGAAGTATGGCATTTTCCCCAATCTTCACAGTACGACAAGTCAACTGGACAAGGAGGTATCTTTGCTGGATATATCGATACTTTCCTGAAGATTAAACAAGAGTCAAGTGGCTATCCCGACTGGTGCAAGACGGAATTAGACAAGATCAAATTCAAACAGGACTATTTCGAAGCAGAAGGTATCAGACTAGAGAAGGTGGAAAAGAACAAAGGTCGACGTGGAATCAGCAAGATCAGTTTAAACAGTTTGTGGGGAAAATTAGCACAGAGAGACAACATGACCAAAACAGAATATGTGTCAGATCCTTCTGACTACTTTGAACTGGTGACTAATCCATTGAAAAAAGTGAAGAACGTCGAAGTATTTGGAGAAGAGTTTTTGTTAGTCAACTGGGAAGATCTGGAATCGATTGTAGAACCTCATGCTTGCAGCAACGTGGTGGTAGGATCCTTTGTGACAGCACAAGCCAGACTGAAGTTATACAGTGTCCTGCATCAACTTGACAAACGTGTGTTGTACTTTGATACGGATTCTGTCATCTACATTCACAAACCAGAATTATGGAATCCAGAGATCATCAACAACAGACTCGGCGAATGGACAGACGAACTGCCTACTGCGAAAATCACCAAGTTTGTGGGTATGGGACCGAAGAATTATGGCTACGAGTATGTGGAGCACGATACTGGGAAACGCAAGTCTACCTGTAAAGTCAAAGGACTGACCCTGGATTACAATACTTCACAAGTAATCCATTTCTACAACATGATGGAATGGGCCCATAGTGAGAAGAGGGACTTTCAAGAATCTGTGGAATATCAGCACCGTATAAGAAAACATAAAGACAGAAAAATTACGACTGAGAGACAATCTAAGACATATAGATTTACTTATGACAAACGTGTGATTTTAAAAAGTGGAGAAACTGTTCCGTATGGATATGTACTGTAAACCAAAGAAAGTCAGATCAGAGACTGTTGTGAAACAGTGTTTTCAGTAAGAAAAATTATTTGTAAAGTATGTCAGTAAAACAATTTGTTGTTTGTAAAAAATAAAAATATGTTATATATACACATGTCTTTCATTATTCTTTCTCATTTTATCTTTCAATCATGTCGGTAACAGTTCAAGACGAAAATATTGGTAGTTTGTTTTTTAAACATCCTGCTAATATTTTTATATCGGGTCCAAGTGGATCGGGAAAAACTGAATTTGTTAAAAAACTGATTCAGTACAAAGAAGACTTGTTTGATATTTTACCACAACGTATCGTGTGGTGTTACAAAGAATGGCAACCTGTGTACAATATCTTGCAAGAACGCAAAGATTTAAACATCAGATTTATTTTAGGAATTCCAAATGACGACGACGATATTGTCACAGACACGAGTGAAACTCACTTGATTGTCTTTGACGATATGTTGGGCGATAAAGACGAAGAAAAAATTAAACTTTGGTTCACGAGGAAAGGTCATCACAGAAATGCAAGTGTTGTGTACATCACACAAAACTTGTTTCAGCAGAGTAAATCGACACGTACCATCAGTTTGAATGCCCATTACTTGATTTTGTTTCAAAGTCCAAGAGACAAAATGCAAATTAAAGTTTTGGCACAACAACTTCAAGCTCCACACTTGATGTCTGCCTTCAACGATGCCACTTCTAAGCCACACGGTTATTTACTGATTGATTTAAAACCAGACACACCAAATCATTTGAGGTTTAGAACAGATATTTTTACAAACTGGTATACAAAATCGGATCAACAAGGTCCAGTTGTGTATTTTCCAGTATAAAATGGTGTGTTTGGTCTTACATGGATCAGAATGAAACCAGACATGGCTCAAAAAGCATCGGCAAACTTGATCAGGGCTCTCTACAATTTGAGTAGAGAGCATGATTCGAACAAAAGAAAAACTTTGCTTAATGCCGGGTTGATGGAAATGATCAAATGGTTTTCTTTAGCAGCTAGAAAAATAGCTGAAAATAAAATGAAATTACCAAAACAAACTCAAAAATTCATGGACAAACGCAAAGACGATGTTAGAAAACTAGCAAGTCCTTTGGTAAATGCAGATACAAAACGAGAAATCATTCTAAAACCTGGTGGCGGTGGGTTTTTTGGTGGGGTGATAATCAGATCTCTCATTCGTTGGGACGGTAATAAAATACTTAGACGGTTTTCTCAGAAAAAGAAAGTGGGTAGAAAAGGTCCTAAAAAGTCTAAGAAAAAAACTGGCAAGAAAAAATCTCCAAAGAAAAAAACTCAGAGGAAAAAATCCCCTAAGACTAAATCAAGGAGAAAAATAAAAGTGAACGATAAGTTTGTCACTGTAAGAATTAAG
The DNA here is from genome assembly GCA_963989385.1 of Ctena decussata. Classification (NCBI taxonomy): domain Eukaryota; kingdom Metazoa; phylum Mollusca; class Bivalvia; order Lucinida; family Lucinidae; genus Ctena; species Ctena decussata. Next base: position 87,869,863 of record OZ022506.1, read on the forward strand.
AAACCTAGAAAACCTCCATCTCCTGTTGCAGGACCGTCAACTGCAAGAACTCCAAGTCCATTTACTCCTTCTACTCCAAACTCTAGTCTAAGAACTCCAAGTCCATTTTCTACTCGATTTTCTACTCCAAGTTCAAGTATCAGAAAAATAGGTGAAAGATTCACTCCTGCAAAAACACCTTCTCCATTTTCTACTCAGTTTTCTACTCCAAACTCTAGTCTCAGAAAAATTGGTGAAAGACGCACTGCTGCAAAATCACCTGCTCTAGAAATTTCTAGATTTTCTCCTCTAAGGGCTTCTCCTCGAAGGAGTTCTTCTCCTGCAAACGAATATCTTCGTACTGCCAGAAAACATGGATTTGAAGCTGCCATGAAACAGATGTTGGCTAAACGTAAACTTTCACTATAAAAGGACTTGGTTAACATGATATTTTACTAGTTTAATTCTTGACTGCTATCATGGCTGCACGTAAGAAAAGAACACAAATCAAAAAGAAAAGAGGTTCACTGATTAAAAAGTATGGTCCTTTTCTGGATGGACTATGTAACATTCCATATCGGTTTCGTCAAAAAATTGTCAATGATTGTCCAAAAGAGATATTAGACTGTGTAGGGGAATGTTGTTTAAATCTTATAAAAGGCAATGTCAAACTCACAAAAGCTCAGAAAGAACAATTACGTTCTAGGAAGAATGATATTCGATTATTGTCTACAAAACGTGTTGCACTAGCAAACAAGAAAAAAATTCTCAATCAGAAAGGTGGTGCACTCCTGGGTTTACTTTTAAAACCTTTGCTTGGTTCAGTCTTAGGATCTATTCTTGGTCAGTAAAAAAAAATTGCAATGGAAGGGCGTAAAATGGCCGTGGTACCATTTAAACTTTGGGAAGACATGAAACGCTGGAAAGAAGAACAAATTCAAAAACCAAGACTTCCACCCGATCCAAATGTTTCTGCGACGGCCAGTCTTCAAAGAGACTTGTCTTCGGTCATGGCCAACGAAGATTTGTCAGAGGCAGAAAAATCTCAATTGTTTGGTCAAACTTTACATAAATTTAAAACGGCACATCGCAAAGCACTGACAGAAACAAAACTTTCTCTCCCAGTAGAGCCTGAATCGAAAATTAATCAACGTATTTTTGATAGTGTTCCTACCACGATGCGAAAGAAAGCTAAATTATTGATATCTTGGTTAGAAAATAATCCTAACTTATCTTGGGACGAAGACGGAACGGTTAAGATGTATGGCAAACCGGTTGCAGGGTCTAATATCATAGATTTAGTCAATGATGTTTTAAGACAGAGAAAAGACACTGAGCCCAGGGGTTGGGAACCTTTTGCTGAGGCTCTTAGAGACATGAACGTGCCTCAAGATTTTGTGGGAAATAAGAAACGATGGGAATGGATGCATCGTACTCCTCTTCAGCACGAAGATGAAGAAGAGTATGTCACTCCTAAAACCAAACATCGATGCATGCCTACTCTTAAAAAAAGAACAAGTCCCGTTACACAATCGGTTAGAAAACACATCAAGAAAGACTTATCTCAAAGTTTGTCTGCCACTAGAAAACATATCAGAGACGAACTGTTTACACCCAGTTCTATCAAACCTATAAAAGAAGAACTGTTTGAATCACCCAGAAAATGGTTATCTTATGATGAACAATGAATAAATTATTATCAAAACTTTATTACGATCCTAAAAGTCCAGTGGGATATACGGGGTTGCAAGCTTTGTATAAAGCAGCAAAGAAAATTTCAAAGAAAATCAAACTTGACGATGTGAAAACTTGGTTGAGAAAACAACAAACTTACACTTTGCACAAACCCATACGTAGAAAATTTGTGCGTCGCAAAACTGTGGTGGCAGGAATAGATTATCAATGGCAGGGAGATTTGGCGGACGTATCTAGTATGGCAAAATATAACGACAAATATCGTTACTTGCTCTGTTTGATAGACGTATTTTCAAAATACGCCTGGGTTGTACCGATCAAAGACAAATCTGGAAAAACTTTGGTGGAAGCTTTTAAATCTGTTTTGAAACATGGACGTATTCCAAAAAGTTTGCAAACTGATAAAGGTACGGAATTCAAAAATAAAGAGTTTCAAAAGTTCTTGAAATCTAAAAATATTCATTTTTTCACGACAGAAAATCCAGAAACAAAAGCAAGTATTGTAGAAAGGTTTCAAAGAACTCTGAAAAGTCGCATGTGGAAATATTTTACTCATAATCGTACACTGAAATATGTCGATGTACTTCCAAAATTAGTTCATGGGTACAATCATGCTTATCATCGCAGCATTAAACGTACGCCTGCATCTGTCGATGTCAAAAATGAAGTTCAAGTATCCCAAATTTTGTACGGCAAAAAGCAAAAAGTTGCAAGTCCTGAATTAAGAGTGGGTGATTTTGTGCGCATAAACAAAACAAAACGCACTTTTGAAAAAGGTTATTTACCAAACTGGACGCAAGAATTGTTTAAGGTTAGGGGTGTCATACAAAGTCAGAGTCCCGTTACCTATAAAATAGAAGATCTAGACGAGGAACTCATAAAAGGTACTTTTTATTCGCAAGAATTACAACGTGTGGACAAAGATCAAATTTACGAAATAGAATCTGTCTTAGATCGTCGTAAACGAAAAGTTGGGAAAAAGTGGGTCAAAGAAATTAAAGTTCACTGGAAAGGTTATCCATCCAAATTTGACAGTTGGATTTTGGAATCCGATCTTGTATAAAAACACGAACATGAATTTTAAATCTTCAGTCATAAGAAGGGACACGGATTCTTTGCAATCTTCTGAAAGTTTAGCCAAGTTACCCAAAAATAGATTGACATTTTTATCTCAAATCATTATCGTTTATGCCATCATCATCACTTCTCTAGTTCAAATCAGTCTTCAAAGTCCAGATAAAGAATTGTGGTTGATTTTATTGAGCAGCTCTGTCGGTTATATTCTTCCTTCCCCAGGGTTAAAATTCAGAAAACGTAGTGGTTTTGAAGAAACTTCCAAACAAGCACCATGACAGGGTTTTATTTGACATTGTTAAGTGACAGTTCAATGACGACTTTTCCTGACAATACACAAAGTTCTTTTACTGTCAGATTAGATCATCCCATCAACATCGAAAAAGAAAAGTGGGAAGTTGCTTTGGTAGAAATGATTACACCAACTCAAATCATGAATATTTCGGATGAAACCAATTTTTTCTACTTGAGATTTTACGATAAAGTCTTAGCTCAAGAATTCGGAGTAGAAAATATGAGCGAGGATTGTACGGAAGACAACACCTGCGCAGAATACGAGTTGAAAATTCCCAAAGGAAATTACAGCAGTCCGCAACATTTGGTGGAAGAAATACAAGGCATCATCGATACACGTTTCGGAAATGCTTTGAGAAGTGTTAATGCTTCGATAGAAATGAGTTATGGCAATAACAGTAAACGTGTCAAAATATTTTACAACAATCCAAAAGTCGTCAGACTGATATTCCCAAAACTACTTGGGGAGAAATTAGGGGTAAATCCAAAAATGTCAGAAAGACCCATCGGAAACGAAAGACATGCTTTTAGATACGAAGTAGATTTAAACACGGCTAATAATCAACTGTACGTTTACTCGGATATTGCCAGTTACACTTACGTAGGTGACATAACTGCTCCTATTTTGCGAGTTGTTCCATTTGAGATTTCAAAACGCTCTCATCATTCTCATCAAGAGTTTGTCAACTTGCATTACGTTCCGGTGGCAAAATCATTCATAGATCAAGTTCACGTGAGTATAAAAGGCGATACGGGAATAGATATTCCATTTATCACGGGAAAGTCTTTGATCAAGTTACATTTCAGACTCAAAGATAATTAGCCAAAAAAAATGTATTTCCAAACTCGTGGTGTAGTGTGTCAACAAGGGTCGGGTGGAAATAACTTTCCAGTTTACAGAGGTGTATCGAGACAGTACGGTTATGGTTTAGGGTCCATGTTTAAAACTGCCTTGAGAACGGTCATGCCAATCTTAAAACCTGTTGCAAAAGCAGGTTTACAAAGTATCAAACATGTAGCCAAAGATCAAGGAATTCATGCACTTCGCGACATCTTGGATGGTCAAAATATCAAACAAGTTTTAAAAAGTAGAGGTAAATCAGCTTTAAAATCTTTGGGAAAATCTGTTTTGGATCATTTGGCTTCGGGAGGTATAAAATCAAGTCAGAAACGTAGAAAAACTCAGTCTAAGACAAATCGTCGAGCTGTTCACAACAAACTGCAAAAGGGTAGAGGCAGAAAGAATTCTGTAAACAGAACCATTAGGAAAAAATATTCAAATCTAAAATTTGACCGCGATATTTTTGACTAAGAAAATGATGCAAAGTGGATCTTGTGAATGTAGCAAGTCTGAAATAGACATGCAAACTGTTCCTCCAACTCTGACCACCATGCAAGATTCTCAGTGGATAGATTATCATCCCATAGCTTCTCTAGACAGTTATCATGCACCCATCGAATTTGTGGTACCAGGCCATACGGAATATTACACTGATTTATCACAAACTTATTTGTACTTGAAATTCAGGATTTTGAGAGCAAACGGTGACAATCTTGAGAACGATAAAAAAGTTGCTCCCATCAACAACTTCTTTCACAGTATGTTTAGTGGAATTGATCTATATCTTAACAATAAACTGGTGACCAGTAATATGGATACGTATCCCTACAGGGCTTACATTGAAAACTTATTTTCTTTTGGATCTGATGTGAAAGACAATCAACTTAAAGCTGCAGAATTTTGGTACGAAGATGAACCTGGTTACTTTGAAGATTTTGGTCATGGCAATGTAACAGCCCGTATAACCCCCTTTGAACTAAGTAACCCTAAGGAACTTCAAGGGCGTTTACATCTAGATTTGGCCATGCAGGAAAAATATTTACCTAATGGAATAGAATTAAGACTTCGTCTCAATCGTGCTTCTCCTCAATTTTGTATCATGTCTAAGGATGAGTACCCTGTTATGGTTAAGATCGATGCAGCAGTCTTATCAGTTCGCAATGTTCAACTTTTGCCAGCCATAGCCAATGATCTCAATCAAACTATTGCACATCACAATGCCAAATTTCCCATACGGCGTGTAGAAGTTAAGACATTTACCATAGGCACCGGTCTTAGATCAAAAGTCGAGGACCACTTGTTTCAGGGACAACTTCCAAAACGATTATTCATTGGCATGGTAGATAATGCAACATTCAATGGATCGTTCGCCACAAATCCTTTCAACTTCAAACATTTCGGTCTCAGCAAACTTGAAGTGAGTTGTGACGGTCACAGCATTTATGGAAAACCATTTGAACCGAAATTTAACTTGGATCAATATCTCAGATCTTACATGTCTCTGTATCAAGCTTTGGGCAGTCAAAATCAGATTCAGAATTGTAACATCGACTACGACGACTACAAAGGTGGATACTGCTTCTGGGGATACGATTTCACGCCAGACCAAGGAGCCGATCAGAGCCATCTACATCCTATAAAAACCGGCAACCTGCGAGTGGAACTTCAGTTTGCTAGAGCACTCGGCAAGACCATCAACGTCATAGTATATGCAGAGTTTGACAACCTAATAGAAATCAACGGTTTGAGAGAAGTCATCACAGACTACTGAGACCATGAACAAAGGATACTTTGTAGAACAAGAACTAAATTTTAGAGTGGAATGCTACGAACAACTACATGGATCCTACTCTGACGAAATTGGTTCCTTGGAGGACGAACTTGAACAGCTGTTACACCCAAAGATCAGATCTGTGTGTGATAAAAATGGAAAACTGCTAGAACAATTTGATGTGTCACCACCAAAAACATTTATTGGCAAAGACAAGACTGCTTTGATATTTGCAATGCTAAAGAACCTGAGAATAGCTGTCAGAGAATATGCTCAACACGAGTGTGAAGGTTGCAGAATAGATCATCCCAGCCAGAAAAATCACATGCTCTGTCTAGGAGCCGGAGATGATTGGATAAGAGACTTACACTATCACGAACCGGCATTAGAATGTCTCAACATCTACGATGTCATCAAAGACTGGAACCATGAACTGTGCCTAAAATTTGGCTTAAAAGACACTGGAGATGCAAGAGGCATGAGTCATCTCACGCCGGAAGAAGCCGTGGAAGCCTATAAAAACTGGATGTTTCTGAAGAAAAACCAATACTGCTCTCCACTGAATGAAGACTGGAAAAAATACTGGGAACTGAGAATCTTAGACTCCTACAACAGAGATGAATACGCTAGAATTGACAGCCCTTCTGACCAAGGCGTCTCAACTTATGCATTTGAACGCCAAAGTTGTCTCGAAGGATCTCCTGCCACAGAAGAAGCCATTGGATGTGAAAGCATACATCATTAATACAGATGACTCGGACCAACCAGGAGAACATTGGGTGGCCTTATACTTCAAAGATGACAAGGCGATTTACTTCGATTCATATGGACAACCACCATTAGAAGACTACATTCTACCATTCATACAAAGAAATACCAAGACGTGGATAGAAAATACAGAGATGCTTCAGAGTCCATGGAGTAAAGTGTGTGGAATGTATTGTATCTACATATTACATCAGCTAAGCAGAGGACTAGATCTGAAGACGGCCATTCACGAGAACCTGATGGGAACAGGAGAAGATCCATACCAAAATGACAGAGACATTGAAATGTGGTTCAGTTTGAATTATGGAAGACTATACTTATCAGTGAAAAAGACAATAACGCCACCAGACCAGTTCTTTGAACATAGGATTCAAAGTTGTAAATGCTTAAGATATACCAATTGTTTATCAAAGAAATATCCAATGTATACGATGTTGTAAATATGTTTGTAAACGATGGCAGAGGGACGACCCTAATCCTTTGTCAATCGTCAGTTAGTTCGTTAGCGGGGTAATTAAAGTTCTGTTATTGAAAAAATACAGTCGTTGTTATTTTTTCAGGTAAACTTTAGAAGGCTAGTAAGAAATAATTTCACTCCAGAACATTAAAATCTTGAGATACAAGATTTTATAATCCCCAAGGAACAAGTACTGACGCTATAGAGTTATGCCTCTGGTATAGTGAGGCCCTGAGATACAGGACCAAGAGACTGATAGCAGACGCATATTACTGTAAAGCCTCAGAAATTTAACAGAATGAACAAGAGTATGCCACAGCAACTCATACCATCAACTGACGCTATAGAGTTATGCCTCTGGTATAGTGAGGTCTTGAGATACAGGGCCAAGAGACTCATAGCAGACGCATATTACTGTATAGCCTCTTAAGACATCTCCTATGCCATTTAACATAGACTTTTACCCTGAAAAAAGACTAAGTTATTTCAAACTAGCCTTTTCAAGTTTACTAAAGCGGTGTCATCTATGGGGACTCCCGGCCCGAGACTGCCCCAGGCTGTGGACTTAGTCTCCGGCCGGGAGTCCCCATAGTGTCACCCTTTACTACTTACAACTTGACAGTCTTCCAGACAAACATAAACAGATATTCCAAAATACCATATTGCTCTCTTTATTATTCTGTGATCGATGCTGAAAATTCAGAATTATGTTAAACCAACTTCTATACAAATTAATGTGATGAGCCAATACACAGTGTTATATGTGTTGTATCTTTCAGGCACAGAATGGAGCTTGGGGAAAATAGAACGCTTTAATAACCCTAAATATTGGACAACGCAAACAGTGCAGCCTCAATCAGGCAGCTCTTAAAAGAGCAGTCTGATCTCAGGCTGCACTATTTTCATTCTACTAGCAAGATTTTTTTAAGTAAAATCACTTCCTAAAAATTTAGGATACTTAGCAATGGATAATGCCATTCCAATATCCAGAGATAATTCTGACACAATACCAGCACAGATTCTACCATGACTAGTGCATGAACAAATGTGCAGTCTGCTGAGAATTTCGCTCAAAGTTTCTGGCAAAGAATACCGCCAGAGTTAGAGTTCCAGTCAATGGTGGGTTTTGTGAAACTTCTGAAAAAATTCTTTTGAGTGTCATGTTCCAGCCCCTTATTGGAACAGCCATATTTACCCAGAATGTGTCTAAATGTGTCCTTTTTGAAGCTCCATCTTCTTTTTCGTTTGTAAAATTGTGTTTTCATGGGTGCCCCAAGGAAGAAAAGGTGGAAGAAAATAAAAAAAGAAATGGGTGAAAACAAGAAAGATATGAAAGGTATGAAAAAAGTGTAATAGCTGATGCATAACTGGGCTCCTGATGAGGAAGACTTTGAAAACGATTCCAGGATATTTTTCTTATTTCACCTTAAATACAAAGTCAACTCTCAAAATCTCGAACACTTGATATATGTCAAGGTACCATCTTACATCAAAGAATACAGTCTGGACACAGTTTCTGCTTTTATTTACATTTCAACTCCTTTTACCTGAAACTACTGACATCTCAAAGTTAATTTTCTGGGACCAGAAACTTTACTTTGAGATGTCAGTAATTTAAGATGAAGTTTGACTTTGAGATCTCACAAGTTGACTGTATGTTGTGGTCCTGTATTAGAATAACCTTGCTGAGGTGTTTCTAATGACAGGCCACAACCCAGTTTTTAGGAGAAAGAACAAAAATTTTCCCTAAAATTATAATCAAGGACCCACCTTATCTGGAGTCATGGACTAACAATAGTAACATTCAAATGTACCTGTTTGAGGACCCAGTCCAGTGCCTTGTAGAAATAGTCCTCAATGTATCCTGACAAAACTTGTTGTTCAGACTCTGGGTACTTACTGATCCAAGAGTGGATCAGGGCCTTCACATCTGTGTCCTCATCACTACAAGAGAAGAAAGACAACTGAGTCACAACATGACAAATCCAACAAGAGCTCCGCAAGCGGGGCAATATATGCCCGTTACTGATTACATTACAGTGTTAGAAATAAGGCCCAGGCAGCAACTTGCCCGGGGGCAACCTGGAATGAAATTCAACTTGTCCCCCCAGATTTCAACTTGCCCCATGTATTTCATTGCAATAAAATGTTTACCTGTCATTTTCTTCAGAAGTCACACAAGTAAACATAGTCCAAAAATGCTGTCCCTTTCTAAGACACTAAGCATGAACTTATGAACTTCAGAGATAACTGACCAACAGTTTTGATCACAGCTGCCTAATCATTTTCACAGAGCTATTTTGACTGGGATTCTTTTTTCTTTTTTTCTCCTTCTAAACACTATATTGGTGGGTTTCAAACTTCCCATGCAAAACTTCAGAAAAGACATGAAACAAAATTATTTTCCAGAATTTTATCTCCCAGAATTATAGGTTGTCCAGGGGGGCAACCTTCCAAGACTATCAGCTTGCCCCCAGCAAATTCAACCCGTGTCGGGCAAGTGGGAAATTGCTTATTTCTAACACTGACATTAGGGTTCTCAAAAGAAAATCTTAAAGAGTAATCAAAGGGATGTAACTAAAAAAAGAAAATAAGGAAGGGGAAGCAATTATTTTTAATTAGACATACTGTCTCAACCTATTACACATTGCTATAAAGTTTCGTCTAGTTATTCCATACGGTTACCTAGTAATAACTTGCCATAGAATAGTCATAGAAATTAATCAAACGGATGTAACTCCATAAATAAGGAAGGGGGAGCAATAATTCTTATATAAGACACACAGCCTCAACCTAATACACTAGTAAACTGTAGGAGGAGTTATCCGGAAACGAAAAGTTTATGCCGGACGGACGGACAGACGGACGGACGGATGCCAGTGCCATAACAATATACGTCCCGTTTTTCAAACGGGCGTATAACAAAAATGCATGTGATCCCAGCAAAGACTCAGATCAGTCTGGGCATCTGCCCAGCTTATCAGACTCTTTGCTTGCCCTCCAAGGCTAACTAAAGGTCTGAGCTAGCTCCATGTGGACAGTGAAGACTCTGATCAGACTGGGCAGATGCCCAGGCTGATCTGAGACTTTGCTGGGCACACATGCCACTTTGTTGGTTTTGTTGTGTTGAAGCTCATTTAATGAGGTATCCCTAATACTGGGTTGGATGGTACCTAAGCAAACATTGTCGACCCAAATCAGGTTGGACAGTATGCCATTCTAAACCAAGTTTACGGCCAGTAAAAGTTTCCCAATATACATGGTAAGTCTCAAACATTGAATGTGTTTGAGTTTGAATTTCCAAAAGTTTTCAAGTATAGTTCTACTTCAAGAGTCTGTTATGAATTTCCGAGAGCAAACGTTCACAAGAACATTTTTTTTTTTTTTTTTGCATTTTCCTGATGTTAAATCTCTTCAATATATCAGCTTTATCATTTGTTACTTAGTTCCTAAGGTACATAAAAGGGGATCCGGAAATTGAAACAATGCAAAGCACAAAAACAATATTAAAGTTTTGAATTCCACAGAACTAAAACAATATGCAGTGCACTGGAACCAAAATTAAAACCTGTACTCTGTATATTTTATGGTCTGGCAGCCTGTTCTTCAATTCTAAAACTCATTTTCTATGACTTCTCATATGGCAGAGTAAAAATACCATTTAAATTCAGAGCTCAAGATAGGGTGAAGTTTTAAGGATAATTCCAATACAAGTTTTCTCATTTCTTAATGGAAAATATATGTTGTGAGTCCTCATTAGAATTGTCTCACAGAGACGGTTCTAATGAGAAGCCACAACATTTGTTTTTATGCAAAAAGTAAATTATCCATATACAGTACCTGAGGAAGATCATGCCCATTCTAGAAATAGTAGCTGGTGAGGCACAGCTCAGGTCGTGAGTCTCAAACAGGAAGTTGATATTGGGTCCAAACTGGATTCTCTCCCCTGACGGCATGGTGAGCAGACGGTTGTCATCAAGGACAGAGTTCAAGGACTCAATCCACTCAGGGTCAATGTCACCATCACAGATAATCCATGAGTTCACCTCTGCAATCAGAAATAACAAATATGAGTTATCCAGAAATCATATTGACCAATAACATGCAAATAAGCTGTTTATTTAATTTCATTCTGTGGAGCATGTACTTAATTTGAAACCCTTAAAACACCTAGATGAGTGTCAGACCTTGTTATAAACCTAGGTCAAGCCCCGAAGACTCTTTATGTCTGATAGGGCTGGCTTTGTGGCCACCTATAGTTACCTGGGAAAAAGCTTTTCATTTAGCTACCCACTCATATTTCCTCTCTTCATGCATTGTAGCTTATAAAGTTACTTTTTCCTGTTTAGTGTTGTGGATGGGAAAAAGAATTGGACCGTAGCAATATTTATCATTGTCCTTTTACACTATTCTACTCAGTGTGATTTTAAAATCCAACTTTAGAACAATGCTTCAACTGTGCTGAGCACAACTGTTGTGTGCAATCTGATCAACAAGCTGTCCTATTGTCTTTAAGTTACTGTTGCTACACACATATTTGAACTGTCATGTCCTAAATGTGTGCACTGATTCACACACATATTAGTCAAATCACATCCTCACATGCACATATTTATAGTCATTTTGGTGATGTTTACCTTGTGGCTCCTTTACCACTTTCCTGGCATAGTAAGTGAGCACACCATCAGTCCATTCCCTGGTGTCCATGTCAATATGTCCCAGGAGCTGTGTCCTGGGCATGGCCTTGGGGTTCATGGTGTAGTGTTTCACCTCCTTGTTGATCTTGTGTAAGCCCTGCCGCAGGATTCTCCACAGGGTACTCTTGCCTGACCCACTGGGGCCTACAACCACCACCCCTGTTCTCTGCCTCAATTGTTCATACAGCTCCAGAGCTTTCTTGATCTGGTAAAAGCAACATAACAGTATGAACTGTAACACCAGATTTGAGCCACATCATGTGACTTCCAACATTGTGGCAATTTTGTCATGTGCTATTCAGATCATCCTTCTCATTTATATAGGGTAATCAGAGATCTCACTGTTGGCTCTATGGCTTGTGCCACTGCCATAGAAGGCTGAGGTGACATGCGAAGGCTCTGTACAGACTGCACTTATGTGCAGTCTGATCAGAGCCTTTGCTCGTCACCAACACCACATTGTTGGAAATCATGTGATGTGGCTCCAATGATAACTAATGGAAATGGGCTGATATCTTACTAACAGCTGGTGTCTAGCACAAAAAGAATTTGATGCTCAAGTTATATTTTCGTGAGAGCAAGCCAAATCTATGATTTTCTATTATCTCTGACAACAAAATAGTGTTATTTTTTCCTTGTTTTCTTTCATACTTTACCAAATAGATAAGATTATGCTTTTTAAAATGTTTCATAAATGCATAATGTGAACCCCATCTTGGAAAGGCAGTTCTAACAAGAGGCCATAATATATGCTTTCAAAAAGGTGGCTTTGTTGTTCATATGAACAATGAAAAAAAATTGATCTGAAAACTACGGTCCTTTTCCCTCCCACAAAGACACACCAACAAATACTAGTATTTACAACATATCTGAAGCTCAGGCATACATGTACCTGGGTTTCATTGACAACCAGGTTTGTCTCTTTGCAAACTTGGCGTATGGCTTCTGCCAAAGTCTCATACTCAATGTCTTTGAACTCTATGCCAGGGAAGACATCTTTTGCCAGGGCATCAAACCTGATACTGTCAGAGAAGGTCAGCTTGGACAGGGTGTTGATTCTCAGAGCTTGAACCACCAGCTTGGTCTCCAGTCCACTGTCCACCTTACCTGCAATACAAGAAAGCAAAACTAACAAGCAAATTTGGTGAATTTATATCCCCCGTCGAAGTGGCCCTGATTTGTTTATGGTTTATTTTAAGTTACATAAAATTTCATTCACTGATTACTTAGTTACGGCTGAACTTGTGGATTGTAAATAAAATCAAGGGCAATAACCCTGGGATAAGTGAGATATAAGCTGAAGCTGTTACACTTGTCTCAGCATCACTGCACAATGATGATACATTTTATATTCAGTTTCAAGAAATTTTGTTCACCGATACCTAAGTTATGGCTAATTTGCGGATTTTAAATCCATTCAGGGGCATTAAATCATGCATTTATGCAGCAATTATGACAAAACTTAATGTGCACTGCTGTGTCATGACAGTACCTAATTATTTCAAGTTTCATGAAATTCCATTTATTGGTTACTTAGTTATGACTCAATTTGTTTATTTTAAACCAATTCAAGGGCAATAACTCATTGCTTACCCAAGCAATTCCGACAAAACATAAGATGCACCAATGTGATATGGTGATACATATTTAGTATAAGTTTCATAGAATACTATTCATTGATTACTTAGTCACGGCTAAATTTGTCAACCATAAATTGATTCAAGGGCAATAACTCGTGCACTACTGATGCCCTTCTGAGGAAATTTTATGTGCATAACCGCATTATGGTGATACATATTCAGTTTAAGTTTCATGAAGTTTTGATAATTGGTTACTTAGTTAATACTCATTTTATTAATTTTAAATCCATTAAAGGGCAATAACTCATGCATTACTGATGCCCTTCTGATGAAACTTTATGTGCATAAGCGTGTTATGGTGATACATAAGCAGTTTAAGTTTCATGAAGTTTTGATATTTGGTTACCTAGTTATGACTCATTTTATTAATTTTAAGTCCATTAAAGGGCAATAACTCATGCATTACTGAAGCCAGTCCGATGAAACTTCACGTGCATCAGCGCGTCATAGTGATATATATTTATTTTAAGTTTCATGAAATTCCGTCCAGTGGTTACTTAGTTATGGCTCCGGACAGACGGACAGAAGGACGGACGGACGGACATGGAGAAAACTATGCATTACTGATGCCCTTCTGATGAAACTTTATGTGCATAAGCGTGTTATGGTGATACATATTCAGTTTAAGTTTCATGAAGTTTTGATATTTGGTTACTTAGTTATGACTCATTTTATTAATTTTAAGTCCATTAAAGGGCAATAACTCATGCATTACTGAAGCCAGTCCGATGAAACTTCACGTGCATCAGCGCGTCATAGTGATATATATTTATTTTAAGTTTCATGAAATTCCGTCCAGTGGTTACTTAGTTATGGCTCCGGACGGACGGACGGACGGAAGGACAGACAGAAGGACGGACGGACGGACATGGAGAAAACTATATCCCTCCGCCTTCGGCGGGGGATAATTATTTACTTTTATGACACATAACTCAAGGCAATCATTTCTTTCAACAGAAGAAAAAGGAAAACTGGCCCCATAAAATTAAAACATAGTTCAAAGCTGACTCCCATTATTGGCTGGAAATTCAACTTTGCTTTAACAGTAGTTTTAGATAAAAGAAGTTAGTATAGGAAGTCTATATACAAAATTCAAGTGAAGTCCTCACAAATTCATTTTCACTTTAGAATGTATTTTGAGATTTTCACTTAAGAATGTATTTTGAGATATCAGTCATTTGAAACAATAAATTAGGTGTATGTACTATTTATATCAGCAAGAAATTTCAGAATTTATCTGCCACTAAACTCCTGGTTCTAAACCCAACCTAAACCTAGCCCCACAGCTAATCCTAATCTAACCAAAAAGTTACACTTAAACCAAGCCATAATCTAATTCCAATTTAAAGTAACCCTAAATTAATCAAGTTTGATGTTTTGCTTCTTTGGTGTATTCCTTGCTTCCAAACGATCTTTAATATTCCTTCCTTCCAAATAATCCATATTTTCCGAATTTAACTAAATTCCAACAGTTTGCCAGTGTTGAACAGCGGACCCCCTTTACAACGACAGCATTTGTTCCCAAAAATTTTGACATTAAACTGAATTTCCTGTTGTAAAGAATGCATATTTAGAACAATATAGTCATTTCATGCGTATCAAAATGACGTTATAAAGAATTTTGCTGTTGACATGAGTGTCGTATTTTGCTGTTGACATGAGTGTCGTTGTAAAGAGGGTTGACTGCACAGTGTACTCTGAAGCTCAGTCCATTCTGTATCATGTATGTTATTTTATTGAAAATAAACAGAAACAATTTCAGAATTATCATAAAAAAACGTCCTATCTGTAGCTCTATAAGCTTAAGATAAAAGGAAGTTACAGTACCTCCTTGAGCTTTCTTCTTGGCTTGCAGCAAGTTCCCACAGCCTTTCAGAACAGTCTTCAGGGCTCTCAGACCCCAGTCATAATGCTGCTGGCGGGTCAACAACTCACTGAAATAAGAAAAAGTACAAAGAAATTTCAATGGTTTGCTTGCAGTGGCATAGTCATAACTGTAACAATACTACGTATATATACTTAGAAATGGAGTACTCAGTGAAAACTGCAAGTACAAAACTAAATACAAGCAGCTTAGAAAAGAATAGTAATTCTGTTTTTCTAAACACTATATAGTGTTTTTAACAGTTTCTTTTTCAAATTAACCTATTATTTAAATGCTTATTTTCAAAATTTAAGGGGGAGGGGGTTGAACAAAATGAAAATGTGATCTTTTACAGTGATATGGCAGAGTGCTTACTTTAGATTCCTAAGATCCTCATTTTGAAGGTTTTATGAGTCTGCAACATAATGATACCTACTTGGAGAGATTGAAGACAGCCACTAGTTTCCTGCCCAAACTCTTGGCATGTTTAAACCCTTCAGAGAAGAGAATGACTTCGGCAATCTGTTCATTGTCAGGCTTGGACATGGCCACAGGTCTGAAAAGCTGTTTCAAGTTGTCAGGTAGCTTCTGTCTACCACCGTACCCCTTGCCAGCAGGATTCATTGTGATGAAGATACCAGAGTTGTGGTCTATGTTCACCTAAAGGAAGAAGAAAGCAAATATGAAATTATAGTCAGAATTATTTATTTTTGTGTTTGATATCAGATAAATGTAGATGACGAAATCTCTTTTATTTTATGACAGAACTCAAAAAACAACAACTATAGCAAACTATTTAGCAAATTATAATCAAGTAAAATTGACTAGAACAAATCATAAGAGCTATCAACGTATGTCACTACACAGACCAAATTGGAGTATCAAGGCCGCTGTGGGAAGTAAAATCTTCATCGGTTATTACTCCAAATAATGCCAATACAGACCAAGCGAGTGGAGTACCGAAATGAAGATTGGAAAATCAAATCAGCCGAAGATGAGGGCCATAGCCAGAATATCCCTCCGAAAAATAGAATTGCTCATTCAGTTCGATTGCTTAACAGAATATTGCATTTAATCATCAACAATATTATCGCATTACTTTGACATAAAAGACCGCATAACAATCATATGAGCATTACTTCCTCCTGCTCCTATTTTACCATCATTCTATCGCATTACTGCATTACTCCTTTTATCGCATTACTCCTTTTTTCGCACTACTCCTTCTTTCGCATTACTATACTAAGGATTTACCGCCTTGCATTCCGAGCAGCAACTCCTTCTAAACCACCCATGTTAAAGAATGACAGTGAAATCTACTTCCCAACAAGGTTGTTCCTGAGGACCATGCATAACTGAAGAGAATTTTGCCAAAATCAGCAAACCTCACTGCAGAAAGAAGGTTATTCCTCAAGGACCATGCAAGGGAAGCAAACCTAAATGTCTAAATAATGTAATTTTGGCATTAGTTATCTCCCTTGATAATCATAATTCCAAGCTTAAGAAATAAAAGTATTGGACAATTAATAGCCCCCACCTTCGGCCGCTGAGAATTTTCCGCTTCCCAAACCTAGAGCGACGAGAATGTCTGTAGTTTCAACACAGGAATGTTCATGTGAAACACTTATGCTGTCCATCATGCGTAAAAGCATCATGTCAAAACTCAAAAAGCCATTGGCCGCGTGTAGTGAAGATACTGTCGCTGAACAGACAATAACTGAAACGAGAAACTAAAGGCTGTATCTGTTATAAAACTGATAAACCTGTAATATAAAGAAAAAATTAATGATAAACATCAAAAACAAATTAAAGCGACACAGGCAAGAGCATATGGGATGAGGTGGGCGGGGATTCTGAAATTGCAATAAAGCTGAACGGCCGTCCTTGAATATCGGAAAGGTAGCTGACGTCATTCAATGTAAGAACAATAACTACGTACCTTACATGAAAGGTCGGTAATTTTTCGGCCATTGCATGATTCGTCCCAATGAAATTCAAACCTCATTACGAATAACTAACATAAAGCATGTTCTGCAAAAATAACTGGGGCATTATCGCTAAAGCAATAAGCCTTTTTATTTTATGACAGAACTCAAAAAACAACAACTATAGCAAACTATTTAGCAAATTATAATCAAGTAAAATTGACTAGAACAAATCATAAGAGCTATCAACGTATGTCACTACACAGACCAAATTGGAGTATCAAGGCCGCTGTGGGAAGTAAAATCTTCATCGGTTATTACTCCAAATAATGCCAATACAGACCAAGCGAGTGGAGTACCGAAATGAAGATTGGAAAATCAAATCAGCCGAAGATGAGGGCCATAGCCAGAATATCCCTCCGAAAAATAGAATTGCTCATTCAGTTCGATTGCTTAACAGAATATTGCATTTAATCATCAACAATATTATCGCATTACTTTGACATAAAAGACCGCATAACAATCATATGAGCATTACTTCCTCCTGCTCCTATTTTACCATCATTCTATCGCATTACTGCATTACTCCTTTTATCGCATTACTCCTTTTTTCGCACTACTCCTTCTTTCGCATTACTATACTAAGGATTTACCGCCTTGCATTCCGAGCAGCAACTCCTTCTAAACCACCCATGTTAAAGAATGACAGTGAAATCTACTTCCCAACAAGGTTGTTCCTGAGGACCATGCATAACTGAAGAGAATTTTGCCAAAATCAGCAAACCTCACTGCAGAAAGAAGGTTATTCCTCAAGGACCATGCAAGGGAAGCAAACCTAAATGTCTAAATAATGTAATTTTGGCATTAGTTATCTCCCTTGATAATCATAATTCCAAGCTTAAGAAATAAAAGTATTGGACAATTAATAGCCCCCACCTTCGGCCGCTGAGAATTTTCCGCCACAGCAAATTGCAAATAAGTTGCATTTGCAATTTGTCCCCCAAAATTCGAAGACAACCTAGATGCCAGTAATCTTAAGTGTGGGATCTTTGATCAATGAGGTGATGGCATCCTGCAAAGTAAGAATATACATATCATTGCCTATATCAGATAAATGCACACCATCTGACAAGAAAAATCCTGGGGTTTCAGAAGTTATATCATGGTGAAGAAGCACCCGGCCCTTTGGAAAACTGAGAATAAACTCTTTGATCTGACGATTGATCCTTTTCCGTTTTCGGTCCATCTTCAGTAGAGAATCCTCCGTATTATCAGTATTTCTCCACTGGAATCTAGGCAGTATGTACGTCCAAACAATAAGTGCCTGTGGAAAATTACTAAATAAATACTGTAAATTAGCCTTTATATGCTTTATTATTTTACAGGTATTAGCATTGTCGATGTCATTGCCACCAAGGTGCAAAATTATCATAGATGGTGACAATCCTTGAAGCAAGCCATATTGAAGTACACCATGTAAATCCAGGATAGACAGAGAAGACACACCATTCCAGTTAATAGAAACCCCTGTGCCTGTCAAAACTGGAGTGCCACGCTCGGCAGCACGTACTCCTGCCCGTCTGACAATCGAGTCTCCCACTATCCAAACCTCTGCAAACATATTTGAAAATTATGTCATAGAAACAAATAAATGTACTGTTGTTATTGTTTTAGTTAACAATCCCTCCACAGAAAGCCACCTCTGCTCAATTATCCCACACCTAAATCAAAGCCGTAAATACCGGCGATAAGCTCCAGAAGTCCAGCGACCCATCAGCTTAATAGACTCCTCTGGCACATGCTGAACAGCTAATTCACTAGCTCTGCCAATGCGAAAGCTATGAGGACGGTACCTGCCAGATGATAATCCAGCATAACGCAGTACTTTGGAAAGAACACCTGAAAATTGTGCACGAGTTAATGGTGATCCGTCTTTATGGCAAAATAAAAAACCACTGCTAGTGCCCCGTACCCCGATATATTCTTGCATCTTTTGCACACAGCAGACATCAGGATCACTATCACATGGCAGACGAATATAAAATGGAGGTCCAGACTGATGGGTCTTAGTTTTCCGCATCCGAATAGTCAAAGCTAGTAAGCGATCCTCAAAATGCATGTCTGCAAATTGCAGTGCGCATGACGTAGACATATTTGTGACAACCAGTTCACTTACTCGGAAAAGCCCGAAATAAGCCAGACAGTAAACAGCTCTAAACAAACAAGCCTCGTATAATGAAAAAGTAATACTTGGCAATTTGTCACAAATAACCGCCAACACCTTACGTGTGATAGGAATTCTGGTATCCTTAGAATATCGCAGACGCTTACAACCTTCAAGTAACTTCCTTACTAGAAAATAAGCTGATGGATCTGGCCAGTTCCGGAGCTTATGCTGAAAACAAATGGCAGCTACGTACAGCCTAATGGTAGCAGGAGCATAGCCTACTTCAAAACAATAAGAAATATACAAAACCACCTGGGATACTGGTACTGGCCAAGCCACCGGCAAGTTATAATCAACCCTGAAAGCATAAAAATTATTCAGAGCAGTATCATAAGCTTTGTGGGTATTGCCTGCCCCACTAGCCTTCAGGAGAGTAGTAACTCCTGACTGAAGACATTCCATAGCTGGTCTGGTACTGGAACGGGTTCCACGGCTGCATCTGGAGCTGTCCGACGAAAACGCTCTAACTGCAAACGAGACAAGGAATCGCAAATCAGGTTATGAGTTCCAAAAACGTGGCGACATTTAATGGCAATATTCAGCTGCAAACATTTCAGTGTTATGTTTCGTAATAGTACCATAATCATATCAGACTTGGAAGTCATGCTGTTGATAATATGTACCACTGCCATGTTGTCTGATCTGAAACAAACCTTTTTGTTACGTAATTTCTCACCCCAAATGTACAGAGCGACGAAAATGGGAAACAGCTCTAACACAGTAATGTCTGCCGTAAAACCCTGATCGTGCCAATCCTGAGGCCATTTTGCCGCAGCCCAATCACCTGAAAAATAAATGCCAAAACCAAGACCTTCACCTGCAGCACTGTCTGTGAATAATTCCAAATCATCATTTGTCACCCAGAAACGGTCATGGAAAACTGTCACACCATTATAATTCTGGAAAAAATGTCTCCACATAAGCAAATCCTGACGAATGCCTTTGTTTATCCTAAGATGATGATACGGTCTGGTAAGCCCACAAATAGAATTAATAAGACGACGGCAAAATGGTCTACCTGGAACTATAGCTCGACATGCAAAATTCAGTACTCCAATTAAACTCTGCATCTCCCGCAAAGTAACTTTCTGTCGAGACAAAAAATCTTGAATACGCAGAAGGATTTCCTCAACTTTCTGTGATGGAATGCGTATGACCATTTCATCCGAATCAATTTCCAAACCCAAGAAAACCAGAATAGTACAAGGACCCTCTGTTTTCTCCTCCGAAAGAGGAACAGATAACTGCTGCATGCATTCCTTGAATGTACACATGAGATTGGAACACTCATCAGATCCACCTTTGCCTCCCCCAAGAAAGTCATCTAAATAATGAATCAAATTCTCAGACTTTGCCTTCCGCCTTACCATGAATTCCAAAAATTTCGCAAAAGTCTCCCAAATTTTGCATGACCCTGAAAAGCCGAAAGGACAGCATTTATCAAAATAATATTTCCCATCAAACTTGAAGCCAAGCTGGTCGAAGTCCGAGACAGCAACTGGTAAAAGTCTGAATGCTGAACGGACATCAAGTTTAAACAGCAAACAATGCCTGCCTAAATCCTGCACCATATGCACCGCCACATCAAAGCTTGTGTATTGAACAGAACAATACTTCCTATCAATGTAGTCATTCACTGATAAACCAAAAGGATAGGACAAATGATGTATTAATCTGAAATCATTTGGTTCCTTCTTTGGAACCAAGCCAATAGGGGACACTCTTAGCGTTGCAAAAGGCGGAGATTCAAAGGGGCCTGCAATACGACCAGCTGCCAACTCTTTCTCTAACTTTTTGAATACAGTTCGGGGTTGCTCCAGAGCCGATTTAATATTTTTCGACTCTGAAGCCTCACGTGGACCTTCATAATTCAAAGAAAAGCCATTTTTGAAACCGTCTAAAAGGAATGATGCTGCAGCAGTATCAGGATAAACAGACAATTCTCTTTCAAGTTCGTCGACATTTACAGGAGATGGAGCAATTGAATATACCACATTACTGACCGCTTTGTCTAGCGACACCCCTGAAGGTTCCTCTGTTCGGTCCACGCATGAACTGTCTACCACCTCGCAGGCTCCCCCGGTAGCCACGAAAGGAACCACGAAAAGCATGCTGCGGCATTTGCAAATATGCATCCCTTCCCTGACTGCCCGAACCGGAAGCCACCCCTGGACATGCCCAACGGCCATGTTGGGGCGATGAACATACAGAGCACGCATGCGTGTACCGACAGACCACCCACTGACATGCACCTTTATTGAAATCAAGGCATGGCGGAGGCTTCGAGCCAGCCGAACTGTATGGATTAGTGTATGCCGATGATGCCTGACTAGATGAGAAACAACGCAGCCAAAGGTCACTATTAATGGAACCCCAAGACTGCACTTGTAAAGCTTGTCTAAGCCGGAATTGCTCATCATAATTCCTCCATCCAAAACCGGCATGTCTATTAGCCGCCTCTCGAATGAGAGACATATACTTCAGCAATTCCTGTGTTTTGCCTGGAAACTTCGCCAGATACACACTGGAAAATATTAAAAAGGCATCAGTCCACCTTGAAATATTGGCAATTTTGTCAGAAACTGTTTTGGGGCGTGTTTCAAGCTGCCCCTTTTCATTTATACTGAGCAAATTACTGCCATACAGTTCAGCTAGCTCTACACCCCCCTTCAGCAACACCGCTAAGTTTATAAACTGATGGCAACGAATTTTTTGCTTCACAGATTCTGGGACATGGTAAGCAATGTCATCATCCCCGCACCGCATCATTTCCGGGACCCCCAGGCCACTGGCATGCTCTAAAGAATTCGAGACGGGAGCCAAAGGTTGCGCTGCCGCAATAGAGCTGCTGGTTAGATCAGTCTGATGCATTGATTCAGAAGTGTTGGCCAAAATGTCTGTACCGAGAGACTGCCTTAGGATGTTCTCAAAATCAATAACTCGACCCTGGTTACCTGAACCAGACCTTCCTGGACGGTCATCGTCCGACGGAGCCAACACCTCGACCCTTTCAAGGTCAACCGGGGTTTCCCCGGCCGCTGAACTTCTAGCTGTCTTGCGGTTTTTCGCCGCCGATTCGCTCCCTGTTGCCGATTTCCGCTTGCTACTCGCACCACGCTTAGGCATTGCTCAATGTTGTAGAAGAAGAAGATTAAAAAGCTACAAACAAACTAAGAAAATCGCAGACAAACAAGATTCTGAAATTGCAATAAAGCTGAACGGCCGTCCTTGAATATCGGAAAGGTAGCTGACGTCATTCAATGTAAGAACAATAACTACGTACCTTACATGAAAGGTCGGTAATTTTTCGGCCATTGCATGATTCGTCCCAATGAAATTCAAACCTCATTACGAATAACTAACATAAAGCATGTTCTGCAAAAATAACTGGGGCATTATCGCTAAAGCAATAAGCCTTTTTATATTTCTGGTCAAACTGCAGGTGTATATGTTTGATTGGAAGATAAACATTATAAAAATGTAACAATGACTTTTAACCCTTCAATTGCCAAAACTAAAAATAGTTGAATTAGCCAACAGTGTAGATCCAGATGATGAGCTGTCTCATTTAGGCTTACACTGTTTGCAATCTAGTCTTTAAAGGGGGGGTCTCCATAAGGGCCATTTTCTGGTTACAAATGGATTTTCACCAAAACTCACCAATCTCTACTTGTAAGTGTTGGCTTTCATATTCTGAAATACTGATCTCATTGGAAGTGTATTTTGAGTGAAGCGCAGTGTCAAAGTGGGTGGGGTAATTCCACCCCATACATTACCATGTATCATTTTTTTCAATTATCTCTACAAGTATTTATGGCTGATTTACCATTATGATTTAAAATAATACAGACATTTATGCTAATTATTTGGGTTACATAACTTACCACTGTTTCCTTGTTTAATACCAATATATGAGCTTATAAGTGGTAGCAGGAATTTTACTTATTTTAGCTTCTCCAACTTTACGAAAAACCACAATTTTTCTTTATTTGTCCAGACATAATAAGGAAACTTAGTAATTATATTGACATGATAGTATGCATTGCAGAATTATGAGAAAACTATCCTAGGCATATCAATACCTGAATTATCTGCCCTTGATTCAAGAAAATATAAGTAATTCAATTTAAAATGAAAGAACGAAATTCCACACTGGTAGGTATATTTTTGATGACTCTTTTGCTCATGTTTCTAATATTATACTGGTCGTTAAGCTTTAAATTCCATATAGTGTCCATGATATCACACAAGAACTGTAACTGGACGGCAGAGCTCATCCTGTTATAAGCTTATATGTAGTAACACGAATTTTACTTTATTTTGCTTCTCCAACTTTATGAAAAAGCTCATTTTTCATTATTTGTCCAGATACATAAAGGAAACTTTGTAATTATATTGATATGATAGTGTGCATTACAGAATTATGAAAAAACTATCCTAGGCATATCAAAACATGAATTATATGCCATTGATTCACGAAATTATAAGTAATTAAATTGAAAGTGAAAGACCGAAATTCTACACTGGAAGGTATATATTTGATGACTCTTTTGCTCATGTTTTTAATATTATACTGATTGTTGAGCTTTCAATTCCATATAGAGCCCTTGATATTACACAAGAACTGTATCTGGACAGCAGAGCTCGTCCTTGTTTATGCCATTTAATGACATAACATTCAAGATGTTATGTTCCGACCCAAAGTTTGATTTCCTGAAATATCAAATGTTGTTGAATACCTAAGTTTAGAATTTACAAGTCTCACTGAAAACTAATGACAGAGACAGTGTACTAGACCCTCCTGCCCAACACATGCAATATTTTTAATATATCTGACAGTGATCATCCTAATGTTACACATAAACTGTCTGAGGACACTCCCAAAACCCAGATGGCAAGACAGGATAAGAAAGTCCTGAAGAGAGGCAGGGATGCAAAACATATATACCCTTTTGAAACTGGCTCAGCTAAGATGGGCTGGCCATGTCACCAGAACAAATGCAGAGACGAAAGACATTCACAGACGCTGTTGGAGATATGTTTACCAAAGAAAATATTCCGAGGAGAACTTTAGTGTGAAATGTTCAAAAAGTTGCTAGAAGAAATGATACAAGAACATCCTTAAAGAAGAGAATCTGTGAAGTTAAGCAAAGGCATAACAAGAGCTTCCCAAGCGGTGAATAATACACCCGTTAAGTTGAGAAATGCCAAAGCCAAACAAGGGAGATAATTCATAAGCCAAGTAAACTAGAGCTACCATTCTTGGTCCAAATATGAACCCATGACAATATACACAACACCATAAAGTTTGTATTAAAACATTTTGAACGATTAAGGAGTTACAGAAAAAACATGAAGTTTATTCAAGGGCACATAATTTAGGGATTAAGAAAGCCAGAGTTGTGGTTGTTATTCAGGATACATTACTTCATTATATCCATATTCCTAGAAAGTTCCAATACAATATTTTAAAGGATTAAGGAGTTATGGAGTGAATGGGCATAGAATAAAATACTAATCAAAGGGAATTTACTCCAAAATTAAATAAGGGGGAGAAATCATTCTTATGTGCGACGCATTGTCTTGTAATAATGCAGACCACTACAGAGTTTCATCAAAATATTTCAAATAGTTACCAAGCTATGGTATGCAAAAGGTAAGTATACACAAAAATAGCCTAAAATACTAATCAAAGGGAAGTAACTCTTAAATGAAGTGAAGGAAATTTAAATTTCAAAGTAAGGTATTCAATAACATTCGATATCTCAGTAATTAAAATCAATAAAAGCCTTAAATCAAACTTTGGGTTGGAAAATGATATCTTGAATGTGATGTAATTAAGTGGCATGTAGCAGGATGAGCTCTGATATTCAGTTACAGTTCTTGTGAAATATCATGGGCACCATATGGATTTGAAAGCTCAACAATCAGTATAATATTAGAAACTTGAGCAAAAGAGTCATCAGACATATACCTTCAAGTGTAGAATTTCGATATTACATTTCCAATTTAATAACTTATATTTTCTTAAATCAAGGGCAGATAATACAGGTTTTGATACGCCTACGGTAGTTTTCTCATAATTCTGCAATGTACACTGTCATATCAATATAATTGCAAAGTTTCCTTTATATGTCTGGATTATATGTCTGGACAAATAAAGAAAAATTGTGGTTTTTCGTAAAGTTGGAGAAGCAAAAATAAGTAAAATTCTTGTAACCACTTATAAGCTCATATATTGGTATTGAATAAGCAAACACTGGTAAGTTATATAACCCAATTAATTAGCATATATGCCTGTATCATTTCAAATCATAATGGTAAATCAGCCATAAATACTTATAGAGATAATTGAAAAAAAATGATACATGGTAATGTATGGGGCGGAATTACCCCACCCACTTTGACACTGCGCTTCACTCAAAATACACTTTCGATGAGATCAGTATTTCAGTATATGAAAGCCAACACATACAAGTAGAGATTGGTGAGTTTTGGTGAAAATCCATTTGTAACCAGAAAATGGCCCTTATGGAGACCCCCCCTTTGAGTATAATGTAACTTGGATGCAATATTATTTTAAAATTTGCAGATGTAAATTTCGTCATCTGTTTTTTGGCACTTAAGGGCTTAACAAAGAATACCGCAAGACAATGATAAATATCTCTTTATATGTAAAAATAAAATGATAACACCTGAATATAATACATATACATATTTCACCGCCGACTTTCACTAAATTCCGCCTACTAAAAGTTGCAGTATCTTTTGTAAAATACTTTGTATGAATAAACATGCATGTCCTTTCATTTTGTAAACATGCAGAAATTTATAAAAGAACATACATTTCTTCCCAGCAGTTCAGCATTTGGCAGCCTGTTCTTGATAGCGTCCTGAATGACCTGGATCTGCATAGACACAGCCGACAACACCGCTTCTTCCAGACGATTAAATTCGTCAAAGCATCCCCAGGCTCCACACTTCACCAGCCCAATAAATATTCTGCCCATGGACTTGACATCAATACCCTCGTCACAGTTAAAGACAAGGACTTGTCGTCCAAACAGACCTCCGAGGGCTTTGACTGACTCTGTCTTCCCAGTACCTGCTGGCCCATAAGGGTTACCTCCCAGACCCATGTGCATACCTAGAAAAATATTTTAGACAATTTTCCATTTCATAGATTTTATGGTTAAGCCAATGGACATTTCTGTTGCTATGAGTTCAGTAGAAGTAAGGTAAAGGTAAAAGTTTCCTATAGCCTTGTGGCTGTAGAAGTCGATGTTAAAAGCCCATTCTAATGCACTTACGTATGTAACTCGACGTCTGATTAGATAACGTAAAAGATTTGCGACAGTATATTCTGCGATATACTGTCGCAAACCCGACGTTATTAAGCTTCTCATTGGCTGACGTTTGGTTTTATGCTGCTGACAGCACTCGAAATGGGTTCAAACTAGTACAGTATGAAAGGTGAAAATGTGAAAGTGCATTAGAATGGGGATAACTGTATTGAAAATTGTCATTTGGGGAGGTAAATCATCGGTTTTATCGTCGCAAATTGCGTTTTACGGTTCCGCTGGTGGGACGCTGTAAAACGAAATTTCCAACCATAAAACCGATGATTTACCTCCCCAAATGACAATTTTCAAGACAGTTATCCCCTAACTGTACCTTGGGCACACTGTGTGGAACAAACAGCTCACTCTCTCATTTTGCTGCTTTAAGCTCAGGTACCCATTTATTGTTGGGCTGACATAGAAATTTTTTAGTCATTGGTCTGCTGGGAATTTGAACATGCAACCTTCTGTGCTACAACTGAGTGCTTCTAACAACTCACAGTGCCTTTCCTATGAGTTCAGTAGTCATACTTGAATATATTAATGAGTTCCAGTACATGTATTTATAATACAACGTCGAAATTTAGCCTCCCAAGATTAGATTTTCCCTCTACTTTTAATATAGAGTGGACTCTAATGTACACAGCCAAGATCATTTGTGAACCTTTCTTTTGCAAAGGAAGCTCCCCCCCCCCCCCCAATCCCACCTATCCCCCAAATCGTCTTGACTTTATCTTTGCAAAGTCTTACCCTGTGTCAGTGTAAGGTAGCACTTGTCTGTGAGTGGAGTGTGTACCAACTTCTGAGCATTGCCCTGGTACTCGTAGGTGTACTCAAACTCTGCATCCACCATCCTCATTAAAGCCATGCCATCTCTTCTCAGGTACACTCTAAGAACAGCAAAAAAGATAATATTCAGTATGATGGCAGCACCAGTTTTCGGGGTATTAACATTTGTTTGCAATATAAAGACTGTGTGATCAATGAATTTCACAAACGGATAGTCTTGTGTACATAAATATGTATGTTAGGTAATATGTAACTTACATTTCATGTCCGCATGTCTCCATCTTTACAAAACTGATCAAATCCAAAGAGATGCTCAGCTGAATTGAATCTCCAAAACTGCCCCAGTTTTCGGGGAATGTTAAAGAATTGGCCTAGAAAGTGCATAAGCTGCAGATCCTACTGATAACAACTGCCTTTGTGAGACCTGTAAATCTTTAGGATACAGAAAACATCTTTGAGTTATCAGATAAAAAGTTCATAATTAAATAAATCGCTGTGTCATCTTCATCAGTACTTTCCACAAACTTTGCAGTGTTTCCAATATGGCCCCTTCCATGATCACCAATGATGACGTCATGGATGATGTCAAAACTAACGTGCTCTCGCGCGTCAATTAGTATATGATGAAACATGCTGATTAAACTTTCTGTTTGCAAAAAGTAATCATCTTTAGACAGCCCTGGCAAAAAGAGCGGTATAATCTATAAAAATACCCTGAATTCTGGTGCATCCAGAAAACAGGTACATCGACCATACTGAGCAACTTTTAAAAGTTGGGACAACTAAAATATCTATTGCTACTGTACTAATATTGGAACAGTTTGGTGGAACTATGCAGTAATGCATCCAAACAATGCAAATGAAATTGGCCAACAGTGTAGATCCTGATCAGACTGCTCTTTTGGAGCAGTCTGATCTGGCTCTGTACTGTTTGTTCAGACCTATCTGCCCCAATACTTACAATCCTTATGGTAAACCCTAGAAGACTTCATAAACATAATCAACATATACTGACTGAAATTTCTTTTAGTTTCAGAAATTGGAAAGGAAGAATTTTTTGTTACTGAATTCTCATCTTATTTTTACAATAACATATAAAAATATTAGGACTCTATAAAACTTGTAGTTTCTAACCATTCACACATTTATTTGGGTACAAAGTAATAGAAAAAGTTGCCCCTGCGGGGCAAAATTCACAAAGTATAGCCATATTCATTTATGTTTCAAGTCAAACATATCAGGGACATCTTTCAAGTTTTGTGCACTCTAATTTTCAAAAACTCCAAACTGTATCATACCTGAGCTGTTTCTGCCAGATCCACTCTCCAACGTTCCTAATATTAGCCCTCATTAGATGGTGTACAACATCCATATTGTGTATAGTGTCCAATATCAAACCCTTCAGTTTGAGGTCCAACACCTGTGTATCCTCGTCCTGCCCAGCTTCAGTGAGGTCAACACTGGTATATGACTCCAGCTGGTTCTCTATCTCTCTACAGTAGTTCTGGAGGGAACCCTGCTTGATGGCTGCTTCACAATTTTCAGAGAATCTGATCTGTTCTGCTAGACACAGAATCTGTGAAAGAATTAAATCAGCTTTTACATACTTTTTTTTCATCACAAAAATCTGCTGTAAGGTGATGGGTACACTTCTAGGGGAAGCAACTCTGCCATTTTCAATTTTTCCTCCCTTGGTAATAAGGGTAAACTCTTAAAGAATTTGCTCCTCAAGAAGCAATTTCTTTCCATTAAGAGAAGACCCTTTTTTATTCATCCATGGATCACAAAAGCTTGTTTCCTTAGTCAAAATGGCAGAAAAACATGGAGGTGTACCCATACACTTTCAATCTGACAACATTCCAACAAAACATATCAAACATTAAAAAGTATAACTTGCCAGCAAATTTCAAACACTAGCATACACTAGTACAATTTTAGTCCCATATAACAGTTTATTTTAACTAATGCAGACTTGTGCATGAGTCACTACTGCAAGCAAACTGCAGAATTACCATAGGCCCAAATTTGGGACTGGTATATAAAAGATGAATTGTTAGCTCATGAACTTTTAAATGTAATTACAGTACAAAATCCTCCAAATATTACTAAAATTACACAATTTAAGGTAACCAAATTTAAAAGTTCATACTTCCCTACCTGAGATGGGTATTTGTTAGGGTCTAGTCCACCCTTGCTCTGCTTAGCATCTTTGAGACATTCCAGCAACAGTTCCTTCAGTGTGTCTTTCATCTCATCTGACAGGCGGCTCAGCCAGGCCTACAGAAAACACAGAGGCTAGTTTGAACAACAGTTTAAACATTATTTTATTTCTATTTATACACCATATACATGCACAATAAAAATTAGTCTAAGGGATTAGACAGAAAGCTAGAGCTTATAGGAACTTTCTCTCAGAAACATAGAAATTAAAAGAATAATAGACATTCATATTTGTTATATCAATTCAAATCAGAGTAAGATCTTGCAAAAGTAAGAATCTCACTGTTAAAAAATCACCTTGCTTTTTTTCTTTCCCACTTCTTGCAATAAATCTATAGCCAAAAATGGAGAACATTTCAAATGACACCATGTGTGTTCTTGACACATCTTACTTTTGTTGACCTGTTTTCAAAGGTCACATCTTACTTCAGTTGTTACCCTGTGAACCTTGCTTCATCTTGTTTCAAATTTCATCTTATATACCCATATCCTTAATTCATCTTGTGTCCAAACACTTGTTTCAAATACGATGCTGTGTTTATTTAAGTCATCTTATTTTTAACAATTACTTTCAAAAGCCGAACTGTGTATAGATGATTCAGCTTTATTTCAATGATTTAGTTACACTCACCTCAACCTCTGGTTGTATTTTCACTTTTCTTTTGAGAGGAACAGTCTCTCCTTGTAGTGATTTCATAGCCATGATGTGACTACAGTCCTTGTCAAACTCTACACTGTGTATCCCGGCAAACAGTTTCTTCAAGTGGGTCTGGATTACATTGGGGTTTGTAGATTGACCAAGGATCTCCAACAAATCATCATCTCCAATGAAGTAGAATCTTGGGAATAATGATCTCTTTTCCTGAAATGATTGAAATCAAAAGAGCTGCAGTTTTCTTTTGACTAAGATTTTTCTTTTTGATGAAGCATCAAATAATTCAGTAGGTAAGCTATGTCAGACAAAGACATAAAATAGCTGGTACTGTTTGAAGTGATGTTGCAAATCTGTGAAATGGCAAAAATTATCCCTGAACATATCCAAATTTGCTAAATTGAAAACTTTTACTCCCTAAAAGACACAAATATAAGTAGATAGTAACTTCGTTAGACAAGATGTGATTCTACCATGCAGAGTGTATCCGTAACATAGGCACTATAGGTGAAGGCTAACCTTCACAGAAAAGGATAAGTATAAGCCACTTAACCCCTTTTTTGTTAAATTAAAAACTTACCAAAATCACTTGCCTTCCAAAGAAGATGTTCATATCTAACTTATGAACTTTAAAGTCTTGCTCATAATACCTACTTTATAATTTCTAACGTTTTAAAGTATGTTTTATTCAATAATTAGCTAAATTTATCAATACCAATTAAATAAACAAAAAATCCAACCTTACCTCTAGGAATTCATTGAGTGATTTCTGACATCTCTGTAACTGGTCCAGCATAGTGGTCAGCTGATTTCTCAGACCAGCCTTGTTAACAAGGGACAAAACTCTGTTGTCTCTCTTCACATCCTTCATAATGGCCCTAAAAATAAGATCATTTTACATTACTACACAAAAATAATACAGAAAAATACTTTCGACTAAACTAATTTGTAAACTTGGACCCCAAAAGGCAGTCAATTTTCAATCATCTTTGAAAAGAAAGACAACTATCTGGATTGAGCTTTGGTTGCCTGTCCCCACTTAAATTGGGTCCACTAATACAGGAAAGAATTTGCTCCAGGGGAGCAAATTCTTTTCTTTAAGAGTTGATCCCATTCAAAAAGAGAGGTAAAATGAAAATGCCAGAGTTGTTTCCCTTCAAAATGTATCCAGTCACTTTAAGGTTCAAATTATACATTTCACATCACTGAAACTCAGGAAAAATATTGATGTGGCATGAATTTACCAAGGCCTGTTAGTTCAAAACTAAACAAGACCTGTCCATGTTCAGGATAAGTCGCCTGCGGTGCCTTGACCATCACATAAAAATAGCCATCAGAGGAGATGGCAAATCCCCCGACCAAAGACCCCCATGGGCCTTGGTAAAAAGGGTGCACTTCAAAACACATATTAGTAATATATTGTCATTCTTTTATGCTTCTGATTGACATTAACTGTTACCAGATGCATGATTATCTAACACTCAGACTAAAACAGTATGCTTGACTGCTAAAAAGAGGTAATATCTCAAACAGCCACCATATACACAAATGTATAGCATACGATACATTCAACTTTCAAAATGTGTGAATAACTTCTAAAGTACAAGCCCTACAAACCTAATTTTGAGCTCTCTAGTAAGTGAATTTGGACAAAGAATCCAAATGTGGAAAAAAAAAATTATATTTTTTTGAGGGGGGGGGGGGGGGGGGGGGTCAGAGAGAGTTAGGAACACTGATAAGATATCACAGCATGATCATCAATATTCTAAAAGGTACACGGTTATTCAAATTCTGGAGCTGGCCAGGGTTATACAGATATGGAGCAGAGACTCAAACAGTAGCTCAAACTACCAAAGGGAAATAACTCACAGAGTATAAAAGCAAGAGTTATCATTCATGTATGAGACAAATTTTCATGACCTGTTCTGCATATCTGTGAAGTATCATGAAAATATTCCAAAAGGTATTCAAGTTATAGAGCGGACACGAAATCACACCTAAAACCAACAAGGGGAAATAACTCAAAAAGTAAGAAAGCAAGAGTTGTCATTCTTGTTCGCGACACATCATCATGACCTGTTCTACATATCTGTGAAGTATCATGAAAATATTCCAAAAGGTATTCAAGTTATAGAGCGGACACGAAATCACACCTAAAACCAACAAGGGGAAATAACTCAAAAAGTAAGAAAGCAGGAGTTGTCATTCTTGTTCGCGACACATCGTCATGACCTGTTCTACATATCTGTGAAGTATCATGAAAATATTTCAAAAGGTATTCAAGTTATAGAGCGGACACGAAATCATACCTAAAATGATCAAGGGGAAATAACTCAAAAAGTAAGAAAGCAAGAGTTGTCATTCTTGTTCGCGACACATCGTCATGACCTGTTCTACATATCCGTGAAGTATCATGAGAATATTCCAAAGGGTATTCTAGTTATAGAGCGGACACGAATCTGCCAAAAAATCACACCTAAAACTATCAAGGGGAAATAACTCAAAAAGTAAGAAAGCAAGAGTTGTCATTCTTGTTCGCGACACATCGTCATGACCTGTTCTACATTTCTGTGAAGTATCATGAAAATATTCGAAAGGGTATTCAAGTTACAGAGCGGACACGAATCTGCCAAAAAATCACCAAAGGGGAGATAATTCAAAAAGTACAATAGCAAGAGTTACCATTCTTAAACGCGACACATCATCATGACCTGTTCTACATAACTGTGAAGTATCATGAAAATATTCCAAAGGGTATTCAAGATATAGAGCGGACAAGAAAAATGTTTACGGACGGACGGAAGGACAGACGGACGGACGGATGGACGGACGGACGCCAGGCTCATCGCTATATCCCCCGAACCTTTCGGTCGGGGGATAAAAAGCATTAACATAAAACTTTAAAGTGTGACGCCCATGCACACACCAATGCCCACGCCGACGTCCAAGTGACAACAATAGCTCTCTGTACTTTTGTACAGGCGAGCTAACAAGACTTTAAAATTTCATATGTACACAAAAGCAATGGCAATTTTTGCTGAAAAAAATATGAGGAGCTTTGAAGAAGCACAAAAGCTCCTCACAATTTTTCAGCAAAAAATGTTCCTGCTATTAATTTTGTGAATATTGTAAGACTTAAGGAATCCATGACTAATAACTTCGTTTAGCTTAAGATACTTTAAAGAACTAGGCCCAGATTTACAGCTAGTGATTCTTAACTCAGCTAAATATAGCATGCTTATTATAATTTACCTATAGTCATCATCCACCCTTTTAAATCTTCCCTGTTCCTTTGGCAGGGCCCCACGTCCAAAGATGGGTTCAAGGTAGACCCATTTCCTCTGAATCTGGTTCAGGTTGTGTAGATACTCATCAAGGTCAGCCAGTCTCTGCTCCCAGACTGAGGCCTTGTCTTCAAAACTCTTGTAGTAGGGCGAGTCCTTCAGCGACTGTAGCAGACTCTGGTTATCTCCAACCTAGTTAAATAATCAGAATGAACAATTTGTTGTAAACAAAATATACTCTGAATGATCTCTGCAGATGCATAAGCAGATCTGAGGCTTCCCTGTCGCATGTGAGATTTCCCTCTTTACATGTGAGGTTTCCCTGTTTGCACGTGAGGTTTCGCTGTTTGCATGCAAGTCATCTTTTTAGAGAAATTATAGGTGTTGTGTGGCCTGCCATTGTCATAGGGACAGTGGGTAACAAATGCCAACTGTCAGCATGTAGGAGGCAGGGCCCTGTCCTCTCATCTCACTGCTTTTTCGATTTCTTTGAAATTGGTCAGGTACCCATTCTCTGCTAAGTGAGCAGAAAAAGTTCAGTTGCTGGCCAAAAATGCAGTAACCACTTAACTATGGAACTCTCTTGCATATTTGAGAGGAACTGCTTTGGGTATTATTTTATTTGTATATGCAGATAATTCCTGATAAACATAAACACCTTGAATATGCATATTACATGTAGTATATAATTGAGGGTCAAAAGAAAGAACTTTTGCCCTGACATGGATCTTATGCATTGTTTTTCTCCCACCTTTGCATATATAAGATAGACTTTCAGCTCATATAAGAAACTTCTTTCTTACACCTGGCAACACCTTTCTTATATTAGCAACCAGACTTTTTGACTAATATTTTAATTTTATATGAACAAAACGTACACCCAAGCATGTCGGATGACAATCGATAGCAGATCGTAGGTGTGTGGCGTCACTCAATTTTAATGATGTCACTATACCAGTTATAAAACCTCGCTAGCAAACTTGACGCGTGTGACATGACAGGCTAAGTTGCATTTTGTTTTTACCCTCTGGAAGATAAAATAGTCCACATATAGTGTTTTACGTCTATTTTTAAGGTGCAAACTGTGTTTACACCCATTTTAGGATCCGCTAAACACATCGGGCTGCTCAAAATTTACTTCAGATCACTGGTTAAAAAGTCAAAATTTTCTCGTTCTGAAGCCTTATCCGGCTTGAGGTTTGAAATCCGCTAACAGTAGGAGAAAAATAATCCATCATGAGCCAGTCCATGTAGGATAGGAGTCAGAATTTCAACCAGGGACTCGGCAAGCCTCGTCCCTGGTTGAAATTCCAACCGCTGCGGTGAGATTTCCCTATCCTACATGGACACTCATGATGGATTGTTATAATCCCTGCTATTTTTATGCAAAAAAATACTAACCTGGTTGACAAGGTCTTTCCAGTCTTTGATGAGGTGGATTGTATTCTTGTTGCTGTCTTCATACTCTGTCAGTGAAAACACAGCCCCAGCTCCCCACAGGTCTAACTCTCGTATAGCTTCCCTGATTGTTACCTCACCCTGGGCTCGCTGGTTCAACTCCTGAAAGGTATACAAAAAATTATGAGTTCCAAGGCACTCTGATTGCTGTTCTCTGCCATTTTTCTTTCTTTCATTTTTTTATGCACCAACTGAGCACTGTTATCCAGTATAATATGGCATTTAATAACTCAGTAACTAATCTCTTAATGCTTTATGCCAAAACTGCATTTCATTTGGCTTTTGCTATAACTGAGAATAAGAAACAACCAACTTTTATAAAGTCCGCAAAAAAGTCATCCAAGCTGCAAAAGTCATCCAAGCTGCATACACAGAATTTAAATACTTCTGTGATATCTGAGTATCTGTTAGTGTAGCAAAGCAGAATGCAACATCAGGAGTCTTATGACTAACTCACTCAACACTTAGTGTTTTGGGGTAGAAACCAAATTTTTTCCTTCTTTTTGTATGTTAGTTTTGTCTTTGTTTAGTTTCCCCTATACTTTCAATCTTTCCTTACCTTCAATGTGTCAGCATTAGCAATGATATGGTCAGAAGCAGCTAGAATATGACCAAAGTTTAGTTTCTCCAGGGTCGTGCCCTTGGGCATCTTCAGCAGACGGAACAACTCCATCCAATGATCCTGTGATAATGGCTCACCTCGGACCCACTTCAAGACTGGCATCACATTCTGTAATGAAACAAAGAAATAAGCTTGTCATCAGTGAAAACATTGCCAAATTATTATGGGAGTACATTATAATATACATATTAGACTTTGTGCACCATGTAGTGATTGAATTTGATCCTGTTTATTTTCACAAATGAGTATGAAAACAACTTTGCAAATGGACAACCTTAATGTACAGAAAGATTCTATACCTATATTAAAAACTTATTACTTTGAGCTCCGAATCAGCGCAAGTACTTGGTGATAATTCAGGGACAATATTTGTGACACAGGGTTCGTACAGAAATAAGAGAACAGAATTCCAGGACTTTTCCAGAACTTTTCAAGGACTTTTTTCGTTTTTCAAGGACTCAATTTTAAAGACCGATCAGTCACTCACCTAACTTTTGCGTGAGACTTTAGGGCTGATTTCCCCATGTTGGAAATGTCTATAATACAAACAGATCGCTTTCAGTTTGTCAGTCTTGACAGGGCGAATCCATTTGGAATAAGCGGGGTTCCTCTCCTACTTGTTTTTGTATACACATTTGCCTTTCGAAGCCATTGTGTTCGTTGATTTTCTTCGATTTTTTGCACATTTTATAGCCGGAAACGGCGAAACGGAAACAAGATACAAGAAGTTTATTACGAGTTTTCGGCCCACATAGGAGCACCTACAGAAGGTAATTGATAATGGAGTAACTAAATATAATCAAGGCAAGAAATCCAAATGACAGATCATATCAGGAACAAAAAGACTGATATGCACACTTAGGTAATTACAACTACAATTTGAGGTGAAAGGGTGCACTTTCAGGGGGACAACAAACTTTATCATTTGGACAGCTGCTTCCCCTCCCAAAGCCAATCCTCTCATATGGGAAGAATTTGTTCCCCTAGGAACAAACTCCTCCACCGAGAGCAGAGCCCCCTGAGAAGGGCTGCGATAGTTACGGAAACTAACAGGAAGTCACAATAACATGCCCTTTGTAAAAATGGCAGAAAAAAAGAGATATGGAAGCGCACCCTTCCATCTTACATGCCATGAGCAATGACAGACCTCCCATATTCTAGAGTTCAAGTAACAAGTCGCACTTTATTTCTACAACCGGATGATGGTATTGATAAATACCGGGACTACCGGTAAAAATGAATATGAATACGGTCCCACCTTGCTCTTCGACATATCTAGCGATTTTCACTCGGTTTTCTTTTGCGCATCACATAAATCCAAAAGAATAAAAAAGAATCCATGTATTTTATTATTTTCAAGGACAATTTCACATTTTCGAGGGCAATTTTACAAAATTCCAGGACAAATGGCACTATTTTCAAATTCCAGGAGTTTTCCAGGCCCAGAGTCAAATTCAAGGACTTTTCAAGGTCTGTGCGAACCCTGTGACAGCACATGCCATGACCCTTCTTCAGAGGGACCTTGTCAAGGTCATTCAAAAACAAGATCACTGATTATTACTTAATACTCCCTTTTTTCTACAGCTCTGGGCCCAGTTGTCAAAAGCATCGCTAGTTAAATGAAGTACATGTAGTTAGTCAAGGGTTTGTTAAGTCTTCCAGTACACATAAAATCAAGTGTGCTCTTTTTTTCTGCAGAAAAAATGTGAGAAGCTTTTGCAGTGCAAAAGCTTCTAACATTTTTCATCAAAAAATGGTAGCATGTTTGTGTCCAATAGGTTTGAAATTTTTACATCTCTTTAAGTAACGACATCATTAGTTTGAACAACCAGACACTGATTATGTGTCACTTACTCAGCCAGAAATGCTATGTTTAAATAATAGCACGTTTCAACCCCTCATGAAACAAGACCTGTCCGCAGTACAGGATAGCTTGCCTGACAGCGCCTTGCCCATTACATGAAAAACTTTTATGTTAAACTCTAATATTTTGTTAAAGGCGCCGCTGTGGCCGCCTCTGCCACAGAAATTATCCACAAGCTATCCTACAACACCACTTCATCTGAAGATATACAGACACAGCATTTGCACAGATGCATAATGAATTATTGATCTAAATCAATGAGATCATTAGAAATAAGCTACTTGTTTTAACACATTACCTTGTAAGTTTCAATGTCCTTGTGTAACCTCACTGTCATTGTGGTTGCTTCTCTTTCCTTCAGTTTCTCATACCAGCCACTCAAAAATTCCTCAAACAGGTATGTCTTACTCCTGATCAAATATATATAGATACATAAATATCATGAGTAAAGGTGTTTGATGTACTGTTTCTTTTAAAAATATGTCAGCCATATCATAACAGAGTCTAGAAGTGACAAATGAGCTAAATGCTTGTTATTGTGCTGCCTCACTGTAATCTCATGATCCAGGTATACTGGTGGTCACAATCATTACACTGACACAGGGCTGAAATACCTTCAGTGTACTTTCTTATATGCCTAGTGAAAGGCTAGCTTGTAATATCTAAACTCAACTAGGGTCTGATACCAACATTCTCACACCAGTAGTTCTGTAGAAAACAGGGCAAGGTGGAAAGGGATTGTTTCGAAGTCATCTATGGTCCTCCAATGATCTAGTAAGGTTACAGGATAGAATAGAATAGTTCTGTATGAACTGACACATTGACATGATAACTGTAAACCATCTCTTCTCTTGAATCCATGGGAAAAGAAATATCTTAAAATCACCTCATAAAATTAATTCCAGCAATTTTGTGTGTTAACAGGACTACATATTGGAAGTGGAAGGAGAGCAATACCAACACAAGATGGTGGTACATACTGAGAAAATACTAACCTAAAAGATATCCAGTCTTCTTTAGCAAGTTCCTGCAGACCCGAGTTGAACTCCTCCAGTAAGAACCACATAGCCTCATAGTTTGATAAGTCTTTACTGATCTCATCAGCTACCTCAAACATTGGCAGTGTCATCTCAAAGTGCTCACAGTCACTCCTAAAACAGAAATTTACAATAGCTCTGTAAAAGTGAAGAATTTTATAACTATTCTATGAAAATTTCAATATATTCTCTAAAAATGTGTATATTAAGGCCCTTCATTGAAAAACACCTTGCTGCAGTAGTTCCAATAAAAGACAAAATGCATTTATGGAAAAAAATGAAAAAAATAAAATATCAATTACTCCCTTGTCAGACCAAATAATGCATTTGGAGCTTTAGTTTCAAGGAAGAGGTATGTAAAAATCTAAAATGTCGACTAACATGCAGTTTCAACTGCCATAGGTTAAAAGGAATTGACCATCGACACAACAAACTGAGTCAGAATTAAAGAGCTTGAAGACACAAAGCATGGTGAAAATTTCTTTGAAAGTAAGTTAGTCATGCAAAAGGTATCACTGTCTCAAAATAAAATAAACCCTTTTCAAAATAATGTACTTATCCGCATTTGAAGACATAACAGGCTGTATTATATAAATAAATAAAGATGAGTAGGTTAGCTTACAGAAGTGTCTTTTTTGTTTCCTCCAGTTCTTTAAACTCTTGTCTCTTATCTTTGATGATCTGTATTGCCTGGTTGGTTCTTTCTTTGTTGCCCTCCAGGGCATCATCCCCGGGCTTCAACTGATGCCAGCGGGCAGCAAACTTGTCCAGGTCTTGTTGGAAACCCTTCACACGGGACTCCACATTGCTCTTCATTACTTCCACCTAGAATGAGTGGCAGCAACTTTACTTCAGGTGCATAGATACAGGTCTGTTTTTCTGCCACCTTCACAAAGGGAGGAAATTTTTCGACTTCTTTCTTTGCTTCCCTGGATGGTGAAGCCCTTCCAAAATGGATCAGCTCTTAAGGCAAAGGCTTTTCTCCAAGAGGAACAAAAATTTTTCTTTGTGAGTGGAATCCCTTTAAAAGGGGAGGTAACTAAAAATGTCCAGAGTTGTTTCCCCTTCATTCTGTACTCTAGCTCAATACATGTAGTTTCAGGAAAGCCTAGGTAGTAATGGCCAGGGAACATACTTTTTGGCCGAGGACTTTTAATAAGTTACAAATATAATGACAGTAATTTCCAATATTTATGTTTATTTGGAAACTGCAAACTAAAAGGGTACTGTAGTTCTGCATGAAAAATGACTGCCAGAAGCACATATGGGCTGAAAAGGTGAATTCCACAACTATTGCTGGGGAAATGGTGTGTATTCATGTGATAAAAAGAAATTAATTTGGTCTCAATTTTACAGCAACATTTTCTTTAATTCTGTAAATGTTGCAACAATGCAGCCATTTATAAGTAATTTCACAGCAGTTGTGCTTAGTAGACCGTCAATGACATCATCTGAAAAGTTTGGTCTTGTCTTTGTCTTATGCATTCTTCAACATCTGACTGCAAGATTTTGTTGCGAGAAAAGCGTAAAAAAAAGCCTTTACCTGTTCCTTAACCATCAGCTGGTGACTCTCCATCATAAGTTCAAGCATGTCCAACCTTGCCAGTAAATGGTTGAGTGAGTCTACCCCACCTGCAGCCACTGACTGCAAGATTTTTGTTGAGAAAAGCAGAAAACAAAAACCCTTACCTGTTCTTTGACCATCAGCTGGTGACTCTCCATCATGAGTTCAAACTTGTCCCATCTTGCTAGCAAATGGTTGAGTGAGTCTACCCCACCTCCAGCCACTGACCTCAGAAGCTTGTTCTTAGCTTCAGCTTGTTCAAACAGAGGCTTGATCTGTTCAAAAAAGAAAAATATTTACAGCTTCAATAAGATTATCGCAGTAAATTAAAGAGACTTACATGATTTGTTCTAGTAAAAGCCACTCTCCTAGATAAATTGTGACCCTCATGTATATGAAGTTAAAATCTCGGTTAAGGAGTACCGTATTTCTCGTTTTTTTTCCCTTTCAAAAACAGTCTCAAGATCTAGATCCATCTTAAATTATCCTTTGGGATTTCTTGGAACTTATAAGATGGATCTAGATCTTTGTGACAGTTTCAGAAGAGAAAACCCCATTCTATAGCTTAAATACACAAGACTGATTTACATATTTGGGGTAATATTGAAAAAGTTAACTTCCATCTTATAACCAAATAAATATGGTATATTGGGACAAATTATCCAAATCCTAGGCCTGAAGGTTGCAGTGTAGGTCAACTGGATTTTTTCATATCATGTTAACTCTTTCTTTACAGCCAAAAATCTAATACTAAGAAAACAGAATAAATGTTACTGTAAGCTGTAGTAGTAGGCCAAAGTAGTCTTCTTCTTGCTTAACAGTTTGTTGTTTTTGTCACATACACAAGCCATAATGTTTCTTTCCTCTAGATCTTTCACTGCATACTTTTGGTTAAAATTACCAAACTTTGAATCCATTTGGAATAAATCAAAACATTGCCAACTTTTGAGTTCAAATACTGATTTTAAACCAGTCATCAGGTGACCAGTTTAGTATCAGCATCTGATCTTGCCTGATCTCATCAGCTGGCATCATTCTTAGGCATATACATGTACCTCTTTCTTGGTTTTGCCAAACTTTTGATGGTTAGCATTTGCTTCTCCTATCTCCTCCACAGTCTGGGGCCTTTTAGACAGGGTCTCCATGGAGTTGTTGAGGAATCCCTCAATGTCTCCAACCTCCTTTGTAATGGCCTTACGAAGAGTGTTCATGAGGGCATCAAACAATCTCTGGATGTGGTCATCTATGACAGCCTTAACAGGTGTTGTGTTGACTGAGATACAGTCTACCTTGATCTGACTGCAAATTTACAAGAAAATTGTGTAAGTGGCTATAACAGAAACAGTTTTACTCTTATTTACATTTGTAATTGCGATTACTTAGGGTCAAGTTACTGCAACATACTGATATATGAAATTAAACCCTGCAGCTGGTAAATTTCTTTCCAGGAATAAAGGTGTCAGAACCCATCAAAGAAAGCTAAACTGAAGTCTATAAAGTAGGAAAACAGCCATGACATTATTCTGAAATAAAAAATGTTTAAAGATTCAACAATCCCAACCAGCCCAGACAACTACTTTTTCCCTTGTTACCCCCAGGTACTTAGGTACTGGCAAACAATAAATAATATGCAAACCAGCTGTATTTTTACACCATATTCCTCTACATGTATTACTCTTAACTTTTTAACAGTGTTAAAAATCACATGCAAATTAAAATCATTAAGGCAAAATAATAGTGATCAACAAAAATACTATCCATAGTTACCTTGGCAATTTCTCAGCATCTCTGCCCCTCAATTTAAGGGCCTTGAAGTTTCTCTCCCAGTCAGTCAGGTCCTTCAGGTTCTCTTCTACAAACTGATCTAAGTCTAGTGAACCAAGAACAACCCATTCCTGTAAAGAATAAACCATTGTCAATAAAAGCATGAACCATGTCTTACTAAAAACTATTGAATATTATCAACATGCGTACAGATCAATGCATATCAATAAGAACCTCTTAATCAGTTGGGATTTCCAGAAATAAACAGAGCAAACATTTGATTCCATTACAGAAACAGGTGACATGTCTTAGTACTAATGGTAATGCAATGGCAGACAAGCAGAGGAAAAGACCAAATAATCTTACAAGATAAAAATGCAATTTATCAAGTTATCCAAAACCTTTTGATTCCACTTTTTTTTTATATATGTTTTTTTCATTTTAATGGAACTGAGAAATATTTCATGGCTGCAGACAAATAATCTAGGCATTGACTGTTTGGAATAAACTTTGGCAGACTTAACAATCTTTGTGGAATATTGCCATTTTTCATCACAGAAACTATAACAGAGATAATCAATTAATAAGTTTTGCCAAAAAGCTCCATACCACCTCTGCAGACAGAGAGAATACCATGTTAGTGTCTTTTGACATCAAGTTTATCAGGCCAGACCAGAAACAGTGTAGGAATGGCGAGGATAGACGAGCCAGTCCGACAAGTTTCTGGTCGAGCCTGATAAACTTGATATCAAAAGACACTTACCTGGTTTTCTATTTATCATGCACCATAAGAAGATCTTAAGGCATAAAGAGAGTCAAACAAATGAAAAGCAAACGTTGTTTCATTCAAACTCGCTGACGTTGCGTATGCGTTATGACATAAGTCGGTGACATCATTTAACCAATCGAATGTTGTTATCAGGACAAACGTCAGTATATAGCCAATCGTCTTCAGAGATGGTTTCTAAAGACATCGCCTGATAACATTTGCACATGCCCAGATCTACACTGACATGATATCACATCATGTTATCATACCCCTGTTATCAGGTGAGTTTTGCAGCAGATACATGATAAAAGGCATATCCATATTACCACACATCTCTTTTATATTCAGAGATGAAAACGTATGTTTTTGATATACAGAGATGCAATGGTCAAACCTGGCAGTGAATGTAAACAAAATCCAACTGACCTTGAACTGTTCTTGCACTGCAGCCAGTCTCTTGAACAAAATATCTGCCTTCCTATAACATGTCACAAATCCTTCAGCATGCCTATCTATGATAGCAGGAAATATCAGGCCCTCCACCTGCTCCCCAACTCCCTTGAAATGGTTTGGTATACTGATGAATCTCTTCATCTCTCGGAAATATTTGGCCTTCACTTCTTCCAGGGGTGGGTTGAACTGTAGATGTCTCTGCCTACAAATAAACGGAAACATCAAATTATTTTACTTTGCTTTTGGATAGAAATTTATCATCTTTACACTAACACAGTCACTTCCCTGGTACACATACAAGCCGTATGG
Source organism: Ctena decussata (assembly GCA_963989385.1). Taxonomy (NCBI): domain Eukaryota; kingdom Metazoa; phylum Mollusca; class Bivalvia; order Lucinida; family Lucinidae; genus Ctena; species Ctena decussata. The sequence goes on from OZ022506.1 coordinate 87,913,220, forward strand.
ACTCAATGTTCCCTACCTTTTATGAGCATATGCAAAAAGTAAGCAATAGAATTATTCACAAATAATCTTTTTATTGTCTGTTTTATAATGCACAATGACCGACATGAAACATATCACTTACAGAACTGGAACACAACAACTGAAATTTTACTTCTAATTTCCTTCATGCTAAGAATCTGGTAAATTTTGAATTACAAATAAGTTATGATCCAAAGCCATTACTGCACAGTAATTCCATAATGGTTTGATACAACACCCATCATGCTATCATGCTATCTACAGATAAAAAGAGAAAACTTTCTTTTACACTTTCCAATGAATTACAGAGATTTCTCGGTGAAATCGAAACTGATAATCTCACTGTTGCAAACAGTGAAATTATCACTTTCGATTTCACTGTTTCAGAAATAGGATTTTTGTGAAATAGCGAAATGTTTTTTGTTGATTAATTGGATATTTCTTATCTGCCTTGACAAAAATTACGTCACACATGCTTGCATGTCATTACGACGTTAATGACGTCACATAAAGTGCCAACGTAACATTGTTACTGCACGCGACGTCAGGCCGCCTAAGCCTCCTGTAGGCATTCTATCTTGGCAATTTTTTCGCGATCTGTTTATCAAAATGGTATTTGACGCTATTTTTCAGTTGCAAACTATGTTTACAACCAATATCATACCCAATAAACACGCTGGAAGCATCAAATTTGACGCAAACGGCTATATAAAAAAGTTGTATTTCTGTCGTGATGGCTGACGCTATTGAATAAACAGAATTATTGCGATTTTCAGGCATAAAAGAAATAGAAAATTTGACTTTTTCAGTGTAAGATGAATTTTTATTTCACTCATGAACACCAAAAGTGGTATTTTCACTTGTGGCTTCGCCACTCGTGCAAATACTGCTTTTGGTGTTCATTCGGTGAAATAAAAATCGATCTTACGCCGAAAAAGTCAAATATCCTCTATATCATGTTTGATATCTGTCATTTTTTACCTGTAGGTGAGATCTACTCTGATCTCTGGCAGGTTCTCATTGAGAGCCTCAAGACCCATCATATACTGATACTCTAGGGCCTTGTAGAGTTGTCTGTCCCAGTGGGCCTTCCATGGCTGCATATGTTCAGCAATAAATCCCTGTAAACCAAATACGTATTAAGTATCTCAATATTCTAAATCTCTGTAAATTGCTTCATATTTACAACATTCATTTGAGCCGTGACACAACAAAACCAACAAAGTGGCATGTGGGCCCAGCAAAAGCTCCAATCAGCCTGGGCATCCGCCCAGTCAGATCAGAGTTTTTGCTGTCCCCATGGAGGTAACTAAGACCCTTAGCAACCCTTCAAGTGCACAGTGAAGACTCTGATCAGACTGGGCAGATGCCCAGCCTGATCTGAGTCTTTGCTAGACACAAACACCACTTTGTTTGTTTTGTCGAGTCGCAGCTCATTTTGTTTTCATTCTATTCTATTCTATTCTATTCTATCCTATAACCTTACTAGGTCGCTGGGGCACCACACAATCCCTTTCCACCTTGTACTTTCTTCTGCTGCTTGAATCTTCCTGCAAACCTCCTCGTTGGTTATATGGTCCTTGTACGATATGTTCGGTAACCTTCGGTAGCATCTCATCTCAAAGGCTTGCATTCTTTTTTCTAACTCTGCTGTCAAGGTCCTCAATTCACAGGCATACAAAAATATGGAAATGACAAGGAAGCGAATAAGTTTCACCTTCAATCCAAGAGATATGTTATCTCTCCAAATTGGTTTCAGCTTGGTAAGAGCTGAAGTGGCTTGTGCAATCCTTGAGAGAACCTCCTGTTTTGAGCCATCATCTGAGACAACTGCTCCAAGGTATTTGAAGCTTGTTACGGTACCCAGTTTCTGTCCTTTTACCTTGATCTCCCTCTGGATGCCATCTGCGCTGTTTGTCATCAGTTTGGTCTTCTCAGCACTGATCTCCATCTTATACCTTATGCAGGTTTGGTCGAGACTTTCAACTAGAGCTTCTAGTTCCTGCTCTTCCTCAGCTAGAGTGTCTATGTCATCGGAAAACTGCAGATTGGTAATGTTTCTGCCGCTTATGCTAACCTTTCTGTCATGTTCTTCCAGAGCATCAGACATGATCCGTTCGAGAAAAATGTTCAAGAGGGTGGGTGACAGAAGACATCCTTGTCTTACTCCAACTGTTGTTCTGAACCATTCTCCTGTGCTGCCATTTATCAGGACTGCACTTGTAGCCTTGTCATATAGCTGCTCAATGGTGCAAACTAGATTTGCACTGATATTTTACTTCCGCATGGTGGCCCATAAGGCTGCATGCCATACCCTGTCAAAGGCTTTTTTGAAATCAATGAAGACATGGTACAGATTCTGCTGATGTTGGTACAGATTTTCATTAATATTTGCAAATCTGCTGGCTCACAAATTTGAATATCAAGCTAACATTTGACTTAATCACAACCAAAAGGAAATCACCTAATGACAATAACTTGAGCACAAATTCAAATACTTGCCAATAATTCCAAAAATATGAAATTGCAACTTTTCTGTTTTCTTTTTTGTCTCCCCTATCAACAGACGTCAATTCCAAAAGGAACAAATTTGCCCCCTTTGTTCTTATCTTTAAAAGTGAGACACCATTTTCAAAGGACTTTATTGTAAAGGGAAGCAAACAGTACATCATAAAAGTTCTTCCCCATGTAAAAAATGGCAGAAAATATGTTTACCTAAAAGTCTTTATGACCACTAATAAACATGATACAAATAAATTTGAAAACTTTACAATAAATTTGGAAACTATACAATATTCTCAACACAGAAAAGTACACACTCCCTTACCTTCTGAACAAGGTCAGCCATAAGATGTCTAATGTCCATCAATGCTTCTTTCCATTTCTTATCTTGTCTAAGCAGGTCAATACCAATCATCTGCTGAACCTAAAGTGGGAAAAGAACGAGTATGGAGTATGGCATTCTTAAGGTAGATTAAGGCATACTGTATTTATTCAGCTAAAAACTGCCCCAATCTTTAGAGCATTAAAAGGAATATTACAAATCTCAATATGATAATATATGAGCCACAGCACGACAAAACCAACAAAGTGGATGTGAGCCTGGCGAAGACTAAGATCAGCCTGGCCATCCCCCAATCTGATTAGTCTTCCCTTTGCACTTAAAATGTAGCTAAGGGACTAAGCTAGCTTCATGGGGACAGCATTAGCTTAACAAAGTTGATTGTCATGGATTCGTGGAGTCTTCTAGTACATATAAAATCAAGTGAGCTGATATTTCTTGCTGAGAAAAATGAAAGGAGCTTTTGCAGTGCAAAAGCTTCAGACATTTGACCAGCAAAAATTTGCAGTATGATAGTTCTTGAGCATACAAAACCACTGAAAATGTAATGACTCTTTAACTAACTACATTGTTAGTTTTAAACCAGGCCCATGTATTTTCAAGGCATTTATTCTAATTTTTTAAGGCTGCTAAAATTCAAATTTATTAATCTTTTCTTTAATTTTTGAATCACTGACAACTGCTACTGACCTTTGCTTTAGCCCTGTACATCAGAGATGGGGTAATGGTAATGAGTAATGGTAATGCATTACAATGCATTACTTTTTTTCAAAGTAATGCCAAGTAATGAGTAATGAAGGATTTTTTCATTACATGTAATGGTAATTTAATTAATTACAAGTAGAAAAATGCTGTAATGATGTAATGCTTTTTAGCATTACATTTTCATTACTTTGTAGTAGTTTATGATCATCAGCATCACTGTCAGCTGCTTTTCAAGACCAAAACAACTAAAGTTATTAGTATACAGTAATAGTGAAAAAGGAATATTAATTTAATCAACAATAAAATTATAATAATAAATAATAATATTATTAATAGTAATACAACAACAGTGGAAAATAATAGCAATCCATTTTTACTGCTCAAAGATACAAGATTTATTTTCTGTGGCTATAAACATTGTATTAATGTTTTATGCTAAATAAACTATTGTATTGTATGGTGATATCTGCTGTTAATAAATTTTCTACAGGTGCATGGTACACTGGTTATTATCCACATTTTTTGTTGCTTCTGGATATCAATACTCTTACCTTCTCAGAGACTGTGATATGACATCTCCTCAGTTTTCTGTTTTCTGTGGTCAGCGTCTCAGCTGCGGCCTGTAGTTTCTTAATATATCTCTCTAGTTCCTCAGGGTTGTCCCAGGTCACCAGAATATCTTCTCCTGTCTTTGTCTTTGTACCTTAAGGAAATGAAAATAATGATGTACTTAAGGTAAATGGGTACACCTCCCCTTTTTTGTCAATTTTACAAAGAAAGACAACTTTGGTGACTTCCTGTTTGCTAATCTAGAGGATGAAGCCCTTCTAAAAGAATGCCTAATATCAAGGGAAGAATTTGCTCCTAGTTGAGCAAATTCTTTGCTTTTAGAATTGACTTCCACTAAGAAGGGAGACAGTGCGTGGAAAGCTATTTCATGGCTAATATGTCAATTCCAATGTGGGACAAGATTTTTCCTGTGATGAAATAGCAGTCTCACAGGACTGTTGCTTATTAAGATAATGGCACCCAATAAACAAGACTATTTGAGCCAGGACACAACAAAACCAACAAAGTGGCATGTGCTCTGGGCAAAGACTCAGATCAGCCTGGACATCCATCCAGTATGATCAGAGTCTTGACTGTCCACATGGACAGGTCCTTAGCTATCATTTAAGTGTAGAGCAAAGACTCTGATCAGAAATGGCAGATGCCCAGGCTGATCTGAGTCTTTGCTGGGCGCACATGACGCTTTGTTGGTTTTGTCATGCTGTGGCTCATTTGTCATTAAGATGAATGAATACACAAATGGTCATTTTTATTTCTATCCCCTTCCCACTGGGGATCAACCCTTAAAAAACCTCCTCCTCTAAGAGCAATTTTTTTCCTTTAAGAGTAGACTTCAATTCGGAAGGGCTTGTCTTCCAGGGAAGCAAACAGGAAGTCATAAAAGCTTTCCCCTTTGTAAAGACTGGAAAAACATGGTGTACCAACACATTTTTGAAAGTGACAATGTACATAATATTATAACATATAAAGATGTTTGAAACCCAAATTGTGTTGAACAAAAAGCTCCCTCACCAGTCTTGGGGTTCTTGGCAAGTCTTTCAAAGGCCTTGGCTGACTCTAACATCATAGGTTTCTGACTGGGAATCATCTGCTGATCTATTGTGTTGTAGAAATGGGCAACCTGATAATAATTAGAAAATAACATATTTACTATCTAAAGCACCATAAAGGATAATACATGCACATGTAACTGAATTTGATAATAACGTAGAACCAGATGAGGTGGCTCATAATGAGCCATCGCATCAGATCTGCACCATTTGTCCTCTTGTTTTGAATTCTCCAGACGACAGAGTTTCAATGAAACCATTTTAGAAATTTTGCAGATAAAATTTGTCATTTTTTTTTTTTGCCTCTTTAAAAGTTTAACTCAATCAACTGTCAAAATCATTTTGCTGACTGTCACATGATCAAAACTGCATCAGGATTCAATCATCCTTTCCCTACTTGCAGTGTCATCTATTCAGATAAGTCTCCCATGAGAAGGGAGGTAAATACTACCAAATCAGAGTAAAATCCCTTAGAAGGTCATCAATTCACATAAGAGTCTCTGAATAATATCATATAAGTTCACCTGTTTGAGAATACATCCATGCCTATAGAATTTCTGTGCTACATTTGACACATGCTGGATCTTGGCTGGTACAGCGTATCCTAGACCAGTCAACTGTCTCACTTCTCTCATCAGTGTGACCAGTCTATCACCGTAGTTAACAATCAGTTCACCAGTCTTGGTGTCTAACTCCATCAATCGACCATTAGTCTCTAAACTGTAACACATATCAGCCACATATATATGAGCCGCGACACGAGAAAAATTGTGCGCTTAGCGCAGACTCAGATCAGCCTGGATATCCCCCCATTCTGATCAGACTTTTCACTAAGCTCTTAATGGGTAGCTAAGGGTCTAAGCTACCTCCATGCGGACAGCGAAGACTCTGATCAGACTGGGCGGATGCCCAGGCTGATCTGAGTCTGCGCTGGTCGAACAAACACATTGTTGGTTTTGTCGTGTCGCGGCTCATATATTGTTACGCACAGGTCACAGTATGATCAGTTCTTTTACAGAGCCTCAAATGACCCAAAGCAGAATGGGCAAACTGCATACTCCCTGACCAAGTTTTCTAGAACACATTCTCTTGAAAGCAATGTTAAGTCTATATTGTTGAGTTGAAGAACCATAAAGCACTCTAATTCTTGCTTCACTAGACTTAATTTAGAAAAAAGTTTGAAAACAAGGTCATATTTGCAAAGCTTTAAATTTTCTCGTCTTATGATATTATTTATGAATGACATATAAAAAGAAGGGTCTATGATAAAGCTGCCCCTTTGAATGTTCAAAACAATCAAAATCACACATAAAAGCAAATTAATATTACAAAACGAAGACATTGTATCCCATATAAAATTCCAAAACCATAAGATATTTTACCTGAGTGGTTTATAAGGGTCATCGATCAGTGACTGTATATCTCTTGTCCACTCATCAAATCCTTCTTGTCTCCAGTTAACCAGTTCATCATGAAACTCCATGGCATCTTTACGGAACCTTTGAAACCCGCTCAAGTCACTTAACAATGACTCTGCAGTTTTTATGTTTTCCTCCACCTACAGAAAAAATTTAAGTTACACCTGATAGATACTTTGTATTATTTTTGTATTCTAACAATATCAATTTTATCATCTACTTTCGTTTTCCACTGAAGTCATCCAGAAAATGATATCTATATTAGGGAACATTAAAATCACATGACGCTGTTCATCCATTTTTTACCATTTCCGTTAGGAGCTTGAGTCTAACTAACATCTCTAAAAAGGTCATTGTATGACTGAAACCGGTCAAAGAGAAATAAAAAAAATTATCCCAAAACTATCATCAAATACAAATGTTCTGATATGGCTTTGACCAATTCACAGTAATTTTTGGTCCCCAAAGGCTAGAATTATAGTGAAAAAACAACAACCAACAACAAACAAGAACTCCGCAAGCGGGGCAATATACACCCATTTCTGATTGTTTGCACCGTTTCATCCTTGTCTACATTGCTATTAAGTTTATCATGATATTCCAAACATTAGGGTTCTCAAAAGAAAAGCCTTAAAGAGTAATCAAAGAGATGTAACTCAAAAAAAAGGAAAATAAGGAAAGGGAAGCAATTATTCTTAATTAGACATACTGTCTCAACCTAATACACATTGCGATAAAGTTTCTTCAAGATATTCCATATGGTTACCTAGTAATGACTTGCCCAAGAATAGTCATAGAAATAAATCAAACTGATGTAACTCCATAAATAAGGAAGGGGGAGCAATAATTCTTATATAAGACACACAGCCTCAACCTAATACACATTGCTATAAATTTTAATCAAGATATTCTGTACAGTTGCCTATTTACAGCTTGCATAAGAATAGCCTTAGAAAATTTTCAAAGTGAGTTTACTCCAAAAATAAGTAAGGGGAGGCAATTTTCTTAAAGGTGGCATATCGTGTCAATCTAATATACATTACTATTAAGTTTCATTACAATAGTCCAAGGGTTAGTTAGATATGAGGTGTACAAATATAGTCTAACAAAATAATCAAAGGGAGGTAACTCAAAAACTAAGTAAAGGGGAGCAACCATTCTTGTATGAGACACGTTGTCTTAACCTCATATACATTGTTATAAAGTTTCATCATGATATTCCAAAGAGTAACCTAGTTATGGAATGCTAAAGAATTGCTATACGAACTGCCATAGACAAGTTTTTTCAAAGGACTGTAACTCGGGTAAAAATCATTGGAGCAAAACATCTGTATAATATGGGCTACTCCACATCGTAGTCTTACTATTTACAAAGTTTCAGCTTAATTGAATGGAAACTATAGGAGGAGTTATCCGGAAACGAACACCCCAAAAATTCTAAGTAAAGGGCTGTAACTCCGTTAAAAATCATTGGAGCATAACCTCAAAATGATATGCACTGGTCCACCTCATAGTCTTACTATATACAAAGTTTAAGCTCGATCGGATGTAAACTGTAGGAGGAGTTATCCGGAAACGAAAAGTTTACGCCTAACAGACAGACGGAGGGACAGACGGACGCCAGCGCTATAACATAATAATACGTCCCGTTTTTCAAATGGGCGTATAAAAACATGGAAGTTATGTATCCAAAAATGAAATTTCCTCCACAGATATTTTTTCCAAATAATTTAATTTTGCCATATAAGCATACCCAAAGACTTTGCAATCTTACCCTGGCTTCCAGCTGTCTAATGAAGACAATAATATTGACAAACTCTGGAAGGTTTTTGCCTTTTGGAACTTTACCACCAGTGGCCTGAGAGAACTGTTCTTGTATTTGTTTCTGATGGACTGTTAGCTGACCAAGGAGGGTCTCTCTGAAACACAAAATCTGAATATCCAGTACATGGATCTGATGCTGTATAACCACAATGCAGTTTTATCACTTAAACAGTGCAGTTCCTTCATAATGCTATGTTTGGAATGAACTTTGTTATTTAAGGAATGAATTTCATTTTTCTGAGGTTTATCGAAGTGTAAACTACATTGGGTCACATGCAAAGTGAATGAACCCCGAAGGGGTTCATGTAAACTTTGCTAGTGACCCAATGTAGTTTACACTTTGATAAACAACAGAAAAATTAAGTTCATTGCTTATATTTACATCCGTTTCAATCAGAATTTTCATGAAAAATCTTATTTAAGCTCTTGAATTGAAGCAGTAAAACATGCACACGCAGTTTATTTGCTAACAGCAGAACAGCATGCATGACGTCATGATGTTGCAGACGCCCAATCAGATTGACGAGAGACATTGTTAATTTTGACGTCATTGACGTCGCGTGTCTCAATGTAATTATTGGAATGTAAACTACATTAGGTTCCAATGGTTTACTATAGGGCTTTTCAGTAAATACACCAAGAATGTAAATATATGTGAAATACGTTATAAAGGGACGTTTTAAACCAATATGAAAATGATCATTTAATCTTTCTACAATTCCTTTGTAAAATCCTTAATTTTGGAAGCCAGTCCCTGTTATATCTAAAACCTGTGTTATAGCTAGTATAGATCTGTGCTATATTATACAATTATTGACCTTTGTTGAGGTGAATATGCAGTTTTATTGACCTGCAAACATCATATTGACCGACGCGAAGCGGAAGTCAATATGTTATGTTTGCAGGTCAATAAAACTGCATATTCACCGAAATAAAGGTCAACAATTGTTTTATTATATAATAATTCTAAATTCAGTTTCTTTAGATATTTATGATGGTACTACATGGCATTATCTCGTGACGTTATGCCATTAACATCAACGTAAATCAGACGTTACGTCACGAAAATACAATGACGTCAGTGTGAAAGTAATATTCACTGACAGGCCAGTGAATATCACAAAATATTGACCGGCACATGATGTCAAAGCAGCCAATGAAATTGCGTGTTACATCTTGGTCATATAATAAAATCTGATATTGGTCTAGGACACTTGAGTTAGCTGCTATGTTTGATCCATTAAATTAGTTTACTGCTAAAAGGGGGGGGTATCAATAAGGTGGGTTTTCTGCATCCTACCAAAGTTTTATTTTTTTAACTGATGTTATACTCTAGTGTGTCTAGTTTATTGAACCATATGTGACTTTGCGCGGAAAGCCCTAGTTACTGAGCTATGGGTCCAAAGAAGTGGGTGGGGTAATCCAACATGGTTTTAGCCTGTCTTGTAAAAACATTCTCATTTGGTAGAAGAGTACAGCAGACAGACAGGATTTGATAAAATGATTAACAGAACATCTAAACTATATTTCCATATCATTTTATTTGGTCTAATTTGAACAGATGTTGTCAAAAAAGACTTCCTTTGACATTTAACATTTTTTGATATTTTTGACCTCAATTTTCAATATTTCTTGGCCTTATTGTTAAATGAACAGACATGTTATCATCAAACTCATGTCAAGGAAGTACCTTGAGAAGGACATTCAGATGATGTGACCAGAATATCACAATAGCATAGTTTTCATGGTCGACTGAACACATAAACTTGCTTGGAAGATGGTTTTCTTTCTATTTTGACCTAGAATTACGAACCTTTGGTCAAATTACTATTTTAACTGCTATATTCTGTTAATCATTTTATCAAATCCTGTCTGTCTACTGTACTCTTCTACCAAATGAGAATGTTTTTACAAGACAGGCTAAAACCATGTTGGATTACCCCACCCACTTCTGTGGACCCATAGCTCAGTAAGTAGGGCTTTCCGCGCAAAGTCACATATGGTTCAATAAACTAGACACACTGGAGTATACCATCAGTCAAAAAAATAAAACTTTGGTAGGATGCAGAAAACCCACCTTATTGATTTGATCCCCCCCCCCCCCCCCCCCCCCCCCCCCCTTTACATATACACTGTTTTATTTCATGATGATGGTCTTTTCAACATTTTTGTCTGAACTTTTGTAGGGCCATTATTTTTTAATTTTCTGATTTACGAGAAATTTTTCAAATTTTTTGAGTCGGGGGGTCGAAATAAAAATAAAATTAAAATCTCAAAAACAGAGCAGTCGAAAAAAAAAAAAAAAAAAAAAGATTCATAATCTTCTTTTTTTTTTTTTCGAGTACCATTACCAAAGGTAATCTAAGTGTATCTAAACTGAAGGAAAATCATAAATTACAATTAGAAAGTAAACCAGCGAAATTCTGAAACATGTTTCTATGTTTAAAATCAAATTATAAGTTACACAAAAGATGTGAGCTGCGTGTTTTGTCCCATCGACTGGAACAGTGACTTATGTATCCAGCAACCATGCGTTTGTATGGTAAATAGGTCCACACCACACCACATTTTTAAATCTTCGATACTTTTTTTTGGTTTAATCTGTCCTCTTGTTTGAAATGAAAAAAAATATATATTTCACACTGTTTGACAAAACTCAAATGGTAAAAGGGATAGATATCCCATAGGCCAGTAGCCGTAGGGGCAGTTGGGGATAGAGGTCCACTGTATTTTGGGCACAGCATATAAAATGTGGAGCCAGACCCCATCCTTTCTCTGCCTTATCCTTCCCTGATTTGAAAACGGTACCCATTCATTGCTGGTTTGACAGAGTGTTCCAGTCATCAGATGGCCAAGCCAAGGTTTAAACTCATGACCTTCTGATGACTTTTTTCACCCTAACCAAGCGTCTCTAACCACTGCACCACAGTTCCTCTCTGAAATGATATACCGTTAAATAGAAATAAAATGAACAGGGCTTCATTCAGACAGGTGCTGAAATAGGGGAGCCTGGGCCTTGCAAATTTTGGGGAACTGTTTTGTCTCTGCTATAGGTACTGGTCAGGTGGCTTATATGGCTTTAGACAGGTTTGACTCAGGCTGTAGTAATGACACGGATAGAATTGTAAGAATTGTTTTATTTATTTATCTTTTCTTTTCTATATGTGCCTATAAGAAGGGTATTGCATGGTCAGGGTGGGTGGGGGTAAAGCCGTTTTACCTCAACCAGAACAGGGCAACATTATTGGCAAACTCAGAAACGAGAAAGAAATAAATAATGATAACAAAGGTTGGTTAGCTTTACAATCAAATTAATTATTGGTAGTAATTAGTGTGGTAATAAAGCGTGGAGATCGTCAGTTTACGAAAGAGACAACGTTTTCTTTGTTGACGTTTTGCAGGCTTAATCAAGTTTTTCCACCTTTACTGATGTCCAAACAAACAATCGACGCTCAACAATTAATTGATCGGTCCAGTCGATCCACTTTCTGCAATTATTGTTGCGTTTGATGTTGCCGAAAATAAGTGACCTGAACTCGCTGGTTTTCCGAACAGAATCGATGCTGTACCGATCGTTCGTGCGAGCATGGCACCAGTTTTGTTTTTCAAAGCTGGTTTCCGCGTGCAATAGCAGTATCGATTGCGACTCAGAAACCATTACATTGTTCGATTAGCGCATACACTGCTGTATTCTGTTGTTTGAACCGTAGTGCGGTTAAACGAGTCCTACTAAAGACAGAAAAGGAATTTTGCCACCGAAAAGGACCGAAAAGAACTTTCGGGCACGAGAAAAGGACTTTTTAAATGCCATTTTATCCTATAAAAACGTTTAAAATATATAGGGTAAATATTTTATTTCCAAACATAATTTTCTAGAACATTAAGTGAAAAATGCCCTTTTCGGTGCCCGAAATTCGGCATTTGCGATGTCCTTTTCGGTACATGGCGTCTCTTCACTGACCTGAAGTAGAGTCCTTTTCGGTGCTGTAATTTTTTTTGTAAAATCTTAGGATGAAGATACTACAATTCACAAACTTATTATTCAAGCGCTGATTACTATCATGATGATATTAACATTTCTAAAACATGTTTTATATGACATTTAACGGCAAATAAAAGTCTTTTCGGTGGGATAAGTCCTTTTCTGTCTTACCCCACCGAAAAGGACCGAAAAGGTCATAAGTTTCAGTGCTGTTTAGAACATGGTTTAACCGCAGTCCTACTAAAGTCCTTTTCTGTCTTTAGTAGGACCGCGGTTAAACCATGTTCTGAACGGCACTGAAACTTATGACCGATATAATGCTCGAAAGAAATATCAAAAGCGGCCACAACAACACATCAATATGGCCGCTTTCTCGGTTTGTTTCCGCGCATTGGAGAGGATAAAACTGTATAACTGAACATTTTTATTTCGATGGCTATTGAAACCTTGGAGTCGGCGAAGAAAAAAAGAATAAAAGAGCATTATTGCTTTTTTATTTTTATTTTGATTTTGCAAAAAATACGGTCGGCGGGTTTGTAAATCAGAAAATTAAAAAATGATGGCCTAGTGTTAGAATAGTAATTATTTTCTAAATGTGTTAAAATCAAGCAGAGACAAGTTTGGCTTCTGTTAGTGATGAGGAAAACTTAAAACTTACTGCAAAACACTTATATTTGGCGGCAGCAAAATTTGGTTTTTTTTTAAATATGGACCTTTTGGCGGATTTTTATTTTGGCGGTTTTGTGATTCTCAAGAACAAAATATTTCTTCTGACGTCGTATTTTGCTCTTTATTTGAGCTCTATATTGTCATTGTGATTAAAACAAAAGCAATTATTATTATGTCATGTTACAGTTTGGGTGGTTAATTGTTTAAAGTAAACAGATTCTGTGTTCCTTCTGATTTAATCAACTTAATTGAAATACTAATCAGTATGGTGAGAACATTTTCATACTCCGTTTCCTCCCTCTTGTTGTTTGGGAAGCATCTTCTTTTGCGCTTATATATGTGATGTGTATTAGCTTTGATATTTTGGTAGAGGAAATAGGATCATGTGCTCAATAATATTTTTTCTTCTTTCGGTATCATGAGCTTATATTGGCGGCATTTTAATTTGGCGATTTTCTTCTTTTCCGCCAATATCGCAAAAATAAAGTGACCGCCAAATATAAGTGTTTTACAGTATCATACTTTAACTTTGGCATCTGAGAAAACTGAAGATGTATTCCTAAATCATTCTACCTTTCTGAGACCATCTCTTTGCTAATTCCCTCTCTTTTCACCAGATGTTTGTATCTTTGAAACTCTCTCAGTAGCTAAAACAGAATGGATCACAAATTCAGAATATTCAAATAATTAATGACGTTAACAATCAACAAAAACAAAGTTTAAAATCTTTATTCTTCATTGTAATGGTAGCTTTAATATTGCATACATTACTAACCCAACAAAACAGCTTGAGGAAATGAGTTTTTCATTGTAAAAATAGCTACAGTATTTTTCTTAGAAGCATTTTATTTGTGACAACATCATCAACACTGAAGTTTTATTTTAGGCATTGTCAATTACAAAAGTTCACATATTATTTTAGAATTACCAATAAACTAGGGTAAATTTCACAGCCTACCATCTATACTGGACAAAAAAAGTTAGGGATCAACTATTTGACAGTAGTTTAAATCATGAAAAATAAATCATCCAAAAATAATTTTCTTGTGTTCAATACAGCTGTCGAAGCGGCACAGATTTGCATGAAAAATATTGGAATCGGATCGGGTGAGACACCAGTACAAACAAATAAACAGATATACCCCTAAAATTGAAGTGAAAATTGGCATCACCACAGAATTGAATGTCCGTGATTCGTTGTTTTTATCCATGCAAAACATTCCTAGTGCTCATACATATCTCTGGGGGTCTGAATAACTGCATGATAGCTACTCGGTGTTCCTTTGGTAAAGCGCTAGAGGCTCATTTTAGGGACTTGCTTGCCATTTTTCATGAAAGGCCAGAATTAGCTCTCCAGGAGTTTCCTGAAGCCTCTGGTGATTAGAATTGGTGTGATGGAACATCTGTCAAGCATGTTCAATCAGATTTAAAACTTGCGATCAACTAGACTTGTCCATACGGACGATAGTCTCTGTCCCAAGCCACTGGTTCATCACAATAACACTGTGAGGACGCACCTTTTTGTCCATTAAATGATTTAATCGGCAAATTTAAACGAAAACGGTTAGAAACAGACTTTACACAATTTATTTGCGCACTTGCACGGTGACAATGAGCTCAGGGTTGATGCGATTCCATAGAAATGCGAAGTGACAGTTGGCAAAACGTGACACAAAGTGGCATCTGGGTCATTGGACCCATGTTCTTTTCACAGATGAGTCCAGACTGTATGTAGATATCCACGATGATGGGAGAAGGTTGTTACGCCTGCCAGGTCTACGTACATGTAGCACAGACTATGAATCAAATGGTGTTGAGGAATATGACATGTCTGGAGGAGGGTGGTTGATGGTGTGGTCCGGAATCTGGATTGACAGCTTTGTGGACTTGCGCATGCCAGACAGAGGCGCTCTGATTGGTGTTAGACTAAGAAATTATGTGTATATCCAATTACGAGACCGTTTGCTAAAGTTTTTGGCGATGACATCACCGAATCACAGGGCAAATGTGGTGGACCAGTGCCTAGCGACAGACACCATCGCTCTCATTGACATGTCAATTTAATCACAAGTTTTAAATCCGATTGAGCATTCTTTGGACATGTTACACCGCCAATCCTGATCACGAGAGGCTTCCTGAAACTCAAGAAGAGCTCATTCAGGCTTTTCGTGAAAAATGGCAAACGAGTCCTTAAATAGGCCTCTGGGGATCTACCAGAAGCATACCAAGTGACTGTCATGCAGTAATTCAGGCCCTCAGAGGCCACACTGAGAAATGAAAATGATTTTGCATGGATGAAATAAAAGATAATGGGCATTCAGTTTTGTGTTAATGCCAATTTTCACTTTGATTTTAGGGGTATGCCTGTTTATTCATTTCTGCTGGTGTATCACGTGATGCAATTCCAATATGTGTCATGCAGTCTTGTGCAGCATTGTTAGTTGTATTCAACAGAAGAAAATGATTTTTTGAAAATTACTTTGTTCAATATAAAAAATTCAGTCTAATGTTTGATCCTTAACTTTTTTTGTCCAGTATATATTGCCCCACTCTGTCAGCATACTTCTAACAAGAAAATACTTCTAACATGAAAATGAACTCTTTGCATCATACAGAGTAGAGATAACTTTCTGTAATCATCCAGACAGTTTACCTGTTGGGGGTTTCCATCCAGACCCCTAAACTGTTGTCTCAGTTTCACCACTGTTTTCTGTTCTGCTGGGGACATAATCCTCTCATACTGGGCTACAGCTGCTCCCCATAGGGGCTGAGTGTAAGGGTTGTACTGTAGGGGATTCAGACCCATAAATGGAGTGAAGGCATCCTCTACTCTCAACTCCCTCTGCTCCTGGGCAGTCAGTAGTCTGAGTTGCTGATCATGGGTGATCCGCAAGTTCAGAATCTGCATGAATTAAGAGTTAAAATGTTTCTCAGTTTGTAACAAATATCCATAACATACAAGGACAGAAATGACTAACATGTTAATAGTAAATTATTGACTCAATCTGTCTTATAAAATAAGCTATAAAATGGCTTTTTTCTTAAAACAATCCCAAAATTCTAGGTCCATCTTAATAGATAGATCTAGATATTTGGAAAGGTTTTGGAAGAGAAAAAGTCTTAACTTAGTAAATACATGTATATTACCTCCTCTAATCTAGCAGCCAGTTTCTTGAGACCCTCTGGTGAACATTTCTCTCCTTTCCAGGGATGGTAGTTAAACCTCTTCCAAAACTGGTTAGTCAGGGTCTCACATGACATCACCCATCTCTCACAGATAGTGATCCCTGACCTCAGTGACTCCTTCACATGACCAAACTGACCATCCCACAGGTTCTCCTCGGACAACTTACGCTGAACATATCTTCCCAGAGATCCAGCTGAAAGCATGAAAACAAAAGCAATATTAAAAGTTGTCTACAAAGCATTATTAGTAATTGCCATATGAAAGTTTACTAAGGAAAAGAACTTTGCTCATACATATGTACTCATTCATTTGCTGAATTTCCACAATTTTCAATCCCTTTTATAACGCTTGAGAGGATATTATACAAGAATAGAACTGCACACCTAACCTTAAAAGGCTGTCCATGTTGACCCAATTCACCTGCTCCTCACAAGAAGTCTCTATACCGCTAGCTTAAACTGTATCTTTAATCTCCAGCATGTAAAAGCTTAAACTACAACCTCGTACACTTGCACCTGAAAATGTCTAAATATATAGGACTGATTTTGTTTTGGTGAATGGCAAGAAATCAAAAAGGTTGTTTGCCTTTGTAAAAATAGCCATCAGAGGAGCTGGCAAATCCCCCGACCAAAGACCCCCATGGGCCTTGGTAAAAAGGGTGCACTTCAAAACACATACAGTCGAACTTCACTGGCTCAAACTCGGAAGGCTCGAACGCCATGCTTCGGTCGAACTGACTTTCCAGTCCCGGCAAAACTCCCATTAATTTTAACTTAACCTTCCACCTTTGGCTCGAACTACGATGGCTCGAACGCTCGAACCCCAAACCCGGTCCCTAGGGTACATTTTCTATGTAAAAACCCACCGATGGCTCGACCTAACTACCTTGTAAATAATTTCCATACTCAGACGTTTGATCTTTGTCATAAGACGCTTTGATATTGACAAAGCGTTTTATTTTTTCTCCCAAAAAGTGCAAAAGGGTCAACGAGTGGCTCAAATTATGACCGATCAATAAACAGGAACTCACCCTTTCTATGATAGAAAAGCATAGTACATACGGCTGGACCTTGTGAGTTGGTCTTCAATGGCTCAAACTACCGATCGCTCGAACGTTTTTTGGTGGTCCCGGCGAGTTCGAGCCATCGAAGTTCGACTGTATTAGTAATATATTGTCATTCTTATATGCTTCTGATTGACATTATCTGTTTAACAGATGCATGCTTATCTAACACTCAGACTAAAATAGTATGCTTGACTGCTAAAAAGAAGTAATATCTCAAACAGCCGCTATATACGTAAATATAAAGCATATGATACATTAAACTTTCAAAATGTGTGAATAACTTCTAAACTACAAGCCCTACAAACCTAATTTTGAGCTCTCTAGTAAGTGAATTTGGACAAAGAATCCAAATCTGGAGAAAAAAAAAAATTTTTTGGTGGGGTGGGGTGGGGGGGGGGGTGGGGATGTGGGGATGTGGAGGGGTCAGAGAGAGTTAGGAACACTGATAAGATATCACAGCATGTTCATCAATATTCTAAAAGGTATAAGGTTATTAAAATTGTGGAGCAGGCCAGGGTTATACAGATATGGAGCAGAGACTCAAACAGCAGCTCAAAATACCAAAGGGAAATAACTCACAAAGTATGAATGCAAGAGTTGTCATTCATGTATGAGACAAATCATCATGACCTGTTCTTCATATCTGTGAAGTATCATGAAAATATTTCAAAAGGTATTCAAGTTATAGAGCGGACACGTCATTCTTGTTCGTGACACATTGTCATAACCTGTTCTACATATTTATGAAGTATCATATAAAAATTTCAAAACGTATTCAAGTTATAGAGTGGACACGAAATCATACCTAAAACCATCAAGGGGAAATAACTGAAAAAGTAGGTGAGCAAGAGTTGTCACTCTTGTTCGCGACACATCTTTATGGTCTGTTCTACATATCTGTGAAGTATCGTGAAAATATTCTAAAAGGTATTCAAGTTATAGAGCGGACAGGAAATCACACCTAAAACAATCAAGGGGAAATAATTCAAAAAGTAAGAAAGCAAAAGTTGTCATTCTTATTTGCGACACATCGTCATGACCTGTTCTACATATCTGTGAAGTATCATGAAAATATTCTAAAAGGTATTAAAGTTATAGAGTGGACACGAAATCACACCTAAAACAACCAAGGGGAAATAACTCAAAAAGTAAGAAAGCAAGAGTTGTCACTCTTGTTCACGACACATCTTCATGGTCTGTTCTACATATCTGTGAAGTATCATGAAAATATTCTAAAAGGTATTCAAGTTATATAGCGGACACGAAATCACTACTAAAACAATCAAGGGGTAATAACTCAAAAAGTAAGAAAGCAAGAGTTGTCACTCTTGTTCACGACACATCTTCATGGTCTGTTCTACATATCTGTGAAGTATCATGAAAATATTCTAAAAGGTATTCAAGTTATAAAGCAGACACGAAATCACACCTAAAACAATCAAGGGGAAATAACTCAAGATGTAAGAAAGCAAGAGTTGTCACTCTTGTTTGCGACATATCTTCATGGCCTGTTCTACATATCTGTGAAGTATCGTGAATTTATTCTAAAAGGTATTCAAGTTATAGAGCGGACACGAATCTGCCAAAAAATCAAACCCCAAACCATCAAGGGATAATAACTCAAAAAGTAAGAAAGCAAGAGTTGTCATTCTTGTTCGCGACACATCGTCATGACCTGTTCTACATATCTGTGAAGTATCATGAAAATAGCCATCAGAGGAGATGGCAAATCCCCCGACCGAAGACCCCCATGGGCCTTGGTAAAAAGGGTGCACTTCAAAACACATATTAGTAATATATTGTCGTTCTTTTATGCTTCTGATTGACATTAACTGTTATAAGATGCATGATTATCTAACACTCAGACTAAAACAGTATACTTGACTGCTAAAAAGAGGTAATATCTCAAACAGCCACCATATACACAAATGTATAGCATACGATACATTCAACTTTCAAAATGTGTGAATAACTTCTAAAGTACAAGCCCTACAAACCTAATTTTGAGCTCTCTAGTAAGTGAATTTGGACAAAGAATCCAAATCTGGAAAAAAAAAAAATTTTTTTTTGGGGGGGGGGGGGAGTGGGGGGGGGGGGGGGGCCGGAGGGGGCACAGGAATGTGGAGCGGTAAGAGAGAAGAGTTAGGAACACTGATAAGATATCACAGCATGATCATCAATGTTCTAAAAGGTTCACGGTTATTCAAATTCTGGAGCTGGCCAGGGTTATACAGTTATGGAGCAGAGACTCAAACAGCAGCTCAAAATACCAAAGGGAAATAATTCACTAGGTCTAAAAGCAAGTTAGAGTTATCATTCATGTATGAGACAAATTGTCATGACCTGTTCTACATATCTGTGAAGTATCATGACAATATTTCAAAAGGTATTCCAGCTATGGAGCGGACACTTAAAATCATCAAAGGGAAATAACTCCAAAAGTAAGAAAGCAAGAGTTGTCATTCTTGTTCGCGACACATCATCATGACCTGTTCTACATATCTGTGAAGTATCATGAAAATATTCCAAAAGGTATTCAAGTTACAGAGCGGACACGAATTCACACCTAAAACCATCAAGGGGTAATAACTCAACAAGAGGGCCATGGTGGCCCTGAATCGCTCACCTGAGCGTTAATCAGTTCACTGGCTCTGGTGAAGATTTATAAGAGTTTTTACCATACTAACATTTGACCTAGTTTTTGACCCGACATGACCCAGTTTCAAACTTGGCCTGGATATTGTAAGAATAAACATTCTGACACAGTTTCATTGAGATTGGATCAAAACTGTGCCCTCTGGAGCGTATACAAGGTCGTTCTTATATTTGACCTAGTGACCAAGTTTTTGACCCGACACGACCCAGTTTCAAACTTTACCTAGATTTCGTTAAGATAAACATTCTGACAGAGTTTCATGAAGATTGGATCAAAACTGTGCCCTCTAGGGTGTACACAAAGTTTTTCTAAGATTTGACCTTGAGCCGATGTGACTCAGTTTCATAGGGGGCTTAGATATATGGACAATAAACATTTTGAAATAGTTTCATGAAGATTGGATCAAAACTATGCCTTCCAGTGCTTACACAACATTTTTCTAAGATTTGACCTAGTGACCTAGTTTTTGACCCGACATGACCTACTTTCAAACTTGGCCGAGAGTTTATGAAGATAAACATTCTGACAAAGTTTCATAAAGATTAGATCAAAACTGTGTCCTCTAGAGCGTACACAAGGTTTTTTCTATGATTTGACCTAGTGACCTAGTTTTCGACCCGACATGACCCAGTTTCAATATGTAGGATAAACATTCTGACAAAGTTTCATGAACTTTGAATCAAAACAGTGCCTTCTAGAGCGCACACAAGGTTTTTCTAAGATTTGACCTAGTGACCTAGTTTATGACTCGACATGACCCAGTTTCGAACTTGGCCTAGAGTTTATGGAGATAAACATACTGACAATGTTTCATACAGATTGGATCAAAACTGTGTCCTCTAGAGCGTACACAAGATTTTTCTATGATTTGACCTAGTGACCTAGTTTTTGACCCGACGTGACCCAGTTTCGAACTTTTCTAGATATAATGAGGATAAACATTCTGACAAAGTTTCATGAACTTTGGATGAAAACTGTGCCTTCTAGAGCGTACACAAGGTTTTTCTAAGATTTGACCTAGTGACCAAGTTTTTGACCCAACATGACCCAGTTTCAGACTTATTCTACATATTATGAGGATAAACATTCTGACAAAGTTTCATGAACTTTGGATCAAAACTGTGTCCTCTAGAGCGTACACAAGGTTTTTCTATGATTTGACCTAGTGACCTTGTTTTTGACCCAACATGACCTACTTTCAAACTTGGCCGAGAGTTTATGAAAATAAACATTCTGACAAAGTTTCATAAAGATTAGATCAAAACTGTGTCCTCTAGAGCTTACACAATGTTTTTCTATGATTTGACCTAGTGACCTAGTTTTTGACCCGACATGACCCAGTTTCAAACTTGTCCTACATATTATGAGGATAAACATTCTGACAAAGATTCATGAACTTTGGATCAAAAGTGTGCCTTCTAGAGCGCACACAAGGCTTTTCTAAGATTTGACCTAGTGACCTAGTTTTTGACCCAACAAGACCCAGTAACGAACTTGGCCTAGAGTTTATAGAGATAATCATTCTGATAATGTTTCATAAAGATTGGATCAAAACTGTGTCCTCTAGAGCAAACACAAGGTTTCTTCTATGATTTGACCTAGTGACCTAGTTTTTGACCCGACGTGACCCAGTTTCAAACTTATCCTAGATATTTTAAGGATAAACTTTCTGATAAAGTTTCATGAATTTTGGATCAAAACTGTGCCTTCTAGAGCATACACAAGGTTTTTTTAAGATTTGACCTAGTGACCTAGTTTTTGACCCTATGTGACCCAGTTTCGAACTTGGCCTAGAGTTTATGGAGATAAACATTCTGACAAAGTTTCATTAAGATTGGATCAAAACTGTGTCCTCTAGAGCGTACACAAGGTTTTTCTATGATTTGACCTAGTGACCTAGTTTAAGACCCGACGTGACCCAGTTTCAAACTTGGCCTAGATTTTATGGAGATAAACATTCTGACAAAGTTTCATAAAGATTGGATCAAAACTGTGTCCTCTAGAGCGTACACAAAGTTTTTCTATGATTTGACCTAGTGACCTAGTTTTAGACCCGACGTGACCCAGTTTCGAACTTGTCCTAGATACTATGAGGATAAACATTCTGACAAAATTTCATGAACTTTGGATGAAAACTGTGCCCTCTAGAGCGTACACAAGGTTTTTCTATGATTTGACCTAGTGACCTAGTTTTAGACCCGACATGACCTAGTTTCGAACTTGGCCTAGATTTTATAAAGACTAACATTCTGACAAAGTTTCATAAAGATTGGATCGAAACTGTGCCCACTAGAGTGTACACAAGCAAAAGTTGACGGACGTCCGGACGGACGTCCGGACGGACGTACGACGGACATCAGGGTATCCCAAAAGCTCACCCTGAGCACTTCGTGCTCAGGTGAGCTAAAAAGTAAGAAAGCAGGAGTTGTCTTTCTTGTTCGCGACACATCGTCATGACCTGTTCTACATATCTGTGAAGTATCATGAAAATATTTCAAAAGGTATTCAAGTTATAGAGCGGGCACGAAATCATACCTAAAATGATCAAGGGGAAATAACTCAAAAAGTAAGAAAGCAAGAGTTGTCATTCTTGTTTGCGACACACTGTCATGACCTGTTCTACATATCTGTGAAGTATCCTGAGAATATTCCAAAGGGTATTCTAGTTTTAGAGCGGACACGAATCTGCCAAAAAATCACACCTAAAACTATCAAGGGGAAATAACTCAACAAGAGGGCCATGATGGCCCTGAATCGCTCACCTGAGCATTAATCAGTTCACTGGCTCTGGTGAAGATTTATAAGAGTTTTTACCATACTAACATTTGACCTAGTTTTTGACCCGACATGACCCAGTTTCAAACTTGGCCTGGATATTGTAAGAATAAACATTCTGACACAGTTTCATTGAGATTGGATCAAAACTGTGCCCTCTGGAGCGTATACAAGGTCGTTCTTATATTTGACCTAGTGACCAAGTTTTTGACCCGACACGACCCAGTTTCAAACTTTACCTAGATTTCATTAAGATAAACATTCTGACAGAGTTTCATGAAGATTGGATCAAAACTGTGCCCTCTAGGTTGTACACAAGTTTTTCTAAGATTTGACCTTGAGCCGACGTGACTCAGTTTCATAGGGGGCTTAGATATATGGACAATAAACATTTTGACATAGTTTCATGAAGATTGGATCAAAACTATGCTTTCTAGTGCTTACACAACGTTTTTCTAAGATTTGACCTAGTGACCTAGTTTTTTACCCGACATGACCTACTTTCAAATTTGGCCGAGAGTTTATGAAGATAAACATTCTGACAAAGTTTCATAAAGATTAGATCAAAACTGTGTCCTCTAGAGCGTACGCAAGGTTTTTTTCTGATTTGACCTAGTGACCTAGTTTTCGACCCGACATGACCCAGTTTCAAACTTGTCCTACATATTATGAGGATTAACATTCTGACAAAGTTTCATGAACTTTGAATCATAACTGTGCCTTCTAGAGCGCATACAAGGTTTTTCTAAGATTTGACCTAGTGACCTAGTTTATGACTCGACATGACCCAGTTTCGAACTTGGCCTAGAGTTTGTGGAGATAAACATTCTGACAATGTTTCATAAAGATTGGATCAAAACTGTGTCCTCTAGAGCGTACACAAGGTTTTTCTATGATTTGACCTAGTGACCTAGTTTTTGCCATGCCATGACCCAGTTTCAAACTTGTTCTAGATATTATGAGGATAAACATTCTGACAAAGTTTCATGAACTTTGGATGAAAACTGTGCCTTCTAGAGCGTACACAAGGGTTTTCTAAGATTTGACCTAGTGACCTAGTTTTTTACCCGACATGACCTACTTTCAAACTTGACCGAGAGTTTATGAAGATAAACATTCTGACAAAGTTTCATAAAGATTAGATCAAAACTGTGTCCTCTAGAGCGTACACAAGGTTTTTTTCTAATTTGACCTAGCGACCTAGTTTTCGACTGGACATGACCCAGTTTCAAACTTGTCCTACATATTATGAGGATAAACATTCTGACAAAGTTTCATGAACTTTGAATCAAAACTGTGCCTTCTAGAGCGCAAACAAGGTTTTTCTAAGATTTGACCTAGTGACCTAGTTTATGACTCGACATGACCCAGTTTCAAACTTGGCCTAGAGTTTGTGGAGATAAACATTCTGACAATGTTTCATAAAGATTGGATCAAAACTGTGTCCTCTAGAGCGTACACAAGGTTTTTCTATGATTTGACCTCGTGACCTAGTGTTTGACCCGACATGACCCAGTTTCAAACTTGTTCTAGATATTATGAGGATAAACATTCTGACAAAGTTTCATGAACTTTGGATGAAAACTTTGCCTTCTAGTGCTTACACAACGTTTTTCTAAGATTTGACCTAGTGACCTAGTTTTTTACCCGACATGACCTACTTTCAAACTTGGCCTAGAGTTTATGAAGATAAACATTCTGACAAAGTTTCATAAAGATTAGATCAAAACTGTGTCCTCTAGAGCGTACACAAGGTTTTTTTCTGATTTGACCTAGTGACCTAGTTTTCGACCCGACATGACCCAGTTTCAAACTAGTCCTACATATTATGAGGATAAACATTCTGACAAAGTTTCATGAGCTTTGAATCAAAACTGTGCCTTCTAGAGCGCAAACAAGGTTTTTCTAAGATTTGACCTAGTGACCTAGTTTATGACTCGACATGACCCAGTTTTTAAACTTGGCCTAGAGTTTGTGGAGATAAACATTCTGACAATGTTTCATAAAGATTGGATATAAACTGTGTCCTCTAGAGCGTACACAAGGTTTTTCTATGATTTGACCTAGTGACCTAGTTTTTGACCCGACATGACCCAGTTTCAAACTTGTTCTAGATATAATGAGGATAAACATTCTGACAAAGTTTCATGAACTTTGGATGAAAACTTTGCCTTCTAGTGCTTACACAACGTTTTTCTAAGATTTGACCTAGTGACCTAGTTTTTTACCCAACATGGACTACTTTCAAACTTGGCCGAGAGTTTATGAAGATAAACATTCTGACAAAGTTTCATAAAGATTAGATCAAAACTGTGTCCTCTAGAGCGTACACAAGGTTTTTTTCTGATTTGACCTAGTGACCTAGTTTTTGACCCGACATGACCCAGTTTCAAACTTGTCCTACATATTATGAGGATAAACATTCTGACAAAGTTTCATGAACTTTGAATCAAAACTGTGCCTTCTAGAGCACAAACAAGGTTTTTCTAAGATTTGACCTAGTGACCTAGTTTATCACTCGACATGACCCAGTTTCGAACTTGGCCTAGAGTTTGTGGAGATAAACATTCTGACAATGTTTCATAAAGATTGGATCAAAACTGTGTCCTCTAGAGCGTACACAAGGTTTTTCTATGATTTGACCTAGTGACCTAGTTTTTGACCCGACATGACCCAGTTTCAAACTTATTCTAGACATTATGAGGATAAACATTCTGACAAAGTTTCATGAACTTTGGATGAAAACTGTGCCTTCTAGAGCGTACACAAGGTTTTTCTAAGATTTGACCTAGTGACCAAGTTTTTGACCCGACATGACCCAGTTTAAAACTTATCCAACATATTATGAGGATAAACATTCTGACAAAGTTTCATGAACTTTGGATCAAAACTGTGTCCTCTAGAGCGTACACAAGGTTTTTCTATGATTTGACCTAGTGACCTTGTTTTTGATCCGACATGACCTACTTTCAAACTTGGCTAAGAGTTTATGAAAGTAAACATTCTGACACAGTTTCATAAAGATTAGATCAAAACTGTGTCCTCTAGAGCGTACACAAGGTTTTTCTATGATTTGACCTAGTGACCTAGTTATTGACCCGACATGACCCAGTTTCAAACTTGTCCTACATATTATGAGGATAAACATTCTGACAAAGTTCATGAACTTTGGATCAAAACTGTGCCTTGTAGAGCGTACACAAGGCTTTTCTAAGATTTGACCTAGTGACCTAGTTTTTGACCCAACAAGACCCAGTTTCGAACTTGGCCTAGAGTTTATAGAGATAAACATTCTGACAATGTTTCATAAAGATTGGATCAAAACTGTGTTCTCTAGAGCATACACAAGGTTTTTTCTATGAATTGACCTAGTGACCTAGTTTTTGACCCGACCTGACCCAGTTTCAAACTTATCCTAGATATTATAAGGATAAACTTTCTGATTAAGTTTCATGAACTTTGGATCAAAACTGTGCCTTCTAGAGCGTACACAAGGTTTTTCTAAGATTTGACCTAGTGACCTAGTTTTTGACCCGACATGACCCAGTTTCAAACATGGCCTAGAGCTTATGGAGATAAACATTCTGACAAAGTTTCATAAAGTTTGGATCAAAACTGTGTCCTCTAGAGCGTACACAAGGTTTTTCTATGATTTGATCTAGTGACCTAGTTTTAGACCCGACGTGACCCAATTTCGAACTTGTCCTAGATACTATGAGGATAAACATTCTGACAAAGTTTCATGAACTTTGGATGAAAACTGTGCCCTCTAGAGCGTACACAAGGTTTTTCTAAGATTTGACCTAGTGACCTAGTTTTTGACCCGAGATGACCCAGTTTCGAACTTGGCCTAGATTTTATGAAGATAAACATTCTGACAAAGTTTCATAAAGATGGAATCAAAACTGTGTCCTCTAGAGCGTACACAAGGTTTTTCTATGATTTGACCTAGTGACCTAGTTTTAGACCCGACGTGACCCAGTTTCGAACTTGTCCTAGATACTATGAGGATAAACATCCTGATCAAGTTTCATGAACTTTGGATGAAAACTGTGCCCTCCAGAGCGTACACAAGGTTTTTCTAAGATTTGACCTAGTGACCTAGATTTTGACCTGACATGACCCAGTTTCGAACTTGGCCTAGATTTTATAAAGACTAACATTCTGACAAAGTTTCATAAAGATTGGATCGAAACTGTGCCCGCTAGAGTGTACACAAGTAAAAGTTGACGGACGTCCGTCCGGACGTCCGGACGGACGTACGACGGACGACGGACATCAGGGTATCCCAAAAGCTCACCCTGAGCACTTCGTGCTCAGGTGAGCTAAAAAGTAAGAAAGCAAGAGTTGTCATTCTTGTTCGCGACACATCGTCATGACCTGTTCTACATTTCTGTGAAGTATCATGAAAATATTCCAAAGGGTATTCAAGTTACAGAGCGGACACGAATATGCCAAAAAATCACCAAAGGGGAGATAATTCAAAAAGTAGAATAGCAAGAGTTACCATTCTTGTACGCGACACATCGTCATGACCTGTTCTACATAACTGTGAAGTATCATGAAAATATTCCAAAGGGTATTCAAGATATAGAGCGGACAAGAAAGTGTTGACGGACGGACGGACGGACAGACAGACGGACGGACGGACGGACGGAGGCCATGCTCATCGCTTTATCCCCCGAACCTTTCGGTCGGGGGATAAAAATGGCAGTAAGATTTAAAATAACAAGCAAAGCTCCAGAGACGGGTGATTCCTACAACAGTTTCGAGATAAATGTTTCTTGCAACTTCTATAACGCATGTGTTGCACCAGCAATAAAGTGGGGAAACAATTCTACTATGCATCACAACTATTTGATCATTAAGGTAACTTTTCAATAATTATTTCCTGTGGTTACTTTATAGACTGTTCAGACTAAATACCACCTCTACAACTAGGAACCTACCAATAGCCTCCATGAGGTTCTTCATCCTACTTTCTGGATATACGTCGAATTCTGTCTGTCTCCAAATGTCATCCAGTGTGTCTTGAGTAATATCAACCATTTCCATGGCATCCTGTAGTGACATGGCATCAAGGCCTCCGTAGTCCTTGGAAATGGGTTTGAAGAGCTCCACAAAGTGTTCAGCTCTCTCTCTGGCATCCCCCTTGCCCATTCTGGCTGTGTCAGACCAGTACTCAAACTCATCCACTGGACTTAAAATACCTGTTTGAGGAAAAATAATACTCTATTATATTTTCATTCCACATCCTGATGTTGCAGCATCTGTGCTGTTTTTTTTTTTTTGTTTTTTTTTTTAGATATTTTGCCATTTACTAGGTAAATATGTATTTATGGATACAAAAATTTTCATGAAACTCTATAAATTGTTCAAATTACATTAATCGACCCTTTTAGCACCCTGTGCGATTAAATTTTTTAAAATGGCAAATAATGCTTGTAGTAAATTTTCTTTCTTATTGGCTCATATTTCAGCAATTTATTGCATATGTAAGGAATTGCATATGTAAGGAAACACAATTTAAAGGTTAAGTGTATAAGAAAACCTGTTTATGGTATAGAAGAATAGAAAGCTTTACAAATGAAAATTGAAAAATTCTGTAGTGTTTTTCAGCTCTTGTAAACTAGCAAACAAAGGGATAAACCGGCAAAAATATGTGTATGCCTCAATATTA
Organism: Ctena decussata; assembly: GCA_963989385.1. Classification (NCBI taxonomy): domain Eukaryota; kingdom Metazoa; phylum Mollusca; class Bivalvia; order Lucinida; family Lucinidae; genus Ctena; species Ctena decussata. The sequence continues at coordinate 87,941,661 of OZ022506.1, forward strand.
CCATGATGTGCACTTATAATGGTATGTGCGCTAATTAGGTTGACTACGGTAGCCAAACAAAAATACTTTCTTGATTAACCTTTCTCTTTGAATTTTCTTCACTTCTTATGCATTTCAAATTGAACACATAAAGACCCAAAATTGACTCAAAATGAGCTGCCTCCTCTGGATCTTTACTGAGCCTGGTAATCTTTGAATTCTCCATATGATCGAACATTTGTCGAAATTTTGCAAACATAATTTTTTTGTCTTTTTGTTTTGGAACTTTAAGGGTTAAAAGATAGCACCATTTATGACTTACTTCCCAAATTCTCATCTCCACCATCTTTGCCCCTAAATGTTGGGTCCTGTTTCCTCAGGGCACTCCCTAGCCCTGCCTCTAACTCACTCAAAAGGCTCTGAAGCTTGGGATCTATGTTACGACTCCATTTGCCATCTTCACACAGAAGTGGAGCATATACCTACAGAAAAGTCAAAAAGAGAGCAATATAACTAACAAAACACACAAGGGTGAGAGCAATGCAACACAGTATTCACCTGAATCTATGTATGTTCCTGATAAAATGTAAACACGTAAGTATAGTATTTTTATAGTATTTTTATATCTAGCAAAATATTGCCATTTAATAACAAGTCCGTTAATTGTATAGTTTAACTGTTCCAGCAAAAAAATTCTTGGTTGTGTGTAAAGAGGACATTCAAATACAAGGTGACTGATGTTTTTGATTTGTTTTCCTATTTATGCTATTTAAATAGTATACATTTGATATACATTAAATAATTCTTTAACTGAAATCTCAGTAAATTTCAGCAAAATTGTGAGAAACAATTAATGCATATTGAGGTATTTACACACATTTTAGAGGGTTATGAACTATTTCACCAGAATTAAAATGAGCCGCGACGTGACAAAACCAACAATGTGGTTGTGCGCCCAGCGCAGACTCAGATCAGCCTGGGCATCCGCCCAGTCTGATCAGAGTCTTCGCTGTCCGCATGGAGGTAGCTTAGACCCTTAGCTACCCTTTGGGCACTTAACGAAGAGTCTGGTCAATTTGTGCTGTTGCCCAGGCTGATCTGAGTCTGCGCTGTCCGCACAACCACATTGTTGGTTTTGTCGTGTCGCGGCTCAAATGAATGTAAGAGTGGTTCTGGTTCTAGGCTTTGTTCTTTTTTCGCTATCAGTCAGTATTTTATAAAGATGTTGAAAAAGTAAAGATACTGATTCAGAGCTCCAGATAAGAGGGGGTATTGAAGATAATTCAAAGATAATTTCTCTTATTTCTCAACGAAAACATATGTTGTGACCCCTCATTAGAACCGTCTCGCCGAGACGGTTCTAATGATGGGTCACAAAATATGTTTTAATGGAAAAATAGGGATAATTATCCTTAAATTATCCCTGTTACCCCTTCTTATCTGGAGCACTGCTGATTAGACTCCTAAGAAGAGGGAGTCTTCTCTGGGTATACCTATAATGCTTGCCTGGGTATTCTCAGTTTTTAGGGTCAGTAGGTAAAGCCAATACTTACCTTCTGCATAGCATGGTAGAGAGTATTAAGTGGTGAATCCACCATTGACGAGACAACAATAGTGGTGAGAAGGTTGTCTGGGGTGATTACATCAGGCCTTGTTTTGAAGAACACAATTACACGATCCTTACTGTCTCCTGGCTCAATCTGGCAGAGAAAATTATGAGATAATACAAAGCTTAAGGTAAAGCTGGCAATCTGATTTCAAAAGCATATGCCCAGAGAATAGTGAGTATTCAAAGACTTTCTGTTTTTAGTCTCCATAAAAGTGTATGTTGTGACCCATCAGTAGAACCGTCTCAGCAAGACAGTTCTAAGGAGGGGTCACAACATAACTGAACATATCCTTAGGCAAAAATAAGAAACCTTATCTCGAAATTATCTTCAAGTCCAAGTTTGTCCTATTGGAAATTGGACAAGTCTTTTTAACCCATCAGAGGATGCTCAGACTAAGCAAAGGCCAGCAATACATTCCCTGATTAAATTTCAAGCAGTCTTTGCTCTATATTAAAATTTTGGATGAATCTGTGTTGATATGAAAGCCCCGAATACTGAACAGAATTCTTATAAGTACAGTTTGTTTACTAAGTTTAAGTTTATTGCCCCAAACACTGAAGGAATGACTCACCTGAGGCTAGCACCCAGTGGGTGGAATCAGATAAATGATAATTCTATTCATGTAATTTCTGTTCCATCTCCTTAATATACCCTGGTACATGTATACTTCACCACCAAATTAGGACTGCCTTGTCAAGGCAGCCTTATGAGGCCATTTTTGGATACAAAAGCATTACCTTATACAAAAAGTGCATTCATCTTGGGAACCTAACTTACCTCAAAGCTACAGATGAGGTTGAGGTTTATAGAATACTTTTGAGGTCGTTCCTGTTCATAGTGCATTAAAACATTCATTAAAATTGGGCTGACAAGCCAGTTCTTTTGAGGGATCACAACTTATGGGCCGCGACATGACAAAACCAACAAAGTGGCATGTGTGCCCAGTGAAGACTCAGAGTCTTCACTGTGTGCTTAAATGTTAGCTAAGAGTCCAAGCTACCGCACATGCCACTTTGTTGGTTTTACCTGTTGCAGCTCATATGTTTGCACTGTGAAAGATAATCCCAGAATTATTATCAAAACCCTCTATTATATCAGGAGCTCTGACTTACCTTATTAGAAAAATTGAAGCCTTTAGATCTTCCTTTCATGTCAAACCTTCCAGCCAGAACTGTGGCGTTTCCATCATCAAGGAAACTATTGAGAGCGGGAGAACTCTGCAAAGACTGGATGCTGCCATCTGTTACCTGTACAGCAAAGTAGTTGGCTGTTGTGGCCAAAATAAAATCCTTCCTTGAGTCACCAGACATGATTTCTGAAATGAGTCATCAATCACTGAATAAGATACATTTTCAGGTAAACAAAAAGACAGCTTGTCGTACCTCATAAATCTTTCAAAACCCTGTCTTGTTAGGCGCTAAAGGGGAAAACAAATACTAGAGTAAGGGGACATGGCTTCGCACAGGGCATGGCTTCGCACAGCTCCAGGATTTCTTAGTATGTGCCAGTCATCAGTTGTCTGAACATTATTTTTTTCTTCAAATATTTCAAGGTTGATGAATTAAGTTTTTTTGAGATCCCTTTCGCGTGCAGTGCATCACGTGCATTTTGGCACCAAAACTTTTAAAAGCATTCAGCTCAAAGTCGGCAAACTTTAATATTTTTAGAACATACAATACTATTGATAGCACTCTCTCGAAATATGGCTCTTGAAATGTTAATGAAATACTCATTTGCTTTCTTAAGAATACAAACAGCGCAATCATCAAAAAAATATTCTACATGCAACGGAGTGTGAATTTTGTCCCTCACTTTTATGAGAAAAGTCCGCATATTATTTTTTTGGTGTCATCCTATCTAGTCGTAAGTCAACTGTAAGATTACACAGTCGAGATGTAATGGATTTAACAACAAATTGTTTGCCACTTGTTAACCAGTTTTTAAAAATCAAATGAAATTCTGAAAATCGCTGATTTTCGTCTTTCCATTAATGGAAGAAGCATTAACATTTTACTATTACCTTGCAAACTATAAATAATAACAGCATATTAGCTGTTGTTTTATGGTTTTCATTTACATGCCCTAAGGTGTGTGACAGAATATTCAAAGACGTCTAGAATGTTTCTGTTTCCTGCCAGTAGGGTGTGCGAAGCCATGTCCTCATATACCCAAAATATCATGTAGAACTGCAGTACATATTACGGCACGTGCTACATATGACGTCAGAGTCTGAGACCAAATATTTTCATACTTTATGTCCAGAAAGGGTCAAGGTATATTATGATATGAACAAACAGGCATTTATAATATGTTACAAGCTTTGTCAGCTAATGCTGCAAAAGTCATAAAAGTGTGCGAAGCCATGTCCCCTTACTCTAGTAAGCATTAATGAATGTTTGTAGCATGCCTCACGGCCACAGTTTGATAACAATATGTAACTATCAACTATCTATCTATCACAAAACAAAAAGTTTTATTGACATTATAATAGTAACATCTCTCAATGACCACCTGCAGTACCCTCAAACCTCCCTGGTCAGCCCCTGGGTGTACCAGGTCATCATCGCAGTGCTTTGGGTATGTCTGCTTCTGAAAGTGGGGCTAGTTGTCTTGGGGTGACATTTTTGTAGGGCGAGTTGTCTTGGGGCGAGTTGTCTTTGGAGTGAGTTGTCCTGATTCCCTTGTCAATGATTCTAATTTACCGATGCCAATATAACTAAAAATTACCTTGCTATGCCCAAGGTTCTATAACTTTGGCTCTGCAAGCAAATATCATGGCGGAAAAAAATGTCCGAATTCATGATCACTACGAACAATGACACTTTTATCTGGTAACACATCAATCAACAGCTAAATTAAATAAACTTACTTTCCTGGATTTCACCAAACCATGTTTTTCTGCTTAATTATAGTTAAAGTGCATTTGTCATGTCATACAGTATCTTATTTGCTCACTTAAAAAGAAGAAAATTAAGAATTTTGGCCTAAATTACATATCACAAATACTTCTCCACAACTATGCAGCGCACTGAGGATTGTAACAGTTGTTTTCATTGGTCGTTTATGACGCCGGGCGATGCTAACCAATCAGGGAGAGCATAACAAATGAACGTCGGCCTTCGCAGCAGCCGAAACTTCCGGTCGGTCGCTGATTTTGCGGAGAAAGCAGAAATTGACGTAATTTTACGTAAAAAGACGTTTTTCCTGAGTTTGAAGAATTCAGAAGTGTGTTAGCTTACTTCTATATAGGTAACTATTTCGTCTCATCGCTTTGGCTGTTTCATGATTGATAATTTTGTTTATTTTCAAACTTAAAAATAATGGTAAATAACTTTCGGTTTAAAATATACATTCGTGAGGTACCAGTTGTCGAATTCATACAAAATCTGTGCTATCTGTCTATCTCTTTATACAGCAACGCCCTCATATCCTTGCTCACAAACTATTTAATTCCTATATATGCAAGAGTCACAACCTGATGAGCCTGCAGGGGGCCCGTGTTGCAGAGGAGGTCTTGTTGCAGCTGGAGGCTCTGAGTCGTAGGTACTGTTTCCGGTTGCATGCAAAAAGGTTGCAACTATACAGAAATTTGTCCAATTAAACCATATCCCCGATTTATCAATGTGGCCGCCACCACAAGTCTAACCTGTCTGTACATAGTGTGTATATAGCTGCTATTCCTGGATTTACCTACTTATGTGAAACAACAAATCAACAAATCAACGTAAAACATCTACCGGTCAACGACCTGGGTGCGCCATTCTACTGGCGGGATTTACGGAAACAGAAACAGAAACAGAAGAAACAGGTGCCCTTGTCGAGTTGTTAGACTTATAGGCAGGCCCGACCAGTACGCGGACACTTTTAAGGGTGTTTTACCTAATGTTTAAGACTCCAACGTGTTCCAGACTACCAGATGGGCATGCAATGTTAGGAAAATCCTTGTGCTAAATATGAACAAAAGGAACACGTGAAAAAAATCATCTGCGCAACGTAACGTTGTTGAGGTCATGCTATTTCCGTATTTCCGTATAAAGCCTTAAGGCCATAGAACCTCACAGGTATCTTCTTGAGCACAAGTATTACTTTACTCTTGTATAATCTCGCGGTATTTTGTGGTGCGCGCGATATAACTATTGGTATGAATTCCGTGCGGCAAAACGGTTTGTCTTTGCCACAAATGTCTCTAGTTCCGATAAGATAAGGCTTCTCCAGTCTCTAAATTCGTCGTCACGTTTGGCGTCTAGCAGTAAATTTAAGTCCAGGTACATAATACCACACGTTTCATGCAACTTTCTTCTCATTTGTTCTCTTTCATTTTCATATAATGGGCATTGTAATGAGTAATGAGTAACTGACTCAATTTCTCCACACTGACACTTATCATTTTGTTTTATGTTCCTCTTGTATAAATATCATTTAAACTTGTATATCCGGTTCTCAGCTGGGTAATGACTTTTTCTCCTAATGAAGACTGAAATGTATGCTTTATTTTGTATTCTACCTTTGGCCTGTAACTAAATAATTGCTTCTTGTGCTGCTTCCTTTGCAAGCTGATCAGCATATTTTTATATTTGCTGTATCAAACAGGCTTATCATACCAGTATGCGGACACCTTAGAATCTGAGTAAACAGAGATTATATTTGCAAAACCAATTAAGTTATTGATACATGTAGTTAATAAAAATGTATTAACATCGTAAAGGTTTGTTCTGATTTAATATTGACACATGGCTGTTAGCTTTGCATGTTTGGCGCAGTCAAACTGAAGCATCGATTGTGATATCAGTCTATATCAGCCCTGCAAATTCGTAACTGTGTTGTGTAAGTGTAAACGTGAATGACAAAAAGACAAAGAAATGTTGCCTTGAAAAAACTGTTTCAGTTGGTTGAATCTCCTTTAAAAATCACTGTTACTATAGAAGCAAGCATAATGTGTATTTTTGACAGGCTTGATACACATTAGATATTGTAACATCCAGTATCCAGTATCCTCATTCTGGTAGAAGGTGGTATGCCTGTGTCACCAGCTCTTCTTTTGCTGTCTCTACATTATCGGGGCTTTGTCCGGTTGCTATTGTCGCTCTATAATTGTATTTCATTTCTTGTTTACTCCAAAATTTATCTAATCTGTTTTCAAATGATTTGATGGAATTTGCTGAGATAACACTGTTCGAAAGACTGTTCCAAATATCAACTGTCCTGAATGCGAATGAGAACTTTCTTATATTCAATCTTGGGCGTTTTTTGTACAGTTTCATAGAATTTCCTCGAGTTACTGTACTATCTCTCACTTGGAATAATTGTGCAGAATCAAAGTCATACTTTCCCGTAAGAATTTTAAACACTTCAATCATGTCTCCTCTCATGCGCCTATAGGTTAATGTTGGTAGATTTAATTTCTTCAACCGGTTTTCATAATCCATGTTAGACAATCCTGGCACAAGTCTGGTGGCACGTTTTTGCACATTTTCAATGATATCCAGATGTTTTTTCTTATACGGGTTCCAAACAGCATTAGCATATTCCAAATGGGGTCTTACAAGACTTGTATATAGAAGCCTGAATATTTTCTCATCAATATGTTCAAAAGATCTTCTTATCACACCAAGTATAGAGTTAGCCTTATTCACCTTCTCTGTTATGTGTTGTTCAAATGTTAATTTGTCATCTATTAACACCCCAATATCCTTCTCTTCTTTTGTTTGCTCCATAGGTTCCTGATCATACTTCAGTCTATATTCCTTGATGTCTACATCTGCATTTCCAAGTCTCATATATTTACATTTCTGTGGATGGAATCTCAGTAACCATTTATCTGACCATGAGCTCATGTCATATACATCCTCTTGTAATAATTCACAATCTTCTGGTGTTAATATTGATCTGAATATCTTTGTATCATCGGCATACAAGTACAAGTCACTATTATTTCTAATACTCTCAGCTAGATCATTTATGTAAAGTACGAATAGAATCGGGCCGAGTATGGAACCTCGAGGGATGCCGCTTGTGACAGCCCTCCAGCCTGACATTTCACCATTAACTATTACACGTTGTTTCCTATTATTAAGAAAAGCTTCTATCCATGCCACATAAGGGTTTTCTATGCCGTATAATTTCAGTTTGTGTACCAGCCGTCTATGCGGAACTTTATCAAAAGCCTTCATGAAGTCACAATATATAGCATCTACTGAACCTCCAGAGTCCAATATTTCAGTCCATTTATCTAATACTACCAGAAGCTGCAGCACTGTAGACCTTCCTGAGATAAATCCATACTGCTTATCACAGAACAATCTTTGTTCCTTCATATGCTTGATTATCTGTTCTCTTATGATTGATTCCAAAACTTTACAAACTATACATGTCAGACTAACTGGCCTGTAATTCCCTGCACATTTTCTTTCTCCTTTCTTAAAAATGGCTGTAATGTTTGCAGTTTTCCACATATCCGGTAATTTTGCTGTGTTTACAGAGTTATTAAAGATCATTGTTAATGGTTCAGCTATCACATTTGACAATTCTTTTAGTATTCTCGGCGATATTCCATCTGGTCCTGGTGATTTTAGCATAGCTTTAAAGTTGTCGAAACAGATCAAAAACTGACATCATTGTTAGCGTTTTTGTCATTTGGATCTACATATGAGTCAAGGAAAGGAAAAAAGCGTGGACAGGAATGGAGTTAGCCAGCTCAACTAGGGCAGCTAAAAACAGGCCAAGCTGGAAAGGCATCGTTTCAAGGACATACATCTATGGTCGTAAGGTTATTGGACAGAATAAAATAATACTTAGGTAGTCTGACACAAGTTTGTAAAATACTGTGGAATTGCATTGCAAATTTTTCCAAATCCTGTTGGATTTCAAGACTTACCTTGTTGCAGGAAGGAAAGAAGGCTCTGCTGGCCCCCGTTTTTAGCTCACCTCAGCACGAAGTGCTCAAGGTGAGCTATTGTGATCAATATTTGTCCGTTGTCCGTCTGTCCGTCCGTCAACAATTTCTTCAAACGACATCTCCTCCTAGACCAGTGAGCCAATTTCAAAATAATTGCACACAAATGTTTCTGTTATATCCCTGAACCGAAATTGCTAAAATGGTTCCGCTCTGCTAAACAAAATGGCCGCCAGAGCTAAAAATAGAAAAACCTTTAAACGACATCTCCTCTGAAGCCAATGGCTTGATTTCAAAATAATTTCACAGAAATGTTTGACTCATGGCCCTGAACCAAAATTGCTAAACGATTCCACTCCGCTGAACAAAATGGCCGCCAAAGCTAAAAATAGAGAAACCTTTAAACAACATCTCCTCTGAAGCCAATGGCTCGATTTCAAAATAATTTCACAGAAATGTTCGACTCATGGTCCTGAACCAAAATTGCTAAAACGGTTTCTATCCGCTGAACAAAATGGCCGCCAGAGCTAAAAATAGAAATAAATCTTAGAATGACACAGAGGGCACAGTTTTGATCCAATCATCATGAAACTTTGTCAGAATGTTTATCTTAATGAAATCTGGACCAAGCTTGAAACTGGGTCATGTGGGGTCAAAAACAAGGTCACTAGGTCAGATCTTAGAAAAACCTTGTGTACACTCTAGAGGGCACAGTTATTATCCAATCTTCATGAAACTTTGTAAGAATGTTTATCCTTATACAATCTAGGCGAAGATGGAAGCTGAGTTATGTGGGGTCAAAAACTAGGTCACTAGGTCAAATCTTAGAAAAACCTTGTGTACACTCAAGAGGGAACAGTTATAATCCAATCTTCATGAAACTTTGTCAGAATGTTAATCCTTATCCAATCTAGGCCAGGCTTGAAACTGAGTCATGTGGGGTCAAAAACTAGGTCACTAGGTTTAATCTTAGAAAAACCTTGTGTACACTCTAGAGGGCACAGTTATGATCCAATATTCATGAAACTTTGTCAGAATGCTTATCTTTATAGAATCTAGACCAAATTTGAAACTGGGCCATGTCAAGTCAAAAACTAGGTCACTAGGTCAGATCTTAGAAGAGCCATGTGAATGCTCTAGAGGGCACAGTTTTGTTTCAATTTTCATGAACTTTGTCAAAAAAATTATCTCAAGCAAATGTAGACCAAGGGTGCAACTGGGTCATGTTGGATCAAAAACTAGGTCACTAGGTCAAACCTTAGAAAAACATTGTGTATACTCCACAGAGCACAGTTTTGGTTCAGTGTTCATGAAACTTTGTCAGAATGATGATCTTAATGAAATCTTGGCCAAGTTTGAAACTGGGTCTTGTTGGGTCAAAAACTAGGTCACTAGGCCAAATCATAGAAAAACCTTGTGTACACAATTGTGGCTTTATTTGGCATTGAATCTTCATGACACTATGTCAGAATGTTTTTCTTCATGAAACGTAGGCCAAGTTTGAAAGTAAATAATGGCGGATCAAAAACTAGATCGCCAGGTCAGATCTTAGAAAAACATTGTGTACAATTGAGAGGGCACAGTTTTGATCCAGTCTTCATGAAACTTTGTCAGAATATAGATTGGAAAGTGCAAAACTGCTCCAATTGAATCATCATGAAATAGATGATCTTCCATGTTATTTCATCATGACTCAGGTGAGCGATTTAGGTCCATCATGGACCTCTTGTTTTTGTTTTTCACAACTTTTTTTTTGACAGCATGTTTTGAGTTGCTGTGTAAAAAACTGAAAGTAGAACACGTACCTTGTATATATCAGGCTTTTCCGCTATCTTTTGTCAAGGTTACGTTGAGCCATCGGAGATTTCGAGATCAGAATATCTTTTGATCTATTTATAGAACGGTGTTACGGAGATCTTTGATTGCCTCTCATAGACAGTTCCTTAGATTGCCTGTCTTAGACAGTTCCATAGATTGCCTGTCTTAGACACTTCCATAGATTGCCTCTCTTAGACAGTTCCTTAGATTGCCTGTCTTAGACACTTCCATAGATTGCCTGTCTTAGACACTTCCATCGATTGCCTGTCTTAGACACTTCCATAGATTGCCTGTCTTAGACAGTTTAATAGATTGCCTCTCTTAGACAGTTCCTTAGATTGCCTGCAGCCTCCAGTGTTCTCCCCAGAAATTTCAGAAGACATGTCGCTTTTAGCACAAAAATCAGATTTTGACTTTTTAATCATTTTTTAAAATCCTTAATATAGCAATGTTTTTGTCAAAATTAGCCTAAATTTACATTATAAATAATTTATTGTTGATCCTTAATGCATTTGAAACAACTTTATTGGCTAAGAAATGAAAATGATAGCACTCTGATAAATTTTCATTGGAAATTAAGGCATGTTGCAAAGGTAATTTGAAGAGGAAGGCATGTTGCAAGCGACATGCCTTAATGGTCTGGGGAGATCCCAGAGCCTCTCTTAGACAGTTCCTTAGATTGCATCTAATAGACAGTTCCTTAGATTGCCTCACTTAGACAGTTCCTCAGATTGCCTCTCTTGGACAGTTTCTTAGATTGCCTGTCTATTCTTTTAATTTCAGGAAAGGAGTACTAACTGTAAAAAAGTTCATTCTGGATGAGGAAGGAAGTCGGGCTGTATTTAGACAGTTGACTACACTTGTAAGTAACAGTTTAATTGTCAATCCGTGTTAAAAAAAGTTCAGCAGGATCAGGGCCATAAGTGTTTGGTTAAATAATGTTATAGAGGTTTTCTCTACAGCATAAATGTCACAACATTGTGATACACAAACATTTAGAAGTTTTTACAAATATATTGTACACATACAGCTTTTTATTCTTCACTTGTCATTCAGTCATGTGGGCCAAAGGGTGAACAATGTGAATTTACAATAGATTAGATTCTGTTATTGTCAGGGTCCTTATTGTGTGCTAGTCTCCGGTTGCTTAATTGTCATCATCTTACCTATTCCCTCACTACTCTGCCCTGATATGACTGAAATACTGTTGAAAGGACTATAAAAGTTAAACTCAAAATCATCTACTAATACACATAGAAGACTGTTTTACATGTATTTTTCTGTTTGCTTCCCTGAGAGAAGAAACCCTTCCAAATAGAGGTCTGCCCTTAGGGAAAGAATTTGCTCCTGGAAGAGCAAATTCTTTTCTCTAAGGGTTGACCACCAAACACTCTCTAAGAATTGATTTTCATTAAGATAAAATGTAAAAATTAATGAGGCAGAGTTGCAGCCCCTCAAAGTGTACCTATTCACCACAGTAAAATGTGATACTATAAGTGGAATCAGAAAAAAAAACTAACTTATTTCAGACAATCCAAGACAGCTACAGTGCTCCTTCAGCTGGTGAGACAGTGGACAGTATGCCAATCAGGAGGAAACGATCTTCTCCTACCATGGAGGATACAAGATCAAAGAAAGCAAGATATACACAAGGGTATGTATTGATAGTTGATAGTAAAAGGTTTGATCTTTTTAATTTGGAGGGTACTGGGGTTTCTCCCACTTTTGAAATATCTAAATAAATCACTCATATGTAATACTGCTGTAAGATGGGTTTCCCCCTGTAAAAACAATCATGAAAATCCAGCTAGATTGTTTTGGTTGTTTTGGAGAAACTGGATAGATTTTATCAATTATTGATGTTTAAGGAAAATCTTAAGTTTGCTGGGGCACTCAGGGATTGTGAATGGGGTGGGGGTAGGGGCATCTCTTTTTCTTTGAAAAACATTTTAGAACTTATTAACCTACTGTTATCTCAGAACTTTAACCTACTGTTATCGTCGATACTGATATAGATTATCATTCATTTCTGTAGGTCAAGAAGAAGTGCCCACTCCAGTGCCAGTGCAACAAATGTGTTCAGTTCCAAATTATGTATAGCCTGGTTTCATGAATATACAAGTGAGTTTATTTCTTTCACATGCGATAAGCTACATTTTAAAAGACAGTGTTTATTCTGACACTGCAGTTGATCATATGAGCCGTGACACGACAAAACCAACAATGTGGTTGTGCGCCCAGCGCAGACTCAGATCAGCCTGGGCATCCGCCCAGTCTGATCAGAGTCTTCGCTGTCCGCATGGAGGTAGCTTAGTCCCTTAGCTACCCTTTGAGCACTTAACGAGGAGTCTGGTCAAACTTGACCAACAACCAGGCTGATCTGAGTCTGCATCGGGCACACAATCACATTGTTGGTTTTATCGTGTCGCGGCTCAATTATATTAAATTTGCCCTTGTTAAGCTTCCAAAAGTCACACTATATTGTCTTCTTACAATTCTTAATGTGGCAGTGTACTACAGTTCAAGTTTGGGGAGTAATCTTTTGCATTTTTAGCATTACTTTAGATAAACAGGGGTAACAGGGATCATTTCCCATATTTTTGCATAACAAACATATGGTTATGTTGTGAAGAAAGAGCCGGGCCGCGTTGCGCAATCGGTAGGGCACCTGACTCATAAGTCAGAGGTCCTGGGTTCGATACCCGGTCTGGCCACATACTTTCGTTTCTCCTTCCGCTGATTCAAGAAGGGCAGTTGTCAGTTACTGGCGAAAGTATGGGCACTTAGTTCTGGTTAACCGCTTAGGAGGTCTAAGCCTGCCCAGAAATAGTGTGGTTAGGTTAACTGACCATCCCGACATGACCATAGATGTTTACCGTGGAAGTTAAGCTACAAATCAATCAATCAATCAATGTGAAGAAAGAAACCTTATCTCCTTATATTCCTTGAAAACTCGCTCACACACTAAAAGATATACATCACTCAACTTATAGCGTGATTCACGTACATGTACTCTCTTTAATCGACGCGTGTTAAATTCGATGTATCTATGTATATATATCCACTTGTAAAACGTGCTAAACATTGATACACTAGTTAAATATTGGGGATTGCAGGGCAAAACAACCGTAGATTTATATTAGAGAGTGTAGAGGATATTAAGTGTTCCAAGACTATTTGTATATTGATCCTTTTTCCCTCCCTCTTGTTTTTCTCTCCCTCTTGTTTATTTATAAAATTGTATCATGCAAATTAACTGTAGAAAAAACTATCAATTCTGGTTACCTCAAACAATGATATCTCAAAGTATCCTCTGATAACAGGAATGTAGCTCAAAAACAATTTCTATTGCTCTTTACATTTCAGTCTCTGCTATCAAAAAATGCTTGTATTTTAAAGGGACCTTTCGGAGACCAGAAAATTGACTTTGAGTTAACAGGATTTCATGAGGATTTTCGACTTTGAGATATCGGGAGTCGACGGAAAGCGGCGAAAACGATGAATTAGAAAACTATGAGATGTTTGATTACGATGTTGAATGTTACTTATACATGTATATACATGCAAATACTTGCTAATTTTTTGATGTATTATAATTGTGTATTGAGATGTGACAATGAAAATAAATTATAAAAAAAAAGAAACCTTATCTCTGAAATATCCTCAGTAACACACCTTATTTAGAGCTCTGCATTAGATCTTTAAATCAGTGATATCTATTTTGCTAGATGCAGATGAAGATACACTGGGCCCTGAAGGGATGGAAAAATTCTGTGAAGATATTGGTGTGGAGCCAGAAAATGTAAGAACTTGCTTTGTATGTACCGGGAAAATTCTAAAAATTGGATCACCTAAAATAATCACAATAGTTGATCTAAAATGGAGCAGTTTACATGTAGCTTTACAATGCAGAATGCATCCAAAAGAAGCAGATGGAATGGCAAACAGAGTAAACTCAGATCAGACTGCTCCTTAGGAGCAGTCTGATCTGGGTCTGCACTGTTTGCTCCGACCTATCTGCTTCAGTAATAGAATTTCTGCGGAACCTGGTCTGAAGTGAATCTGCCTCCATTATGTTTTTTAATTTCTTTTATTAAGACAAGTTCAAAATTTGTGATAGAGAAGATATTAAATGATAATTTATGCTTTTTCTCATGTCTTCAAATATATTTCGTATTCACCACCTTAATATAGATGTCACTGAGCAGCATAAAATGGTCACTTAACAGTGGAGATGCTTTGTATGGGGCTGTAAGTGCAGGTTTGACAGTCTATTGTTGGAAGACAAAGTGTACTAGGATAGTTGATTTTTTTATTTTATTTTTTGTGAAGAGAAAACTGTTGGAACATCTTGTATTTGTTTTTTTTTTTTTAATCAAAATTTCTTTCTTTGCATTTGCAACAGATTGTGATGTTATCATTAGCCTATAAATTAGATGCAAAATCCATGGGTTTCTTCACACTAGCAGAATGGCTGAAAGGAATGACGGAATTACAGTAAGTTGTATAAAAATCTAGTTTAATTAATTAAAGGATACACTTCCCCGTTTCTCTGCCACTTTTCCAAAGGGAAGCACCTTCGAGGGTTTAGATTTGGCGTCTGTGTAAGAAGATCCCACTCAGAAAGGGTCTACTTTTAAAAGAAAGAATTTGCTCCCCTGGGAGCAAATCTTTCCTTTAAGAGTTGACTTCATACACCTTGCCGAGTCACACCTAGAATGTCACTTAAAAGTCACATGATAGTGTATACAGTACACGCAACGTGAAGACTTGATCTGACACGCACTCGCGTGACACTTAAAATCGCGAGGAAGGGATTAAAATCCACGAGATTCTCTCGCAACTCTCACGCATTTCCCACTAAACTTCCTCGCGTGTTTGAAAATCGCCACGTTCCACGCAAGAACTTCCTCGCATCTCGCGTGAAATTCATAGAGTGTTGTATGCGAGAAACTTTCTCGCATCACGCGTGGAATTTTGTCCAGGTAGGTACATGTACAGTAAATGAGTACATATACCTTTACAGACAAGGCACATGATTCGCAATGCATTTTTTTTTTCGGCGCTGATAACGGTTCAATTAATACATTGTAAGCGTGCGTGAAAAACCTAATTGATCGCATCCTCAACGCAAGTATTGTTTGACCGTACGGTATTTACACTTACGAAACAATCATGATCAGCGTAATTTTGTTGCAGTTACGCGGCGAGTTAATTAGAGAGGCCTATGTTTGAAAGAATATTGTTAATAGGTTAGTTAGTAGCAAACGGAGTTCTTTCAAATTCTAGAATGATGACACAGACAAAATTTTCGCTCAGCCGATAATAGCCCAATCCATGTCAAAACAGTCACAAAGATCAAAGCGTTTCGATCAGCTTTTGAACTCAAAGATATAGCCGCTAGTGGCACGTGCCGAAAGATTTACTTATTAACCAATATAAACTGTCTGATGTAAGAGCTGTCAAGTTTCCATTAAAAGTGCACGCGACAACAATGACTTGATTAGCAAATGGGCTGTCTCAGCGGTGATTGACGTCCACTTATCCACTCTCTGAAATAAGCAAATTTGTAAACCTGTTGGTTAACGTCACAGCTGCATCCTCTTAATCAGTTCATTCATGAAATATGGAAAATATGATTTTGCGTCGTGGATCAATAGTCAAAGTGTTTGGATTTTAAAATGCATCAAATGAAGGAAAATAAGAGGTGAGAAGTTTGTTTTTTATTCCGATCTCCGCGTGGCAAAATCACATTATCTATATGAAAAACGAAACTGATTCTGCTGCGCGGAAAAATTCTCAAAGTATTCGGACAAATAAACATAAAATCTATATTCACATTTAGAGGTGACGGAATGCATTCAGGGCCTTCGCCATAATAAAATGTGAAGATGGTAGCATTTGTTGAAATACGTAAACACAGCACGTTTATAGGTCAGTCTCGTGCCTTGACTTCAAAGGGCGCCGCTCAGAGCACAAAATGGTGAAAGGAATCTTATTCCATACGCTGATAGTAAATATTAGGATCAGCCTGCGCAGTATTAAATACAATGCGACATTTGGTATGCTTTACGCGTCATAGCGTGAGCGGTTTACGCTGTCTATTTGTTCGGCACTTTCGGTTATTTCCGGAATGGCGGAAATTGCCGATCGTAATTTTTGCCGCAAAAAATTTTGAGTCGGCGCCAAGAAAGACCAGTCGGTTGGAAACCGGAATCACACAACTTTTTTTTAGGCCCAATATAAAAATATAAATGAATTACCTGTACAACATATAATGACCTGTGAAATTGACAAGAATCGTTAATCCTTTCCACTCGAAAACACGCGTCACGCGTGATTAAGTTAGGTGCCGATGACTCACCTGAGCATACATGGAGTTAATCCTTTCTCTCGAAAGTTGCGTGTCTCGCGTGAAAAGAAATTGTTTTCTCGCGAGTTTAACGTCACGCATCTCGCGAGTGTCTCGCATCTCCCACGCATTTCACACGCAAAAACCCCACTAAACTTTCGTGGAAAAGATTAAAATTTCTCGCGAGAGCGTGTCTGATCAAGGCTTCACGTTGCGTGTACTGTAACTGACCACTGCAGTGAGAACTAAGCGTGTGACATAGTCCCACAAACAAAATTGCACTTGTTAAATCTCCCACAATAAGTATGTGATCTACTTTACAGTAAATGAAGAGATGCATACCTGTTTGAAGTAGGCCTGGCTACGAAAAGGTGAATTGAACTGGGAGGCAAAAGTAAAACAGACAAAAGTTGCTACTCCATTTAATATTTTTCCAATCCGATATCCCGATAAAAGCTCAGCAAGATTCAGAAGGGTCCTTAAAACTGGCCCGGAGGTAATAAAACTTGAGTACATTCTCAAACTCAAAATAAAGCACAATGATTGGTTGCTACAGAGAGCATGCTCGGAAGTAGCCAATCTGTGTGCTTTATTTTGAGTTTGAGATTATTCTCAAGTTTTATAACCTCAGACCCTGGCTAATGTACATACATGAAAAAGAAAGTAAAATTGATCCTTGTATTTGTAGACTCTGAGTTTTAAGGGTGTGACTGTGAGCATAAAATAGCTTTCATAATCGGTGTGGCTTCAAGTTTTGATTGTAATAATAGATTTTAACTGATTTATTGTAGATGTGATTGTACTCTTAAAGTTCGACAGAAACTTGACTACCTCCGCTCCATATTGGACGATCCTGTACAGTTTAAAAATATATACAGATATGCATTTGATTTTGCAAGAGTAAGTATGGCTTTATATTTCATGATGTCAGCCTTCTGTAGTTGTAGAACATTTCACAATTTTTGCTTTTCATCATCAGTTTTTTTCCTTTTTAGCTCGCCTGAACGAAAGTTCAGGAAGAGCTATTGTTGTCACCACGGCGTCCGCGTCCGCATCCCCGTCAGCGTCAGCGTCGGCGTTCGGATTGGATGTTTTGGTTAAAGTTTTTTAAAGACCTATATCTCCCTAACCCATGGATGGATTCTTTTGATACTTGCACTGTAGTTAGATATTGGTCCAAAGTTTAACATGGTACCACCCCCACCCCACTCCTTGACCTTAATGGCAAGGTCATGGACTTAGAAAATTGGGAGTTTTTTGGGACTGGAAGTTTTGGTTAAAGTTTTCTAAAGCCCAGTATCTACTTAACCCATGGATGGATTCCTTTGATACTTGCACTGTAGTTAGATATTGGTCTAAAGTTTTCCAAGGTACTACCCCCACCCCCCTCAGTGACCTTGATGTCAAGGTCATGGACTTAGAAAATTGTCTTTTTATTGATTGGATGTTTAAAGTTTTTTAATGACACATATCTCCTGAAACCATAGATGAATTCTTTTTATATTTGCACTGTAGTTAGATATTAGTCCAAACTTTTACAGAGTACTACCCCAGCCCTGCTCGATGACCTTGATGTCAAGGTCAGGGACTTAGGAAATTTGGTCTTTATTAAAGTTTTCTAATTGCGTACTGATTCATAATGCTTGGCAGAGATTTAGTTTACACTTGAACTGATGTTAGACACTTTTTTGAGTTTTTACAAAACACTATATACTTACCCGACTGGATGACCTTGATGTCAAGGTCATGGACTTTGAGTTTTGTCTTAAAGATTTTGATTAGTTTTATATTAATGAAGACATAATTTCACAGTGCCACAATGGACTCAGTTGATACTAATACTTGGACTGATGTTAGATAACTGTTAAAGGCTTTGATACATCCTAGCCCTGCCCTCCTCCCCACTACCCCTCAGATCTTTGATCTCAAGCTCATGGACTTAGAAATTTCATGTGGATTTTTAGCTCACCTGAGCCAGCGGCTCCGGGGGAGCTTATAGGATGGTAAGGCTCCGTTGTCCGTCGTCCGTCCGTCGTCCGTCCACACTTTCAAACAACTTCTCCTCTGAAACCGCTGGGCTGATTGTAACCAAATTTCATATAGAGCCTCCTGGGACCTTAGGAACGAAAAGTTGTTCAAACGGTCCTGGTCACATGACCAACATGGCCGCCATGCCCATATATGGTAAAAACCTAAAAAAATCTTCTTCTCCAGAACCAATAGGGCGATGGCCTTGAAACTTGGTATGTAGCATTGGGTACACGAGTACTACCAAGATTGTTCAAATTATGACCTTGGGTTGACCTTGACCTTTTTTACGGTAAGGTCAAATTTGCTTCCTTATGCTTTTATATGGCAAAATGCTGCAACATAAGATATCTTGGAAACTGTTGAAAATTTTGGCCTAAAAATTGGTACATACAGTCATCTTAATGACTACATGAAGATTTATTAGTTCAAGAGGTCAAGGTCATTCTTTGACCTTTGACCCAGAACTCTCATATTTTGACAATATCAAACAATCTCCTCAAAAACAACTAGGCCAATTGTAATTAAATTGCATCTAGATCCTCCAGGGGTTGAGGGAATGAAAATTTGTTCATACGGTCCAGGTCACATGACCAACATGGCCACCACGCCCATATATGGTAAAAACTTTTAAAAATCTTCTTCTCCAGAACCAGTAGACCGATGGCCTTGAAACTCGGTATGTAGCATTGGGTACTCAAGTACTATCAAGATTGTTCAAATTATGACCCTGGGTTGACCTTGCCCTTTTTTACGGCAAGGTCAAATATCGGAAAATGCTAGCACATGAGATTTCATGGTAAGTTTTGAAGATTTTGGCCTGAAAATTGGTATATACAATCAACTTAATGAGTACATGAAGATATGTGAGTACAAGAGGTTAAGGTCATTCTTTGACCTTTGACCCAGAAATCTCAAATTTTGACAATTCCAAAGAATCTGCTCTAAAACCACTGGGCCAATTGAAACCAAATTTCATATAGAGCCTCGAGGGGTTGAGGGAATGAAAAAATTTTCTAACGCTCCTGGATACATGACCAACATGGCCGCCATGCCCATATATGGTAAATACCTTTATAAATCTTCTTCTCCAGAACCAATTGACCGATAGCCTTGAGACTTTGTATGTAGCGTTGGGTACTTGAGTACTATCAAGATTGTTCAAATTATGACCTTGTGTTGACCTTGACCTTTCACAGCAAGGTCAAATATGGGAAAATGGTAGAACATAAGATTTCATGGAAAGTTTTGAAGATTTTGGCCTAAAAAATTGGTATATACAGTTGTCTTAATGAGTTCATGAAGAATTATGAGTACAAGAGGTCAAGGTCATTTTTTTACCTTTGATCCAGATCGCTCATATTTTGACATTTTCAACCATTTCCTCAAAAGCCAAAGGGCCAATTGTGAACACATTTCATATAGAGCCTCCAGGGGTTGATTGAATGAAAAATTTGTGCAAACGGTCCAGGTCACATGACCAACTTGGCCGCCATTACCACTTCTGGTATAAATCTTTAATATTTTTCTTCTCCAGAACCAATACACCTATGGCCTTGAAACTTGGTAAATAGCATGGAGTACTAGAGTACCAACAAGACTGTTCAAATGGTAACCTTGGGTTTACCTTGACCTTTTTGGCGGCATGGTCAAATATGGGAAAATGCTAAAACATAAGATTTCATGGAAAGTTTTGAAGATTTTGGCATAAAAATGGTATATATGGGTGTCTTAATGAGTAAATGAAGATTTATGAGTACAAGTGGTCATGGTCATTCTTTGACTTTTGACCCAAAACTCATATTTTGACAATTTCATACGTGATAAGTAAAAGCCACCTTGCCAATTGTTCAGGTGAGCGATTCAGGGCCTCATGGCCCTCTTGTTTTATTTTTATTTTAAGACATTTCTGAGATAGCTTTTGTTTATAAATGTGTTGTCATTATGGACATGCTTGCCTGAAGTTTTATACATAGCAGTCCACACCACCATAGCGACTGTGTGATAGGCAAGCACCTATTCAGGCGAGCTATGCTGTCAGGCGACAGCTCTTGTATAAACTGTGGTAGAATTGAACAAGGAAGTTCACCTATTTACTGATTTTAATTGATCACTTGCACAACTTGATACCATACATGTTTATATAAATTGTCATGTTTATTGCAAGTTCAAGACTCATTCTGAATGGAAATAGTAATGTTGGCGAATAGAGGGTTGTGCAATTGCAGAAATTCTAAACAAAAAAAAACACTCACTTGAAGAGCTGTGAAATAAAATAGAAAGAACATCTTTGAATAATAGACAACCTAATTTATTGCAGAAATTTGACCATTGAAAGTGAAAATGATATCTGCTTTTTTGTAGGACAAAGACCAAAGAAGTATGGATATAGATACAGCTAAAGCTATGTTAGCATTATTACTGGGCAAACACTGGCCTTTATTTGGGTCTTTCCATCAATTCTTAGATGTAAGTATACAGAGCTGTTCATTAGCCAAACTTTTGCTGAAGAAATTATGCAGAGAGAGAGTCAGTTAAAATTGTCACACTAAAATAGTGGGGATGAGATTGCCCTTGATACGTTATATAATAAAAAACGAAAAATATACATAATACTTGAAATTTAAGTTTCCCAGTTTTGTGTATTGATCCTAAGTTTATCAACCTTATCAGAAGAAATGTAAAGTAATTTTGTATAAGTTGTCAAGTTTTCTGTCAGTTAGAGGCTTCTCATAACATCCAAAGTCTTGGCATTTAAATTAGCTTTCGTCATACTATTGAATTAACCTCGAATGGTGGGAGGGCAGATTATGACAGCATTTTATGAAAATCTTAATATTTGTTTCAACATAAAACAAAATCGGGACACAGCATTAGAATATACATGTACGAGTATATATAAATGAGTTGGAGTTTTAATTTTGCCTGTGCATAGTTAGGGTTTCTGTAATTTGTCAGAAGTTTTAGCCATGCCAAACGTATGAGTCATGCAGTATTATACAAGTTTATTTTTATTGTTTGTTTCAGCAATCCAAGTATAAAGTGATAAACAAAGACCAGTGGTGTAATGTACTTGAATTCAGTCGATCTATACTACCAGATCTGTCAAATTACGACGAAGATGGTGCTTGTAAGTAGTTTCATGTTTTAGTGAAATGATTCACTCATCGATGACCAGTGGACTATTCAATCCCTATTGAAAGGATGAGTTAATCTATCAATTAAGGGATGTCTGGTTTAGTTTATATTTATCATTTTTATTTTATTTCACAAAGAAATGCCCATTTGTCATATGAAGATTGTGTTGACCTTGACCAGATGCCATATTCGTGGCATCTGATCTGTGTCTTCACTGTTTGCCTATGTCCGATTTATTGGGTGCTAGGCTTGAATGGGTTATTTTACAACATAAGAAACTTCTTAGGAAGAATATGTACACTTTCAGGGGAAGTAACTCTACTCTACTTTCCCCATTCCTTTCTCAGTAGGGCCAGTTCTTAAAGGAAAGGCAATGCTTTTCAAGAAAAAAAGTTTACCCCAAAAAAGTATGTCAGAACGGTTTTGTCATAAAAAAGGAAAGCAAAGAGGGGTCATGAAAAGTAGCCATATGCCCGTATATCTTACAGCTAAATGTGAATTGTGCATTCCCAGGCCAGTTTTGCATATGTACTATCTCATAAGTGCATCCAGTCACCAGATCTCAAGCACTGAGTTCTCAAAGTATCTTCTTATATCAAAGAATATATTTTCCCTATTTTTATTAGCTCGCCTGAACGAAGTTCAGGAAGAGCTATTGTACTACCCCCGGCGTTGGTGTCGGAGTTGGCATCGACATCGGCGTTAGCAAAAGGTTAAAGTTTTTTATTTGATGGGCAAGGCGCTGTCAGGCAAGCTATCCTGTCCCGGTGACAGGCCTTGTTTACATTTCAAGTCCTGTCATCTCAAACTACTGATTTCTCAAAGTAAATTTTCTGGTACCAGAAAATTTACTTTGAGATATCAGTACTTTGGGCTGAACTTCGACTTCGAGATATTGAGAGTTGACTGTATGCATTTATATTTGTATACATGTATATACATTCTTTGAAAATGTCTAGTTGAGAGTCTCTTTTGGCATGGCCAGTATTTATATTCAGTGCTTACTTTTAGTGAAATAAAACAAATCTGTTTCAATAGCAAGTTCTGCCCAGTTTCGTGTCAATGAAAATATGTCTCTGTATTGAATCCACATAAACACGTTTTATGACTCATTAGTGACATTATTTCTGAAAGTGACATTGCTAATTCATAAAGTATATATGTGTTGTAGGGCCTGTGTTACTAGATGAGTTTGTGGATTGGTTTAAAGAACAACGAGCATCCATGACAAGCTGATGTAGTCTGATTAAAGTCCAAAGGCTTCCAAACTTTTAGTAATATTAGTCCTGTGCATGCATGGGACTCTCCAGTGCACTTCTATGGAGAAATAAAAATTTGTTTACAGTGTGTTAAAGGGACACATATAATTGTCATAACTGCAAGATTCCTGTTGACTTTTAAACTGTCTTTATATGCAAAACCATAAAAAATCAGTGCCAGGTTGTCCAAAAGTAACAAACAGTGCTTCAGATAAGAAGAGATAACAGAGATAATGAAGGGATAATTTTCGATATTTCTCTATAAAATCATATGTTGAGACCCATCATTAGAACTGTCTCGCCGAGACGGTTCTAATGAGGGGTCACAACATATGTTTTTGTTAAGAAATAAGAAAAATTATCCCAGAATTAATCTCATAACCCCTCCTTATCTGGAGCTCTGAACAAAGTTGTTGTTTAACATGAATTTACAACCTGAAGCACAGTGAGGAGCCTTTAGAAACAGAAAAAAAACTTCCTTGCATTTTCCTTCCAAAATATTCAGGGCAGAGCTCTAGATAAGAGGGGTATTTGATGGTAATTGAGGGATAATTTTTTTATTTCTCATTGAAACCATATGTTGTGACCTCTCATCTGAACAGTCTCGCCAAGATGGTTCAGATGAGGGGTCTGAACTTTTTTTTTTATACAGTTAGCAAAAATTATCCCTTATTATCTCCAAATTCTCCCTCTTATCTAAAGCTCTGATTCAGGGTATTTGAAAAGTATTTGGTGAGTTCTTTTCTTGTGATGTTCATGTAGCTAACTGCTTTGGACAATAGGGCCCATATTTCCAGATGATTTTCCTCGTTTATTTCTGTATGTAAACACGTTTTGAAATGTCACTGTGTCTTGCCATATGGAGATTCCACATCTCGCAGACCTACGAGAAAATTGAGCAACAAAAAATTGATTTCTTCGGAATATCTTGATCTTTGTGATATTTTGTTTTATAAAATCTGTTGCATGCATTTCAAAAAGTGAGAGAAAAAAAAAAACAAAACTATAACTAAACACTGCAGATTGGAGTGAATTGATAATCATTCTGGTATGATTGTCGAACTTGTTTTTATAATAGATCTTATGGCTCCTCACTAGATGCACATACGCATATGTAAGGACAGGCCACAAAATATGTTTTCACAGGGTTATGATTAAATCTCGAGCGGTTGAAAGCATATATGTCAGAGGCGAAAGGTGCATTATGCTGCATAGTGCTCAGTTTTTGTGTTATATGTTCTACAGTAGAGTTCTTTAGGTTTTGTTATTTTTTGTGTGATCAGCACAAAAAAAGGGAAAAGTTTTGTCATTGATTTTTTTTGGGTAACACTGATAGATATTTTAGGCTGTATTTTGGTTTCATCTTTTTATTAGTCATAATGTGCTGAAATCATCAGAGGTCCTAGAACAACAGCTTATCTGATGTTTTCCATCTGTTTTGTACCTGTTGAGTTATATGAGCCACGACACAACAAAACCAACAAAGTGGTTGTGCGCCCAGTGCAGACTCAGATCAGCCCCGGCATCTGACCAGAGTCTTTGCTGTTCATATACAAGGTACAAGGCTGATCTGAGTCTGTACTGGGCACACAACCACTTTGTTGGTTTTGTCGTGTCGAGGCTCATATGTGCTTATATATTTGTATTGTAGTTCATGTTCAGATAGTGGGTATTAGGGGTATGGGTACATGTTCAGGGGTAACAACTCTGCCAATTTCATTTTGCCACCCATCTCAATGAATGGAAAGAGTTCTTAACTCTTTAAACACCAAAAAGCAGACGACAATATATATGTCTGCAAAAATTAAAAAAATGCCTTGTCCTAGAAATTTCATATTGAGAATTCAAAGACTAGAGAGCAAACAGTGTAGATCTAGATGAGGCGGCTCATCATGAGCTGCCTCATCAAGATCTACGCTGTTTGCAAAATTAGCTATTTTCGTCACTGGTGCTTAAGTGTTAAGAAAAGAGTTCGTATTAAGGAAACATAAACATGAAGGTGGGCCCATACGCCTTTAAGTGTACTGTAAAACAGCTGTTATTTGTGAGCATTTTATATTCATGATTATTGGCTAGATGCCATATTTGCAAAGGTAACTGTGTTGCAAACAAAATGTGTTCAGCAATAACCAATAGAAAAAATCTGTTTATGTCTTGCCTGCAACTACCATAGCGAGACATAGGTATTACTTTTGTTACTTTTGTTGTTGTCAGCCGCAGCAGCTATGGGTGGCATAAATGTTGCATCAGATTTGCCGGATGCTCCTGGTTGGGCGATGGTGCTGGGTAACTTTCAATGCCTGTGCATTTTGGATTATAGTAGGGCAAGGGCCTACCGTTCTTTCAGAAGGTGTGGGTGGAGGTTGTTTGGACATTTCTCTCCTCTATCATCTCTTTTTCTTTCTCCCTCTCTCTGGGAGATGGCTCAATATAGACTGACATACAGTCTTACAGAGCCATTACCCAAAACAACCAACCAAGCAACCAAAAAATGCATCAGATTTACTGGATCAGCTTTTTAGCTTGCCTGTACGAAAGTACAGAGAGCTTTAAATGTCACTTGGACATCAGCATGGACGTCACACTTAAAAGTTTTACGTCAAAGTTTTTTTTATGTGATGGGCAAGGCACTGCAGGCGAGCTATCCTGTACGCGGACAGGCCTTGTTTTTTGTGACAGTGTAGATAGGTGAAACATTGCATTCTGTGGAATTCTTGGATTTTACTCTTTTGTGAAAATCTATTAAGTGGCTCAGATGAGCTGAATTTAATTATCTTGAAAATGGAACAGCTTGGTTTTACAATGCAGTGACACATTCAAAAGATGCAGATAGGATGACAAACAATGTTGAACCTGATCTGACTGCTTCTGATCTGGCACTGTGCTTTTTGCCCGCATCTATCTGGGCCCGGTTGTTCAAAACTAACGATGTCGTTAGTCGAGACGTTAAAATTTCAAAAGTAAGTATGACATACGCCAGTATTTTTGGTTGAAAAAATGTGAGACACTTTTGCATTGCAAAAGCTTCTCACATTTTTTTCAACAAAAAATATCAGTGTATTTGGTTAAAACGTCAGAAAACACTTAATGAGTTGCCCTCTTAACAAGCTTGGTAGGTTAACAATGCTTTGAGTAACTGGGCCCAAGTCTAATATTTTAATTTTAATGGTACGTTTGATGACTGTAGAAAAAAGCTAAGTTTTTCTTCCTTAAAATTTTGACTCACCTAGAGTATGGTTATATGTTACGGTAATGTGCTGAAGTGCTGGGACACTTAAAAATAATTGAATGGAAAATTGTTTTTATGTGTCGCAAAATGTAGTCACATTATTTTGAACGTAGTGTTCCATGTTAAATGCATTTGACCATTGGCCTGAAGTCTTTCATAATCATTGGTGCCAGTTTAATGTCATCTTGTCAATTACATATATTTGTGTTTATTTCTGAAAATGAGGATTAGAGTAACTGCTATAGTTAGTTTTTTCTGTGGGGTATTTAGATTTGGTACAACGAGCTATAGTTGTCTGCCTGGGCCCAGTTGCTATTTGCTTAACCAAGTAAATTTGCAAGGATTTATAAAGTCTGGTACTAGAGATAAAAATCTAGTTTCTAATATTTTTTGCTGCAAAAATGTGAAGAGCTTTTGCATTGCAAAAACTTTGGACGTTTTTTCGCCAAAAAGTGTCAATTTATATAGACATAGGATGTTTTTGCGAACAATATATGTGAAAATTTTGCTTGCTAAGTAATGACATCATTAGTTTTGACAGCTGGGCCCAGGCATTAATGTCTGAGTGGTGTTGCCTGCAATCAGATAAGTTGGCGTGACATGTCATTTGTGGCTCAGTTGTACATTTTATTGTGTTTGGTTAGATTGTTTTTTTTTTTTTAGAAATGTAGAGACAGCAAAGAGACAAGAAAGGAAATCTGATAGAACAATCTGAAACTATTTTTTATATTTTCATAAAAGCTTGAAGTTGGATCTCTCATTAGAGCTGTTTCAGCTGGGCACATCTAATGAGGTATCAGAGCATATTGCTGTTAACTCGAGATATCTCAAAAGTCGAAATTCACCTGAAACTACTAATATCTGGAAGCGAATTTTCTGGTCCCAGAAAATTTACTTTGAGATACCATAGTATGAGATAAGAAGAGTTGAAATGTGAAGAAAAAATAGGAAATGTGTTCAAACTGTATTCTTTAATATGAGATACAAGTGTTGGAGATAACGAGAGTCAACGGTATTAAAATGTCATAAGCTCAGTCACTTTTTGTGTCAGAGGGATGAATGCATATTCTATTGCACTTACATATGTAACGTGACGTCTGATTGGATAACGTCAAAAATTTGCGACAGTAAATCCTGCGATATACTGTCGGAAACCCGACATCATTACGTAACAGCACTTTTCATTGGTTGACGTCTGGTTTTACGTCGCAGAAAGCTTTTGCTTTGGGTGCAAAGTAGCAAACTTTTGAAGGTGAAAATGTGAAAAGTACATTAGAATGGGGATAGCTGTATTGAAAATTGTCATTTGGGAGGTAAATCGTCGGTTTTATGGTCGCAAATTTCGTTTTACGGCTCTGCTGGCTTGTCACCGTAAAACGAAATTTCCAACCATAAAACCGACGATTTACCTCCCCAAATGACAATTTTCAATACAGCTATCCCCTAATTTTCCTTTTTGTCTGTTTTTTGAGGTGTATAGATACACCCTAATTTTCTGCAATGTTTTCAAAGGGAAACAACTTTTGTGACTTTCTGTTTGCTTCCCTAGACAATGAAACTCTTCCAAACAACATTCTAGAAAGGAGTCTACTTCTAAAGGAAAGATCTTGCTCCATGTGGAGCAAGTTCCTTCCTTTAGAATTAACCCCCATTGAGAAAGGAGGTAGAAATGAAATTGGCAGAGTTGCCGCCACTGAAAGCGTACCTATGTCTCTTAAATATTCCTGGAATTTCATCAAAACCAACTCTGTCTGGAGCTGTCTAAGAAGAATGTATATTTTATGTATATGAATAAAAATGTTAATTTATGATAATTTAGTAATATTTGTTGTGTGTGCTTGTATGAGATTTCATTTCAGTTTGTTTTTTAGTGTCTTTAAATAGTGCTAGAACTTACTGTATAGGGGGTTATTTCTGGGAGTGTTACACCTACTGAAATAACCTGCTAAATGGTATTTTGATTTTATTGTGAAGGGAGAGTTATGATATAAATGAGCCAGTCTCTGTGAAAACCGGGCTTAATGACATAAAAATAAAAATTTAACTAACTGCATCACTGAAAAGTATTTGCTTTTGTGAACATTTCCTGAAAATTTGAGATGGGTACCATTGTTTATTACTGAGATATAGACTTCAAAAGCACACAGGTAGTGCAGTTTCTTTATATGACGTTATTAACGTCACGTAAGTATGTTTTGACGTCAGCGTCATTACGTTTTTTTGAACAAGCCTTCGGTGCTTGTTACACAAAATAACTCGGACAAAAAATGTGTTTGCTCATTTTCAATGTGTATTTCATGGCACTCATATGACAATTTGCATGATTGAACATTCTTTCTCAAAAGGTAGGTCTTTGTAATGGTATACCATATGTTTTTTCAAGGCTTTGGGGTTACCGTGGAATAAGCGTTGTCATGGCAACAAATGTCATATTTATAACTGGATTTTGTCTGAATTCATAGGCTTTCTGTTATATCTCAACGCCTAAGGTATTTTCATGGAAATAAATAAAGGTCCGAAAAACCATTAATTTTAGTGTTTTTCATCCGTTCACAACATAAATATTACGTAATGTCATTAAGCCCGGTTTTCACAGAGAACGGCTCAAATGTTTATGTTGCCAACAAAAGGTACTATAGTTATTTGGCTATAAGACAGGGTTTCTTCTTAAACTGCCACAAAATTCTAAATCCATATTAAAGGACAGATTTGAATTTATGGGGTTGTTTTAAAAGGGCAAATGAAAATCATCTAGGCCTCCTTGGTCTATTGGATAAGAGCCCTGACTCAAAATCATTAGGTCATTCACCTTTGTGGGTCGGTACCTTGCTTGGCACACAAGTGAAAAAACACCTTTTGCTTGAGGAAGGTCAGGGTTTTTGTTTTCATAAGAGTAATGGTTTTCACCCTTTTCTGATTAACACTTGGCTCAACATAAGTGAAATGAGCTGCGAAGTGACAAAACTAACAAAGTGGTTGTGCGCCCAGCGCAGATTCAGATCAGCCTGGGCATCCGCCCAGTCTGATCAGAGTCTTCGCTGTCCACATGAAGGTAGCCACAGCTACCCTTTAAGCGCAAAGCGAAGACTCTTGATAAGATTGTCCGGATGCCCAGGTTGATTTGAGTCTGCAATGGGCGCACAACCACTTTGTTAGTTTTCTCATGTCGCGGCTCAAACATTCTTGAAAGGACGACAAAAGTATATATTTTAGCAGAATAATACAACTTATTTACTTCTTTGAAGTCTTAGAAGGGAAAATAGATAATAGCTGACTAAATATGGAGTATATGAGCCGTGACACGAGAAAACCAACGAAGTGGTTGTGCGCCCAGCGCAGACTCAGATCAGCCTGGGCATGCGCCAAGTCTGATCAGGATCTTCGTTGTCCACATGAAGGTATCTTAGACCCTTAGCTACCCTTTAAGCACTTAAGGAAGACTCTGAAGACTGGGTGAATGCCCAGGATGAACTGAGTCTGCGCTGTGCGCACAACCACATTGTTGGATATCTCACGTCGCTTCTCATGGAAGACTTGGATCACTCCACAAGTTGTCTGATCTGTGTATTGTAATCTGCACGACCAGAAGTCTTTAGGGATGTACAAACAATTTGAATTACCTTTTGCTGGCCCCATGGCTTAAATGAGCCGCCACAAGGCAAAAACCTAAAAGTGGCATGTGTGCCCAGTGACGACTCAGATCAGCCTGCGTCTCCACCCAGACTGATCCAAGTTCTCACTGTCCGCATGGAGGTAGCTTAGTCCCTTAGCTACACTATGAGTGCACAGGAAAGACCTTGGTCAGACTGAGGGGAGGCCCAGGCTGATCTGAGTCTACGCTGTGGGCTCATACCACCTGGTTGGTTTTTTCTTGTCAGAGCTTAAATGTATAGTTCACCTTACTTAATGTAACATATTTTAATGATAAAACCATTTGTCTTGTTTTTCATAAGGTTTAAATTTAAGTAAGAAAGAAAATACTGTTATTGTTTCTTCAGATGTGCATACTTAACTGCATAATGAAAATCTTGTGGAAGAAGGTTCCAAAATGGACAGAATTTAAGCTGGATGGGTTTCTTCCATGTTTTTTGCTATTTTTACACAGGGAACAATGTGTCTTCATATTTGTTACCCTGGTAATGT
The DNA here is from genome assembly GCA_963989385.1 of Ctena decussata. Lineage (NCBI taxonomy): Eukaryota > Metazoa > Mollusca > Bivalvia > Lucinida > Lucinidae > Ctena > Ctena decussata. The sequence goes on from OZ022506.1 coordinate 87,972,109, forward strand.
ATCCTTTTAGAAAGGGATCTACTCATAAAGGAATGAATTTGCTCTGTGAGCAAATTCTATCCTTTATGAGTTTATCCCCATTGAGGAGGGAGGCAAAAGTGAAAATAGCAGAGTTGCTTCCCCTGAAAGTAATGCCAGTTATTTTCAGTAAAATATTTGATCAGACTTGGCATGTAGGTTTATAGGCTTCTGTTTTCAGATAATTCATGTGGCACTCACAATACTGGTGCGGCAGTTTATTGATAAGGCTGCTCAACTTGATGTGGAAAAGTTTATATGGTATTCTTGCAAAAATCGAAGCTGATCTGTTAAATGATACTGATTGACAGAAATAAATGAAAAATCCAAATTCTCTTTTGTTTTATTGATGACTTACAGGTATACTGTAATGCACAACCTTGCCTATAAAATCCCTTGGTTTAAGAATTTGACATCTTCAGTTGTTAACTGCATATGAAAAAAGATAGCTTCTACAAAGCTGGCAAAACTTGTTATACAAAGGTGGCAAAAGTATAATTTAATACTTGCCTCCTACTAGCTTATTCATTCTATTTAAAGTTACAACAGCTTTTCAAGCATCTGTACCGAGAAAGAATTACATTGTGAAAACTTAAACTAAAATATGAACAAGTAATCTATACATGAATGAATTTAGAAATATTTCAGAGCCCAGGTTCTCGCAATACTGTTATTTTTGAACATCACACTGGCAAAACTGTGGGTCCAAAACTCCTAACACACTGAGAAAGTGTACCTGTTCAATTATTTTACCGAACTAAACTAGCACAAGTGGACAAGCATCGAACATTGGATTGACTATAATAAGATCAACAAAATTATCTGATTATCTGAACACTCTGATCAGATTGGGCGGTTGTCCAAGCTATCTTGAGTCCCCTGGGTGCACATGCTCTGTTGGTTTTGTCATCAGCTCATATTTTTGAGATATATCTACCACTGCAGTGACACTCTGGTGATAAAACATATTGTAGATAGCATTGTATGTATAGCTAGACAGTCTAAAGATCTAATACTGCACAAATGAGCCGTGACCCGACAAAACCAACAAAGTGGCATGTGGGCCCAGCTAAGATCAGCCTGGGAATCTACCCAATCTGATCAGGCTCTTTTTTGTGCACTTAAAGGGTTGCTAAGGGTCTAAGCTACCTCCATGTGGGCAGCGAAAACGCGGATCAGACTGGGCAAATACCAAGGATGCTGTGAGTCTTTGCTGGGCGCATATGCCACTTTGTTGGTTTTGTTGTGTCGAGGCTCAAAATGTCATAAATTCTGGTGATACATATTGCTGATAGCATTATAAAGATACCAAGGCAGTCTGAGGATGCACATACTTCAGCAGTGGCATACATCCTGATTATTAACCGTATTGTGGACATTATTTTTGTAAACATAGCAACACACTATCAGAGACACCTTGCCATATTGCAGACAGCATAGTTTATACATGCTGCTGCAGTGTTATACATTCTGGAGATAACTATATTGTAGAAAGCACAGTTTCAAACATAGCTAGACCTATAGATTTGCATCTTGCAGCAGTGCTATACATTCTGGAGATAAACCAGATTGCAGACAGTTCAGTTTGTAGAGATACCTAGACATTCTATAGATACGCATGCTGCAGCAATGTTATATATTCTCAAGATAAACCAGATTGCAGATAGCTCAGTTTGCAGAGATACCTAGACATTCTATAGATACGCATGCTGCAGCAATGTTATATATTCTCAAGATAAACCAGATTGCAGACAGCTCAGTTTGTAGAGATACCTAGACATTCTCTAGATACGCATGCTGCAGCAGTGTTATATATTCTCAAGATAAACCAGATTGCAGACAGCTCAGTTTGTAGAGATACCTAGACATTCTCTAGATACGCATGCTGCAGCAATGCTAAACATTCTGGAGATAAACCAGATTGCAGATAGCTCAGTTTGTAGAAATACCTAGACATTCTGTGGATTTGCATGCTGCAGTAATGCTATACATTCTGGAGATAAACCGGATTAACGACAGCTCAGTTTGTAGAGATACCTAGACATTCTGTAGATACGCATGTTGCAGCAATGCTAAACATTCTGGAGATAAACCAGATTGCAGACAGCTCAGTTTGTAGAGATACCTAGACATTCTATAGATACGCATGCTGCAGCAGTGTTATATATTCTCAAGATAAACCAGATTGCAGACAGTTCAGTTTGTAGAGATACCTAGACATTCTATAGATACGCATGCTGCAGCAGTGTTATATATTCTCAAGATAAACCAGATTGCAGATAGCTCAGTTTGCAGAGATACCTAGACATTCTATAGATACGCATGCTGCAGCAATGTTATATATTCTCAAGATAAACCAGATTGCAGACAGCTCAGTTTGTAGAGATACCTAGACATTCTCTAGATACGCATGCTGCAGCAGTGTTATATATTCTCAAGATAAACCAGATTGCAGACAGCTCAGTTTGTAGAGATACCTAGACATTCTCTAGATACGCATGCTGCAGCAATGCTAAACATTCTGGAGATAAACCAGATTGCAGATAGCTCAGTTTGTAGAAATACCTAGACATTCTGTGGATTTGCATGCTGCAGTAATGCTATACATTCTGGAGATAAACCGGATTAACGACAGCTCAGTTTGTAGAGATACCTAGACATTCTGTAGATACGCATGTTGCAGCAATGCTAAACATTCTGGAGATAAACCAGATTGCAGACAGCTCAGTTTGTAGAGATACCTAGACATTCCGTAGATATGCATGTTGCAGCAGTGTTATACATTCTGGAGATAAACCAGATTGCAGACAGCTCAGTTTGTAGAGATACCTAGACATTCTGTAGATACGCATGCTGCAGTAATGTATACATGCTGGAGATAAACCAGATTTCAGGCAGCTCAGTTTGTAGAGATACCTAGACATTCTGTAGATACGCATGTTGCAGCAGTGTTAAACATTCTGGAGATAAACCAGATTGCAGACAGCTCAGTTTGTAGAGATACCTAGACATTCTGTAGATACGCATGCTGCAGCAGTGCTATACATTCTGGAGATAAACCAGATTGCAGACAGCTCAGGTTGTAGAGATACCTAGACATTCTGTAGATACGCATGCTGCAGCAGTGTTATACATTCTGGAGATAAACTTGATTGCAGACAGCTCAGTTTGTAGAGATACCTAGACATTCTGTAGATACGCATGCTGCAGCAGTGTTATACATTCTGGAGATAAACTTGATTGCAGACAGCTCAGTTTGTAGAGATACCTAGACATTCTGTAGATACGCATGTTGCAGCAGTGTTATACATGCTGGAGATAAACCAGATTGCAGACAGCTCAGTTTGTAGAGATACTTAGACATTCTGTAGATACGCATGCTGCAGCAGTGTTATACATGCTGGAGATAAACCAGATTGCAGACAGCTCAGTTTGTAGAGATACCTAGACATTCTGTAGATAAGCATGCTGCAGCAATGTATACATTCTGGAGATAAACCAGATTGCAGGCAGCTCAGTTTGTAGAGATACCTAGACATTCTGTAGATACGCATGCTGCAGCAATGCTAAACATTCTGGAGATAAACCAGATTGCAGACAGTTCAGTTTGTAGAAATACCTAGACATTCTGTAGATACGCATGCTGCAGCAATGCTATACATTCTAGAGATAAACCAGATTGCAGACAGCTCAGTTTGTAGAAATACCTAGACATTCTGTTGATACGCATGCTGCAGCAATGCTATACATTCTAGAGATAAACCAGATTGCAGACAGCTCAGTTTGTAGAAATACCTAGACATTCTGTTGATACGCATGGTGCAGCAATGCTATACATGCTGGAGATAAACCAGATTGCAGACAGCTCAGTTTGTAGAGATACCTAGACATTCCGTAGATATGCTTGCAGCTGCAATGTATACATGCTGGAGATAAAACATTGTAGGTAGCACTGTTTGTGAACATAGCTAGACATTCTGAAGATATACTTGCTGCAGCAGTATTCCCTGGAAAGCACTGTTTGTAAAGATGGTGGGCTATTTGTTTATACCCATGTCTGGGATCAACAATACTGCAGATAACACAATTTGTAAATCTACCTAGACATTCTGTGGACATATATGCTGCTGCAGCATTGTACATTCTGGAGATAAACAATAAATACATAAAAAGACAATTTGTAAAGATAGCTAGTCACTCCGTAGGTACAGCTGCTTCATAGCATGACTCAGTCTGGAGGTAACATAGCTCCAGATAAGAAGGGGTAACAGGGATAATTCAAAGTTAATTTTTCTTATTTCTCAACGAAAACATATGTTGTGACCCCTTATTAGAACCGTCTCATCGAGACGGTTCTAATGATGGGTCAAAAATATGTTTTTGTGGAGAAATATGGATAATTATCCCTAAATTATCTCTGTTACCCCTTCTTATCTGGAGCACTGGGTAAACCACATTGCAGATTCCACAATTTGCTGAGATAGCTAGACATTCTGTAGATACATATGTTGCAATAGTTTTATACATTCTGGAAATAAGCTAGGGCCGTATTCATAAAAAGACTTAAGTGGTTGCTATGCTGTTGCTAAGGCTAAATTTCTTTGAAGGAGATTCCCTACAACTATGAAATTTGTTCTGGAGGAACAGTCTTTGTAAGACTGTTCCTCCAGAGCAAATTTCATAGTTGTAGGGAATCTCCCTTATAGATATTTAGCCTTAGCAACAGCATAGCAACGACTTAAGCGGCTTTATGAATACGGCCCCTGGAAATAAGCTGTATCGCAGATATCACAGTCTGTAAATATACCTTGGCATTCTTTGGACATACATTCTGCATCAGCATTACATATTCTGGAGATAAACAACATTGCATACAGGACTATTTGTAAAGATAGATGGTTCCTTCTGTAAATACAATTGCTTGAGTAACATGGTTTATTCTAGAGATAAATCACATTGCAGATTGCTCAGTTTGTTTTTGATAGTTGGACATTTGCTGCAGCATTGTTTTAAATTCTGGAGATAAACCATATTGCAGACAGCAGCCATTGTTCAAATAACTAAATATTCTGTAAATTCACATGCTGCAAAAGCCTGATACATTTTAAGATAAATGGCATCTCAGATAGCACAGTTTAACTACACATACTGTGGATACACACAGCAGCAGCAAGCGTTATACAGAATAGAATGTTTTTTATGTCCTTAATGGGCCCTAGCCGGGCATATAACATAGTACATATACAAACAATACAAATGATAATATAGGGCCACCTAACTAATACCTGCAAGCATTGTCCTATGTAGATACCCATATGATGAAACATAGAAGATACCCAGTAAAGGGCAACCCTTGCCTGTATGAGTGAGGCAGTATCAGTGAGGCATTCTCGTTACATTCTGAAGATAAACCATATGGTAGATATCAGCTTCTTACGTTAGCTTGTCATTCTGTAGATACACAGGACGGAGCAGTGCTTTACATTCTGGAGATAAACTATAATGCAGAAAGCACACTTTGCAAAGAAAGCCATTCTGTAGATACACATGCTGCAGGAGTATTATATATTCTGGAGATAAACCATATTGCAGATTGCACAGTTTGTAAAGATAGACATTCTGTAGATACACATACTGCAGGAGTATTATAAATTTTGGAGATAAACCATATTGCAGTACGCACAGTTTGTAAAGGCAGACATTCTGTAGATACACATACTGCAGGAGTGTTATAAATTTTGGAGATAAACCATATTGCAGATTGCACAGTTTGTAAAGGCAGACATTCTGGAGATACACATACTGCAGGAGTATTATACATTCTGGAGATAAACCATATTGCAGATTGCACAGTTTGTAAAGGCAGACATTCTGGAGATACACATACTGCAGGAGTATTATACATTCAGGAGATAAACCATATTGCAGATTGCACAGTTTGTAAAGGCAGACATTCTGGAGATACACATACTGCAGGAGTATTATACATTCTGGAGATAAACCATATTGCAGATTGCACAGTTTGTAAAGGCAGACATTCTGGAGATACACATACTGCAGGAGTATTATACATTCAGGAGATAAACCATATTGCAGATTGCACAGTTTGTAAAGGCAGACATTCTGGAGATACACATACTGCAGGAGTATTATACATTCTGGAGATAAACCATATTGCAGATTGCACAGTTTGTAAAGATAGACATTCTGTAGATACACATACTGCAGGATTATACATTTTGGAGATAAACCATATTGCAGTACGCACAGTTTGTAAAGACAGACATTCTGGAGATACACATACTGCAGGAGCATTATACATTTTGGAGATAAACCATATTGCAGATTGCACAGTTTGTAAAGGCAGACATTCTGGTGATACACATACTGCAGGAGTATTATACATTCTGGAGATAAACCATATTGCAGATTGCACAGTTTGTAAAGATAGACATTCTGTAGATACACATACTGCAGGATTATACATTTTGGAGATAAACCATATTGCAGTACGCACAGTTTGTAAAGACAGACATTCTGTAGATACACATACTGCAGGAGCATTATACATTTTGGAGATAAACCATATTGCAGATTGCACAGTTTGTAAAGGCAGACGTTCTGGAGATACACATACTGCAGGAATATTATACATTCTGGAGATAAACCATATTGCAGATTGCACAGTTTGTAAAGGCAGACATTCTGGAGATACACATACTGCAGGAGTATTATACATTCTGGAGATAAACCATATTGCAGATTGCACAGTTTGTAAAGGCAGACATTCTGGAGATACACATACTGCAGGAGTAGTATACATTCTGGAGATAAACCATATTGCAGATTACAAAGTAATACTGCAGCGGTATTATACATTTTGGAGATAAACACATTGCATGTGACGGCCTTTGTAAAGACATCTAGACTTTCTGAAAGTACATATACTTCAGTATTCAGCGGATCAACGCTATTGCACCTAGCAGGGTTTGCGTCCTTTGTTAAGGTAGCTAGACAGTCAGTACACACGCTGCAGCATTCTGGAAATGAGCCATGTTGAGCATAGCGATAGCGAAACATTTTGTAGATACTAATACTGCTTGACTGCTATATATTCTTGTGAAAAACAATATTACAGGTAGCGGTCTTTGTAAATATTGCTAGATTTTCTGAAAATACACATGCTGCAGCAGTAATATACATTCTTGAGAATATTCAGGAGATAAACTATATTGCACTAAGCAGGGTTTTTTAAGCTAGCTAGATATTCTGTAGATACACATTCAGCAGGGTTTTACATTCTGGAGATAACCCCATATTGCAAATAGCAGAGCTTGTAAAGATCACTTGACATTCTGCAGATGCACATGTTGCAGCTGTGACATATGTGACGTTGGTCAAAACCTGGAGGGCAAACATTGAATTAATGTCATTAATACTGAATAAATTTTCATGAAACCTTGGCATACCTAAGTCTTGCCTACCTATACCTTGCAAACCCATACGAAAACATGCGAGGAAATTTAGAATTCTTTTTATCATTATACAAAAATTATTAGACCAACTACATGTTAAAAATTACTTGGGAGGCAGATTTTATATAAGTCAATGACTTACTTCTGTATCCCTTTCTTACTGTATATTGCTATGTCATGGAAATATTGTTTTATTTATATTTATTATGTTTATGTGTTTAATATACTGAATAAAATAGCGACTCTAAACCTTGGAGTTTTTCGCTTAAATGGTGTAGGTTTTGGAACAACCAGAGTTGTACAGACTGCCTTATATGTACACTCACTCCTTATAAATGAAAACATAAAAAGAAAAGATTATACTGATTGGCGCATTATTGCTAAATAAAAAGATAAACAATGATCAGGAATTAATACAATCAAATCCCACACCCCGCCCTCAAAACCAAAAAGAAAAGACACACACACACACACACACACACACACACACACACACACACACACACACACACACACACACACACACACACACACACACACATACACACACACACACACACACACACACACACACACACACACACACACACACACACACACAAAGTTCACGAAAGACACGCACGCCGGTAAACCGAATGAGTAGTTCTTTCCCTAAAAAGTTGGTTATTCAGCTACTCTAAGGACTCGAATTCGTAATGCTTTCCTATCATTCATCATGTTGGCGGATATTAAAATTCGTGCATTTATGCTGAACGCGAAAATCGCGAATAGATACAAAGCTAGACATTCTGACAGACTGACAGACATATTGAAGCAGTTTTACATTCTGGAGATAAACCATATCATAGATAGCATAATTTGTAAACGCAGCTAGATTTTCTGTGGATAGACATGTTGCAGCAGTGTGATACATTCTAGTGATAAAGCACATTGCATACAGCACAGATTGTGAAAATAGCTAGACATTCTAAAGATAAACCTACTGCAGCAGTGTTTCACATTCTGGAGATAAACTGTATTGCAGGAGCAAAGTTTGGTTTGTACAGATAGCGAGTCCCTCTGTGGATACACCTGCATCGGCAATGTAATACATTCTGGAGATAAACCATATAGCACAGTTTGTGAAAAGCTAGCTCGATATTTTAAATTATTGAGATAAACCATCTGCATATAGCAGCCTTTGTATAGGCAGCTATAGAAAGTCGGTAGATGGCAAGATGCACATAATACAATAGTGTAACGCATTCTGGCCCGGAGGTTATAAAACTTGAGTACATTCTCAAACTCAAAATAAAGCACACTGATTGGCTGCTTCCGAGCACATGCTCGGAAGCAGCCAATCAGTGTGCTTTATTTTGAGTTTGAAATTATACTCAAGTTTTATAACCTCGGACCCTGGTAAAAACAAAATAGTCAGAAAGCCACGTTTGCAAAGAAAGATAGCCATTCTGAGGATACTCAGCCATTCTGAGGATACGCATACTCCAGCAGTGTTTTACATTCCAATGCGGACACTACAAGAGCAAGCATTTAACTTACCTGTATGAAAAGCAGAGGAAGAGCTATTACACTGCTCCGGCATCGGCGGCCACACCAATGACAACTACAGATTTATTATTAGTTATAATATTTATTTTTTGTAAGTAGGTTTGGAAGTTGGAAAAGATTCAAAGCAGACTGAGGAAATTTTTGTCAGTCATATGTGGTGCCCCACTGTCCTTGCAAGTTACGGGATAAAAATAGAAGGTAGAATAGGATCTTGTCGATTTGAACCCTGTAAGGTAAAAGTTAGGTTTTTATATAAATTAAGCGGTTACGGCTTATTGACAATTTATTTCTCAAACTGAACTAATAAAGGTAAACGAGCAGTGGCAAACAGACTGCCATATATAATGATATTACTACCCTACACAACACTTCTGAACAAACCTAATCTTGTTCTTAAAAGCAGGCAATATGAAAGGGCGGCGCTGATGCAGGTGGTACATTAGTTGTAGCTGCACGGTTGATGTTGTTAAAACGACGTCATTTTGACGTCATTTGCCTGCTGGGAAATAACTAAGGATTGTGTCTCCTTAATCGCGGTCGAACATGGTATACCTAGGATTTGGCGCATCTGCTGAGGCAGTAATATCATTATCATCAAGTTTAGTGTTTAACTGTCACTGTTTCGGCCTTGTGTTGGTTCTCAGTGACCACCATTTCCCAATGTTCCTTGTTCACATTACATCCGTCTAGGAGTGGCCTGGTTTCCGGTAACAGCGCTACCAACGTCGAGTATAACGGTAAGCAGATAAAATTAATAAATCCTATTTGCTGTTTTGGAATTTCGTCCTGATTTTTCCTGTCCATCATTGGTATTGGTGTCATACCTCTTTTCTTTTCCTCATCTCCTTGTCGATAGAATTCTTCGTACAGGTTGTCTGTCGTCTGCCTCTGAGTTTCCCAAGGTTTTGATACAGCACAGAGGTCAGCACCAGTCATCATGATACTCAGTAGAGCGTCCTTATGAGAATCCACTTCAATGTCGAAAGTGTTATTCTCAATCAAACCGGCAAGGAACTTTTGTTTGCCAAAATATAAAGCTAGATCTGTAGCAATGATGTGTTTTCTTATCATCTCAAGAATATCTCTGTGTTGGTCGGCCGTTAAAAAGGAGAATATATCATTTCCGTCTGCATGCAGAATGGTTATCGTCTGCTTGTAATGGTGTTGCTCCATGACGGAAGTAGAATACAGAGCCGCTAGAGGGAGCTTCAGTTTCTTGAAGAACTCATTATTATAGCCTCGATGATCTAGGTCATGGCAGATTCCTCCAATAATCAAACTCATCTTTTCCGTTAGAGAAAACTTGTCTTTGTGGGTTTGGATCATACGCCAGAGGTTATGGGCCACGTGAAAACCATGTTGCCAGTTGTGGTATTCGACAGGACGATAATTCTTCCTCACGGTAAGTATGAAGCTGCAAAGTTTGTTCATCTCAAAAGTGTTGGCTTCAAAACAGTCTCGAATAATTAGTATAAAGAGCTGAGGCAGTATGTTGTCGTACTCATAACAGCAGAAATTATAATCATAAAATGTTTCTGGAATCTGATCTTTGGGTAAATGAGGATCTTCTATGAGCTTGTCAACGTTTTCCTCATTAGGACTCATATGGTATTTCAAAACTTCCATTGCAACCTGCAGATAAAATAGACTTTTAAATTATTTCACTTGACAATTCAGGCAGTTTGAAATCCTAATGGTAATAAATGAGTCAGGTGATCAAAATCTTTGCATTTACACCTTTTCTTGCTTGACTAGCTCTAATTCGGATGCAAACTCTAGTAAGGATAATTACATGAATCATAATACGGCAGTTTCCAGCATGAATTTTTTACCATGACAAGCAATATCCAGACGGAATATGAATAATTACTATGAGATAGCATTTTCCAGTGCAAATAATTGCCATGACTCGGCAGTTTTCCAGTCCGAATAATTACCAAAACACGATAGTTTTCAGTCTGAATAATAACAATTACATGGCATTTTTAAGATCAATCGGAACACCGTTCGACCAATTCCGTGAATCGCGGAATTGGCCAAGCGGTGTTCCGATTGTATGACTATTTGCCAAGACCATGGTATAGCATTTTTCATAGTTTATAGTACATGTTGCCAGGACACTTTTTGACAAAACAAAAGGATTTTGGTTGTATGAGTTAAATCAATACGATGCCGCTGCCTTTGTAATATGAAAAGTTACCATAATATGGCATTTCCGGTAAAAATGATATAACTACCATCTACCACGATGAGGCCTTTCTCCTGTATGAATAATTTCCAAGAAAATGATATGGCCTTTTCCCTGTACATACATGGATGACTTGCATTGGTGCGGTCTTTCCAACAGTATTTCAATCAAGTGGGGCTGGAACTGCATGTTTATCAGTTGTGCTTTAATGTGAATTACCTTGTATTTAGACTGTTGATGTGTCAGCATATTATAGATCCTGGAATAATGTAAAGCCAGGGCACAGTAGACTGCGAAAATCTTGAAGGTACTTTCGTCCTCCTTCGTGAAGTGGTCCCCGTTGAGTCTGTTGACCATCTGAACCACACCTATTACGCCGTCTTTGCTCACAATCGGCATACAGAGAATGCTCTTCGTTGTGTAACCGGTCTTTTTGTCAATTTCAGGATTGAAGCGAGGATCTTCATATGCGTCGTGTATATTCACGATCTGGAAAGGAAAACTTTGAAGAATAGTTCATGGAGTTTATTCATAATAAGATATTATATTAAGCAGCCTCGAGTTATAAAATTGAGAAAATATAAGAAAATTCTAATTTTCCAGGTGTACGTGATTTCAGAGGTATATTAGTGACACATTACTTTTATGTTTCTCAGTCATTTGAACAATCAAATCTCGTTAAAGAACGCCACTCCCCGACAGCTTTAGAACTATGTGGCATAGGCCTATAACTTGTACAGACATACTTCACATGCTGATTCCTTACATTTTTGCAGTTAGAGTCTGAAGACTGTGTTTTTGTTTTTTTTTTGTTTTTTTTTTCTGCTGATTTCAACTGGAGATTAGTCTTGCCACAGGTTGAAGAAAACATACCTCTCCGGTTTTAGCGACATAACCTGCTATCCCTTTCTCCTGTGGAAAACGTATCTGTGATTTCTTGGTAAACAGAGGAACTCCTTCGGCAGTGGTGTTGCCTTCATCAAAATAGTCTGCAAATAGTTCATGTCTGTCTTCATCCACCAGGAACAGAGCGCAGCGGTCAGCATTCACCAGATCCTGAAGAAAAATAACCCTTAGAGCACTGAAAACCAAAAAATTGAATTTGCAAAGAGCGTAGATTCAATTAAGGCCGCTCTTAATGAGCATAATCGACATGGCTTGGACAAAACATTTTTTTTTTATTTTTTTGCAGATGAAAATGTTGTCGTCTGCTATTTTGGAACTTTAAAATAAAAATGGATGGATGACTTGCGATGACCGGCGGAAAAAGATATGGCGGTGTACCAATAAACCTTTACCCGGAAACAATAGTTTTGCCTCCACAATTTAATAATGACCACTGTTCTCTGAATAAAATGATGCCACATCATTTCATGGCAAAGAGATAATAAAACAACAACAACAACATATGTATATGTTCAGGACATTTTGATAATTACAGGTGTATGTTTTTTCGTTCCTTCCCTTTAGACAAAGTTTAAGTCCATATCGATGTCTAAATTCGAAGATGCCTGGTAGTCTGGGTGCCGGGACGAGAACCCGAAAAAATAGTCCGCACAAATTTTTGATGCAGATTCTTATTATTTAGGATGTCCTTAACCAGAAACGAAATGATGCCACCTTGGCATCCTTGGGGAAATTAAAATATTCAAGATGGCGTCCAAGATGGCCGCCGAGGGATAAAATTCATAATATCTTCTTAAATATAAGGGCTAGAAACATACTTTTGGTGGCTACGTATAGGTTTTTGAGGTCGAGGTATCGATTAAGCATGTTAAAAATTATTTCAGACAAATCAGTTACAAAATGGCGGACAAGATGGCCGCCAAAACATAAAAATCTCAAAATCTTCTTTAGTATACGGGCTAGAAACATAATTTTGGTGTCTACATATGGGTTTTTGGGGCCAAGGAATTGGTTTAACATGTTGAAATTAACTTAAAAGCAAACCGGTTACACAAAATGGCGGACAAGATGGCGGACAAAGCAACGGTCACGGCACTAATTGTCGGCGAAATGCACTTTCCGATAGCAGAATTCTGGTTTGTGTATTAGAAACCCGGATTTTGCATGTATAAGATTGTTAAATATAAAAATGAAGTTATAAAAGTCCCATTCTAACAGTGTTTTAACAAGAGGGCCAAGATGGTTCACAAGAACCTAGTGCAGGCAAGGGCAGACAATCCGTTGACAAAGCTTTAGTCATTACAGAAAGCCGTTGTTACGAGTAACAATCTAAAGGTTACAAGAAATTTGTTATATTCTATTATCTATTTTACTTTCTTCAATTAAAATTCCGGTTAAGAAACTCTGATTTATATTTGTTGGTTGCTTGCGTCGTTTAAAATTACAGCTCATGGTCGGCAATCAGTGAGTGGGGTGAGTGTCGGAGGTTCGTGCCATGCCACAGCCAGATTTTTAGCATCTGGGCGGTATGGAAAATTTACAAAATATTTGTTGGTTGCTTGCGTCGTTAAATTATAGCTCATGGTCGGCACTAGTGGTGTGAGTGTTGCAGGTTCGTGCCATGCCACAGCCAGAGTTTTAGCATCTGGCCGGTATGGAAAATTTACATGTCAGAAAAGATCATACGTACTTCAAAGCAGTATCAAATTTTGTAAACAGCTTTTGATTTTTTTGTATTTTCCCAGTTCTTTCAAGTATAAAGGAGACAGTACTACCCATGATTATAGACAGTTGACTACAAATTGCATATGCATATTTAAAATGTTTTAGCTTCAAAAGTGCATAATTGTCATGCCAGTTTGTGCAAGTATTCTTACCTGACTAAATCTTCCGAGCAATGCTACAGGAAAGTTAATAGCATAAACTGACTTCATAGGCCGAGCAATGCTACGGGAAAGTTAATAGCATAAACTGGCTCCATAGACCCGTCAGCTTAGATCACCATAACATTCAAACAGATTCTTCTCCAAAGCTGCTAGGCCGATCAAAATCACTTTTTGAGTTACTGAAGTAGTTGGCTTAAGTACAGAAAACAGGGGGTTTGAATCCTATCTCTGACAACAATTGAAAACTGCTATCTGTCGACTTAGCAAAAAGATAGGATTAAAGCCCGATCTTTCATAATACCGTGATGCCAAAGACACAATGAGAATCTAACAACCCATTGCTCCAACGGCACAAAGGCTACTGGGATAATTTGAAATATAGCTATACTTGAAGTTCTATTTGTTTGAGAGAACGAAAGTTTGTTATGAATGCTTGCGGCCCAAGATGTCACCGTTTCATCTAAAAAGTCCTCTTCTCCTGAACCACTGAAGTACACATAAGTTGGTATTTTCATGTAATATTTCACATTCCTCAAATGTTTTAAATATGTAAACGTTGGGTCACATGCCCCCAAACTCGGGGCACGTACTTTATAGAAACTGAATAAATGACTTTGCATTTGGAAAAGAAAAGGTAGATCTACAACCAGAGTTAGAACCATCTCTAAAAGGGATTTTCAAAAACTGCAATCCTGGCAGATTAAAACTGTGTCGCCAAAAGTTGTTTATTCCTGCTTCTAGCTCATACGCTAACTAACCATATGCTATAAACGTAACACTGAGATAATGTCAGCATAAAATCAAAGACCTGAAAGTGATTTTTATTAAGCTCCTGACAAAAGATCAAAGTAAAGATATTTTTTTCTGTTAAGACTGGAATTTTTTCCTTCTGGATAACTCCTGCTTAAAGGCTAATATACAGAAAAAGAAGTAAATCTATAAAGTCAGGGGAAAAAGGACTTTTCTTACAAAACTTAAATCCAGCTAAGCAATCAAAGTAAAAGAACCCTTTGTGCCAAGATCAAAATTTTGCCCCACTGCTTGGCCATTCGGGGCTCTACTGGTGCTTTTCGTTTGCTCCAGGATTTCATTGGTGTTGTTTCGGAGGGATCTCCAGGTGTCCCAATACGATGTTTCTGTCGAGTCCTCATATTTGATTCATCACAGACTTTATCCGTTATTGATTTGCTGTCTGTGATGATTCATTGATGGGTTGGTTACCCTTCATGCAGACCAAATGCTAACTAAATGTTTTGAACCACTGCAGAAGCAGAAGGCATGGGTTTGGACCAAGTAAATCTAGTTAACTTCCCTTTTGGTTCCTTAATGTTACGTGTTCTTTTGTCCGTTTGTCTGTGGTCTTCTAGCAACATGGTTACCTTATAGCTGCCCAGTTTGTTTTCTGTTTTGTCCTATTTGAAACACTGATAAAAATAGGTAAAATAAATGTTACTGTTATTTTCAATTGGGGTTACTGAATGTCTGACAGGGCTGTTCATTCGATTTACTATGCTTGTCTTTCGCGACTATTTGTCATTTTTGTATTTTGGTTTTGAGGGCGGAATGTGGGGTCTGATTGTATTAGTTCTTGATCTCTGTCTACCATTTTACTTTACCAAAAGGCACGAACAAAAATGGAATTATGAACATAAAAAAGCCATTAAAAACAACATTCTTAAAATAATAATGAATTATCGAGCTGTAAATGTCTTTCGGTTGCGACTGAAATTTTCTAAACGGGGTTGTCTGCCCATACCTGGACTGGGCTCTTATGGATCATCATGGTCTCCTTGGTAATAACACTATCAGATGCAAAATGAGGTCTTTAAGACTTCATTTTTTTTTTAAATTCATAGATCTTATAATTTCTAAATTCCGGGTTAAAAAACTTTCTAAAGCCTGAATTCTGCTATCAAAAAGTGCATTTCTTAAGACATTCAGCTCCGTAATCGATGCTTCGTCCGCCATCTTGTCCGCCATTTTGTGTAAGTTAGTGCCTTAAAGTAAATTCTAACATGCTTTATGGATTCCTTGACCCCGAAAACCTATTTGCAGACACCAAAATCATTTTTCTAGCCCGTATACTAAAGAAGATATGGAGATTTTATGCTTTGGAGGCCATCTTGTCCGCCATTTTGTAATTGATTTGTCTGAAATATTTTTTGACATCCTTAATCGATTCCTCGACCTCAAAAACCTATACGTAGCCACCAAAAGTATGTTTCTAGCCCACATACTTTAGAAGATATTGAGGATTTTATCCCTTGGCAGCCATCTTGGACGCCATCTTGAATATTTTAATTTCCCCAATGATGCCAAGGTGGCATCATTCAGTTTCAGCGTACGGACATGTTGGTGAACACATTTGTGCAAAAACATTTTGTGCGGACTATTTTTTTGGGTTGCACCCAAAATCTCCATTTGGCAACCAGACTATGGGCGGATACGTCTATTATAGAAGTGTCTGAATATTTGTTATATTGGAAGAGGAAAATGCCGGAGATCAAGATGAGATGACTCATAATGAGCCGTCTCACCTCGATCTGTTCTGTTTGCTCTCTAGTTTTTGCATTGTAAAAATAAGGAGGAAAATTCTCAGGAACTGACACAATTAAATCCCAGATCCAACCAAGACACCATGTGGGAAAGAGACAACACAAAATTAGTCACCACCAAAGACAACACCAGCGGCAGCCATGTGAACAGCCATTTCCCATGTAGGTGGTCAAGGGGCTAGCCGGAACATCACAAACAATATATCAATAACAGACATAGCAACTAACAACACATAAAACAACCAAGAAGAATCAAAACACAAATGCCGCCTTGGGACGGCTAGTAGTGAAATTACTGAGGGTGTGTGTGTGGGGGGGGGGGGGGGACTTAAACGGTTTGTGGTCGACCAGCCCTCGACTTTTGTTGTTCTGCCTTGATTCATCAGATACCATGTTGTCGTCTGCTTTTATTTGGCACCTCAAGATTAGAGCCAAAGAGTTGTTACCTTGGTAAACATCATGATATTGGTGACAAGCGAATCTATATTTTGGATATCATCAAACATCTTTCTAGTTGTGTCTAGAAGGTAATTGTTCAGAGTCTGCTGCGCTTTCAACACTTTGTTAAGCTTCATCTTCTGTACACAAGCCGTGATCCAGCTCAGTATGGCGTTTGTCAGCTCAAAGTCGTTCTTTGTGAACGGGTCTCTCTCCCAGCCTCGTGTGAACTCCACAACGGCGTAGGGAGTACCAGACTCCAGAAATATCGGTATACACATCACGTGATGAACAACATGGTCACCCAATCCGGTACCTTTTGGAAACCTAGCGTCTTGTGGCATGTCGCAGACATTCTGACTTTTCTTTTCCATGGCAACATGTGCCGATACTGTCATTCTGTAACCAATAGGGCCGACATGCTTCAGTGGTTGCTTCTGCGAGGGATCAAAAACTGCAAGAGTTTCCTCTGACTTTTCCACAGCATACAACTTGAAATCGTCTGCATCAGTAGTGCTCGCTATTACCCGGCTTATTTCGTAAATCTTTTCATATATTTGTATGTCCTCGGTGCTGTCCATAATTCTGTTTACAAGTTCCACTATCCCGATTTCTGAATAAAGAGTACTCAGCTTAATAGCTGGCCCCTTTTTACTCTGATGATAGGGGTCGCGGTCTGGTTGCTCTTTCTTCTTGTTGATAAAATCTTCCAAAACTTCTACCGACACAGACTCCATGACGTACTCCTCCAAGATCTGGGGATATTGGGCTAGATATTCTTTTATCTGGTATACCGTAATTTCTGGTTTGGTGTTGGCGGAAACCCATCGCTGAGATGACCGGAACTGCGGCAGCGGCGGTCGGCGGCCGGTAGAGAGATTCCTCATTGGAGAGCTCATGGCTCCAATGTTATTCTCGAACAGAGTGTTTAAGTTAGCGATTACATGGATACTTCATAAAAGTTTACTTCTAAAACGTTAGTTATACACCAACAACTGCCGTAGCAGACGTCTGTAACATGGTAACGTCGTACGATTGACAACGTTACGTCTATAATCGGCGTGATCGGAAAACCTCGCAAAATTCCGTTAATTTACAGCTTATGCTCGTTCGTTTAGCAGTTGATTTTGAGTGGTTTAGCGTACAGGAATGTAGATTTCATACTGTGTAAGCGCTTACAAATCACCCACGAACTGAATAGGCTTTATGTGACATTTGTGAGTAATTTGCCGGCGTTTACATTTACATATCGATGAATCCAGATAAACAAATTTCATTCCTGATAATTTCAGTGACGGTAAAATAGCATCTACCAAGAAAAGATAGTTCTTAATAGCTTCAAGTACTGAGGATAGGGGATTTTGTAAAGTCGCTTTAAGCATTTCAAAGAAGTTGCGCTAAATTGAGCTTGAATATTTAGTTGGATTATTATCATGTACTGTTACATTTGCAATGACGAAACGATTTATTGTCAATGTAAATTGTGTATAAGCATTACCACGGTGGTAATACCAATTTCCCTACCTGTACTTTCGACCGAGTCAGTCAATTACCATACATGCAAAAGTGGATGTCGACCGAGACAATCGACAACAGTATCAGCTCGGTCGAAAGCCATAAACAAAAGTATCATTTACCGTTATTGCTAATGCTTACGACTGAATTCTCGGTCGACAGCCAATTTGTTTTGTGCCGTGTCGGTCGACAAGCATAGATTGGTTTTACCACCGTAATGTGCGAAAGGCCGAGAGTGAGATCTGCTGGTACATCGACGCATGTCGATCGGTGCATTTACTTTCCGCTACAAAGATTTGATAAAATCTATAGATTCATCATGTGGACAGTGAAGATTTTGGTTTGACTGCACAGTTTCACAGGATGATCTTAGTCATCTGGCAAGCCACGTTGTTTCGTTTTTGAGGATCGTTTTGCAAATTGATAAGTGTTTATTCAAGATGCAGATTTTATTTGTTTTTAAACAAATCAATGAAACTTATCACTGCAGAAAAATCTGCAATATGCAAATTACAAGCCATCGAACCATTTATGGATGACAATCAGAAGACACCTTCAAACATACCAGAAAAATAGACACCTAAAATAATTACTGCAACTGTCCTATTATGGAACATTTTGTTTTACGATGTAGATATGCGTCCAAACGAGACAGGTTGGAGGGAAAACGGTCAGACTTTGATCTGACTAATCTGTTTAGACCTCTCTGTCCCAATTTTAGGAGAGTCTTTGAATGTCGCCTATAAGGTACATTTTTATGCAGTTACTCCCATTACTGCAAATTTATTTACGAGGTGATGCAATGCTTTGTTTTCCGGAATAAAATTATGTCAGTTATGTCGAATGTTGTTTATTTCATGCGCAAATACCAGTAGGGGAGAGTCGGGTAACTTCGAACAGGCGGATAAATTCGGACATACCATTGCAAACAGTGAAAATCCAGATGAGACGGCTCATAATGAGCCGTCTCATCAGGATTTTCACTGTTTGGCCAGTAATTGTTTTGTTTTAGTTCCAGACAACTGACATATAGGGGAAAAATGTCACTGTCCGAATTTACCCGCTGTCCGAAGTTACCCGACTTTCCCCTACCATGTAAAGCTTTATGAAACGCATGGAATTAATCGTAAATTTGGCACCTCAGTCATCTGTTGGTTCAGTTTTTCTGGCTTAGTTCTACTTGTTTTTCAGCACGTTTTACTCAATAAAATTTTAGCGTCAGGAAGTTCAAATTATGGTTTCTCAGTTATTTGTGCTCGCGACTGACCTTTTCCAGTGAATTAATTGGCAACTGAATACAAATTAATCAGTGACAGAATCAAAGAAGTATGGAATATGTCATCATATTGAAAATAAATGTCGTAATTGAAACGTAAATGTCAAGTTAACTTGACGCAGAAAAAGATAAGATTTTGTCACTTCATTTTCAGTATCGACTAAAGCAATGACGAGGTAGAAACTGCAAATGCCGCCTCTTTTAGAGTGAATGTAAAGGTATCTCTATATTGAAATATTGGCTTTTCACTGGAAACGACCAACTACCTTCACAAATCTGTGCATGCGGACATCTTAATTATTTACATACCAATTTTTATTACATGTTTTAGTTTTTTCACCTTTAATGCAGACACAAATGTATTTGCCTTATCAGATAATCTTTCTTAAAAGCAAACAATGCAGAAGCAGATCAGACTGCTCCATGAGGAGCAGTCTGATCTGGTTTCACATTGTTTGCTCATGAATGTTCGTCGTAATACTTTTAGATTTTACGACAACACTTCAATTCCACGTCGTTAATGCCAACTCCAACTTGTTTACAAATTCAATGGCAATATCCGGACAATCAATGGCGTTAACCAAGGAACTCTTTTGTGTCTTTAATGATATCAATCAGTTGACTCGCACTTAACTTATTGATAGTATGGCGTCATTAAAGTTTACGCACACGGATTCATAGGATGATGGGGTTACAAATATGAGCATCGGTTGTCACAATAACTATATTTATAGGTTGCTCTCTTTTACTGGAATATTTCGGTTAAACTATTTATTTCGTCTAAATATACATGGAAATTTAAATCGGGTAAACTATTTGTGTTTTATGATGCAATTTTTATTTTCTTGAAAAGCAGGATCCAACACACTAAGTAAACAAACATGGCAAAGCCTATTAATGAGTGGTTACATTATGCGCAAAATTGCTTGAGCCCTTTAGCACCGGTTAGCACCGGCTTTATGGTTACTCTTTCAAAATTACAACATGGGCTCAGTGAGTCCAAAGGATTAAAAATGAAAAGAAGTGAACTTTAGTGAAGTATCGGAAGGCACTTAGGGTCGCCACACTGCATTTAACACCAAAGCGGGACTCTTTTTCTGAAGCGTTTTAATGCTGTTCTTGTTGTTGATAATTCGTCTCATCTCATCTCAGTATGTTATATTGGTATGCTGTTTTAATCTGTTTGGGGTTTGAAAGTCCTTCGCATGGACCAAGTAACTTGTATAATGAGCCATAACAGAATCCAGGGCGAGGGCTATGCGTATTTAAAAACAGTTTAAGCCCCCTGCACCCCCTTGTCATTTATTGCTGACCGTTCTAAGGCGGTGCTTCTGAGTGTCATTGTTCGTCGGCTTTCTATTAGGCTTTTTTTTGTTTTGTACATTAATTACGATAAGCTTGCGGCCATCAGCTTGGAACGAGCTTACCTTCCGACTTTTCGATAGTTTTGTTTTCCTTGGAAGTCTTTATTGTTTTCCTTTTCTCATTTGGTGTGGGACAGGATGTGGAATCGATTGTTTCGGTTCCTAATCATTGCCTTCGCATATGAAATAATTTTGAAGGATGAATCAGTTGGAAGCAAGGAAGAATGAACAAAGCAGACTTGTATGGCCCATGCTCCTTCTTTTGAATGTGTGCTCTGCTCTTGAAGGAACTCTCTCAGATTTTTATTTGCTTTGAATGAGTCTTTTTCTAAGCAGCAAAGCCAAAGATAATGATAGCAGACTTGCTATTTTCATTTCTTTGGTGTACTCCTTGCTTCCATAGACTCTAACTAATCAGAACATATTTCTTAAACTCGCTCAAGAATTAAAGGTCAAGCTTAAATTACTTATCACATCAATCTATGCACATATAGCTGCCATTTCGCGTTCAGTTTTGTTCTGTAATTTAATATATGAAATAGGTACAAATAGATATACTGTTGTTCTCAATTGGTGTAGCTGAATGACCACCTGTCTGGAAAAGAGCTGTTCATTTGATTTACCGTGTGTGTCTGTTGTGAACTGCTGTCAGTTTATAAATATACTTCTTTCCCTTTTGGTTTTTAGTCTGATTGTACTAGCTCATTGCCTATCTTTTTACTTAGCCCGTATGGGTAATTCATCAATAAACCCAGATAATGCTCTTCAGCAAATTTATCTACGTATATGCTGAGATGTGAAATTCGCTTTGCTAATAATCAGCTATGCTTGGATCCTGCTGGAGCAACCGATGAAATCAGTTTGTTTCGCAATTATCGAGTTTTTGTTCATAATCTCAGGTAAAACAAATGTTTTCTAGATTTTGTCAATATTTTCGTGTCATTGCTTTGTTATCAGTTTATATAGCGTGACGAAGACTTGGAACTATTTACCTTCGCGGGAAACAGGAAGCGGTTCCTAGGCAGGGCTGAATGGTTCACCACGATCAATAAAATTACAGAAGATGATACCGATACCGGAAATTATATTTGAATACCAGTCTGAAATTTCAAGGCGATGCCAATTAAATCTCACAGTGTGGGAGACAATTTGTGTTTAAAAACTGGACTAGAGTGCTGTGAATCATATTGTAAATAAACTTATTAAATTCAAATGAGATCATAAAGTCGTTATGGTTGTAGGAATAATCGCTCAGGTTAATGATGGATAGGAAATAATTTCATGCATTTCTGATAAGAAAGGATGTTGAACTGCATGTAACAATTAAAGCATTGTTTTTCGAACTGCCGAGTGTCAATTAAAGAAGGAAAATACAATGGCTGGATAAAGTGAATGTCTGTTCTGACTTAAATCCTCAAACTGATATTTCTTTTCAACAGTGGCAGTGGAATTCCATTATTATTAGTGTCATCATAATCATTTGTTTTACTGAAAAAATAGAAACCTGATATGTATATCGATTTATTTATATGTTGTTTTACGTATGACATTAATGTATTGTGATGTGTTTGTTTCAGAAGAAAGAACTCGAAACGCATATGACATTAATGTATTGTGATGTATGTTTGTTTCAGAATAAATAACTCGAAACGCACAATGATGAAGTCATGTAGATGCGATGACACTTAGTTTTTGCTGCACATTCAAAGTCTGCATTGTATTCTTACTGAGCTTTCCGTTGCCATCTGTAGCATCAGGTAAGATTTCATTATTCTCTTGGCACAGGATTACAATCACTATATGCTAAGGAACTAACAACTTTTTCTTATATCGTAAGCAATGTACAGCATGGCAAAGTCTGTTACGTGTAATTCTACTGTCTTTAGTATATTGTGATTATGGCTATGGGTGCGTTTAGTTAAGCAATACAGTCTACGATTATTTGAAGCAATGTTTTTTCGTCATCTACTGGTAAATTAACTATTATGCTTTACAGTCTCTAGTATATGTTCTCTAATGTGGCTCAATACAGAACATTGTAGAATGAAGTGTTCAAACAGCTGGTGGCACTCTATATTGGAGTCCGTGTCTGTGTATCTAAATATTCTGCATTTGTCAACTATGTTAACGTTTACTGACTTACGCTATTTAACTTTGATCATTTTTGTTAAGTTAACCAATTAAACTATGATTAATAATAAAGAAATTTTGACTGAAGCTTGGAACAAGATTTATACGTATAAGATTGCATTTCACGTGTTTATCATCGTCTTGTTTCAGAGGTTGTGTGTGAACGTTCTCCAGTACAACTAACAGGTCTTCCAGATCAACAAATTTTAGTGTCTTCCCAGTACGAAAATATGGACGAAAGGTGAGTACGCTTACTGTTGAAACGGGACAAAGAAATTGACACTTAATCCATGCAAACGAGACAAAAAAAACTTTCAAAGGTCTAGAGAAAGTACAAAGGACCTCTGACAGTTGTAATGTAAATTTGCCTATAAAAATGGGGAAAAATGAACGTTCTGTATACTTCAAAATTTTTATTGAAATGTGTTGCTCTGAACTCCCTACAGTTGGCACAAAAATAATTTTTCAATTATATCACACGTAGACATAGATTTTTGGTGTAAAAAGCAAGTTTTTACCATTGAATGCATGGAAAATAGGAAAAGTTTTATAGAGATGCTTTTCCCCCGTGCCTCAGCAAGCCACTTTGCATACGTATGTGTTCTGTCAATATACACATTATATATGAGTGGCGAGCTGAGGCACGGGGGGAAAAGATAGTCTACAGCTGAAAAACTGAAAAGTGGGTGGGGTAATTAGACCCTCTGTGTCTAAAAATAAGGCTAGCATACGTTTTATTTACATATAATTGCATACTATGAGCAGCTATAGTGCTTTACTTCATTTTAAGAATATTTAACAAATAATATCTATTTAATAAGAAAAATCGAAAAATATATGTATTTAGGATGACTGAAAATTTCACTTACCCCTCTTGCGAGAATCAGTGAGAGCTAGTATTCAGATGTAATTATTGTTCAAAAGCAATATCAAAACCTCTTTATAATGAATAAGTCTACCCGTAAATGCTAAAATTTTCATTTCTGGCTTCCCAAGAAAGAGGCAGTAATTTGTCGAAAAATAGGCAAATTTGCATGGAAACTGTCAGAGGTCCTTACTGTATATAATATGGAATCTCTTGCTATATGCAAGTACTTCTTGGTTAGTTGTTGTGACAAGGACCTTTGAAAGGTTTGAAATTGCTAGTGTCATTGTCCTGTGCATTACTTCCATTTGCTGTATATACGCTATGGCGTAACATGATTGATTTTTTCCAGCTCAAAAGACAACGAGCGCAGAAGAAAATCAATTTTAGAGTCGCCTTTGAACGGTCAGACAGATGAACCCATATACTGTCCCTTTTAACGCATGTAAAAGGATTTCAAGTACCTCAGTTACGACTTTTCTTGAAGTGTGCAAAACGGACTGTCCAAAGGTCGAGTATATTATCAAGTCGCAAGCCATGAACTATACATTTATTTTTGAGATAAAAAAATATATAAAGAATAAAAATCAATACTTTAAAAAATCTGCTTCATCTTCACCAAGTAGAATTTAAATATATATATATATATATATATATAGGGAGAAATGAGACAAACATCAAACAAAAATCTTCCCGGTAGCACTGGATCCAACAAATGGATTCAAAATGATTGAAATAAGTATATGGTAGGATTAAATCATCAACAGTGCAAAACAATATTTACTGAGCGCTTTCGGCTTTCGCCTTCTTCAGAGTTTACAGGTACAAGAAAAAAAAAATCAAAATTTCAACATTTCTACAGGTAAATCAAGAAAAAACAAAATAATCATGAAAACGTTTCTCAATTTACTATTCAAATTCACATTAAACGACCAAAGAAATTGAAAAAAGGTCGTTTAACAAAGCAAAATTGCTACAAGGCGGCCGTTTCACGGCCCCAGTTCGAATTTGAAATTGCAAATGGCTGCCAAAATGAGAAAAATCGTATTATGCGATTTGTAGCGGTGTATTTATAGCGATATACATACATTCTGTATCCTGGCCATTCAGCTATGATGCAAAACTCACCATAATGAAGGAAAAAGAGAATTTTACATGTAATTACATCGCTACAAAAGCAAGAGTGGAACACTGTATGTCTGGAATAATGCAAGATGCCCCTGCAGAAATAGACTGAAGGTGGGACCGAGGCTAATCTCCTTTGTTAATGCCGCTTGGATTCAAAGTGTTAAGACGACGTATCCAGTAGCTCTCACGACTTTTTCTGGCATTGTCTTTCCACTCTGAATTGCTTTCTAAGCAGCAAACAGAGGCATGACTGAGAAAGTCATGTCCTTGCAAGCAAAAGTGCTCAGCGGTAGGAGATCTTTCAAATCTCTTGTGTCTCCAGTCATCTCTGTGACCATTCATTCTGATATTCAGAGGGCCCTTGGTTTCCCCAACATACTGCTTTCCACACTTGCCACAAGAGATCAGATACACAACATTCTGTGTCCTACAATTGGTGTCACCTTTAAGCTTGACACGAGCACCACTGGACGATGTGGCTGTCTGAGAGGGGGTTATCATTCTACAGGTCTGACATCTTGATCTGCCACAGGGTTTACATTCTCCAAGAGGTTCGTCATCGGTCGGATCTGGCTTCAGTCTAGCCCGCACAAGATGGTCTTTGAGGCTTTTTGGTCGCCTGTAGGCCATGATTGGCTTCTGCGGGAAGACTGTGCTCAGATGGTCTGATGAGTCTATGATGGACCAGTGTTTGTCGACGATACCCCTGGCTTTAGGAAGGTCTGGATGATATGTCAAGACAAATGGCAGAACAGCTTTGTTTGCTGTCGGCTTGGGCTTGTACGACAAAAGATTTTGTCTTTCCATGTGCCTGACCTTCTCTATGGCTTGGTCAATTACCTGCTTTTGATAACCCCTTTGTTTGAGCTGTTCACAGAGATCCTTTGATCTTTTCTCAAAAGTCTCATCATCCGAGCAGATGCGTCTGATGCGTAGTGCAAGACTATATGGTATATTCTTGCTACAGTGAGGAGGGTGGCAGCTTGTGGGCAAAAGATACTGGTGGGAATCTGTAGGTTTAGTGTAGAGGTCTACAGCAACCTTGTCGTCAGCAAGATGAGACATCGTGTCTAAAAAGACATGTTTGTCATTGGAGACCTCTGCAGTAAACCTAATGGTTGGATGGAAGCTGTTTGCTGTTTCGAGAAATGCCTCAAGAGTTTCTCTGCCATGAGTCCACTTCATGTCAATGTCATCTATAAACCTGAGCCATGAAAATGGTTTCAGGATTACTGACTGCAGTAGTCGTCTTTCAAGCCTACCCATAAATATGTTGGCATACGATGGAGCCATAAATATGTTGGCATACGATGGAGCCACTTCATGTCAATGTCATCTATAAACCTGAGCCATGAAAATGGTTTCAGGATTACTGACTGCAGTAGTCGTCTTTCAAGCCTACCCATAAATATGTTGGCATACGATGGAGCCATTCTTGCACAGTCTTAAAAAAAGAGAAGACATCATAATAAAGCCTGCCGATAAAGGATCAGCTGTTGTTGTCATGGACAGGGAACATTATATTTCAGAGGCTGAGAGGCAACTGAATGATTCCACCTTCTACAAGGCACTGGATCATGACCCCACTCATGAATTTGCCAAGAAGGTAACTGATGCTGTTAGCGAAATGCTGAATGGAGACCACATAAGTGAGAAAAATGCCATATATCTGACTGTAGACCAACCAAAAGCAGGCCGTTTTTACCTCCTACCCAAGATACATAAAGCCGGAAACCCTGGACGTCCCATAGTGTCTGCCAATGGACACCCTACAGAAAAAATATCAGAATTTGTGGACTTACATCTTCAGCCCCATGTGCAGAACTTACCATCTTACTTGCAGGATACCACAGACTTCCTGAGAAAACAAGATGCTATGGGCCAACTCCCACCTGAAACTCTTCTTGTTTCGATGGATGTCACATCCCTGTATACAAATATACCACATGAAGATGGTATCAAGGCATGTGAAGAGGTTTGGGAAGCACGGGCTGTCAAAGATCCCCCAACACAGATTCTGATCAATCTGCTTACACTTGTTCTCAAATGCAATAATTTTGAGTTCAATGGTAAGCACTACTTGCAAATTCAAGGGACGGCCATGGGAACAAAAATGGCTCCATCGTATGCCAACATATTTATGGGTAGGCTTGAAAGACGACTACTGCAGTCAGTAATCCTGAAACCATTTTCATGGCTCAGGTTTATAGATGACATTGACATGAAGTGGACTCATGGCAGAGAAACTCTTGAGGCATTTCTCGAAACAGCAAACAGCTTCCATCCAACCATTAGGTTTACTGCAGAGGTCTCCAATGACAAACATGTCTTTTTAGACACGATGTCACATCTTGCTGACGACAAGGTTGCTGTAGACCTCTACACTAAACCTACAGATTCCCACCAGTATCTTTTGCCCACAAGCTGCCACCCTCCTCACTGTAGCAAGAATATACCATATAGTCTTGCACTACGCATCAGACGCATCTGCTCGGATGATGAGACTTTTGAGAAAAGATCAAAGGATCTCTGTGAACAGCTCAAACAAAGGGGTTATCAAAAGCAGGTAATTGACCAAGCCATAGAGAAGGTCAGGCACATGGAAAGACAAAATCTTTTGTCGTACAAGCCCAAGCCGACAGCAAACAAAGCTGTTCTGCC
Organism: Ctena decussata; assembly: GCA_963989385.1. Taxonomy (NCBI): domain Eukaryota; kingdom Metazoa; phylum Mollusca; class Bivalvia; order Lucinida; family Lucinidae; genus Ctena; species Ctena decussata. Next base: position 88,000,062 of record OZ022506.1, read on the forward strand.
ATTTGTCTTGACATATCATCCAGACCTTCCTAAAGCCAGGGGTATCGTCGACAAACACTGGTCCATCATAGACTCATCAGACCATCTGAGCACAGTCTTCCCGCAGAAGCCAATCATGGCCTACAGGCGACCAAAAAGCCTCAAAGACCATCTTGTGCGGGCTAGACTGAAGCCAGATCCGACCGATGACGAACCTCTTGGAGAATGTAAACCCTGTGGCAGATCAAGATGTCAGACCTGTAGAATGATAACCCCCTCTCAGACAGCCACATCGTCCAGTGGTGCTCGTGTCAAGCTTAAAGGTGACACCAATTGTAGGACACAGAATGTTGTGTATCTGATCTCTTGTGGCAAGTGTGGAAAGCAGTATGTTGGGGAAACCAAGGGCCCTCTGAATATCAGAATGAATGGTCACAGAGATGACTGGAGACACAAGAGATTTGAAAGATCTCCTACCGCTGAGCACTTTTGCTTGCAAGGACATGACTTTCTCAGTCATGCCTCTGTTTGCTGCTTAGAAAGCAATTCAGAGTGGAAAGACAATGCCAGAAAAAGTCGTGAGAGCTACTGGATACGTCGTCTTAACACTTTGAATCCAAGCGGCATTAACAAAGGAGATTAGCCTCGGTCCCACCTTCAGTCTATTTCTGCAGGGGCATCTTGCATTATTCCAGACATACAGTGTTCCACTCTTGCTTTTGTAGCGATGTAATTACATGTAAAATTCTCTTTTTCCTTCATTATGGTGAGTTTTGCATCATAGCTGAATGGCCAGGATACAGAATGTATGTATATCGCTATAAATACACCGCTACAAATCGCATAATACGATTTTTCTCATTTTGGCAGCCATTTGCAATTTCAAATTCGAACTGGGGCCGTGAAACGGCCGCCTTGTAGCAATTTTGCTTTGTTAAACGACCTTTTTTCAATTTCTTTGGTCGTTTAATGTGAATTTGAATAGTAAATTGAGAAACGTTTTCATGATTATTTTGTTTTTTCTTGATTTACCTGTAGAAATGTTGAAATTTTGATTTTTTTTTTCTTGTACCTGTAAACTCTGAAGAAGGCGAAAGCCGAAAGCGCTCAGTAAATATTGTTTTGCACTGTTGATGATTTAATCCTACCATATATATATATATATATATATATATATATAGGTAAAAATACAAAAATAATGTCCGGAACCAGAACTCTGTATATAAAAAATCAAACTAACGAGATGGAACGTCTGTAAATAATTTAATTTTCCCTATGCATTTCACTGTATAAGATCATCAGGGGAATAATGGCGTTGTTACTATGTATACAACGCCATTATTCCCCTGATGATCTTATACAGTGAAATGCATAGGGAAAATTAAATTATTTACAGACGTTCCATCTCGTTAGTTTGATTTTTTATATATATATATATATATATATATATATAGGGAGAAATGAGACAAACATCAAACAAAAATCTTCCCGGTAGCACTGGATCCAACAAATGGATTCAAAATGATTGAAATAAGTATATGGTAGGATTAAATCATCAACAGTGCAAAACAATATTTACTGAGCGCTTTCGGCTTTCGCCTTCTTCAGAGTTTACAGGTACAAGAAAAAAAATCAAAATTTCAACATTTCTACAGGTAAATCAAGAAAAAACAAAATAATCATGAAAACGTTTCTCAATTTACTATTCAAATTCACATTAAACGACCAAAGAAATTGAAAAAAGGTCGTTTAACAAAGCAAAATTGCTACAAGGCGGCCGTTTCACGGCCCCAGTTCGAATTTGAAATTGCAAATGGCTGCCAAAATGAGAAAAATCGTATTATGCGATTTGTAGCGGTGTATTTATAGCGATATACATACATTGGCCAGTATACAGAATGTATGTATATCGCTATAAATACACCGCTACAAATCGCATAATACGATTTTTCTCATTTTGGCAGCCATTTGCAATTTCAAATTCGAACTGGGGCCGTGAAACGGCCGCCTTGTAGCAATTTTGCTTTGTTAAACGACCTTTTTTCAATTTCTTTGGTCGTTTAATGTGAATTTGAATAGTAAATTGAGAAACGTTTTCATGATTATTTTGTTTTTTCTTGATTTACCTGTAGAAATGTTGAAATTTTGATTTTTTTTCTTGTACCTGTAAACTCTGAAGAAGGCGAAAGCCGAAAGCGCTCAGTAAATATTGTTTTGCACTGTTGATGATTTAATCCTACCATATATATATATATATATATATATATATATATATATATATATAAATCTTGAAAAAGTCCACAATACAGGATATTAATATATAAAATAGAAATAAGAAATCTGCCTGAAAGTTCTGTCGCTTTATTTTCTTAACCGGTTTCACTACTGCATGTAGATCATCAGAAGAAGTGAAAAAACATTAACACAATCACAATGTTAAAATAACATGGAGATAAATTACGTTGGCGTTAATAGTAACGACGTTAGCAACAAGTAAAGGAAATGACGTCATGTTACTTCCGTCTAGTCGGTTGATCATATAAATAAGTGTGTTAAACAGCTCTATTTAACTTGGGTTTAAATTTGTATATAAAATAACTTTCTTTTGATTTTCTTAAAGTGACACTGTCAGAATTCATTTTGTAGAGAGGACAAATTTTAAATTTTATAGTTTGTCCTCTTGCACAGTCATCTATATGATGACTCACATAAAGCATTCTTGTATTAATGTCCCGTATTTGCTGTCTATGCACCGTAACTCTGTGTCTCAGGGTATATATATATATATATTCAAATGATGTAAGTCTCCTTGACGCTTCACAATAAGTTCCGTAAAGTAAGTTATCCAAAATAATGTAGTCGTAAAGGAACTCGGTTGTGAATGGATTCGGCATATTCAAAAATCGAAATTCTCAGTCTACGTATCTTTTGTATACTTTGCTATAAAAACATGACAAAGTTTTTCTCTCTCTCTCTGTGTGTTTCTCTCTCTGTGTCTCTTAACAGTGCGACAAGAAAGGCTTCATTAAGATCGGTATCCCGCATAATTTGTATATTTGCTGTTAAGGTATTGTTTTGCTAGTTTTCTGTCTTTTATTTCCAGCACCGCTCACTGTGAATGGGTAATAAAAGCTGCAAATGCATCTGACGTCATACAGTTCAAGCTCATCCATTGGTTCGCTCCTGCCACGTCAGACTGCAGCAAAGATTATGTGACAACACGAGATGGTAAGTTTTCTTCAAAGATTACAAAGCACGGATAGAACATAGTTTTTGATAAAAATGTATGTTCCATAATTGGTAAATTTTCCCATGAAAATATGATACAATTTCATAAACGCATACTGGACTGACTCCATTGCACAGAGCCTTTCATTATCACCTTCTCACCGTCATGATATGACTGAAATACTGTTAAAAGTGACGTAAATTCTCAAGTCATCCATCCATCTGTCCATCCATCTGGATAGACTTGGCTGAATTAAAATACTCGCGTCGGCAGTTTCTATGGTGCCTTCTTTGTTCCATATAAGATCTTTCCCCATTTTGGATTCCTTTACCGCAGTTAGTGTTAAGTGCCGTGTGCCGGCTGTAAAAAAGTCCTAGAGCTCAGGTACTTCATCAGTCATAGTAAACCAAAGAGCAGATTATATTTTTGTCCTTTTGGAACATCTGGGCTCATTCTGAGACAGTTTGAAAATAGGGCCCCGCTGAAGCTGGTGCAAGGGGGCGTTCGCAGTGCTGCAACATTACATTACTGCACTTGCGCAGACTTATATTAAACCGAGTCTGCTTTTATTGTTTCTCTGGTGTGTTCTTGCTTCCAGAGAATCCATTCCTGAACAATTTATTTTATATCTTATTTAATAATTAACTTAGTGCTGGGTATAAAGAAAAGGATTTGATATAATTACGCATGCTCGACAGATCGTTAAATGTTTGATATGGCGCTACATCCTTTATAGATTTGGAATTTATACGAAATATATTTGATAAACATGTTGATTATTTGGAATTTGTACGACATGTATTGGATAAACATGTTGATTATTTGCAATTTATACGAAATATTTTGGATAAACATGTTGATATATATATTGTATTATTGCTTTACGTCCACGGTAAACAGCTATGGTCATGTCGGGACGGACAGTTAAATTAACCTCACTATTTCTGGGCAGGCTTAGACCTCCTAAGCGGTTAACCAGTACTAAGTGCACATACTTTCGCCAGTAACTGACAACTGCCCTTCTTGAATCAGCGGAAGGAGAAACGAAAGTATGTTGCCGGACCGGGTATCGAACCCGGGACCTCTGTTGATTATTTGGAATTTATACGAAACGTATTTGATAAACATGTTGATTATTTGGAATTTATACGAAACGTATTTGATAAACATGTTGATTATTAAATAAATGCTGTTTATGTTTCGAGCCGAATAAAAAAAATAATAAAAAAAACAACAACATTAGAATTAGTTAGACATATTAACAGAATCTGCCTTTTACCTATTGTTTAAACACAGACATAGCCCAGATTCTTTATACCTGAATTATCAGAATATACTCTCTTTAAAATACAACAATTTTGTTCGGCACATAGGTTTTTGTTTTATTTTTGTTTCACCTGGTGTTTTTTTTCTCTGGTTTGTACTGAGGTACGTTTTGATCAGTACTTTAAATTTTTCAGTGTGGTAGTGTTAGTATTTTTTCCTGTTGTTTCCCTGGAAAATGTTCTACTATATATGTTAGTTCAAATAAATATAACCATTAATTAGAATGAAATAGTACTCAGTATTATAAATATCAACATCATATTTGAATTAAAAAACAAATCGATTCGCTAAAGAGGTTATACATTTGTACTTTAGCACGCACGATCGAAACAAATGGTACTTTATCGATACGGGATCAATATTTAACCAATATCAGATTTCCAAAAAATTAAGCAAACTCTATTCGCACAGATTCAGATCAATGTTGTTAAACAAAAAGCTCATTCGCTAGTGTAAGTTGGTAGGTTATAGCATGGGTATAAGGCGACAGACTGCTTGCCTAGTTTTAAACCCGATCTCGGTTGATGGCTATATGCTTTCCTCCTCTTGAATCGCTCGATGGTGGTATCGGACTCAGTAATGGCCCGACCTTAATACTTTATCAACATTGGTCGGTGATGTTATGGTTTTTGTCGGGCCCACCGAGATCCACTTGCAATTTTCTTTTGCTCTAACAATCGCCGTTATCATACTTACCTATAGTCCTCATCTTTGTCATGGTCGTAAATTACATTGTGTGTGGTGTTTCACTGAGTGAGTGAGTGAGTGAATTACTTTATGTATTTTTAACGAAACGGAACCTAAGGTGAAGATTAGACGAGTATAAAATTGAATAACCCCTGCCACAAGCAGACCCATTTACACTTGTTTGTATTACTAACCACTCTAGGACGGTGGTTCTGTCGCTGAATCTACTCGTTTTCATATGGCTTTGTAGCCACTCGTGACAAAGTTGTTCATGTTATGTCTTGTTTATTTCCTTGTTGTTATGTTTGCATAATTGCAACAGAAGAAACTAACTTCGAACATTTCAAGAAATAAGACAGAGCATACTCAAGTTTTTGTTCGTAGTGTGAAAAATAGAATCTTCTCGCTTTCGAGGCCCATATTTAAGCCTTAAGGGAAGGTTACGACATTCGGAATTTGTCCATAAGATACATCATGCCTCGTTCTTCAGCCTTCAGGAATAGTAAAGAATTTCTAGAAGGTTAGAACTTTTAGGAGCAGAAATGCCCAAAGAAATACAGAGAGACAAATGAGATGTGTGGATAAATGTTTGAATGTCAGTTTTGCTATACTAAGCCTCTGATGTCGGATATGCATAAAGCTGTGAGTGTTATGGAATAGGCGATTTGGTTACAAGCAGACCACTTCTCGACCTATTTCCTAACTGATGGCCTTGACTGGAACAAAATCGGCCTTTCATTTATACTTTCCAGTCACCGGATACGTGACACAGCGGATGTTTTATAATAAGGGGGACTACGCGCATCAAGATATTTCAGATTTGCCTAATTTTTTTCTTTCACTCACCAGTTCCGAACTCTGGTACTTTGACCACTTTTATTTTTCATATTTAGTGGTGTAAAGCTGTGGTACGGAATTCCATGACACTCTGACGTTACAAGCCAGGCCCCGAGGTTATAAAACTTTTTTCATGCTCAACTCAGCTGAGCATGAAATTTTCTCTGCTGATAAATATGAAAATGCCAACTAATGTTGGCATTTTCATATTCATAAGCAGAGAAAATTTCACACTCAGCTAAACTGAGCATGAAAATAACTGTATTTATCAGTAATTTGCTATTTATAAGCAGGTAAAATTTCATGCTCAGCTGAGTTGAGCATGAAAAAAGTTTTATAACCTCGGGGCCTGTTTTGTTTTCTTTAAGGTGTTGGCGACTGGAGCCGTCCTCTAAGAGTATGGTGTAAAGATTCGGAGTTTCATGATGAGGTGGTGAAGACTCGAACCAACACCCTGACAGTTCAGCTAGTGTCTGATATCTATTGGGAGGAGAGGGTGGTCTTTGTAATGGGATACTGGACTGCTCCTAAAGGTAAAAAATTATTTCTCAGATCGACTTTTGAAGTTTATGTTTTTTTGTAATTTCCATACAAACTGTATTGAACGTTACAAAATTCTAAGGCTTAAGATGTTCAGTGAAACGGGCACTTGTTTCATAGTATTTTTCTGTATTTCTGTATATTGCCAGAGATACTTCAGCTTGTTTTTTTTCTGTTTATTTAATACATGTATTCCACTATTTGAAGCAGTTCGGATGTGACTAGATGTTTTATATTCCCCAGTGTTTCTTATTTGGTAATCAGCTTTTGCATCGTCGGACGAAGAGTGTTGTCTTATGAGCTTTACAGCCTTTGGTTTGACAACGAAGCGTAGGTTCGTGCAGCATTTTTTGTAAAAGTTATCAGTAACTTTTTTGGCAGGATCTGAATTTGAAAGTAATTGCATATATTTTCCCGAGATTCAAAATGATCCTTTTTCTGCAAAATTATTAAGACGACGGCTATTCCAACTTGGTCCATTTATTTTTCAAGAAGCTTGAACCGCTCACCCGTAACATAGTCATCTCGGAAACTGTATTCAGAATTCATCTTATAAAAGCTTAACATTTTCTTTATCAAAAACATGATTTTTTCAACCATAGCTTTCATTAGGGAAGCATCTGGACTGTCTGTGTTTACAATGACTGAAATGGATAACAAATAACAATTAAAATCTTTAAGAGTTTCTTCAAGAGTAAAGAACACATTTAAAAGAAGAAACATGAGCCATATTTCGAAGTTTCTGCTAATCAAGTCTCATCAGTGACCCTGACAATATCTGGTGACGAAAGCCAGAGAAATGCATACTCCAGTTTTTTTTAAATAATAAAACAGTCGGTTCTCGGCTCAAACACTGATTAGTATCGAAAGGGGTCCAAATGATAAAAAAAAAACAACGATGATCTAGAAACAGTCTAAACCAATCAAATATTTTTGATTTCTCCGACTATATCCTTTGATCCCAAAGGACAAAATAAAATATATAATCTGCACTATGGATGATGTCACGCGGGGAGACGTTTTACGGCCGCCACACGGCACAACATCAGCTGCAGTGAAGTCAAATTAATATCTTTAAGAGTTTCTTCAAGAGCAGAAAACATTCAAAAGAAGCACAGTCTTACTGTCTTTACTTGAATTTTGTATGTTTCTACCCCAAGAACCTTGCTGCAGATTTTCATGTCTGTAGTCAGCCCACCGGGTTCACCTAATGGTTTCAGTTTGTTTCAGAGCTTTTGTAGGGTCCTTTTTTTGCTTTACAATGTTCACGCTTGATTGATATGTTTTCTGTGATGATTCAAAGATGAATAAGAAACCTTCAGTCGGACCAAACAACTAAATATTTGGCGACACGAGTTAATATGACAAGCCTATTAGTCAAATAATCACTGGTTATCCCAAAGCGGTGGTTCTGTTTTGGTTCATCTTTGTTGATTATTGTTTGCTTTGTCTGCTTGCTATCTTGTTAGCCTTCGCATTTTACTGATCACGTGGAGACTAACTTGGTGGTCACTTATCTTGCGAAAAAGCTGTTCACCTAGCTTTCCTCTTATGTGGTTGAACATGCAAGCAATCGCGTACTATTCCTTTGTTATTCCTATATTCCTATTTGGTGTTACAGGTAGGGTTTGGAATTTGATTACAGCAGTTCCCGAGTATTTTATATTTGTTTTAATACAGCTTCCACGTGAATTTTTAGACAGCTACTATGAGCTGTTCTGCTTGTGTCGTGTGGTGGCCCCAAAAGGTCTTCCCATGCATATTTTAATGCCCGTTTTATCCCAGTCCTTAGGGTTTGCAATTACAATCGTCTTCATGAATATTGCCACTTTTACACCGGCGGGTCGGGTCTCAGACTTGTTGATAACTCCGACCAAAACACTTTGTACTTTGCTGGGAAGAATGGTAGAGCTTGATGACCTGTCGTTAGTTTTAACTTTCCCAGACTTCTTTTGCTCCAGGGTTTCAGTGCTGTTATTGCTCTTGAGTGCTATCTTACTTTATCTCTGTATCAAATTCTGATAATTTAGATGTTTACTGTTTGGATCCATTGATTGGTAAATTCACACGGACAGAATAATTTGTATGTATATGAACCACAACAAAACCCAGGGCGACGGAAACGCCCAAGCAACCCCACCTCCCCTCCAGATATTTATTTATTACTGACCGTTCCTATGCCGAGCTTCTGTCGTGGTTTACTATAAGTGCAATTTTGTGTCATAGTTTGTCAGCTTTCTATTGGTTCTTGAATTATTCTACATTATTGAGGATAGCCTGGTAACCATCTGCTGGCAAAGAACTAACCTCTTGGCTTTTCTCTTGTCTTGTTTGGCTTTTTATGCCGTCTTTATTTGGTTTCCTTCCCCATTTAGTGTTAAGGACAGGATGCGGTAATCGAGTGTAGGGGTCCTGATTATTGCTTCCTATTCAGTTTCCTCTGATATAGGGGTGAGGAGATCATAAACGTGCATATTTCGCTGTCTGTAAAACGAATAATTTGCATGTTTTTGTACATTTTGCTGTCAGCAAATCCAAGAATCTGCACGTTTTTTTAATGTGCAAGATGAGCAGGCTTCTTTTAACTATAATGATTGGTTTGCAAGAAATGATTGGCGGCACGGTCAAGGCATATATTTTTTTAATCGGCTGTCGGACTCATACCTGTCAATTTTCCCCCAATACATAGTATGCCTCTCTATTTTGCCAATAAAACAAAGAATCCTAATTTCATTATTGAGATTTTTTTAGTGTTTCCAATTTTATTAAAGTACATACAAATGGTTAAAGTCACATTTGTTACAATAGTTTTATTATCACATTTCAAAATTACACTATGTAAATCGCTTTATTATTCAGGAGATGGAATTATTCAGATTTGCTTTCGAAACGTAAGCATTGCTGTTTATGTTATGTTTATGTTAAGTTTTATAAACAAAATATTGTTCAAACCATAGAAAGAGAAACGGAGATCATCGAAGCGAGTTTATTAGGGTTTTGCCTCATTATATATACATTGTTACATCGATCCCCGTGAGCTTATTATTTGCAGCTTAAGATAGTTAAAGCGTTTTTACATATTTTGATACTCTGTCTTGCGGAAAAATCACATTGTACAAATGAGCCGCGACACGACAAAACCAACAATGTGGTTGTGCGCCCAGCGCAGACTCAGATCAGCCTAGGCATCCGCCCAGTCTGATCAGAGTCTTCGCTGTCCGCATGGTTGTAGTTTAGGCCCTAAGCTACCCTTTGAGCACTTAACGAAGAGTCTGATCGAATTTGGCGGATGCCCAGGCTGATCTGAGTCTGCCCTGGGAGCACAACCACATTGTTGGTTTTGTCGCGTCGCGGCTCAAATAAACTTTCAGCACCGCGACTTATGAAAACGTTTAGCGCATCTGGGATCAAAATGCGAATCCATGCTGTGTAGTTTAGAGCTTTCTTTTTGCGATCGTAGGTCTTCAGCGAACAGTCATGGCCCCTTCAAGCAGCAAAGACTACGACCTGACTGTGCAGATGCACAGTCTATTCTATGTCTTTGATGTTTGCATGCATTTAAACATTACATTTTAACGCGGGATTTAGTTTGATAACCGGTCACTGAACGCAAAGTGATTTGGATTTTTTTTTTTAGATATTTTAGACGTCTGGTAATTGAAATTTATCATTTTCTTTTTTTACTCATGTACATTTTTTCCTTAAGCTCGCATTCGCTAGACTATCCAGGATAACTATAGTTCAAAGGTACTCGTACAAATCGAAATTAATCATCAGAAAGCAAGTGTTTGTCTGTGACGTCGTTCAGGAAACCGAACTACAAATGATTTTATGATGAAATCCTTTATTTACAGAAATGGACCATTGTTTCTGAACCAGAGTAATTAACGATATAATAAAACGCGATGTATTTGAACAACGGCAATCTCTAGATGCAGAAGTTTGCTTTAATTGATCGCTGCTATAAACTGTTCTCATCAAACCATAAGAATTAAAAAAATTGGGACACCTAAAATGAGCCGCGACGTGAGAAAACAAACAAAGTGGTTGTGCGCCCCGTGCAGACTCAGATGGGCCTGGGCAGCTCCCTAGTTTGATCAGACTCTTCGTTAAGTGCTCAAACGGTAGCTAAGGGTCTAAGCTACTTCCATGCGTACAGCGAAGACTCTGATCAGACTGGGCGGATGCCCAGGCTGATCTGAGTCTGCGCTGGGCGCACAACCACATTGTTGGTTTTCTCGCGTCGCGGCTCAAATAAATATCGTAAATCTCATAAGGTTTTGCAATGCACTGAGGCGTACAAAAGATGAACTTGGAATGGCAAACAGTGTGGATCATGATCAGAATGTAGTCGAATGTGGGTCCGCACTGTTTGCTCAGACCTATCTGTTTCAATATATAGAATTTTTAATGTAAAACTGGCACTCCTCAGTGTGGTGTCTGAGCGGGGTGTGCACAGGTCGCAGAGACAATAACTGGATTTTAGATATAAAAAAAAAACCCGAAATGAGATAAAGTAAAAAAACAAAACAAAAGAAAAGCAAATTGCATATGCCATGATCAGACTGTTCTGGGCAAAGGCAACTTCATATGTGGCTTAAAGCAAATTTTATGAAGACGCGGCTAAAATTAGTTTTAGATTTTCAATGAAAGGATGCAACATTTTAATTCCGGAATCGTTCGGCGAAAGTTTTATAGTTCATTTCATTATTGGTTATAGCAGGTTTGGACAAACGGTTACAAAAAGACATGTTCTTTCCTTTATAATACGATTTACACTTTGGTATTTTTATGTGGATCTAACGAATACTAAATAATGTATACTTATACAGTGTTATATTGTTGAATTATTTGGATATGTATATTTATTATAACAGAAAATCGTACATCAGATGATGTTGTTTTCTTGAGATACTTGTCAATGGTTCAATAGCATATCGTGTAAACAAGAAATAAATTGGGGGCGAGAAGGTCAGCCAAAGGCATTTTTGTAGAAAATTAATTTAACCTCAGTTTCGTTTTAAGATATAATAAAGTTTAGAAATGGACCTCAGACTATGGATTTATTTCGCTAATTTAATGAAAAGTTGTGATAGCTTAAATGTGAATAGAATAAGAGCAAATGTTACGAAGAAAGAGAAAAACACACAGTCTGGAGTCAGTTGATATGTCTTTCCAAAATTCTTCTGGTATTGCCGAAGGTAAGAAAGTAAGCTTTAGTTAAACTTCGGATCCGTGAAAAGAACTTGTGTGTGTGAAGGCTTGAAGGCTGGTATGACAGTTTATTCATATGTGCACGTTTCACAAAGCTCATCGTTCAGTTAGGCAGGGCTATAGTGGACGGAAAACCTCATGGACGGATAGACGACCCAATGTAATAACGTTCCTCGGAACCGTTTGTGTGTATCTTTAAGAAAACAGAAAATAGGGCAATTTAACATCTTTTTTTTTAGTGAATGTCAAACATGCTGAATTAACTATGCAACTTGTAATGAGGAATTTGGTCTAAGGATTAGACCTATGTATGTATGTATGTATGTATGTATGTATGTATGTATGTATGTATGTATATTAAACTTGGAGCTATGAAATATCTGAATGCCTACTTGTATTTACATGTATTTTGTTGCTAAGCTTAAAAGTGGAAGATTCAGACAAACAATATAATGAAATGCCTTCAAACCGATGGCATGAGTTTAATTAAGATGTGTTTTGTTGAGTTTAACTTGCTCCTTCGATTTTCTATATTTATGATTAAATGCCACCTAACAATTTAGTCTGATCATTAAGGATTGTATCTTACCGGTATTTCACGCATGATGTACAGCTAGAATTATCACTTTTAATCAATGGTCTGATTAATCTTGTTTTGTGCCAAAGATAGACAGATAATGTCAGAGAGCATATATATCAAGAATTAAAGTGTTGGTTAAGATAGCAGCAAGCACATGACGTTTAATCACCACCTATACGGGAAGGCACGCTGTACATACCGAAGCGGTATGCAGGAACATCAGAAATGAAGTCCTAAAATATTCGGTTTGGGTACTTTCAGGATTTTCATGATAACTACAAGTCTTTTTTCACTTATAAAACATATAGTGTATGCTGTTTATATATGAGTGTTATAGCATTGCTATATTTCGTTTGATTATTTGCAAAAGCATGCATTTTGTGACGTCATCGTGTAAACATACACTCTCAAATCGGTGACAATTTTATCAAAATTCTCTAATAATTAAGGACTAAAATATGGATGTGACTTTGTGAGTTGTTTAGTTTTGACATTATACTCAAATAAGTGATTGTGCGATAGACACGAAATTTCTTAATCACTTTAATTCTGCAAAACAAAGAACTCACTGCATATAAACTGGGTGGGGTTATGAATAAATTTATTCACAACTCCAACAAAGCCCACGGCCAAATTTTCGTCACGCTTGACTAAACATCAAAAGATGGCTTCAAGTTCGACAACTCATGATGACCTGTCGTACACAACATTATACCCTGCGGGCTGTAACACACAGGACAATCAGGTGTATTATGAACAAGATTCCGTTATACGAGGGTCATCCAATAAGTCCTGCAAATGGCCGAGTTTCAGGCCAATGATAATTAAAAACGTATCAAGCAAACCACATTCCTACATTGCATCTTTCCTTCTTTTCAGTCAACAATTTCCAGAAACGTCATGATCTTGCAAATGGCGTTGCTAGGCAACTAAAGAATACTACCTTTATGGGTGCGGCGGTGGCTTCTAGTTGTCTGTTTGAGATCCCCTAGCTTAGTTCAGAACCCTTGTAAATATCTGTTAATTGCTGGGAGATACGGAAAATAGTACTGAAGTATGTACACGGTACCAAGGTTAAGATATTGCCGTCAGTCAAAATATAATTATTGTTCAAAGGAAGATCACCATGTTTATCGGACACCTAAAATATCATATAAAATGAGTATATGCAGAAAGGGCTTTCACAGCAGATGAAGTGTTTCCTAAACTGCCATTAATTCATTATCAAAGAATAGTCCCGAGATACTGAAATGTAGATATTAGAGAAAATATAAGCTTCGAGCCTTGTTTAATATCGTTTGCACCCTTAAGAAACCAGAGGTAAACGTCAAAAACTAAAATTTTGCTAAAATTCTGTAATATTCTCTTGTTGCCTAGCAACCACTTTTGTTTGGTAATGTGAAGTGAAAATTGTCTCTTATTTGAATTCTTAAATATAAGGCGATTACTTTAGAACATGAATTCTTGTAATTTGAAAGAATAATAAACATATATGCCCGAATTTTCTTCCCCTAACCTCTTGTAAAAGACGTCATGTTTGTGCAATTTCACCGCCGGTATCGCTTACACCTTTGCATTCAAAACGCTCCCATATCTGAGAAAGGAATGGCACAGGTATGATTTTTAGCACATATGTGTATTATTTACGTAAGCTGTTAATGGTGCAATTTGATAACCCTACCTCAATTAATAAAGCAGTAATGACGGCGTTTGCAAGACTTATTGGATGACCCTCGTATTGGAAAATACTAACAGTGAAATATTATATGACGACTCGCTTGTGGTCAACTCCCAAATACCACCAAATCAACAAATTTACAGTAACCTTGACCATGTGCTGGCCAATTTACCTAGAGATTTATATATTGAGAGGCTAATAACCGAAACCAGAAGTGACTGTGACTTAGTGCTCTGGTACCGGCGTATACTTGCGGACAGAGCGAGACAGCTCGATAATTGCCCAAGAGGCGAATTAAAGGGACGTAAGTCTACCACAAAAAGTTCAAGTATGCGTAAATTTGCGACTGACTGCTACATCCTCTCTACGTTTATACAAGGTGATTCTTCAGAAATAGAAATGGTGTTCGCCCCGAGTACCTTAAAGAAGCAAAACCAGTCTGCCTCAGAGACAGAAATAAATAAATCAACAGCTATACAAAATGATATCGTAGTAATGAAATCAACATTACATACGGCAATAACTCGAATATCCAACCTCGAGACAAACTATAACAAACTTAAAAAGGAAATCGATGAACGTGACAAACAGCTGACAGAATTTCAACAACAAAACAAATCTCTTCAACAAAGTATAGAGACTCTTCAGAATGAGAAAACTGAAATTGAAAACCGCATAAAAAATTTCGAACAAGACAATGAGGAACGAAATAAAAAGGTCGCACTAAACACCGAACGTGCTAAAACTTTAAAACAAAGCCTGGAAAAGATTACAACTGAACAATGCGCAAAATTCACTACTTATGATGCTTTTAAAAAGCAGATTAATTCCACAGTAAAACACCTTGAAAACTTTGACCCCATTGTCAATGAACGGAGAATCAAGGCGATAGAACAGAACAACCAGAATATGCTGTCTCAAATAACCTATGTCAGGAAACAGGTTTTGTCTCTGAAATCTTATGCGAACAGTGTCTCCCCGCAAAAGAGTGCTGATGATAACTCCCGTATAGATCCACCATCGTCAACTGCAACAATCGCAGGACCTTCCCAAGCTGCAAAACAGGCTACAAATCGGTCTGTACATGATAGAAACTTGAATTCATCTAATGAACAATTAACAAACGAATTTACAAACACTAAAACTTGTGAAAAACGCAACCAATCGTTGTTTGCAAATATACGCACTCAAAAAAGCACTACGAATCCACCCCTAAACAATAACGAAGAACAGTCATTAGATTATCTAATAACGAAAAATTTAAGTAAACTGAAAGAGATTTCAAACTCGAGTAATATGAAGTCTTCGAGTACGTCTGACTCAACAACAAGTGCATCTCAAGTGAGTCCAGTTGCCACCCAAATGACTTCTACACATACAACGGAGCACAACAGAGATAATGCGTCACGTTGTGCACCCCAAGTTAATAGCTCTGAAACTTCACAAGCAAATAACAATGCCGCAAATTGTGCAGATAACTTTTCTGTAGGCGCAGCTCGGCAAACCGATGAAAATACAGAAGAAAATCCATCAAACAGAGTCGTTGATTTGACATCTCCAAACTCGACGGGCAATAAAAAGCTCCCACCTAATTCGAATCCGAACAGCGTCTTTCGTGGGACAGTTCAATCGGAATCCTACAAACCGCGTCGTAATAACAATATTAACAGTTACAACGATTCGACCCAAAACAAAGGCAGTGAAGATAAAACATTTAAAGGTGTAAGTCGCAAACATACAATTAGGTACTATATAGGTCATATAGACAAAAGCTCCACATATAGTGGTCTAATTGAATTCTTAGAAGAACAGCACTTAACTGCCACGATGGTTTATATGTTTAAAACCCGCAATGGTGAATTAGCTGCTCGCATTAATATTCCATCTGATCAGACAGAAATACTAGAGTCTGGTGAAATTCCATGGCCTGATGGAGTTGTCGTAAATAAATGGCTGTCAAAATATCAACTGCGACAAAAGCGAAGCTCGAACAACAAAAGGCATTACAAACAGAACAGTAAAGATGCTGAAACTTCTGAAACTGACTATAATGAAAATGGTGGACAATCCTTACATGTCGAAGCAAATCTTCGGAACAGTAACAGACGTGTTACATATGGTTATAGTCGTTATGAACCAAATACCTACGACGACTACGACAGCTATTATTACGATGATAACAATTATAACGATAATTGGATTGACTAACAGATTAAACAAACAATGGATAGAACAAAAATGTATTGCATTAAATCGTATAGTTTACTTTACATATCATACACAATATTAATTATGGCTACATCTCTTAGGCTATTCACTTGGAATGTTAGAGGTATAATGTCGTCGGCCCTATGCCTCAGTAAAACACTAGATTTGTTAAATGTGGATATTGCTGTAATAAGTGAACATAAATTGTCGGTTGCCAACAGCCTCTTCTTGGATACACTTCACGAAAGTTATACTGCATTTCCGCAGAACCAAGAGGTTTCTGTGGCAACAAACAATTATGTTTCTCTCATGGTAAAAAGGTCACTACTGTTTTCCGTTACATACTTACCTGAATGTGAACAGGACAGAATAGTCGGAATTAAATTAAGTACTTTAACTACCACACCTGTGTATATTTTCGGGGTGTATCTCCCGTTTGATCAAGATATAGAATCCTATACACAATACATTACTTCACTTTGGGACATATGGAATTTATACAACGAACAAGGGGAAGTTATAGTGTTGGGTGACTTTAATGCTCGTTATGCTGAAACGCCAGTAAGTCATGTACAACGAGTGAAAACTCGACTATTAACGAACTTCGTTCAGTCTAATAATATTGTCCCTCTTAACAAAAGCCAAAAATGCAGCGGACTAGACTACACATACACTACAAACTGTAGTACTATTGACTTTATTCTAACTAATGAAACATTATACAATAATGTTGAACATTGTGAGGTTATTAGTTCTAATGATATAGATATCGCTTCTGATCACCTGCTTATATTCTGTACACTGTCAATGCCAGTGAAACATTTCTTCGAAGAGAATAATTTCTCACTACCAGCGTGGCATAAAGCTACTTGCGATATGTTGCTTGCATATCAGTTGGACGTGCACACTGAATTATCACAACTTGTAAACCTAAAGCCGGCGTCCGCCGCCGACATAGACCAATACTCTCAATCTATAACACAAGCTTTGCAAACATGTGCTCTCCGCAATATTCCTCATTCAAAATTTAAATCTTTCACAAAACCATATTGGAATTCAGACGTAAAGGCAGCCCATTCTAATGCAACCCAAAAGCGTCAGCTTTGGATTCATGACGGAAAACCAAGGGGTATGCAGCATACATCATATGCTGAATACAAACGTGCAAAATCTAGTTTTCGAAACACTCAGCAAGCAGCTATATTCGAGTTCGATAACAAACAATTAAACGCAATTGACGAGTCCGCCGACCATGACATACGCTTATTCTGGCGATTATTAAATGCGAAAAAAGGCAGAAAAAGAAACTCTTGCAACGAACTCCAGTATAACGGTAACATATCAAAAACTCCTCGAGATATTGCGAACGCGTTTGCAAGCTATTTTTCTAACTTATATTCATCTAATAATGACTCTGACACCTACCCTATCGATCTGACATACACGTCAAATGATTTCACTCAATCCATCTCAGCTGAAGATATTATAAAACAACTTAAAACTCTGAAGAAGAGAAAAGCTCCTGGCATTGACAAGGTACAGAACGAGCATATTTCTTATGGCGGTAGAACACTGTTTCAGTGCCTATCAAATTTATATACTGCCATGCTCACCTATAATTATATACCTTCGGCATGGAAGACTGGAATAATAATACCCATATATAAGGGAGGAACGAAATCCAAAGTTAACCCAGATAGTTATAGAGCGATTTCCCTTCTCCCATCTATGTATAAGCTGTTCGAAAAGGTCATTCATGAAAACATTTTAAATGAAGTTCACTTTAAACATCCAGAGTTTCCCAATAAACAACAACAGGGATATCAGAAGCAAATGGGATCCAGCACAGTAGCATTCAACATACATGAATCAATCTATAATACTGTAGAAACTGGTGAAAAAGCCTTTGTAGCTTTTCTTGACATCCAAAAAGCCTTCGACACTGTATGGCATTGTGGGTTATTTCACAAACTAAAAATCTTAAGCATATCGTCAACTTATACAGACATAATTGTACATGCATATAACAACATAAAAGGTGTCGTCTCAATAAATGGTTGTCAGTCTACGCCATTCAGTATAAAACAAGGCATAAGACAAGGTGGCGTCTTATCGTCATTTTTGTATCTAGTATTCATTAATGACCTTATCGAAGAACTGGACAAGTCAAGCCTTGGTGTATCTATCTGTGATGTCCCAACAAATAACCCAACTTTAGTGGACGACATCTCTCTCATCTCTAGATATCCACTGAACCTTCAGCTGATGATCAACATGGTAGTTGATTATGCAGACATGTGGAAATTCAGAATCAATTGCAATAAAAGCTCGGTAATGATTATTTCCACAAATAGGCGTGCCATTAATACCAATTATATTTGGACAGTAAAGACTGAAACTTTAACAGTAGTACAGTGTTCTACACATGTCGGAATTCCTATTTCTAATAATATGAAGTGCCGTCTAAAAGTGGAAAATGCATCTAGAAAAGGGAGAGCTGCCCTCCATCGTTTAGTTGGACTAGATTTATCCTCAGATTCGCCTAAACTCAATCCTTTGACTCTTACCAAACTGTACAGGTCAATCGTGATTCCAACCGCACTATACGGCTGCGAAACCTGGTCACAAATGACCACTTCAGACGTACAAGAAATTGAAAAACTCCAGCATTATTGCGTCAAGAAAATACAGTGCCTACCCAATCAAACACGATCTTATATGTGTGAAAGCCTTCTAGGCCTTCCAAAGTTATCTCATGAGATAGACAAGCGAAAGCTGTATTTTCTACATAAACTGATCGTTATGCCTGAAAATTCGCTCACAAAACAAATTTTCTTACGACGTCTATTTACCTATCTACAGAACATCACAGATAGAACTCCACTAGGATTTATACCAGATATTATGGTAATCTTGCAAAAGTACAATCTTCTGAATTTTATTCATGAATATTCTTTAAATCATACATTTCCAAACGCCTCTGCTTGGAAAAAGATTGTGAAAAATACATTATTTAGATTTCAGACAATGACTTTCAAACAAACACTAAATACTGACGATGATTTTGTACGATTTAAAGAAGTCCATGATGTCATACGACCCAGCATCATATGGCAAACAGTAACTAATACTGCTGAACTTAAACTAATGCACTTTATAGTCAAATGTTTAATACTAATACCTAAACAAGAAACACAGCTATGCCTGAAATGTAACCGGGACTATAAAGATCCATTAAATCATATTGTTACGTCATGCACAGCCACTTTAAATATTCGTACTTCACTGTGGGACTACTTAGTTGATACCTTAACACCAAACTCTAGTGTAGTTCTATGTAGTCTCGACAATGAAGAGTTTTTACATGTTTTACTTGGTAAACGTCTGACCATACTAGAAAACGAATTTCCAGAACAGAAAGATTATTTTACATTTATAAAACTTTGTGCAAAGTTCGTTAACTGCGCAGTCAGCTCTTACTACACTGCTTGATTCAGCTTTCACTACAATACTTGATAATTGTATAAACATGTGCGATTTTGTACATTTAGCATATGATTGGACAATGTACTAACGTTGCAGTTACGGCTATAGTTTATATACCTTTTCCTTCTATTTGGTCTAGCGTTGGACTAAATGAAAGGAAATAAGGCTCATACTATTCTCTCATAGCCGTCTTTCATTTCTAGTTTGTTATTCTTGCATTTCGTTTCGGCAAGGCTTTCAGACACAGAGGATGAAAAGGGGCTATGGAAAACATGTTTTTAACAAGACATGAATCTCTATTATATGTTTGTATTGTATGTATTGTATGTATGTTTTGTTATGTGTTGCTCTCGAAAGAGGAAATAAAGAAAGAAAGTGTTTATTAGTTGACTTATTGTGAGATTCAAAAGAACTTTTATACTCAGTGATAATTTAATTAAAAACTCTCAATAACACGTCAAACATTGTATGTACTTAACAGTTGTGTGATTGTTGGTCTGTGTGTACGGTGCTCAGCGAGGCATTGGATTGTTTTATTTGAATCATGTATGCTTACGCTAAATTGTGCTTATATTTATTTATAGGGGAATAGAAAATACATACAAAATAAACAGTTGTTAAAGCAGACATTTTATTAAGTATCGAATTGGTTTAAACATATTTTATTTCAAGAAATTAAACATTCATGGCAATAACAATATTGTTCTATACATAAATATAATAGGATTAGAACGAAAGCATAAGCTTATTTAGTTCTTCTCCTAAACATTTCAAGTGACAAAAATGAATGGCAGAAAACAATGTTCAACAAGTAAATATTCACTGAGGTATAGACATTTTCAAACATCAAATCACAAAAAAAATAGTTATACAAGGAGACAAAAACATAAGCAAAATATAGAAAAAAATATACTGAAAGGATTTAAAAACTTCCACTTTTTATTGCTGGCTGCTGACCTGTTCACTCATGACAGTGTTGAATATTTAACGACAAAATGCTTGAAACTTATCAAATTTAAAGATTACGCAGTTTATTCGTATCATTTACTTAAAGGACGTCAGTAAAAGAGCGTTACGTCACTGAAATGCATAAGGCAATGCCGGCGTTATCTTATGCAACAGTCATTTCGACAATTTCTTACTGTCTTGATATTGTGACGTCACCCACGCTGATTTGCAAGTATCATTTCGGATGATGCTGTCGCGCAAAGCCTATTACGGAGGCGGCGTCGACGTTAGTTAACGTTATGACCTCTGGTTTTTAATCTCGGTTAGGTGGTTGTCTGACGGTCTTTTGAGCTTCCTGTAAACCGTGCACGTCATCTGAGATTTAAAATTGCCGTAATTAACACATGAAATTGTCACGCGACGTCACTTTTTGAAACTTCAGAATTAATTGGCCAAAAACTCTGCGCCTGTTTGCGATATTTAGGCGCTGTAGGCTAAATAAAGCCACAGACCGAGTTCAAACTTTTAAAATTCAATTTGATATTGTAAGAGAAATGTTTCATCAGAAAACTGTATACATGAAGCTATTCATCCTTATGTAAACGGTACTAAGAACACGAGGAGCACGTGCTTTTTTCTGACAGATTCGGTTGAATGATTTCAGATTCGGTATATTGATATAATCAGGTATAAGAGAATATGTACGTTGTAAAATTTTGGTGGACGTAGCTGCATTCATTTTCGAGATATTGAAACTTAATGGGTGGAAGTTTTTAAATCCTTTCAGTATATATAGAAAAGTAAATATAGTTGAAAACACGCCAAAGAAGAGAAGGTAGAATACGAAGTATTTATGAAAGAAAAGGACAGCAAAGTTTAAAGAGATTTGTTTAATTCGTACTATACAAGAAACAGTGTGGAGAAAAAAAATATCAATTCGATACAAAAATCTATATCAAAAGAAGAATTAATAAGTATCCTTTAAGTACGGGACGAATCCACAAGACAAGCAAAGCTGAGCATCCCCAAATTTTTCTGACTGTATGGGATGTCTCACTGACAATCGGTTTTACGACCCACGATACAGAATAGTGTTTGACCCCTCTTTTGTTTTCTTTGAAAATAATTGCCCTTACCTAGCATGATATCTAACAAGATTAATTAATCCTGAACCTAAATACACCATAAAATATTTCTAAAGAAAACACGGTTGTTTCATATACAATTGATGGCAAAATTTGAAGAAATGGTACCGGCGCAGATTTCGAAATCGAAAGTAGAGTAGTGATTTTCTCAAATTAAATGTGAAAATAAAGCATATCAGAACAATTTACAGAAAATGAAGGTGACATGTCGAAAGGATCTGTATTAACGCTTGTCGAGCAAGCTGTTCTGCCTACACTCAATGATTTTAAAACACAAAAATAAACAATTTTGAAACTTACCCGACATATTGGGACAAAGATGCGTCCACTATACAGATCGGGACAACCGGTCACTTGTACTGTACGCTCCCACCCAGTGTTTATTGTATCTTTGAATACTGCAAATCACCGACTACTACTCTCTTTCGCATTCTTGCTTTGTAAGCTTGTTAATTGATGAAGATCGAACAAATTGTAACCCTTGCGATAGCCAGTGATTCAGATAAGGAGAGGTAATAGCGGCTAGGGAATTATCCCTAACTCTGTACAAAGACATATGTTGCCGCCCCTCATTGGTGCTGTCTCATTGAGACAGTTCTGATGAGGGGTCACAACATATGTTTTTGTTGCGAAATGGAAAAAACAACAATATTACTCAATTGTTGTGAAAAGCCTGTCGTATCTGGAACTTTGGATAATTATGTGTACAACAACCAACAAATCATTTGTGCTTATTGGACTCTTCTAACCCTATGTACTGTACGAGACTTTCTTACACTCTCATTTAAGGGATGTATGGTTAAATGTACTTGTAATTACATTCGTAAGAAAAGTGCCCATCTTGGTTCTTGCGAACAATGTGGACCCTGATCACGCGCCGTACCGCAGCGTATGATCTGGGTCTGCACTGTTCGCCAAAGTCCCTTTTTTGTGACACCATGCATAGATGGGCCAAATTCATTACTTCTGTTGGATTGGTCTGACAGAGCCCGAAATTTGATAAAATCCTATAAATATTAACAACTATTTAATGCCTAGGATAATATCTATAAGATTCAGTATTATTATCAGTTCTCCATATTAGTTTAGTAGATGGTCTATTATGAAGGTCGCTGAGACACCGTGGGCTAGCCATGTGGGGGCGGCCTGACTCTGGCCTGCCTGGAGTGGCTGTGCAAATACTTTGTAAAATATAACTATATACTTACCATATGAATTGTATAAAGTGTTTGCAGAGATGACTTCAGGGCTGAGCGGGTCACCGTTTCGGCATGACTGGCATACGATGTTTGCCAGGACTATCCTCGCAACTACCAAGTGGCATTTTGTATAGTATGTCTTTATACATGTATGCATTACTGTATTTAGTTCTCCTTTACTATCCTGTTTTCTCCTTTACCTGCTATCCTTCTCTAGAAGAAACTCGACTTCTCGTTCGGTCATTGTCAGTGCAAGAAACCATTATCTCAATGCATGATACAATTATTTTTGCTGTGTTTGAGTTGCTGTCCGATCCTTTTGGGCTATTCCAGTTGTATCTTCTATACTTATTAGCATGCACCTAAGACACCCACGATATACTTCTGATGGCCTCGGAGGTTCGGACGGCATATATCAGTCCTTGAGGTTTAGAACAGGACAAAAACAACCGTGTAAATGCACACTGATCCTAGTGTTACCAGTTATCATGCTGTATATGCTACAACATTTATCCTTATACAACATTGCTACATTTAGCATCATACTTAACATTCAACACAGCTTAGAACTGTTTAAACGGATTAGGACATCATACCAAAAATATCATTCTGATAATACAAAACGGAACAAAGATTTCTTCTGTTTGTTGCCCACGGAGTTCGCTGTTGTTTTGCTCCTTGTCTGGATGGCTTGCCTCATACTTCTATGTGGAGACGTTCATACAAACCCAGGGCCAGACTCTGTCAGAAGTACTTCAATGTCTAGTGTCTCCTCTATCCTTTCCTTGGAACAATACTCAGACTTATTTAGTATTCTTCATCTAAATATACAAAGCATTTTACCAAAAATTGATCTTGTCAGATGTGAGTCTGCTGCTTACGATGTCATGATCTTTTCAGAGAGTTGGCTAAGTCCTACTATATCCAACGAAGAAATTTCTATAGAGCACTTTCATGAACCCGTCCGATATGACAGAACTGACCGCATTGGAGGGGGCGTGGTCATATACATACGGGACAACATTTCATTCAAACGTAGACAGGATTTAGAAATTAATAATCTAGAGGCCGTTTGGGTCGAAATATCCATAAAGAGTAAAACAGTTTTGATTGGCGGCGTGTATAGACCGCCAAATAGTACCGTTGAGTATCATAATTTGATTAGTGAAAGCGTTGACAGGGCATTTAATACAAACATTAAAGATATATTAATATTAGGTGATTTCAATTATAATATGCTCAACTCAACCAATAATAAGATGTTCGATTTAATACAAGAGTATAACCTGAAGCAATTGATTGAGGAACCTACACACTATACGGAATCTTCTGAATCTCTCATAGACCTCATTTTAGCTCGCAATCCCAGCAACATTATAACCAGCGGTGTATATGATACTTTTATTGATAACCCCTTTCGATATCATTGCCCAATTATTTGTGTACTCAAATTCACTAAATCTTTACATAAATGTTATAAAAGGCGTATATGGAATTATGATAGAGCTGATTTTAATCTTTTCAGAGATTTGTTATCAAACACTGACTGGACTTGCATTCTAGATGAACCAGATATCAATAAAGCAGTGGAACTCTTCAATGATATGTTAATTCACACGGCTGAGAAATCAATACCTAACAAAACAGCTACTATTAGGCAAAACGAATACCCTTGGATTAATGGCATAATCAGGAAACTTATCAGAAAACGTAAACGATTACATAGGAAAGCTAAGAAAACTAACGATCAGCTTATATGGCAAAAATTTAGAAAAATACGCAATACTGTCACTAGTGAAATTCGAAAATCCAAACAAAACTACTTCAACAAACTAACCGATGAACTAAATGCAGAAAAAGTAAATACAAAGTCTTTTTGGAAAATATCAAAACAACTGTTAAAGCTTGATTTATCTTCCAGTACAGTGCCACCCCTTCATGCAGATGGAAAAATTCTTGAAACAGATTTAGAAAAAGCAACAGCCCTTAACAATTATTTTGCTTCACAGTCAACGGTAAATGACGCTAACAGGACCCTGCCACCAGAAAACCCACTAAATCGCCCCGTCCTAGAATCTATACATATATATGAACAAGAAATTCTTGATGTCTTACAATCGCTTGATGTTTCTAAATCTTGTGGTCCTGATCTAATAAACTCACGCCTTCTTAAAGAAGGAGCACAATATCTCCAAATTCCTTTAAAGTATCTCTTTAACTATTCTTTGAATCAAAGCGAGTTCCCAGAAGCCTGGAAAAAGGCAAATCTAACCCTTATTCACAAAAAGAACGAGAAAACTCTACCGAGTAATTATAGGCCTGTATCTCTCCTAAGCAATGTGGGTAAGTGTCTGGAAAGATGCGTTCACAAACACATATACAACTACGTATTAGAATATAACCTCATTACACCCTTTCAGTCTGGTTTTACACGAAACGACTCTACAACGAATCAGCTAATTTTTCTCTATCATACTTTCTGTCAAGCTGTAGACAGTGGAAAAGAAATAAGAGTAGTGTTTTGCGACATAAGTAAGGCCTTTGACAGGGTCTGGCACAGGGGTCTTCTATATAAACTTTCTTCCGCAGGTATTAAAGGCAATCTCCTACGATGGCTTTCCAGTTATCTCTCAAACAGAACCCAACGCGTGGTTTTAAACGGACAGTCTTCTGAATGGGCTAGCGTCAGAGCAGGGGTTCCTCAGGGATCCATTCTTGGTCCTCTCCTTTTCCTTATTTATATTAATGACATTGTTAATCAAATTGGTACCAATATTCGCCTGTTTGCTGACGACACAAGCCTATACATCACCGTAGAGACTCCCGAACGCGCCGCCTCGTTGTTAAACAGAGACCTGCAGACAGTACATGCATGGGCTGAAAAGTGGCTTGTGGATTTTAATCCTTCGAAAACTTTCTCTATGACTTTCTCGAAAGCCTCATCCTATTACTCATCCTCCTCTTTTTCTACATACCTCTGAAATCCAAGAGACCAATATCTACAGACATCTGGGGTTAAATATCTCAAATAATTTATCATGGTCGGAGCACATTAAAGCGATAACGCGATTGGCTTGGCAAAGAATAAACATGCTAAGAGGATTAAAATTTAAACTAAAACGATCTTCTCTTGAAAAAATTTACTTCTCATTTATTAGGCCTTTGTTAGAATACAGTGATTCGGTCTGGGATAACCTAACTCAGGATAATGTTAAATTATTAGAGTCTGTTCACACTGAAGCAGCAAGAATAGTCTCAGGGGCTACTAAATTATGTAATATTGAAAGACTATTTGCGGACTTAGGATGGGAACCACTCCAAAATCGTCGCAGGAAACACAGGTTGTTACTTTTCTATAAAATGGTCAATCACCTGACCCCTGATATTCTCTCGAGCTTAGTTCCTCCGTACACTAGGGAAAATAATCCATATAACCTACGAAACGCCGACGACATACAAACAATACATGCACGAACAAACATATATTATAATTCTTTTCTACCAGCAACAATTAGAGATTGGAATAGTTTACCTTTACATATCCGACAGAGCGACTCTATCCTAGCTTTCAAGAAACATTTAAACTCAAACTTAATCCCCACAGCAAAGTTTTACAATGCTGGGACCCGTATAGGTCAAATTTTACACACAAGACTTCGATTGGAATGTAGTTCCTTGAATGCGCATCTTTATGCCAGAAATCTAATCGAAAGTCCAATATGTCTTTGTGGCGAGATAGAAAATACAAACCACTTTATATTCAGCTGTCCTATTCACACTGCTGCAAGACAGAATTACATCGCAGACCTAGTACAAGAATGCACACTGAGGGATTTAATGTACGGTAAAGAGGGGGTATCGCCGGCGATAAACGAAGACATCTTTACACGGGTGCAAAATTTCATTATACACTCTAAAAGATTTCATTCGTAGCATTTGACAGTGCATCTAACTGATAAACAAATTGTTATATACATGTGCAGCTGGGACTGACCGGATGAGGAAGTCTCTCTCTCTCTCTCTCTCTCTTTCTCTCTCTCTCTTTCTCTCTCTCTGTTATTCTTGTGTTAGTGTTATTAGTTAATTAGCATAATAGCGGCTTCTTCTCATGCAAACATACAACAGTCTTTGCCTATATGTCTAAACATATTCAGGATAATTCTATTCATTGCATGACTATTTTAGATTAAGATGTGTCTATTTGGAGTCTATGTTAATTTGTACATTCAACCTTATTTAGTATTTAATTGCTAGCAGGAGATGGTCCTCACAAGCCTTGGGCTTTCGACCAAATCCTGATCTATTGCTTCTGTACCTTAGTTGAAATTTTGATTAATAAAATATTGTTTAAACCAAGAATTAATTAACCATAACTACGTTCTGGAGCAGGGTGGGGAGTAATCAGGCGAGGCATTAAGTATTGAATTTCTCCAACAAGAGTAGATTTGAATGTAAAAATGTATATAAACATTTTAGAAAATCACCGATTCAGTACTTGAAAATGTAATAAAAGTGAACGTGCTATAATATTCACGTATAAATTGACATTGTGTTTAGATGGAATGTCCGTCTCAAATGGTACTTTCACTGAAGGTAATTGCATTTCGTCCTGTTTCAGTGTTGATAAATATCACACAAGTTGCAATATATGCAATATATTTACACTTGACACTGACTTCCCATAGGGAAACCTTTTAGATCAACCCGATGTACGACAATTAATCATGTAACGTCGTCAAGCGATGTCTAATGTAAACGAACGCATTGACTGGTTCACGTAACGTTCGACTGACGCAAGTCATGGCCACTGCTGTTTAACGTAATGGACGGACGCGTCGTTAATCCATATTTTGCATATTCTACGAAAACGGCACAGGAGGGGTCTAGAAATTAAGTGTAAATATAAGAATAAAAATCTTTTTTTTTCAGCGTTCATAGTGTGAAGAAGCCACGGATTCGTCGCTAAAATTCTACAAGAAGTGCTTAGCGCTTCATGGAATTTTAGCTCCGCCCACTGGCTTCATCACACGATGAACACTAAAAATCACATTTTAATTCTCAAACAATTGTTGACTACATCTATTGAATAAAAACCTTAAAAAGTTCCTTCAAGAGTAGAGAACACATTCAGAAGAAGGAACACCGGCCAGACTACGTAGTTTCGGCTAATAAAGCCTCATCAGTAGCCCTTATAATATCTGGTTACGAAACCAGAGAAAGCACACTGTAATTGCTTAATCTTAACAAAGACTGATTCGTATCAAAAAGGGTCCAACTAATATAAAAGACGATGATCTAGAGTAGGAGTCTAAACCAATCTAAATTTTCAGATTTCTCAGAATATATCCTCTGATCTCAAAGGACAAAAATAAAATATAATCTGCACTATGGATGATGTACGGGGAGACGTTTTACGGCCGCAACACGGCACAACACCAGCTGCAGTGAGGTAAAATTAAAATCTTAAACAGTTCCTTCAAGAGCAGAGAACACATTCAGAAGAAGGGACATTGGAAATGATGTGACGTCAACCAGAGTATTTAATATTGACCGATGCGATAGCGGAAGCCATACTGGTTTTCACTGGTTGACATGACACCATGTCTAATGACTCAATAGTCGACACTTATTCTAAAATATAATCCGATAAACTATCGTATTGCTTGACCGGGCAATTGCATTTCGCCGTCATTAAATTGCGCGTTGAAGTTGGCGCCTCCATTGCTAATTTATATGACGCCATAAGTTCTCTTAAAGTTTGTCGTCACGAAACTTTGCTGCAAGAACCGTCACTTGTTCTTGGATCCACAGACCGACAGAATAACAACGCCAAATATTGCAAAATTAAATTTGCCACAAAAAAAAAGTCTCATGCCGGTCTCATGCCGGTAGACATCATGCATGCCAAGCGATATTAATTAAGCACTGCACCAATGAAAAATAGCTGACTTTGGATTTTACACGAGTGGTCATTTCATATGAAATTTTTGAAAGGAGCCTTCATCGACTTTAATAAATTTCTTGTCAAATGAACACGAGTTTACGATTCTATTTATATCATATGAATAGAATAAATTATCATATGACCCTTTAAACTGGTATCATATGAATAGAATAAATTATCATATGACCCTTTAAACTGGGGTTTTATCGCCTTCAAAATTAACATTATTCCAGTAAGAAAACGTATTGTTGACACGCTGTCAATGACATTACTTTTACGCGCCAAAATGTTTTAAAGCTGCACGTGTGGCCAGCTGATTTTTATGGCACGACGTTAACCACTGAATAACAGTGACGTCCTTACAATAAAATAAATTCTTATGTTTTAATATAGTAGTGGAGTTGCTTATGTCACAAAAATATGCTCCCGTGTCCACTTTTTGTTAATCAGGGTTTATATACATCAAAATGTTTGTCAATCTAAGTAGAGTCAGAAAATGGTTCCTGCGAATTTTTTCATGACCTTTATAAGGTCAAGGTCAAGGTCAAATGCACGGCACTATAATTTTTCACCTTTCTTTCATTTCTCTCCATTCTAAGACATTAATGTCGTGTTTCAAAGGCGTAAATGAATTAAGTTTGATGAAAATTGTCATTTGATGGACGAAATTAGGAAAACGATAAGAAAAATTGATTTTGGAGAGCTTTAGCGAGCATTTTACGGGTATTTGTAGCACTTTTTCCACATAAATACAATGAAAATAGAGCTTTATATAGACTGGGTTGACAAAATATTCAGTT
Source organism: Ctena decussata (assembly GCA_963989385.1). Taxonomy (NCBI): domain Eukaryota; kingdom Metazoa; phylum Mollusca; class Bivalvia; order Lucinida; family Lucinidae; genus Ctena; species Ctena decussata. The sequence goes on from OZ022506.1 coordinate 88,029,862, forward strand.
ACAGACTTCGTATGGTATTATATAGCAATCCCTTAAATTATGAAAAATAGGGTTGGGCCCTAACGAACACAGTTGTTGCCATGGCAACCAGTATTTTCGGCCAGCAAACCTTATGTCGAATCGGATTTCTATATCCGCAATGCGCTAGCTGATTCATTTTATGGTCAACCGCTCGAGATGTAGAAATAACATGCAGAAGGCCCATAGACTGGTAACACTAAACACCTTATTTTTGTAGGTAAGTGGAAATACCGTAAGTCGAATGGTCACACTAAACACCGTATAAACTGATATCGTAGGTGTGGAAGTTCGGAGAAAGTCTAGGGTACATGAAAGCTTGCTGTACATTTCTGTTTTCTGTTTTAAAGCAATACTAGTGTAGTGTAAGAGATTTACAAGCAGGTATAAGAAACGAGGTTTGAGCTTGCACAGAAATCATCTTGCCAACTAGGCAACAGCTTTTATAGCTCAAGGCGAGAATACCAAGTAATCAAATATGACTAAGATATCTCGCCATGCTATTATATTAAGTAGCCTAAAATGTTAAAGGAAATAATATCAAAAGTACAAAAAGGATCGGGTCTCTGTATCGTGCCGTGCGCACTACTGCAGGGAATGATGGTTTGTGTTCATTATAAATGAGAGTCAAGAAACAAATGAGAGACATAATTTTACATGAAAATTTTGTTTTGCTTGTAAAACCTGTCAATACTATACCAGTTTTCTAGAGGACCTGTGCCGCATTGCCGAATATTTCCGTACCTAACCAAAAGATTCTGTGTTCTAACAAACGAACGCGAACATTTTTCTGACTAAATAGAATAATTTATACATTACATACCTAATCCTCTATTCTACCAGCAGACTCTTTCAGTTTTAGGGTTTATTTCTTCAATCTGTAATAGCTGTATTGTCAATGTTCAGATCCCCGACATATTGGTATAAAAAGATAACAGATAAAGACCTATTATCCTGCCAGTAATTGTTTCCAAATTATTAGCAAGGTGCACTAATTTCATTTCTCTACGGAGATATTATATCTATATTTCTGCAATTTAAATTTCCAAAAGAGAACGTTTAGAATATCTACGCTTAATACATAATGAGTCGTAAACTTACAAGCATCGAAGTCGCGAAATTAAAATAGGGAGTTTGATGACATGGAGGATTCTAGAAATACGTGTAATTACCTGCCTTGATATCAGACATATCGGTATGGTGTAATGTGATATGTTGCAAGGTTTAGAAAAGCCTCGAAAACTTGTGCCAGATCACACGATTAATCCATATGGAAGCTATGATATAGGCTGTTTATCTCTATATAAGAAAGACTCAAGAAGCGGACAAAAAGAGAGAAAAAAATCTGATTTGGAATGCTCATGTTGACAAAAGAGTTAAACATGCAGTACGCTCTATGCAGTTCAGGATCACACTCAATTCCAGATGAATGTGTCGAACCCCCACCAGCTGTCCCCAGAAAAAATATATTCTTCCGCACAGATCGTTGATAAAAAGTTGTGAAAATCATGTAATTTTTTCATGGTACAATAGAAAGATAACATTTCGATACATTTCCTTTTACAGACGGGGTAATATACCACCCCGGCAGAATGGGAATGGGGTGGGAGGAGGTAAGGCAGTGGATAGACAACCACATGTGATCTGGTTCATATCATGTTCGTGATTGATTAATCTTTTTCTTAAGAAATGAACGTATGTTATAGCGATAATATTTTTCGCGATACGACAAAACCAACAAAGTGGCATTTGCGCCCAGCTTGACTCTGATCCTCCTGGGAATCCGCTGAGTCTGATCAGAGACTTCGCTGTCGGGAGGGAACTAGCCTAGAACCTGAGTTACCCTTCAAGCGTACAGCAAAGGCTCTGGTCAGACTGGGCGGATGCCCAAGTTGATCTGAGTCTTTACTGGGTGCACATGCCACCTTGTTGGTTTTGTCGTGTCGCGGCTCGCATATGCTAAACGTGAAATCGTTACTTGCGAGTACAGTTGTGTTACTAGTTTGTTGAGCATAAAGATCTATTGTTTAGTATTCATTCATAAGCTTCAAGTCAGTTAAGAGTTGGTTGCTGAGGATTCAAACTGGTTGCTCAAGTCTAATACAAAACACGTTTTTCTTCAAGAGAATTAAAAGTCACACAGCTGTACTTCAAACATTGCAATCTAGTTCATTGCACACGTAGAATGTTCTGTTTGAAATTCAGTTAAGGTTTGAGCGCTGTTAAAATTTAGTCGCTTAAGGCACATATTGGAAGCTGTGGGCGGATACATAGAGTTTTCAAGATATTTTTTTAACTCAATCGACTTTATTTTGTCTACATAATTTGTAGGGCATAAAAGATAATCTTAGTGTAATATGGTCAAAAATTCCAAATCTCATAAAGAGTTCGTTGCTAGGGGCTCCAACCGGTTGCTAAGGACACATTTATCAGCAGATTGTAGAAGTCCGACAGTTTCTTACAACACTGTCTTCATATTTTGTTTCAGGTAGAATATATTCCGGATGGATTTCTGTAAACAGTCTCGAATTCGCTAAGAGTTAGTTGCTAAGGCTGGTTGCTAAGGATGCTAAGGATAAATGTATAAATAATTGTTCTAGAACAAGTGTATATCAAATCGTTTTTTTTATCAACAAATTGTTTAAGTCCAATACTTACGCTCCAAAAGTATATACAACAGCTAATATAATACATTGTAAATAGAAGATGATTTGTTTGTAATTCTCTCAATAGCTCTAAATCTGTTGGAAGATGGTTGTCAAGTGCTTAAATGGGTTGCTAAGGTCAAATATATACCCATATTGTTTCAATGATTTTTCAAAGTCAGCCGACAATTCTTCAAATTGGCTTCAAGGCTTGTTGCACATAAAAGATACCCCTCATGAAGTTCAGTACAATGTCTAAATTGTGTTAAGAGAAAGTTGCTAAGTGCTAAGGGTCGTTGCTATGGACAAAATATACGCCTCTTCTTCAACAATTTGTTATAGTCTGTAACTGGTTTGATAAACATAACTTACAGTTATCTATTTAAACATTGATTATAGAAGATATTTCATTTGGAATAAACTAAAAATATCCAAATTTGTTACAAGGTGGTTGCTATGGGCTCAAACTGATTGCTAAGGACATAAAGATACCCATATGTTTCAACAGGTTTTCAAAGTCAGACAGCTGTGCTTTAAATATCACTTCCAATTGTCTTCGTAGTTTGTTGCTCATAACAGATATCCAGAATGAAAGTAAATCAAAAGTCTATAGTCTGTTGATAGGAAGTTGCTAAGGACTAAAATTGGTTGCTAAGGACAAATGTATAGACTGGTTTGTCAACAGTTTGTTAAAATCCATTACTGGTTTGTTAAATATAACTAATAATTGTCTGCATAATACATTGATAATAGAAGATATCTCATGTGGAAATTAGTAAAAATAATCCAAATTTATTAAACGGTGGTTGCTATGGACTCAAACTGGTTGCTAAGGACACATAGATACCTATATGTTTCAACAGATTTTCAAAGTCAGACACCTGTGCTTTAAATATTACTTTCAATTGCCTTGATAGTTTGTTGCTCATTACAGATATCCAAAATGAAAGCCAATCTAAAGTCTAGAATCTGTTGATTGAAAGTTGCTAAGGACTGAAACTGGTTGCTAAGGACAAACGTATACGCAGGTTTTTCTACACATTGTTAATTTTCATAACTTGTTTGTTAAATATTACTTACAATTGTGTGCATAACACATTGCAAATAGAAGATATCTCATTTTGAATTCAATCAAAAGTTCCAAATGTGTTACAAAAGATGGTTGCTATGGGCTGAAACTGGTTGCTAAGACAAATATAAATGCATCTTTTCAACCAATTGAAAATCTATCAGCTGTCCTTTAAATATTTACAACAGTTTTTTATCATGTTTTATTACACATAATAGCTATTCTTCGTGGAATGAAGTAAAAGGTTTCAAATTTGTTAAAGGTCGGTTGCTAAGGACTGAAACTGGTTGCTAAGAATAAAGATATACACATTTCCTTCTTAAAAATTACAGGAGTCCAACATCTATGCTCAAAACAAACCGTTTCGCATATAACAATCAAGATTTACTGTCTCAAAACCCATCAGGTTTGCACAATAAACTCCAATGCTTATCTTTAAAATGCCCAGTTTTTAGAAATATGCTTGCATAAATCTGATGCCATGGCAACGGATTTGATAATTTAGATATAATCTTGAATACAATGGCCTGCTAAACTATTTTAACCGTAAGAATGATCTGAGAAATGCCATATCCAATGCGTGTTTAACGAAACAATAATCATAGTCTTTATATCTATATATTTTCTTTCGACCTTTAATGAAATGACCTTGACCTTGCCACACTAGCGGTCAAAGTCAATTGTAAAATGAATTTTTAATTACAAACATTTATTTTCTTTTGATAATACCAAAATTTAGTCCCATATCGTACACTGTGCCCACCATAAATCACGACTTTTAAAGTTTTCCTTTCTATTTTGAAGCATTGACCTTTGACCTTTGACCTTGACCTTGAAAAGTGATGGAAATAATTCGCAGGAACCATTTTTGAAAACTACTTGTCAAAACAAACATTTTGGTATATAACATTCCTGATTAACAAAAAGTGGACACGGGATTACATAAGCAACTCCACTATAGGGATCAAACATGATTTTTCATGCATTAACGTTTGCCCGGTCCCAAGGGAGATGTTGGAAACCGAGGCCGAAGGCCGAGGTTTTCAACATCTCCCGAGGGACCTGGCAAATGTTAATGCATTGGAAACAAATGTTTGATCGCTGTTATTGCATGAATTCAACGAATTATTCTTTAAAATTTGAGAAAAAATTTGGCACTATATTTTGTCACCGTTTGACAGCCAACGCACTGGTACATCTTTTTACTAATATTCGTCTTCCGGGCCCAAGAGCATTCAGCTATTCAAAATGGCCGCCATCATCCTATTCAACCTCAATATTTCGGAAAATTGTCCAAGATGGTCGTTGTAGTTGATGAAAAATAGATTGCAAATTAATCAACAAAAAAGCAGATACCTTGAGCAATAATTTCCATGCAGAACAAGCCTGAGCCATTCATATACCATCCTGCAGTTCTTGATTGCTGAAAGCTTGAGATGCATGTTTTCTTTAACACTTTTTCATCGTGAGAATGTAAACAACATCGCTTTAAACCTGAGTCACGACGATGACGTCAGATTACAAAGGCATGATAACGTCATATCTTAGGTAGCGCGCCACCACTTTTTGTAATTCGACTAAAACCCGAGAGACAAAGTTGCATGTCGGATTTTTTTTCTGTCATCGTGCATCAACAGCGCGTGCCAAACCCTTGTTGAAACACGGCTTTTCGCGGTTGATGCACGGCTGTTAATACCTCTCGGCACTGCTTTTTATGCAATAATACCGCATCACTGTCACTACGACGTCTCATATAATTGCATCTAAATTTGCACAGCGCCATACATTTAGGTCCTAGGTTTTAATGATTTTCAGTGACATATTTTCACCTGTCATTGACTTGAAATCTGAGCTGTTGTATTGATTGACAAGCTATTTTACGCACAAATTTATAAATTAAACTTTATTATCAGCGAGTTTAATTTGTTTTGAGGACGGTTCGGTGCAGAGTTTTGCTTATCGTCTGCAATTAATTGTTGAATAATTTCTTGTGAATAATTTCGTCGGTGGGACTGATAGGACGTTTCATAATCATGTTATTAATTTCATCAGTGCATAGACAATGACGTCGAGTTAGGAACTGCGCAGTAATATCGATCACAAACGAAATTTCTTTTATACTTTTCAATAGATTATAGAGATTTCTCGGTGAAATCGAAACTGATAATCTCACTGTTTCATACAGTGAAATTATCACTTTAGATTTCACTGTTTCAAAAGCATAGGATTTTGGTTAATTAGTCCCATTTATTCGTTGATTGATCGACTAAACGTATCCGGCTTGACTTAATTTACGTCACACATGTTTGCACGTCATTACGACATTAATGACGTCACTAAAAGCGCCAACGTAACATTGTTAATGCACGCGACGCCAGGTTTAAAGCATAAAGGAAACAGAAAATTTGACTCTTTCAGTGTAAGATCAATTTTTATTTCACTCATGAACATCAAAAGTGGTATTTTCACTCGTGGCTTCGCCACTCGTGAAAATACTGCTTTTGGTGTTCATTCGGTGAAATAAAAATCGATCTTACACTGAAAAAGTCAAATATCCTCTATATATTCCCTTTACTGTATCAGTTTTGGTACTACCTACTTAACAACTGAAAAAAGTTAGTCACAAATTGTCGTTCGATGGAGACTACCACGTTTATTTTTGAGAATTATAGCGAGATTATGTTACTATGGTTTATATACTGATGCATAAAACATGAAAAAACAAATATAAAGAATGGTCCAAGACAAGATGGTCGACAATCATGTGGGTTTTAGAATTAGCTGCAATCAAGAAATCAAATTGTATGGGGCTAGAAGCTCAGCTTACAAGCGTTCTGAACTAAGCTAAGGGATCTTAAACAGACAACTAGAATCCTCCGCCGCACCCATAATCGTAGTATTCTTCAGTTGCCTAGCAACGCCATTTGAAAGATCATGACGTTTCTGGAAATTGATGACTGGAAAGAAGGGAAGATGCAATGTAGGAATGTGGATTGCTTGATTCGTCTTTAAGTATCATTTGCCTGAAACTTGGCCGTTTGCAGGACTTATTGGATGACCCTCGTATTTCCATATCTTCGAACCGACTGAAACATATGAGCCGCGACGTGACAAAACCAACAATGTGGTTGTGCGCCCAGCGCAGACTCAAATCAGCCTGGACATCCACACAGTCTTACCAGACTCTTCGCTAAGCGCTTAAAGGATAGCCAAGGATCTAAGCTACCTCCATGCGGACAGCGAAGACTCTGATCAGACTGGGCGGATGCCCAGGCTGATCTGAGTCTGCGCTGGGCGCACAACCACATTGTTGGTTTTGTCACGTCGCGGCTCATATGTGTCAAATGAGAAATAAGAAATACAGCATTTTTTGCGAAAGACCTGTGGTGTCTTCTCAGTTTCTACTTCTCACTTTCTATTTCCAACAACCTACTTCTCACTTTTCACTTCCATCTTCCTGATTCTTAAGTTTAATACAATATATACTGTTCACAAAAATTAGGGGATATACAGCTATTAAACAAATCGTATAAATTAGAAAAAAATACCAAATCCATCTGAAATGGCAAGTGTCCATCAGACAAATATTTGATAAGACATTTTGCATTACAATTTGAACAGTATATCCTGTCACGTTATCTGCATGCAATTCGTTTTAGACAGGGGGTCGACACAAAAATTTCACACGAGTGGTATGGTATGGCAGCAGCTTCTTTTCAGATTATAAAATTTACACAGAAACAGTCGACATGATTCATTTAACAAGTTGAAAACTGGTTGTACACACTGTTTCGTCAAAACAAAGAGTGCATGCCATAAACGTCTAAATTTTTTGGTGACTCGTTGTACCTGTCAAAATGACGGTTGTGAAGGAGAAAAAAACATCTTTTTAAACTTTTAGCATACAAAACTTGAAAATGCATTTAAGGGTTAACTTAGTTGAAGAATTTGAAAGAATTTTTGTTCGAACTTGCCACATTTTAGTCCTAACCCCCTGTCTGAAACAAATTGTATGCAGGTCACGTGACCAAACTTTCATGAAAAGTGTTTTAACGGATATATATCTTATCGACACTTACAGTTTCATATTGATATCACAGTTGTTGTAGATGCTTCAAGTTTTCCTAGCTTAATATCCCTACTTTTTGTGTACAGTATATAAAACATAATAGTAAGTGATATGTAGGACGTAGGAACTGAGACGTAGGAAGTGAGAAGTAGAAAGCGTGAAGTAGAAAGTAGAAAATTATGATTATAATTTTCTGCTTTCTACTTCACTCTTTCTACTTCTCACTATTTCTCATTTTTCACTTCGAACTTACTATTTTTTCACTTATTACTATTCGTATTAGAACTATAATCTAGGACGTTGGAAGTGAGAAATAGGAAATGAGATGGCACCCCGGGGTTCGAGGTCATGAAACTTGAAAATAATCTCAAACTCAAAATAAAGCACACTGATTGGCTGCTTCCGAGCATGTGCTCGGAAGCAGCCAATCAGTGTGCTTTATTTTGAGTTTGAGAATGTACTCAAGTTTTATAACCTCGGGACCTGGTCTTTCGTATTTCTTCGCCTCACAGTTGTATGCCATCAGACTTCCTTTTCTGTATTTCTATTTTCAGATATTGAGATTGTCAAGCCAGTGACACTGGGCGCTGCTAACTATGTTCTGATTGTGTTCAGTGCTTTAATTGGACTTGTTTTTATCGGCGGCGTATCAATCCTTATCTTCAAAGAGTTCGTGCGTGCACGAGACGCTAAAAATCAAGAGTTCAGGCAAAAACTGAATGTGAGGCGGAAAGGAATTAGTGGAATATCGGTGCCACATACGCTTTCTATTGACACGAGTACTGTGGAATGCACTTCTTACATTCAGTTGTCAGAAACACCGACTTCACTGCGGTGTAGTTCAGCATGGACGCCAAGTCCCACGAGGGCCTGTCCGAGTGACACCCCAACTTCTGGGAATTTTAGCACTTGATGGCACGAAAAAATATAGTACTCATATTTTCACAACTGTGTTATGTGGCGAATAATTTGCAATTTGCTTTCTGTGAATCTATGAAAACTTGAGGAAAATCACTCTGGCGGATAAGTAATTTGACTGTAGTCATGGCCAAAATTAAGGAGGACTTATAGTCACATAAAAGAAATCCACATCCCTGAAGGGCATAGGAGAAGAGTTTTTATGCTACAAGTGTCTCCGGGAAGTGTCTGTGCTAAAACTAATGTCGCACTAGAATCAAAGCAACTGCAAGATGCAGCCGGTTTGTGCGCTTTAGCCTTTTGTAACAGTCAAAATATTCCACTAAAGCTAAGTGGGATAGTTTTACTGTTTCGAAAGTCTAGGCGTAAATGCTTAGTAGTAACCAGGGGCCGTATTCATAAAACGACTTAAGTTGTTGCTATGCTGTTGCTAAGGCAAAATTTCTTTGAAGGAGATTCCCTACAACTATGAAATTTGCTCTGGAGGAACAGTCTTTGTAAGACTGTTCCTCCAGAGCAAATTTCATAGTTGTAGGGAATCTCCTTTATAGATATTTAGCCTTAGCAACCGCATAGCAACGACTTAAGTGGCTTTATGAATACGGCCCCAGGCCTGCGCTGAAAAAGTTCACAACCTGTGTATGAGCATGTCTACTTCAATACACGTATGCATGCGCTTTTTCAGTGGGTGTATGTATTTTTGCGGATGGATTTTTTTCCAGTGAAAGTCCGAGTTTTTCGTAGATATCATGATGCATGTATAAAGATGAAAGAGTTAGAATATCCCGTGTCCAATTCACAGTCATTGCAGTGGAGGTTTAAACACCTGGGCTAGAGTTGAAAGCAGAGACGATTGATGAACGCAGCAGATCTATACGGTTCACAAAAAGTAGGGGATATTCAGGTTTGAAAAATTGTAGCATATACAACAAATGTGATATCCATATGAAACGCATAGTATCGATAAGATAAACATCCGTTAAGACACTTTTCATGAAAGTTTGGACGATATTTCCTGTCACGTGATCTGCATACAGTTAGTTTCAGACAGGGGGTCAGGACAAAAATGTGGTAAATTCGAACAAAAATTTATTCAAATTTTTCAACTAGGCTAACTTTTCAATGCACTTTTAAGTTTTGTATGCTAAAAGATTTTTTTTCTTCTTCAAAACGGTCATTTTGGGAAGAAAACCAGAAAACAAAAATCGTACAGGTACATCGAGTCACCGAAAAATTAACACGTTTATTGCTTGCAGTCTTTATTTTTATGAAACAGCGCGTAAAAGCAATTTTCAGCTTGTTAAATGAATCAAAACGAGTGTTTTTGTGTAAATTTTGTAATCTGAAAAGGATCTGTTTTTGTAGCAGATTCGTGTGAAAATTGGGTGTCGACCCCCTGTCTAAAACGAATTACACGCAGATCACATGACAGGATATATCATCAAAATTGTAATGCAAAATGTTTAATCGAATATTTTTCTGATTGACACTTGCCGTTTCAGATGGATTTGATATGTTTTCTAATTTATACAATTTTTAATATCTTAATATCCCCTACTTTTTGTGAACCGTATAATTGACTGTACTTATCTTACACTGTAAAAAATATCTGTAGATTTTACGGTAGAATAACTGGAAACCAGCTGCCAGTCCTTTTCCCGTTATTTTTACGGGCGTTTGCCTGTAAGACATTGTTGGAAATCACGAAATGGAAGTTTTATGTTAACTTGGCGCACTCGAGAATAACTTTGTATTGTTGAAGGGCTATCTGACCAAAACGACACCTGCTCTATTCTGTCCCACTCTGCTTGTTGATTCCTGCAATTTTTACGGGCGCCCGTAAAAATAACGGTAAAATGACTGGCAGCTGGTTGCCAGTTATTTTACCGTAAAATCTACCGTTTTTATTTGCAGTGTACCTTCCTGACATGGCACAGTGGACAGAGATTGCGTCTTCGAATGTTAAGGTTATGATAACTGGTCTTTCTTGAATTGGTTATATAACTCACTGAAAATCAAGGTATTGATACTTATTTTATTGCATAATGTATAAAACCATGTATAAGAATTTTATATTGTAATGGTAAAAACAGCATAACAGACCTTTTGCTTAATCATTTCAATCATGCATACAAATTCACTGTTGATAGACACCAAAACAAACAAACATAACAGTGAGACAACCACTATCCATGAAAAAGACACCTTGCCGCGTGGGCTTAGTTTAAAATCTAAAATGAAATGGATGAGATAATCTAAATTCCATTGGCTGCAGAGCCTGGGATAGTTGCCTTACAGGAAAGAATTTGCTGCTCCAGAAGGTGCAATTTGCTTCCTGTAAAAATGCCAGCCCAAACCGATGGAAAAATCCGGACCAGATTACACAAATGTGCTTATGTAAAGGCACACCTAAAACCATTAATTTTCCATTTACCCAAATAGAAAATTAATGGTTTTAGGTGTGCCAATATTTATGTACATTATGGTAACCCTCCAGTCCATTCAGTGCCATGTTTGAAACTATGCCTGCCACATGTGCATACAGTGAAGACGGAACAACCTGCTAAACTGCCCAATTTTTTCCGGGATGACCTCAAAATGTTGGTGACAACAGACTCTTATAGGACTGCGCGAATACGCAGATTGATCGTGGCACCGGCGCACTGTATGATGCTCATAGTATCATGTCATAAGGTACATTTGGAAAGTCACGTTTCATATTTCAAGAACCAATGTTAAAACAGAGTAAAATCAAGTGAATAAATAAGTGAATAAATAAACGAATAGTTAACAAATAAAGATAAAATAACTTTACATTCAAAACAAGATTTACATTCAAAAATATCAGGTTAACTAGGTATCACAGAGGCAGCACTAAAAATAATGTATCTTAGCACTGTGCAAACATGCTTTGCAGTGAAGGAAATTTAAGAATAACGACACAATTACCTATGAATCTGATAAAAAAAACTGAACGCCAGAAAGCTCTCTCAAATAATCTGTGCTGTTTCATCACAGGGTATAATCGATTCCGCTAATTTTCGCTTCCTGCAGAGACTGTCCGTCATATTGGCTTCCGCCGAGACTGTCCGCGAACTCTTGCTTCCTGCAGAGACTACTGTCCTCGTAAAATGGCTTCCTGCCGAGACTGTCCGCGTGAATCTGCTTCCTGCCGAGAGCCTCGGCAGGAAGCAGAATCACGCGGACAGTCTCTGCAGGAATCCATTTATCATGTACAGAAGTCTCGGCAGGAAGCAAAAGATCGCGGACAGTCTCGGCGGAAGCCAAATATGATGTACAGTCTCTGCAGGAAGCGAAAATTAGCGGAATTGATTATACCCTGTGTTCATTGGCTGGAAATGTTAACAAACAATAAGTAAGTTAGCGTTTGAATAATACAGACACTCAGTTGCTTCACCCAGTTCGAGACTATTTTATTAAAAACATTAAAACAATCAATAACTGCAAAACTAGGGACGTATGAGGCAAGCAGTGAGAAAAAAGTATTTTAAATTTTTTTTTGCAACAACGCAGAATCAGATCGGTCTGCGTATTTGTACATAATTTTCCATGGTCCACGAAGGTCCATGACTCTTCAGCCACGGCGAAAACTGATAGGTTGATCCGAGATATTTGTGTTCACACACTCTACCATTGAAACCCAGCAGGCACATGACGTTTCACTGACATCGTACTGACGCCTATGTTACGTCATGATGTGGCATGGATGTCAATACGACGTTATTTCGACGTAATTCTCCTGCTGGGAAGGGACCTTTTTATCGTGACTTCATTAAATTCTATACATACAAAGCCATGCTGTAGCGTTATTTTCGTCGGTCACAACCACATTTCTTATCGTCATTCACTCAAACTAAAGGACATCAGATAAGAACATTATCATGCTGGAGCCCTCGGGGACTCCATTGGGGACACTGTATTTTCTTCCGGAATATTCATAGTTGCGCGAGTCATTGTAAATGGCGTCGGGTCTGTATGGTCAACAACCGTAATCTCGCTCAGTACCGTTTGCACCTCGCTAAGTCTCGTAGGATCCGGCGTGGGATCCCCAACCTCACTATAAACAGGCAAACTTGCCATAGACTCATTGTCCTTGTCATACTTGGTCCTACGACCTTCCGTAAATCCTGGCGTTGTAGCTTCCAACGTCATTCCGCCGTCATCGTCATCAAAATCAACCGTCGCCGGCTCTGGTCCAAACCTATAACACGCAAGCTCACTGACGGTCGGGTAGGGCGAAAATGGCGACACTCTTCCGGTCTTATCACTATCGATGTTAGTATTAATGGGCGGGGATTTAGCTGGTATGAAGCCTGCATCCCCGGAGTCACCGACAACCTTACCGTCGGTGCCGTCAGGCGTCACCTTTTTCTTCTTGTAAATTTTGAAGTAGTATACAGCCCCGAACACAACGCCGGCGACGACGAGAATGATCACGGCGAGGGCTACTGCGGTTGCGGCTCCGGCGGAAAGTGCTTCTGTTTCGCTGCTGCTGCTGAGGCTGCTGAAGCTGCTGCTGCTGCTGCTGTAATTGCTACTTGTAGTGGTCTCGTAGGTCTGGTTGTAAACCGCTGAAAATAAAATCATAAGTACTTCAATTAACCCATTTAGGCTTTGCCTAGTGGACTGTTTTAACTGTCTCAGTTGGATGTGTCCATTCGTAATTGAGGGATGTCTGTTTTTTTATCTTACGCAAACAGTCAAGAGCCTGATCAGACGCCGCCTTTTGCGGCGTCTGATCTGAGTCTGCACTGTTTGTCGTTGAACGTTTTATGAGACACTAGGCATAAATGGGTTAATTCAGATATTGTAACATCCACGCTTGGTCAACGACCAGTTCCATTCTCATATAGATATTTAAATTCCAAGCTTTTCAATTGCAAGAGTTAGTCATAATGTAACTTTCGACTCATGTATGTAAAATTATTTGTGCACAGATGTTGCTTTACAGTAAAAGAACTGGTAACCTCTGAAAATGGTCAAACGAAATTTCAGTCTGGTCACTTTCAGGATTTTTGTAGTAACTCCACCAACTAGCCACTTTCAGGAGTTTTGTGATAACTCCACCAGTTAGCCACTTTCAGGAGTCTTGTGATAACTCCACCAGTTAGCCACTTTCAGGAGTTTTGTGATAACTCCACCAGTTAACCACTTTAAGAGTTTTGTGATAACTCCACCAGTAAGCCACTTTCAGGAGTGTTGTAATAACTCCACCAGTTAGCCACTTTCAGGAGTCTTGTGATAACTCCAACAGTTAGCCACTTTCAGGAGTCTTGTGATAACTCCAACAGTTAGCCACTTTCACAGGTTTTGTGATATCTCCACCAGTTAGCCACTTTCAGGAGTCTTGTGATAACTCCATCAGTTAGCCACTTTCAGGAGTTTTATGATAACGCTACCAGTTAGCCACTTTCAGGAGTTTTGTGATAACGCTACCAGTTAGCCAATTTCAGGAGTTTTGTGATAACTCCACCAGTTAGTGACTTTCAGCAGTTGTGGGATCGTTTTAGAAGAGAAAAAGCAATCTTATAGCGGAACCACATGTGACTGATTTATTTGCAATATACTGAAGGATAAGTTTTGTGATAACTCCATCACGTTTGCCACTTTCAGCAGTTTTGTGATAACGCTACCAGTTAGCCACTTTCAGGAGTGTTGTAATAGCTCCACAAGTTCACTTCCAGTATTTTGTGATAACTCCACCAGTTAGCCAATTTCAAGAGTTTTGTGAATATTCTACCAGTTAACCACTTTCGGGAGTTTTCTGGTAACTCCACATGTTAGTCACTTTCAGGAGTTTTGTGATAACTCCACCAGTTAGCCACTTCCAGAAGTTTTGTGGTAACTCCACCAGTTAGCCACTTTCAGGAGTTTTGTGGTAACTCCACCAGCTAACCACTTCCAGGAGTTTTGTGATAACTCCACCAGTTAACCACTTTCAGGAGTTTGTGGTAACTCCACCAGCTAACCACTTTCAGGAGTTTTGTGGTAACTCCACCAGTTAACCACTTTCAGGAGTTTTGTGGTAACTCCACCAGCTAACCACTTTCAGGAGTTTTGTGGTAACTCCACCAGCTAACCACTTTCAGGAAATTTGTGGTAACTCCACCAGCTAACCACTTTCAGGAGTTTTGTGGTAACTCCACCAGCTAACCACTTTCAGGAGTTTTGTGGTAACTCCACCAGTTAGCCACTTTCAGGAGTTTTGTGGTAACTCCACCAGCTAACCACTTTCAGGAGTTTTGTCGTAACTCCACCAGTGAGCCACTTCCAAGAGTTTTGTGGTAACTCCACCAGCTAACCACTTTCAGGAGTTTTGTCGTAACTCCACCAGTTAGCCACTTTCAGGAGTTTTGTGGTAACTCCACCAGTTAGCCACTTTCAGGAGTTTTGTGATAACTCCATCAGTTAGCCACTTTCAGAAGTTTTGTGATAACTCCACCAGTTAGCCACTTTCAGGAGTTTTGTGGTAACTCCACCAGCTAACCACTTTCAGGAGTTTGTGATAACTCCACCAGTTAGCCACTTTCAGCAGTTTTGGGATCGTTTTGGAAGAGAAAAAGCAATTTTATAGCGGAATGACATTTGACTGATTTATTCGCGATAACTTGAAGAATAAACTCCCGTCTTATTACGGATTAAATTTAAATACGGTAGCGATCAAACATAATGCCCCCCACCCACCCATGCATTTGATTTGCAGTGATGAGTCCTGAGTTCCAACTGCTACCGAACTGTGTCCGTTTGGAAATATTTCATCAGATAGGCCAACAGCTCGTCATCTACGCATGTAATGTAGAGTGGAGTCGGGTAATATCGGACAGCGGGTAAATTCGGACATATCATTGCAAACAGTGAAAATCCAGATGAGACGGCTCATGATGAGCCGTCTCATCAGGATTTTCACTGTTTGCCAAGTTAATTTTGTTTAAATTCCAAACAACTGACATATAAAGGAAACAATGTCACTGTCCGAATTTACCCGTTGTCCGAATTTACCCGACTTTCCTATATATTGTTTGAAGAAACAAAATATATGAACTTACCACAGGAATCTGAAACAGATTATAAAACTGATTATTAATGATATAAATGCAATGAAATTCATCTCATATATAATTAAAACCTTAAAGAGTTCCTGCGAGAGCAGAGAACACATTCTAAGGAAGGAACATGGGCCATATTTCGAAGTTTCGGCTATTTAAGCCTCATCAGTGACCCTTACAATAGCTGGCGATGAAAGCCAGAGATCATCTCATATATAAGCCATTTCCTGAGAAATTAGCCATCTCCATAACATAAGCCATTTCCTAATAATAAGCCATCTCCAGAAGAGATGGCTTATATATTAAGGATAATGGTCTATAAAGTCAGGAGTTATATGTTCAGGAGACGCCTCAAGTATTTTCAAAACATGGCTTATATGTAAGAATTTTGCTAATTGTCAGAGCCTTGGCCATTTTGTGTCATGTTTACATATATGAAATGCATATCATATATGAGCCATCTCCTGAAAATTAGCTTCTCCTGAGAATAAAGGTATAAAAGCCATCTCATGAGTAAGAAGCCATCTCCTTAATATTATAAGGATTTTCCTGATAGGCCATCTACTTAACATAAGTAATCTTCTGAGATATGAGCCACCCCTGAAAAGGAGATGAAATACGTTAAGGAGATGGTTTATATATTCAGGAAATGGCTCATATATGCAGGGGATGACATATATATTCAGGAGACTGCTTATATATTTTCAGGAGATAACTTTCGTATGAGCACTTTTCTTATATGCTATTATTACATATATGTATTTTCGAAGAATAAAATATTGTATAAACCAATGAAATGCAGTTTAAAACAAGTACCAACGCTCTTGTCCGACCAGCGCTTTAGTTTATTTCTCACACGTCAACAAAAACCTTTAATTTAGGTAAGCATCACGAAGATCACGTGAAAAAATACCTGGTACGATAAGGTCATGTTTGGACCCCATTCCAGTTCTCTTAAAATTGCATGGTTTCTATTGCTTATCATTTACGCGAATGGGACTAAAAATTGAAATAATACGTTTTGTCTTAGTGAATTCTCAGAATTAAATGATTTCTTGCATGCCCATGTCGTTTCAATAAATTAAGGAACATTGCAAGAAAAATTCCTGAAGTGTAGTTACTCTTTAAATTTCCATTAAAAATATGATAGTTACAACAGCTTTAAAAAGCGCATAATAGGCTTTTGATGGAATGCTTAAATGTTGGATAGCACTGCTAACCACCTTTATACCCCACAAGGCCTGTCCAGGTACCCCACTCACTCAAATTTGAAAGTCCAGGGACGCTAACCAAGAAATTCCAACAGATCAAAATAAATGTGTACCAAATTATTCCCTGTGTTCTTACGAAGAAAATAAATGCCTAGAACATTATTATGTTTATTTTGCCTATTAGCGGAGATATTGGCGATTTTATGTTGAGAAAACCGGAAATATGTTCCAAAAGCTGCCAGCTTGGCAAAAAAAAGTTGAAAATAAACATAGAGCCCGGTCTCCAGCACATTCAATATTTTCGTGGCTCTTACTTATATCAAAACTTTGTCTGTATACAGATATAAAATGTGTTGAAGGCCGGGCTCATACATTTTGAAAGCCACAAAGGCTACCAAATTCGTCATTTCCGTCAAAACTGGCTGGAGGGGTATGGATGTGTTTAAGATAAAAAGAAATACAAATATTTTGTGCAAGAACTGATTAATTTTGTGTTTGCTGGTACATTCCAGGTTGGAACTTTCCTATGTATACATTTTTATGATCGAAAAAGAACTTTTGAAATATGAATTTTCTGGGGCCAAATAAGGGCCTTATCATACTAGGTCCTTTAAACATATACATGTACAAATATTTTCTCTGTATGAAATATCTTTTCTGCAACGAAACAACGTTTTACTATCTTTGCATGCATTATAGTCAATTCTTATGCACTTACGCATGTAACGCAACGTTTGGATGTTAACGTAACTTCAGATAGTATAATGATTCCTGACCGTTATGATGCTCCACTACGAAAAGATCGTACTAATCATGGCGGCGGTTTTTTAATTTATTTGGCATCTAATTTAATATATAAAAGAAGAAATGATTTGGAACAGTTTTGGAATGAGAGCATCTGGGTAGAAGTCAAAACAAAACATGATGTCTATTGCCTAGGAGTATTCTATAGTCCGAAACGAGCAGATCAACAATTTTTTAATCAACTAAATCTTAATATTGAAAAAGCTTACGAAGATACAAAAAAATATAATAATTGTTGGTGACATGAATGAAGATTTATTAAATCCGAACATGTATAATTTACGAAATCTTCTTTTATTAAATTCTATGATAAATGTTATTTTCGAACCTACAAGACAACAGGCTATTCTGGACCCAATTATAATACCTGAAGACATGGTATACCTCGATTCCCGTATAATTGCAAATACAGTGGAAATTAGTGACCACCATGCCACTTATATTTTGCTTCCCTATCATTATGAAGTGCAGTCATCATTTGAAAGAACAGTATGGCTCTATAAGAGGGCCAATTTTGATCTGTTAAGTCAGTATATTGATAGTTTTGACTGGACCTGTTTATCGTCAGGGACAGTAAATGATGCATGTAATTTGTTTACAAATAAATTTTTAGAATTTGTCGAAAAATGCATTCCATCTAAAGTAATTCTAGTTCGAAATGACGATAAACCGTGGTACGATTCTGAAATAAGAAAATATTCTAGAATAAGAGATCGTCTAAAAACCAAAGCCTCCAAAAGTAAAACTCAAAATGATTGGTCTAAATATAAACGTGCTCGCAACAAAGTTAATAATCTGAAAAAACACGCTAAGGAGTTATTTTACAATAACTTGGAAAATATCCTGCTTGAAAATAGCTCGAATAATAAAAGAGATTATTGGCGAGTTATCAGATATTTTGTTAAAAATGATAATTCTAAATCATGTATACCACCTATGTGTAGCCCAGTTGACAATACTTATAGTTATACAGATCACGATATAGCTGAAACTCTTAATTCTTTTTTTACATCAGTTTCAAAAGTTAACGATGAGAATGCTGTCCTACCTAATTTTACTACGAAAACTGATAGTATTTTGAACTCTGTTAATGTTACGGCTGACCAAGTCGAAGCGCTGATCAAAAGTTTAAATCTAAATAAAGTTAGTGGCCCAGACTTGATCAGTAATAAAATGTTGATAGGAGTAGCAAAGGCTGTTTCGAATCCACTAGCTATACTGTTTAATAGATCACTCGATGAATTTATTTTTCCAGATTCTTGGAAAATAGCTAATGTCATACCAATATACAAGAAGGGCTTAGCATCTGATCCTTCAAATTATAGACCAATTTCTTTATCGTGTTCCATAGGTAAGTTGTTGGAGCGATTGGTGTTTAAAGATATATATAACCATCTACATGAAAATAATATCCTGTATAAATATCAGTCAGGGTTTGTACCCAACCACTCGACTACATTTCAGCTTATAGACATTTATCACCAAATATGTCGAACTTTCGATAATCACCAGTATTCATGCATGGTATTCTTCGATATATCAAAAGCTTTTGATAGGGTGTGGCATAAGGGTCTTTTGTTTAAATTAAAACAAAATGGTATTGATGGGAAACTATTATTATGGATTTCAAATTATTTGTCTAATAGAAAACAGAAAGTAATAGTAAAATCAAGTTCTTCTTCTCTACAAGCAGTCACAGCAGGAGTACCTCAAGGATCTGTTTTAGGACCACTTTTGTTTTTAATATATGTAAATGACATTGCCGAGTCAGTCTTAAGTTTGACTAGGTTATTCGCCGACGACAGCTCCTTGTATTTTTCAGGATCTTCTTTGGACGATATTGAAGGAATTATGAATCATGACCTACGTATAGTATTTTCGTGGGCTTCTCAGTGGTTAGTGAATTTTAATCCGAATAAAACCGAGGCTATGCTTTTTACTCTTAGAAACGTCGATAATCCCCCATCTTTGATTTTTGATAACACTCCGATACACTTTGTTGATCATCATAAACATCTTGGAGTTACCTTTAGTTGTGATGGAAAATGGAATAAACATATTGAAAATATTCTACAGTCTGCTCTAAAAGTCATCGGTATAATGCGTAAATTAAAATACGAATTTAGTAGACTGGCTCTTAATCAAATATATATATCGTATGTTAGACCTATTTTTGAATATTCGTCCATTGTATGGGATAGTTGCTCGAACAAAAAGCGGATTTGTTAGAAAAGGCACAACATGAAGCAGCCAGAATTGTTACTGGATTGACTAGATCTGTGAGTTTGGATAATTTGTATAAAGAATGTGGTTGGTCCTCGTTGGCAATTAGACGTAGATATCAAAAACTTAACTTTATGTATAAAGCAACAAACAATATGGTTCCTGAGTATATTTTTGATATAATTCCCCCCTATGTTAGAGATCAAATTAATTACCCGTTAAGAAACCGAAATGATCTAATAGTACCAAACAGCAGAAAAGAAATATTTCGTAAATCATGTATTCCATCGTCTATCGATTTATGGAATTCACTCGATAATGACCTTAAAGAGATATATAACTTTGAAGGATTTAAAAAGAATTTAAAAGATATTTACCTTAATGTAATAAAAGTGCCAAGTTATTATGTGTATGGAAATAGACTTTTAGCAGTATTGCACTCGCGGCTGAGAAATCAATGTAGCGATCTTAATTCTGATTTATACAATAATCATGTAACAAACGATCCATTTTGTGCATGTGCTGAAGAAATTGAAGACGCAATTCATTTCTTTTTCGAATGTCAAAGATATGATGTACAAAGAGCTGTCCTGTTTAATTCAACGAGGAACTTTCACCCTCTTAGTATAAACGTCTTGTTATATGGAAATCCTGACTTATCTGATCAAGACAATCAAATAATTTTCGACGCTGTCCATTCATTTATAAAAAATTCGCGACGATTTTAAGTTTAATTTGTATATGCGAAGGTGCGAGGCTATGTCCAAATACTTTTGCTACTGTTTTTCTTCATCTGTTTTGAAATCTTATATCACATGAAGGGCCTCGACGAACGAAGAATCTTCTTGTTTCCTTCTCTGTCCTTTGCCTCTTTCTTTTTTTCTCTCCTGTCTTACTAATAATTCTACATTGGCTGGTTATGTGCATGCAGGCGAATGCTTTGAACATAGTATTGTTCTTTAACTTACTTTGTGATATGCTGTGGGCTTTTCTAATTATATCTATCTAGTGCTATGCTGTCATGTATGTGTATTTATATGCTTTATGATTTGCACTGTAGGGGGAGGGCCGTAACTAATGTTGTGAGAACTTGTGGCCCGACCCCATTGCTGTATTTAGAAGCAATAAAATACGTTTAAACTAAAAAAATTAACGCAACGTCTGATTGGATAACGTCAAAAATTTCCGATAGTATATCCTGCGATATACTGTCGAAAACACGACGTCATTAAGTAACGTCGCTTCTCAATGGCTGACGTCTGGTTTTACGTAGCTGAAAGTGTTTGCTATGGGTGCAAAGTAGCACACTTTTAAAAGTGAAAATGTAAAAAAGTGCATTAGAATGGAGATAACTGTATTGAAAATTGTCATGTGGAGAGGTAAGTCGTCGGTTTTATGGTTGCAAATTGCGTTTTACGGCTCCGCAGGCGCGTCGCCGTAAAACGAAATTTCCGACCATAAAACCGACGAGCGTTTTACGGCTCCCCTGGCGCGTCGCTGTAAAACGAAATTTCCGACCATAAAACCAACGATGTACCTCCCCAAATGACAATTTTGAGAACAGTTATCCCCTATTTTTTACAGATTCCCCAGTCACTATAAATCGGGCGGACTTTAAAAGTAGGAAACCTTTAGGCATACAACTCTGAAACAGCATTCATGCATTGTTGATTCAACGTCATTTATGAGCTGAACCGACGTTGATTCAATTGTGTTGAGAAATTGTTGAGAAATTTTACTCTGAACGATATTTGAAACTAAATACAGTGGAAAACGAATACCAGCAGGCAGTGGCAGAAAACAAACATTGACTGGTTGTTCAAAACTAACGACGTCGTTAGTTAAAGACGATGTTAAATTTTCAAATGTATGAAAAAAACACTAAACTTTATTTTCTAAGTTTCGAAAAACACACACACACACACATACACACACACACACACACACACACACACACACAAAACCACCTCTCATTTTTATGGCAAAAATATTAGCACAAGCAATTTTAAGTGTTCGACTTCGTTATGCTAACGATGCTTTGAACAGCTGGGCCCGAACAGCGTTATTTATCGCTGACAGGAGTTACCATCACTTCGATGGTGTCCACCTCTGATGATCAGGCCCTGGACCAATAAAATGAGTTTATGCAGGAGCTAGATCACGGTATAATACTTACCGTTGGCAGTGGTTACCATCACTGCGGTGATTCCAGGGGAGATAACATAGGTGGAAGTTTGATTGTCCATGCATGCTCTTGGATATGTTGATATTGTAGTTGTCGTATTGTCAGTTGAATTAGCTGTTGATATCTGAAAACGATAAATCATCCTGAACATGTATAGGATGTAAATACTCGTAGATAAAAAAGAGAGAACAGAACAGGATAAAATTGATTCCAGTCTTAGACCACTATAATAAACAAGAGCAAGTGAGCAGGGGCACACGTATTCCCCCGGCCAGCGCCACCGCCTAATAAAACACAATACAAAACTTTGAGGCCAGTGTTGAATAACAGACAGACAGATGGACAATCCAGTGAAAGGCCTATAGGCAAATACCAAAAAGTTCCGTTAAAATTTTGCAATAAGCAAAAAAAAATATACAAATCTAACACATAGTTTCAACACAAATTTACATAACCTTCAATGTCTCTGACCCATACCTAAAGACAGCAGCAGCATCCAGATGATGTCAACTAACCAGTTTCAACCTATACATATAGGCCATGAGCCAGAAATGGTTTACCTCCCCCCCCCCCCCCCCCCCCCCCCCCCCCAAGGGGGAATTTTGTAGACCATACTTTTCTTAAAGCCCAGCATCTTAGAAGTTTAGAAGTATTTTGCAGCATGTTAGCCCTCTGGCGAGTGGGGCGTTAAGCTGTAACAGCCTGTTACAAACGTTACCCATTAAAAATAAACATAGAATGAAAATAATCAAAAATTATATAAAAATAGAAATCACTTTCCTATGTTTAAAGTTATAGTAGAGTCTAATAGAACAATCCAGTAGCTAAAAGTTATGATGTTTGACAGGTCACTTTAGCCCACATGGTGTCATATACGTGACATTTGTCTTTACACTCCATTAAAATTGCTATTTCTATCCAAAATACTTTCTTTTTGTAAGTTACTCCTTTATTATTAAACCATATCTTTGTTACTGTATTAAAGACAATTTATTGATCTTTTCAGATCTGCAAAAGTTATTATCCTATCTTGTATACTTTAGGAGAAATAGGATGTTTAACACAGTACCCCCTTATAAATGTTCCATATTACAATTATCACTTTCTGTATAATTCAAGTGCTTGAACTACACTGTATGAATTAAAAAACGACAGGAAAAGGTAATATTGAATATGCCAGCCTATCTAAACAGCAAGGAACAGTTCCACAATATTTTGAACGCATTTTAGCGGCCATAATGATCGATTATAAACGTTACCGAGGGCTATTTTTGTTAAACTCACATAATTTGATGATAGAATCATTTTATTTTCGTTGGTAGCAGTTTCTTCATGAAAGAATCTTTAAATATAAAAGAAAAAATGCATTCTGGTTTATTTTCTATGATAAGTCATTACTAGAAGCAACGTAAATAACATTAACATTTAAAATATTTCATTATAATACCTTTAATCAGGGTTTTCCCACTATCACATAAAAACAATAACATATATAAGTCTGGGTGTTCTTATGATATACTGTGTACTTGGACCTACCAACACTTCTCTCAGTTACATTGTATTACTCTTAGGGATTCATGAGGTGTGTTTTATACGTGATTACACACAGTATACTACAAATTGTAATGTTTAGCGCATTGACATATTCTGCACACGTAAAACAGGTTTTTTGCCTTCAACTTTGTTATTATATCAAAAATAAAAGTATTTCATAATGGTGTTGCCCAGTTTGTTTCTTTTACACTTTGTACATTTGAGTTCTAAAGACAGTAACATACGTGAAATTTTGTTATATACAACTTAAAAAAAATAAACAAAATACCACATCAGAAAAGATAAAAAAGATAAAGCCGTAGCTAAGCCAGCATAGATTTTGCATATAGGGCTCGAATAAAATGATATACAATCAGTATGATAACATTAAAAGCTAAGCGCTTTTGATGTGTTTAGTATAAAATTATAAAATAATCAGTAATTAACAATGCAAATGTAGTACCACCTTGTTTACTGACAGGATTTGGTATAGTTTTTACGTGCACACTGAAAAAAACTATAAAGCAGAACAGTAAACCTGAAGTTTGAAGACTTAAGCCAAATACAGTTCTGCATCAAAGCTAATGTAGGTATTTGCTGGCAGCGTATTCTTACTTTTATAAGACTATCGTACATTTTACGTAACCAAGGGAAACAACATTTCTGAGTTACAGTTAAGAAACAAACTTTTGAAAATAACTAATGGTAGTGTCAATACATTGCTTTGTTTAGCTTATTTATGTATTTAACAATAATGTGTCAACCAGGAGTTTGGGAGAATAGTATCAGAAACATTTAATACAGAAAAGAGACACTGGCAGTTTACTAGCATACTGTAGCAATCTATAAATGCTGTGTTTAAGATGATCTATATTTCTATGCTTTTGTTTCTTTCTTTTTAAAGTCTAAATACTTTCGATAATCTCTTAAAGAATCTAACTACATTCAACCTTCTATTAAAGCATCTATTCACCAAAGAACATAAAGATACGTTTAGTTGGACAAAATTTTTCAGGGACAGTGTTCCAGTAGTTCTGCACACATAATGAAATGGCAAATGAACATGACAGAATATATTAATGTTAGTCCTCGCTGTTCAGATACCTATGAGCAAATCTTAGATGTTCTCCTTCAGAATGTATTCGCCTACACTGTAGTTATGCTTTGCAGCATAATATTGAGAAGAAAAAAGAAAAGAAAAGAAAGGCCGAACAAGTAACGTATACAACGTATTCATTGCGAGTTTATGGATTCTTCATTGCCGATATCCTAAACTAGCAAAACAGTATTTCTAAAGAGCAAATAATCAAACAGTAGAAATAGTTCATACCTATACATGCCAAGGAAGGGTTAACCTAAATTACTTACTGCATTTGATCTCTGTGACCTTGTATTACCATATTGTTTACTTTTTAGCGATACATATGGTTGAAAACTGCTTATTTATGACATCTTACTGCTTATCTTATCATCTTTGTCCAAATTAGTTAAATACTGTTAGGCAATACAGCATTTTGGCAATATCCAAACAACAAGTTTAGTTGCTTACATATTGAAAAATCGTCTGACTGAAATTTGTATTTCGTAACACCTTTCGTCCGTGATAGTAACAACAAGTGGGAATAAAACCATGGGGTTTGCAAAATTACCTGACCAGTTAACTATTTGTAACAAGATAATGAAAAATAGAACTCCTGAACAAGCTGATGGCAGAATGATGTATGCGTTATAAAGTATGTCACTTTCTATCAGCCTTAAATTTTCAATTGTTAATAGTTTGTAATGTATTTGATGGCCGGGGGCTGCATAAACAGATCATGTAGATCACAAATTAATATGTAAGTTATGATCATGGGAGCCACACATATTTGCTAATCTATGTAAAGCAGTTACTGTGCAAAGAGGCCCGTGGCTGACGATTCGACTGACAGCATAGAAAAATGGTGTTTATCCCTGTTGGGAGAGTTGGTACTGCTTTTGATTGCCTCGGCTGGCAGTCACAGTTGCATATTTGTATGTAGGGTAATTGAATGGCTCAGCCAACAGCACAGGTAGCGAAATTGGTTTTATCCCCATCATGTCGAGAACCTAAATATTAATCAGTTGCAGCATATATCAACTCTTACTTATTTCATTCTATGCATAAGATTTAAAAAAATCATCTTTATGAAGTCACTTTTAAGTGAAACTGAATTGAAGGCAAGGTCGAAATGCTTCAGCTATAACAATCTATGTGCGTCTTGCTGACTTTTTGTGTATTTCAAAGAGCTAAATTGCCATCTGACTACCAGTGGTAAGCTTATACTACAGCAATGAATAATTCATATTGCCCAGGAACTAAATTTTTGATAACAGATGACCCACAAGTCTTATCCCCCGACATATTACAATTATGTAACGTAACATTACTGTTAGATCGATTTTTAAATATACACTATCCAATGATTTTTTTTTATAGTTTGAGGACATATAAAACTGGCGTTTCTTCATATTTACATATACAACAGTGTCTACTTAAGACATAATATAGATAATCTACTTAAGACATAATATAGATAATATTAAAAATGAAATGCAGCTGATGTTGGCTTTCTTAGCTTTTCTCGTCATTTTGTAGGTTAAATTCTTCAAATCTAAGTTTCTGTCCACATTTAATATATCCACTGCTAACTGCTGCCCAACTTATCTCAGCTGTGCATGAATCAAAGAAGATTGATGGAGCACGTATAAACTTCAGTCCACCAATTCAGAGATTTAGTCAGGGTTTTTTTTTTTCGAATTTTTGTTGTGGTTATATACGATACATATTTATCGTGACTGCTGATGACTTTTGTAAGACTTTAGTTTGTTTGTTTTTTATACTAGACTATTGAAACAGTCATATATATGACAATTACTTTTCTCTTCACTTCATTCTTACAATTTTCTCCTTATATTACATGTATTTAGACACTGAAGGGGAAAAACGTCAAATACAACGTAAACTACGTTATACGGGTTAATCAACTTATCGTTGACAATGTCATTTACATTGAAACAGCGATTTATGTACTAGCAGACAAAACCCAACATTATTTAGGGCGAATACTTACATGTGTATACCAATGTGTATTTTTCTATTATAACGTGAATATGTAAATTTGGGTAGTGTAAGTAACGTTGACGTTACACGTTAATGCCCCAACGTACAGAGGGCTAACATGTGTCATTCTGTTTCGTATATAATGTAGTTTCAGAAAATCATAGTGTCCAAAATTCCCCCTGGGGAAGGGGGGGGGGGGGGGGGGGAGAGGGGGGTCTATGGTCAGCTCAAGGTCTAATAAATTTAGAGTGTAAATACACTATAGGAACTGACCGAATCAGATCCCAAACCCTATCCCCAACATCAAAGGGAAAGATTGACAAAGACATCCCAACAAACAATAAGTTACAAGTGATAAGCCGAGTCAGCAGCTCTTTCCCAAATAGATGGCAACTCAGCTATCTATACTGTACTAAATAATTTAGACCATCAGAAGGGTTAAAATTAAAACACAATAAGTTAAACAGCACCGAACATAAAACAAATGCAACCGCAACGAAATACCGAACATAAAACAAATGCAACCGCAACGAAATAAACCTAGCAACATAGCGATTTGAGAAGTCTTCGAAACAAATTTTCCATTCATTACATAAGAGTGAGAGATGGAATATAGGGAAAGTGGAAAAAGAAGGCCAAAATAAATCTCATCATCTTGGTTTTTTCCCCAAAATATTGCACATCCCGCAGGTTTGCACTATAATCACTGTGTGAGTCAGTCCGTCCGTCCGTCCGTTATCAGTTAGCGAAAACGCTTATTACTCTTGAACCGCATTCTATATTTTGAATTTTTTTTGCATACTTATACATGTCAACATTATCTAACGACTCGCATGCATAACTGTCTTTTTTGATGGATAAGGCTTTGCTTTGTATAAACTATGGTTTGAGGGCTGGATTTGGATTTTGATTGTTTCAGTTCCTGGTCTTTGCATACTTTTTACTTTTGCTGAACACAAGTTGAAAATTTACGGTCAAGTAGTGAAAATGCTCATAACTCTTGAACCCCGTGGTATATATGGTTCAAATTTTGTATATTTATGTATTTTAACATTGTCCGGCCACCGGCATGTAAAACCATGACGAGGCTTCACCGAGCATCATTTTGGCCGGTTGAGCTATTTTTTCCGTCCGTCCGTTATCAGTTAGCGAAAGCGCTTATAACTCTTGAACCGCATGGGATATTTTGACAAACTTTTGCACACTTATACATGTCAACATTGTCTAACGACTCGCATGCATAACAACCTTATTTGATGGACGAGGCTTTGCTGAGCGCAAGTGGAAAATTTACGGCCAACTTCTGAAAATGCTCATAACTTTTGAACAGCCACCGGCATGCAAAACAGGAACGAGGCTTCACCGAGCATCAATTTGGCCGGTCGAGCTCTTTTATTGAAAATGCTCATAACTATTGGACCGCTTGTTATATTTGCTTCAAATTTTGTATACTTATGTAATTTAACATTGCCCAGCCACTGGTATGCAAAACGTCTTATTGCACAACCCGCAGGTTTGCACTATAATCACTGTGTGAGTCAGTCCGTCCGTCCGTCCGTTATCAGTTAGCGAAAACGCTTATAACTCTTGAACCGCATTCTATATTTTGATTTTTTTTTGCATACTCATACATGTCAACATTATCTAACGACTCGCATGCATAACTGTCTTTTTTGATGAAAGAGGCTTTGCTGAACACAAGTTGAAAATTTACGGTCAAGTAGTGAAAATGCTCATAACTCTTGAACCCCGAGGTATATATGGTTCAAATTTTGTATACTTATGTATTTTAACATTGTCCAGCCACCGGCATTCAAAACGGTGACGAAAGTCTAAACAGTATTGCACGACCCACAGGTGTGCACTTTAATCGCTGTGCAAGTCCATCAGTCTGTTTGTCCTTCCGCTGTAGTCAGTGAGTGAAATTGCTCATAACTCTTAACCACATGGTGTAGTTTGATAAAAATATGCATCATTCTACAAGAAATGACCAATTTTATTTCCATACATTCCTTCTGACTCTAGAAACTGATTATTCTACATTCACCACGGATTGTGCACATTACCATCAGTTGATTCTTGTCCATTTTCAAGATGTATACAAACTATGAGGACTGTGCCTCTTTCAGGAGCCGAGAAGCCTTTGACAAAAAAAAAATTGAGAGGAAGAAAATATGAACAAGCAAGGGTACTGATAAGCAGAAGGAGGCCGATTCTCTCCTACACAAGACAACTAGGCATACCCAAAATTTGTACTGAATTTCAAAATTTGACATAAATTTAATTTTGAGAGAAAGAAAAATGGATGAGGTAAGGGAATGATAAGCATGAGGAGGCTTTCAAACAATACAACTAGTCATACCAAATGTTTGTACCACATTTTAATAATGAAAAAATATTAAAGAGTTCCTTCGAGAGCTGAGAACATATTCAAAAGAAAGAATAGGTGTAGTGGTTCCTAAGAAAACTTTGACAAAAATTTAACTGGAGAGAAAAAAATGGACAAACAAAGATAATGATAAGCAAAGGAAGTCAGTTTGTCTCTTATATAAAACAACTTATCATATCCCGAGAACCTTTGAAAAGAATTATTTGGAGAGAAAGAAACAATTGACAAACAAAGGGAATGATAAACAGGATGACTCTGATTCTCTCTAACACAATATATCTAGTAATACCCAACATTTGTACCAAACTTCAAAATTCTAGCTTAGTGATTCCTGAGAAATCTTTGACAGAAATTTGATTGAAGAGAAAGGAAATTCGACAAACAAAGGGAATGATAGGCAGGAGGAGGCTGATTCTCTCATACATGAAACAACTATTCATACCAACGTTTGTACCGAATTTCAAAACCTTTGCTGTAGTGGTTTCTGAGAAATATCTGACAGAAATTTAATTGAAATTTAATTGGAGAGAAAGAAAAAAGACAAACAAAGTGAAAGATAAGCAGGAGAAGACTGATTCTCTCTTACATGATACAACTAGTCATATCCAACCTTTGTACCAAATTTTTAAATCCTAGCTATAGTGGTTCCTGAGAAATTTCTGACAAAAATTTGATTGGAGGGAAAGAAAATGGACAAAGGGAATGATAAGCTGGGGGCGGATGATTGTTATTACACATATATGCGCATAACTCTTGAACCCCGAGGTATATATGGTTCAAATTTTGTATACTTATGTATTTTAACATTGTCCAGCCACCGGCATTCAAAACGGTGACGAAAGTCTAAACAGTATTGCACGACCCACAGGTGTGCACTTTAATCGCTGTGCAAGTCCATCAGTCTGTTTGTCCTTCCGCTGTAGTCAGTGAGTGAAATTGCTCATAACTCTTAACCACATGGTGTAGTTTGATAAAAATATGCATCATTCTACAAGAAATGACCAATTTTATTTCCATACATTCCTTCTGACTCTAGAAACTGATTATTCTACATTCACCACGGATTGTGCACATTACCATCAGTTGATTCTTGTCCATTTTCAAGATGTATACAAACTTTGAGGACTGTGCCTCTTTCAGGAGCCGAGAAGCCTTTGACAAAAAAAAATTGAGAGGAAGAAAATATGAACAAGCAAGGGTACTGATAAGCAGAAGGAGGCCGATTCTCTCCTACACAAGACAACTAGTCATACCCAAAATTTGTACCGAATTTCAAAATTTGACATAAATTTAATTTTGAGAGAAAGAAAAATGGATGAGGTATGGGAATGATAAGCATGAGGAGGCTTTCAAACAATACAACTAGTCATACCAAATGTTTGTACCACATTTTAATAATAAAAAAATATTAAAGAGTTCCTTCGAGAGCAGAGAACATATTCAAAAGAAAGAATAGGTGTAGTGGTTCCTAAGAAAACTTTGATAAAAATTTAACTGGAGAGAAAAAAATGGACAAACAAAGATAATGATAAGCAAAGGAAGTCAGATTGTCTCTTATATAAAACAACTAATCATATCCCGAGAACCTTTGAAAAGAATTATTTGGAGAGAAAGAAACAATTGACAAACAAAGGGAATGATAAACAGGATGACTCTGATTCTCTCTAACACAATATATCTAGTAATACCCAACATTTGTACCAAACTTCAAAATTCTAGCTTAGTGATTCCTGAGAAATCTTTGACAGAAATTTGATTGAAGAGAAAGGAAATTCGACAAACAAAGGGAATGATAGGCAGGAGGAGGCTGATTCTCTCATACATGAAACAACTATTCATACCAACGTTTGTACCGAATTTCAAAACCTTTGCTGTAGTGGTTTCTGAGAAATATCTGACAGAAATTTAATTGAAATTTAATTGGAGAGAAAGAAAAAAGACAAACAAAGTGAAAGATAAGCAGGAGAAGACTGATTCTCTCTTACATGATACAACTAGTCATATCCAACCTTTGTACCGAATTTCAAAACCTTTGCTGTAGTGGTTTCTGAGAAATATCTGACAGAAATTTAATTGAAATTTAATTGGAGAGAAAGAAAAAAGACAAACAAAGTGAAAGATAAGCAGGAGAAGACTGATTCTCTCTTACATGATACAACTAGTCATATCCAACCTTTGTACCAAATTTTTAAATCCTAGCTATAGTGGTTCCTGAGAAATTTCTGACAAAAATTTGATTGGAGGGAAAGAAAATGGACAAAGGGAATGATAAGCTGGGGGCGGATGATTGTTATTACACATATATGCGCATAACTCTTGAACCCCGAGGTATATATGGTTCAAATTTTGTATACTTATGTATTTTAACATTGTCCAGCCACCGGCATTCAAAACGGTGACGAAAGTCTAAACAGTATTGCACGACCCACAGGTGTGCACTTTAATCGCTGTGCAAGTCCATCAGTCTGTTTGTCCTTCCGCTGTAGTCAGTGAGTGAAATTGCTCATAACTCTTAACCACATGGTGTAGTTTGATAAAAATATGCATCATTCTACAAGAAATGACCAATTTTATTTCCATACATTCCTTCTGACTCTAGAAACTGATTATTCTACATTCACCACGGATTGTGCACATTACCATCAGTTGATTCTTGTCCATTTTCAAGATGTATACAAACTTTGAGGACTGTGCCTCTTTCAGGAGCCGAGAAGCCTTTGACAAAAAAAAATTGAGAGGAAGAAAATATGAACAAGCAAGGGTACTGATAAGCAGAAGGAGGCCGATTCTCTCCTACACAAGACAACTAGTCATACCCAAAATTTGTACCGAATTTCAAAATTTGACATAAATTTAATTTTGAGAGAAAGAAAAATGGATGAGGTATGGGAATGATAAGCATGAGGAGGCTTTCAAACAATACAACTAGTCATACCAAATGTTTGTACCACATTTTAATAATAAAAAAATATTAAAGAGTTCCTTCGAGAGCAGAGAACATATTCAAAAGAAAGAATAGGTGTAGTGGTTCCTAAGAAAACTTTGACAAAAATTTAACTGGAGAGAAAAAAATGGACAAACAAAGATAATGATAAGCAAAGGAAGTCAGATTGTCTCTTATATAAAACAACTAATCATATCCCGAGAACCTTTGAAAAGAATTATTTGGAGAGAAAGAAACAATTGACAAACAAAGGGAATGATAAACAGGATGACTCTGATTCTCTCTAACACAATATATCTAGTAATACCCAACATTTGTACCAAACTTCAAAATTCTAGCTTAGTGATTCCTGAGAAATCTTTGACAGAAATTTGATTGAAGAGAAAGGAAATTCGACAAACAAAGGGAATGATAAGCATGAGGAGGCTTTCAAACAATACAACTAGTCATACCAAATGTTTGTACCACATTTTAATAATGAAAAAATATTAAAGAGTTCCTTCGAGAGCTGAGAACATATTCAAAAGAAAGAATAGGTGTAGTGGTTCCTAAGAAAACTTTGACAAAAATTTAACTGGAGAGAAAAAAATGGACAAACAAAGATAATGATAAGCAAAGGAAGTCAGTTTGTCTCTTATATAAAACAACTTATCATATCCCGAGAACCTTTGAAAAGAATTATTTGGAGAGAAAGAAACAATTGACAAACAAAGGGAATGATAAACAGGATGACTCTGATTCTCTCTAACACAATATATCTAGTAATACCCAACATTTGTACCAAACTTCAAAATTCTAGCTTAGTGATTCCTGAGAAATCTTTGACAGAAATTTGATTGAAGAGAAAGGAAATTCGACAAACAAAGGGAATGATAGGCAGGAGGAGGCTGATTCTCTCATACATGAAACAACTATTCATACCAACGTTTGTACCGAATTTCAAAACCTTTGCTGTAGTGGTTTCTGAGAAATATCTGACAGAAATTTAATTGAAATTTAATTGGAGAGAAAGAAAAAAGACAAACAAAGTGAAAGATAAGCAGGAGAAGACTGATTCTCTCTTACATGATACAACTAGTCATATCCAACCTTTGTACCAAATTTTTAAATCCTAGCTATAGTGGTTCCTGAGAAATTTCTGACAAAAATTTGATTGGAGGGAAAGAAAATGGACAAAGGGAATGATAAGCTGGGGGCGGATGATTGTTATTACACATATATGCGCATAACTCTTGAACCCCGAGGTATATATGGTTCAAATTTTGTATACTTATGTATTTTAACATTGTCCAGCCACCGGCATTCAAAACGGTGACGAAAGTCTAAACAGTATTGCACGACCCACAGGTGTGCACTTTAATCGCTGTGCAAGTCCATCAGTCTGTTTGTCCTTCCGCTGTAGTCAGTGAGTGAAATTGCTCATAACTCTTAACCACATGGTGTAGTTTGATAAAAATATGCATCATTCTACAAGAAATGACCAATTTTATTTCCATACATTCCTTCTGACTCTAGAAACTGATTATTCTACATTCACCACGGATTGTGCACATTACCATCAGTTGATTCTTGTCCATTTTCAAGATGTATACAAACTTTGAGGACTGTGCCTCTTTCAGGAGCCGAGAAGCCTTTGACAAAAAAAAATTGAGAGGAAGAAAATATGAACAAGCAAGGGTACTGATAAGCAGAAGGAGGCCGATTCTCTCCTACACAAGACAACTAGTCATACCCAAAATTTGTACCGAATTTCAAAATTTGACATAAATTTAATTTTGAGAGAAAGAAAAATGGATGAGGTATGGGAATGATAAGCATGAGGAGGCTTTCAAACAATACAACTAGTCATACCAAATGTTTGTACCACATTTTAATAATAAAAAAATATTAAAGAGTTCCTTCGAGAGCAGAGAACATATTCAAAAGAAAGAATAGGTGTAGTGGTTCCTAAGAAAACTTTGACAAAAATTTAACTGGAGAGAAAAAAATGGACAAACAAAGATAATGATAAGCAAAGGAAGTCAGATTGTCTCTTATATAAAACAACTAATCATATCCCGAGAACCTTTGAAAAGAATTATTTGGAGAGAAAGAAACAATTGACAAACAAAGGGAATGATAAACAGGATGACTCTGATTCTCTCTAACACAATATATCTAGTAATACCCAACATTTGTACCAAACTTCAAAATTCTAGCTTAGTGATTCCTGAGAAATCTTTGACAGAAATTTGATTGAAGAGAAAGGAAATTCGACAAACAAAGGGAATGATAGGCAGGAGGAGGCTGATTCTCTCATACATGAAACAACTATTCATACCAACGTTTGTACCGAATTTCAAAACCTTTGCTGTAGTGGTTTCTGAGAAATATCTGACAGAAATTTAATTGAAATTTAATTGGAGAGAAAGAAAAAAGACAAACAAAGTGAAAGATAAGCAGGAGAAGACTGATTCTCTCTTACATGATACAACTAGTCATATCCAACCTTTGTACCAAATTTTTAAATCCTAGCTATAGTGGTTCCTGAGAAATTTCTGACAAAAATTTGATTGGAGGGAAAGAAAATGGACAAAGGGAATGATAAGCTGGGGGCGGATGATTGTTATTACACATATATGCGCATAACTCTTGAACCCCGAGGTATATATGGTTCAAATTTTGTATACTTATGTATTTTAACATTGTCCAGCCACCGGCATTCAAAACGGTGACGAAAGTCTAAACAGTATTGCACGACCCACAGGTGTGCACTTTAATCGCTGTGCAAGTCCATCAGTCTGTTTGTCCTTCCGCTGTAGTCAGTGAGTGAAATTGCTCATAACTCTTAACCACATGGTGTAGTTTGATAAAAATATGCATCATTCTACAAGAAATGACCAATTTTATTTCCATACATTCCTTCTGACTCTAGAAACTGATTATTCTACATTCACCACGGATTGTGCACATTACCATCAGTTGATTCTTGTCCATTTTCAAGATGTATACAAACTTTGAGGACTGTGCCTCTTTCAGGAGCCGAGAAGCCTTTGACAAAAAAAATTGAGAGGAAGAAAATATGAACAAGCAAGGGTACTGATAAGCAGAAGGAGGCCGATTCTCTCCTACACAAGACAACTAGTCATACTCAAAATTTGTACTGAATTTCAAAATTTGACATAAATTTAATTTTGAGAGAAAGAAAAATGGATGAGGTAAGGGAATGATAAGCATGAGGAGGCTTTCAAACAATACAACTAGTCATACCAAATGTTTGTACCACATTTTAATAATGAAAAAATATTAAAGAGTTCCTTCGAGAGCTGAAAACATATTCAAAAGAAAGAATAGGTGTAGTGGTTCCTAAGAAAACTTTGACAAAAATTTAACTGGAGAGAAGAAAATGGACAAACAAAGATAATGATAAGCAAAGGAAGTCAGTTTGTCTCTTATATAAAACAACTAATCATATCCCGAGAACCTTTGAAAAGAATTATTTGGAGAGAAAGAAACAATTGACAAACAAAGGGAATGATAAACAGGATGACTCTGATTCTCTCTAACACAATATATCTAGTAATACCCAACATTTGTACCAAACTTCAAAATTCTAGCTTAGTGATTCCTGAGAAATCTTTGACAGAAATTTGATTGAAGAGAAAGGAAATTCGACAAACAAAGGGAATGATAGGCAGGAGGAGGCTGATTCTCTCATACATGAAACAACTATTCATACCAACGTTTGTACCGAATTTCAAAACCTTTGCTGTAGTGGTTTCTGAGAAATATCTGACAGAAATTTAATTGAAATTTAATTGGAGAGAAAGAAAAAAGACAAACAAAGTGAAAGATAAGCAGGAGAAGACTGATTCTCTCTTACATGATACAACTAGTCATATCCAACCTTTGTACCAAATTTTTAAATCCTAGCTATAGTGGTTCCTGAGAAATTTCTGACAAAAATTTGATTGGAGGGAAAGAAAATGGACAAAGGGAATGATAAGCTGGGGGCGGATGATTGTTATTACACATATATGCGCATAACTCTTGAACCCCGAGGTATATATGGTTCAAATTTTGTATACTTATGTATTTTAACATTGTCCAGCCACCGGCATTCAAAACGGTGACGAAAGTCTAAACAGTATTGCACGACCCACAGGTGTGCACTTTAATCGCTGTGCAAGTCCATCAGTCTGTTTGTCCTTCCGCTGTAGTCAGTGAGTGAAATTGCTCATAACTCTTAACCACATGGTGTAGTTTGATAAAAATATGCATCATTCTACAAGAAATGACCAATTTTATTTCCATACATTCCTTCTGACTCTAGAAACTGATTATTCTACATTCACCACGGATTGTGCACATTACCATCAGTTGATTCTTGTCCATTTTCAAGATGTATACAAACTTTGAGGACTGTGCCTCTTTCAGGAGCCGAGAAGCCTTTGACAAAAAAAATTGAGAGGAAGAAAATATGAACAAGCTAGGGTACTGATAAGCAGAAGGAGGCCGATTCTCTCCTACACAAGACAACTAGTCATACCCAAAATTTGTACCGAATTTCAAAATTTGACATAAATTTAATTTTGAGAGAAAGAAAAATGGATGAGGTAAGGGAATGATAAGCATGAGGAGGCTTTCAAACAATACAACTAGTCATACCAAATGTTTGTACCACATTTTAATAATAAAAAAATATTAAAGAGTTCCTTCGAGAGCAGAGAACATATTCAAAAGAAAGAATAGGTGTAGTGGTTCCTAAGAAAACTTTGACAAAAATTTAACTGGAGAGAAAAAAATGGACAAACAAAGATAATGATAAGCAAAGGAAGTCAGATTGTCTCTTATATAAAACAACTAATCATATCCCGAGAACCTTTGAAAAGAATTATTTGGAGAGAAAGAAACAATTGACAAACAAAGGGAATGATAAACAGGATGACTCTGATTCTCTCTAACACAATATATCTAGTAATACCCAACATTTGTACCAAACTTCAAAATTCTAGCTTAGTGATTCCTGAGAAATCTTTGACAGAAATTTGATTGAAGAGAAAGGAAATTCGACAAACAAAGGGAATGATAGGCAGGAGGAGGCTGATTCTCTCATACATGAAACAATTATTCATACCAATGTTTGTACCGAATTTCAAAACCTTTGCTGTAGTGGTTTCTGAGAAATATCTGACAGAAATTTAATTGAAATTTAATTGGAAAGAAAGAAAAAAGACAAACAAAGTGAAAGATAAGCATAAGAAGACTGATTCTCTCTTACATGATACAACTAGTCATATCCAACCTTTGTACCAAATTTTTAAATCCTAGCTATAGTGGTTCCTGAGAAATTTCTGACAAAAATTTGATTGGAGGGAAAGAAAATGGACAAATGGAATGATAAGCTGGGGGCGGATGATTGTTATTACACATATATGCGCATAACTCTTGAACCCCGAGGTATATATGGTTCAAATTTTGTATACTTATGTATTTTAACATTGTCCAGCCACCGGCATTCAAAACGGTGACGAAAGTCTAAACAGTATTGCACGACCCACAGGTGTGCACTTTAATCGCTGTGCAAGTCCATCAGTCTGTTTGTCCTTCCGCTGTAGTCAGTGAGTGAAATTGCTCATAACTCTTAACCACATGGTGTAGTTTGATAAAAATATGCATCATTCTACAAGAAATGACCAATTTTATTTCCATACATTCCTTCTGACTCTAGAAACTGATTATTCTACATTCACCACGGATTGTGCACATTACCATCAGTTGATTCTTGTCCATTTTCAAGATGTATACAAACTTTGAGGACTGTGCCTCTTTCAGGAGCCGAGAAGCCTTTGACAAAAAAATTGAGAGGAAGAAAATATGAACAAGCAAGGGTACTGATAAGCAGAAGGAGGCCGATTCTCTCCTACACAAGACAACTAGTCATACCCAAAATTTGTACCGAATTTCAAAATTTGACATAAATTTAATTTTGAGAGAAAGAAAAATGGATGAGGTAAGGGAATGATAAGCATGAGGAGGCTTTCAAACAATACAACTAGTCATACCAAATGTTTGTACCACATTTTAATAATAAAAAAATATTAAAGAGTTCCTTCGAGAGCAGAGAACATATTCAAAAGAAAGAATAGGTGTAGTGGTTCCTAAGAAAACTTTGACAAAAATTTAACTGGAGAGAAAAAAATGGACAAACAAAGATAATGATAAGCAAAGGAAGTCAGATTGTCTCTTATATAAAACAACTAATCATATCCCGAGAACCTTTGAAAAGAATTATTTGGAGAGAAAGAAACAATTGACAAACAAAGGGAATGATAAACAGGATGACTCTGATTCTCTCTAACACAATATATCTAGTAATACCCAACATTTGTACCAAACTTCAAAATTCTAGCTTAGTGATTCCTGAGAAATCTTTGACAGAAATTTGATTGAAGAGAAAGGAAATTCGACAAACAAAGGGAATGATAGGCAGGAGGAGGCTGATTCTCTCATACATGAAACAACTATTCATACCTACGTTTGTACCGAATTTCAAAACCTTTGCTGTAGTGGTTTCTGAGAAATATCTGACAGAAATTTAATTGAAATTTAATTGGAGAGAAAGAAAAAAGACAAACAAAGTGAAATATAAGCATAAGAAGACTGATTCTCTCTTACATGATACAACTAGTCATATCCAACCTTTGTACCAAATTTTTAAATCCTAGCTATAGTGGTTCCTGAGAAATTTCTGACAAAAATTTGATTGGAGGGAAAGAAAATGGACAAATGGAATGATAAGCTGGGGGCGGATGATTGTTATTACACATATATGCGCATAACTCTTGAACCCCGAGGTATATATGGTTCAAATTTTGTATACTTATGTATTTTAACATTGTCCAGCCACCGGCATTCAAAACGGTGACGAAAGTCTAAACAGTATTGCACGACCCACAGGTGTGCACTTTAATCGCTGTGCAAGTCCATCAGTCTGTTTGTCCTTCCGCTGTAGTCAGTGAGTGAAATTGCTCATAACTCTTAACCACATGGTGTAGTTTGATAAAAATATGCATCATTCTACAAGAAATGACCAATTTTATTTCCATACATTCCTTCTGACTCTAGAAACTGATTATTCTACATTCACCACGGATTGTGCACATTACCATCAGTTGATTCTTGTCCATTTTCAAGATGTATACAAACTTTGAGGACTGTGCCTCTTTCAGGAGCCGAGAAGCCTTTGACAAAAAAAAATTGAGAGGAAGAAAATATGAACAAGCAAGGGTACTGATAAGCAGAAGGAGGCCGATTCTCTCCTACACAAGACAACTAGTCATACTCAAAATTTGTACTGAATTTCAAAATTTGACATAAATTTAATTTTGAGAGAAAGAAAAATGGATGAGGTAAGGGAATGATAAGCATGAGGAGGCTTTCAAACAATACAACTAGTCATACCAAATGTTTGTACCACATTTTAATAATAAAAAAATATTAAAGAGTTCCTTCGAGAGCAGAGAACATATTCAAAAGAAAGAATAGGTGTAGTGGTTCCTAAGAAAACTTTGACAAAAATTTAACTGGAGAGAAAAAAATGGACAAACAAAGATAATGATAAGCAAAGGAAGTCAGATTGTCTCTTATATAAAACAACTAATCATATCCCGAGAACCTTTGAAAAGAATTATTTGGAGAGAAAGAAACAATTGACAAACAAAGGGAATGATAAACAGGATGACTCTGATTCTCTCTAACACAATATATCTAGTAATACCCAACATTTGTACCAAACTTCAAAATTCTAGCTTAGTGATTCCTGAGAAATCTTTGACAGAAATTTGATTGAAGAGAAAGGAAATTCGACAAACAAAGGGAATGATAGGCAGGAGGAGGCTGATTCTCTCATACATGAAACAACTATTCATACCTACGTTTGTACCGAATTTCAAAACCTTTGCTGTAGTGGTTTCTGAGAAATATCTGACAGAAATTTAATTGAAATTTAATTGGAGAGAAAGAAAAAAGACAAACAAAGTGAAATATAAGCATAAGAAGACTGATTCTCTCTTACATGATACAACTAGTCATATCCAACCTTTGTACCAAATTTTTAAATCCTAGCTATAGTGGTTCCTGAGAAATTTCTGACAAAAATTTGATTGGAGGGAAAGAAAATGGACAAATGGAATGATAAGCTGGGGGCGGATGATTGTTATTACACGATATAACTAGTCATACCCAACGTTTGTATCAATTTTTAAAAGCGCTTACTGGAATTGTTTCTGAGAAATCTTTGACATAAATTTAATTGGAGAGAGAAAAAAGAGACCTACAAAGGGATTGATAAGCAGGAGAAGACGTGTTCTCCCTTAAACGATACAACTAGTCATACTCAACGTATGTACCAAATTTCAAAAGGCTAGCTGTAGTGGTTTCTGAGAAATCTTTGACAGAAAAAAAAGTTTAACACACACAAACATAAAACGGAAAAGGCAAAAACAATATATATATGTTCTGCGCAATGTAAGAATCGGTACAATTCCGGAATTGTCCTGCGCAAAGTAGGAATTCTCACTTTGTGTTACAATTCCGGAATTGTACCGGTACAATTCTAGAATTGCGCTAGGGATTTGGTGGTTTATATCGAACAGGTAAATATTTCTGGGCAAAACTAGAAGTAACAGGGTAATGGTTTTGAAATGAGGAATCTGTATTTTTGACAAATTTACGGCCTCATTAAACTTAGCAGTTTTTCGGGAATGATATATGATTTCAAATTCAGATAACTTTTTCCAGTGTTTGAGCAGTTGATTTGAAACTTGTACATATGTTGCAGAAATATGTAGATGTGCCTTTTGAAGAGGAAAATATTCCTTTGTTAAAATTACGATTTTTTTCAAACTCAGAAATTTATAGGTATGGTTAAATGGCCGTATCAAACAAATAAATGCAAACATATATTTGTTAAACGCACTAACATCTAATTATTCTCACTTTGTCCCGATTCTCACTTTGCGCAGAGACAATTCCGGAATTGTCTTGCGCAAGGTAAGAATTCCAACTTTGCGCAACAAAGTGAGAATTCCCACTTTGCGCAGGACAATTCCGGAATTGTACCGATTCCTACTTTGCGCAGAACATATATACACTGTAAAAAATTTGTTTAGAATCAATGCAAAAAATGCAGTCAGATTTTTTATGTGTTTAAATCGTAACATGTTCAATTTGCAACATGTTTAGGTTTATGTTTAGAAATTAAACATGTACAAAACTGGTTATATTTACCTTTTATTTTGAAAATTTCCTCTGTCAACATTTTCGTCTCCTTTTTTCGTTCTTCAACGGGGAAAAGAGAGAATGGATTCATCCGAAACGCGTAACAGAATAAAACGTATTTAGCAGACTTTGTCCCGGAAAATAATAGAAAAGGCGTACATGTTTAGCTATATGACATATTCCTAAACATGTTTACACCTAAACATGTAACCACTTGTGTTTTATAGCTAAGCGCGATTTTTACAGTGTACCGGGGGTAGTGAAGCATCTTGCTGAAAGGCTTGACTCTTCTTTTTTGACTTATCAGCAAACAAGAACTAATGGAAACGCATATTACTGTACTGTAATGTCACGATACTGTAAGAACTGCAAATCTTCAAACTTTATTACTTGACAGACATAAAAGTATATAAATCTTACCAGGCAAACAAATCTGTAATATGTCGACTCGTCAGTCGTGGCGTCTTGATTATACAGTAGTGTATAGACGTCATCCCCGATTTCTGTCGACCACATGCAGTAAAGTTGACCCCCGGCTGAAATAGAAGCTTAGCATTCAGTGGCATGATGGAGATCCTTGTTTATTAATTTGTTTATTTATTCCTTCATTCATTCATTATTTATTTATTTATTTTTCTATTTATTTATTACTTTGGGTTTTCACAGCCATATTTTCCACCATCTTTTCAAAGGAAGACAATTTTTGTGAAGTCCTGGTTTCATTCCTGGGTGATGACAGCCTTTCATATAGGGGCTTCCTTTTAGAAGAAAGAATTTGAGCCGTGACACGAGAAAACCAACAATGTGGTCGTGCGCCCAGCGCAGACTCAGATCAGCCTGGGCATTTGCCCAGTCTGATCAGACTCTTTTCTGAGCGCTTAAAGGGTAGCCAAGGGCCTAAGCTGCCTTCATGCGGACAGCGAAGACTCTGATCAGACTGGGCGGATGCCCAGGCTGATCTGAGTCTGCGCTGGGCGCACAAACACTTTGTTGGTTTTTTCTCGTGTCACGGCTCATTTGGTCCTGAGCAAAGTCGTATTTGAACCCAGTTGTGGTGAGAGGCAGAAATAAAAAATGGAAGAAATATCTCCTTTGAAAGTTTAACTATTTGCCTGAAGTCGAATGGATACATCTCTGGTTTTTTTCTTTCTTTCTTTCTTTTGCTCAAGAGAGCATCTCGCTCAAGGGAGCGTTTCTGTCTTTATAGAAATGTAAAGTTAGTTGCCAAGATAAGACGTATTTCTACACTGGGTCTTAAAACATGACACTCAAATGTTTGTATGTTAGTTAACATTTTGAGGATATAACGTTGACATTTTTGAACAAGAAATGTTATGCAGAAGCTGGTTTGTTGAAACAATGTTTTCTCAATACTACACGTCCGGCCAACTTATGGAACATGCGGTGTTCCAGCTGATGTTAAAACGTGATACGCGTCGCCGTAACATAAAACAATCCGCTAAAATACTGGTTTATTTTCATTTCATTTGTAACTGTCGTGACAGCTTATCTGCCGAAAATAATCTACAGCCAATCAACAACGCGTTGAGCTCTGAGGACGATTCCCGTCCGGAAATCGGGTAAAGTGACTGGTGGTCAGTGACTCAAGACACACTTATAAACTATAACACGGCTTGATCGCTAGCTAACAATTTTGAAAGTGTCTGACCTCGGCGCAAGAATGAAATGTTGCATTACTTGGGGGACGGTAGTATCTAGGAATCTGACTAAAAACGAAGATCTTGATCAAAGAAGGACTTAATTGGGTTTAGAAATTATGAGAATGAAGACACATGCAAAGTTATGCCGTCCAAACATTTTCATCATCGACTCAAGATGAAATAACCTTAACACAGAGACACACTGTGACATGACCAGTTGGATTCATTTAGCACAGACACTGGATGAAATATATAAACGCATGTCATTTGTACCTGTAACGCATTTGGACTGCTTTACGTGGAAGAAGAGGGGGGGGGGGGTACACTGCGACACGTTGCATGACACGTTTGTCATGAACCATGATTCGAGGTTATGAAACTTGAGTATAATCTCAAACTCAAAATTAAGCTCACTGATTGGCTGCTTCCGAGCATGTGCTCGGAAGCAGCCAATCAGTGTACTATATTTTGAGTTTGAGAATGTACTCAAGTTTTATAACCTCGGGGCCATTTTTGTAGCAATTAATGTTTAGATGATAAGACATGTTGCATGCCATAGATTTGTGTCATGAATCATATGCTTTACAGGTAGCAACATTGAAAGGAAGTTTTACCAGAATATGCCATCTCGTCCGAACACGCAGTGTAGTTGAAGACCAGCTGAGTGCTGTCGTTACAAACGTTGA
The DNA here is from genome assembly GCA_963989385.1 of Ctena decussata. NCBI lineage: Eukaryota > Metazoa > Mollusca > Bivalvia > Lucinida > Lucinidae > Ctena > Ctena decussata. The sequence goes on from OZ022506.1 coordinate 88,073,627, forward strand.
GTGACGTCACGTTACACGTGCTACCGGTGACGCTGTACTCAAATACGCTGGCTATTGGATTGTAACAAGTTTGCGCTGTTTCATTGGCGTATCCTGAAAGAAAAGAAACAATGAATCAAATTATCAAAACGAAAGCTTCAAGCTATCCTAAACACTATTTGACTGTGCTATTGTGAGGTGATGTGCGCTTGATGCATTGGGTGGGGCGGCTCTAATGAGTACATGCAGTATGCCCTGGATTGCTTAATTTCTTTGTGTATGGTGGGCACTATATAGATGGAGCATGCAACAGTCTACCTGCTATGGGTCTGTATGATGGTACCACTGCACTGACATGACTAGGCAGTGAATGATCTTCATCTTGGAGAATTGTTAATGTAGTTAATATATCATATCATTAAGACTGCTTTAAGGCTACTATTTGTTTAGATCTATCGTAATTGTATCATATATGTCATATATTATGGTAATTGTATCATTCGTTGGGATATATGCTTGATGATCTTGTATCTATTAATTTTGCTCACATTCTGTCATTTGGAATTCTTTGGTTGCTCATTCTATACCACTATGTGTGCTCCTATGAGGGCCGAAAATTCGTAATAAAGAGCTTGTATCTTGTATATTGGTGTACTTGTCCATCCTTATCATCTAGATGAGTCCATTTCTAGTGTTAGGGGTTTATGGTAAATGTTTTCACTTTTATTTTATTTTGTACAGAAATCCCTGCAAGCAAACACTGTTGACCCTGATCAGACGCCGCGTGTTGCGGCGTCTGATCATGGTCAGCACTGTTTGCATATGTCCCCAAAACGGGTTTCCGGTCTTAAAAGGGTTGCAGCACAATAACTATCCCCCACGAATAGAAAAGTTATGTTATCATAGCACAGCTACAGCGGTATGCCCATTTATCAATAAGTGACATTCCAGATATCATAGTCAACAAATCTACTGACTGATTTTGGGCTTAGCTGGAAAATATGTGGGGTATCTAATTTCGCTGCCAATGTATTGTTAGGAGCCCCGGTCGCTGAGTGTTTTAAGCCGCAAAGGCCCTATTGCTCTATCAAAGGTAATATATTATCGTGAGGTATCGCTGAAAGCTTCTCACTGCAGTTTCGTCATTGTAAACGACCGCGGTAAGCCCGTTTTGAACCAGTTTTAAACAAACGAAACAACTTTGAGTTCCTCGTAAAAAAGGTTGAAGATGATTTGGGTCATTCAATTTGGCAACTAAAATGATCTACTTTCGATATAAATAACTTGAATAAAATGGTAAAAATACATTGTACAAGCCTAATTGACCTTACCGCTTTTTGTTTTTACGTTTAAACATATTTTATTGTCTTTGTACACAAAAAAGTACAAACAATGGGGTCGGGCTACAAGTTCTCACAACATTAGTTACAGCCCTTCCCCTAAAACATGGTATACAAAAGCCAACATGGCACAAACTAGATCAACCATATGAAACTGCAATATTTTACATAAATACAAACAGTGAACATTTATACATAAATAAATAAATAAATAAATAAATAAATAAATAAATTGATAAATTGTCAATAATCATGTAAATATTCAGATTATTGATAAGACATGGAATGAAATATAATCATTGGAAGAAAAAAAAGGTAAGTATAAAATAGATAAATAAATAAAAGTGCTGCATCAAGCGGAGATGGACCAAAGTGCTCGTACGAACGGCGACTACCATGACCAGCCCACGCATCCGCGCCAACAGACAGGAGCCCTCACTATTCTCTCAATAAAGTCAGCTAAATTCAAATATAGGTTAAGCGAAAGGTGAAGACTCCGATCAGCCGGCACGGATGCGCCGGTCGAAGCAAGCTAGCGCCGTTCGATCGAGTCACAAGGCATCCTCCGCCAGATGCAGCAAAAGTAAACATGTGTATAAACTGGTGCCCCGTTTGTATTGCATTGCTCAACGGGGAACCAGAAACGGGAATGATTTTTTTTGTATAACAGCCCTTTGAGACAGTATTTCAGTCTATATCGGACCGTCTCACAGAAGAGGGAGAAAGAAGAGAAATGATATACGAGCGAAAAATGTCCAAACACTCCCCATTCACACCTGCTGCAACACGGTAGGCCTTGCCCTACTATTATCCAAATTAGTAGGACGCCCTGGCACTGGAAGTTTCCAAGCACTACTGCCCGACCCAACCATCCCAAACCAGCGATTAAGATTCGACTTCACATGCAGGCGGACGTCTTTTCAACCGCAAACTGGGTACACCTTCCCATGTCCTCGATATGGCTGAAATACTGTGGAAAGGGCCATGAAACCACAGACCATCTATCCATCCATCCATGGTAAAGAGTTTTACCTGATTTGATAAACAGTCTTGCTTGGCTGGGAGATGTAGTTGACAAACTACATGTTTCTGCAGAGGTAAACGCATACGATGCCTCTTTGAGTAATATTCTGTTGACATCTGTGTTTGCAAGAACATCTGTAATAGATTTTGAAACATTTTCGGCGATGAAAAATTAAAACAGTATTGTCCTTAACTTTGTACTTAACTACGAAAGACCGGTTATGATTTTTCGGTTCCAGCTTCTCACTTTTTGGTTTCAACTTACTAATTCGGTTTTCAAGAATTACCGAAAAGCAGTTTGTTCCTTGTTAAAAACGGATTTGCTTTAATACCCCACAATATGATGAATGGATTGGTATACACCCAGAAGCGGACAATTCAGCAGGTGAGGATGAATGATACTTTTTCAGGGGATTTCATTTTGCTTTCCTTTTCAATGGGAAACAACTCTTTAACGCAGGAAGATGCTGGTCTAGGAGAAACAATTGTGTGCCCTTGCCCAGAACAGAAAATAGAAACTGTCCTTGTCCAGAACAGGAAATAGAAACTGTCCTTGCCATGAACAGAAAATAGAAAGTCCCAAAAATGTCTCCATTTAAAAAAACTGGCGAAAAAGATAGAGGTGTACCCTTATGATTTCAGCCTTAACCCATTAATGGCCAGTTAATTCTTAAATGTCATAGTATTGACAAGTCCTTTCTATATGATCTCTGCATTAATTTTCAATATCCTTAAAATATTCCAGCAGCGTGGGTTCGTTCTGTAGAAAAATGAGCCGCGACGAGAGAAAACCAACAATGTGGTTGTGCGCTCAGCCCAGACTCAGATTAGCCTGGGCATCCGTCAACTCTGGCCAGACTCTTCGCTAAGCGCTTGAAAGGTAGCCAAGGGACTAAGCTACCTTCATGCGGACAGTGAAGACTCTGATCAGACTGGGCGGATGCCCAGGCTGATCTGGGTCTGCGCTGGGCGCACAACCACATTGTTGGTTTTGTCGTGTCGCGGCTCAAATACTCAGTTGCAAGGACGCTGTGCGTTTATGGCTTAAGAGTATAGGGGAGAGTCGGGTAACTTCGGACAGCGGGTAAATTCGGACACTGACATTGTTTCCTTTATATGTCAGTTGGTTGGACCTAAAACAAAAATTAACTGTCCAAACAGAGAAAATCCTGATGAGACGGCTCATTATGAGCCGTCTCATCTGGATTTTCACTGTTTGCAATTGTATGTCCGAATTTACCCGCCTGTCCGAAGTTACCCGCCTCTCCCCTACCGACAACAATGTAGCATTAACCTTTAAGTATAGCTGATGGAATATGACAATGTATCAGTGTTTATTTAGTCAATGGAACAGCATATAGGTGACAAAATGAAGAAAACTAAAAATCTTCAGACAATTACTTACTTGTGTATGGAAAGTAGCTATATTTGTAACTAGTCATCCTTTTCAGTTTGAAACATATGGCCGCCCTGAGTTGGTTACCTCCCAAATATTCGAAGCTGTCTGACCTGAAATGACAAATTACAGAGTCACATGTAGAGGAGAGTCGGGTAACTTCGGACAGCGGGTAAATTCGGACGGTGACATTGTTTCCTTAATATGTCAGTTGTTTTGGAACAAAAACAAAATTAACTGAGAAAACAGTAGAAATCCTGATGAGACGGCTCATGATGAGCCGTCTCATCTGGATTTTCACTGTTTGCAAGTGTGTGTCCGAATTTACCCGCCTGTCCGAAGTTACCCGACTCTCCCCTACTGCATTAAAATGGTAGTACTGGAAAACAAAAACTCCGGGAAAAAACACACCAACATTTAAGTGAATTCCTTGTAAAAGGAATACTCTTGAAAACTAAGCTGAGTCAAACATTATTTTGCAAGCAGAACTGCTTTTGCAGTGCAAAACCGTGGATATAACGTAGCTTGCTATTGTCAACAGTGTTAGTTATGCACTGTTGGCAACAGTTTCCAATTCAGTATGATTGCATCTTAGCTTCACAGCTAAAAAATGTCCATTTTCTGAATAAGGGTTATCTCGGTGTTCGTTATCTATCCGCCGCATGTAAATTCACGAAAAACCTTCTTTGGCCTTTTCGGACAAAACCTCTTTCTCAAAATATTCTTTGGGCCCTCTGACCAGTATTACTAATAAACTGATACTTACACACTATAATATCTGTCCCCTGACTGTTCTGTGCATGTGAACGTCATTGCACCAAATGCTGCTACGTTGGCGACAGTAAAGTGGGAGGAGGTAAAAGTGACGTCACCCATGTCATTGGTCTGCCAAGTGCCATCCTGGAGATCGGTGGGAAACGTACAGCAGTCTGAAACACAAATTTTACGCCTGCCAGTCAATCTGGTTGAAGAAGAAAAACACTTAGGGGAGAGTCGGGTAACTTCGAACAGGCGGGTAAATTCGGGCATACCATTGCAAACAGCGAAAATCCAGATGAGACGGCTCATCATGAGCCGTCTCATCAGGATTTTCACTGTTTGGCCAGTTATTTTTTGTTTTAGCTCCAGACAACTGTCATATAAAGGAAACAATGTCACTGTCCGATTTTACCCGCTGTCCGAAGTTACCCGACTCTCTCCTAAGTAACTTTCGGTATCGACTCTTCCGATTCCGTTGTACCTGCGCTTGCGTTAACAATAACTGCGCGGAGAGTTTAAGTACTTTGTGGCTGATTTATTTTGTGTACTAAATGTGTACTAAAATCCCTCCTTCTTCCGCCCTTTTCCGGAGCACGTAGAAATATGCGGTGCCTTTGGTCGTCTATAATTCTGCCACTTGCTGAAAGATAAGGATATCAACAGCACATATGATTGTAACTGGAGTGGACCCTTTCAATTACACGAAAATGCAGGAGGGAATCATCGAAAAAGATTGGTTGAGCATCAGATGTGAAGAATAATATTTATGACAACGATCAAGTAGCCCTTTCGTCAGTTTCCAGTTGACCTTTCTACAGTACCTCATACGGGTATGCTTAGCTCAGCAATACTACTTGTCATTTAAATGACTTGGTCGGGCTGCCGGCAAGCTAAGAGAGATATTTGAGCCGCGACATGAGAAAAATAAACAAAGTGGTTGTGCGCTAAGCGCAGACTCAGATCAGTCTGAGTGTCCACCCAGTTTGATCAGACGCTTCACTAAGCGCTTATAGGGCAGCTAAGGGTCTCAGCTACTTTCGTGCGGACATCGAAGAATCCGATCAGACTGGGCGGATGCCCAGGCTGATCTGAGTCTGTGCTAGGCGCACAGCCACTTTGTTGGTTTTCTCGTGTCGCAGATCATTTTTCAATTGGTGTTTCGTTTGTTTGAAATTCTGAAACTGTTTCAGATAGCGGTCTGTTGTTTAAATCAAATCAAAGAAAACTAATAACTGATCGACTGATTAATACTATAGTGCCAATGGCGAAATCAGTTGAATTTACAAACAGCATACCGGTAGTTCCAGATAAAGCGGCTCACCATGATCCAACTCATCTGTTGCCCTCAAGTCTTTGAATTCTTATGATGACATAGCTAGGATGAAACATTTCATTTAATTTCTGCAGACGCAGATTTTGTCGTCTGCTTTTTGGCGCTTAAAGGGGTAAAAATAAGAAACCTTACCTCCATATCCCAACACGAGAAGCGTCAAACACAAATTTACATATCTAATTAAATACATTGCAAGATCAAGCACCAAATATATCCTCCTTCAGAGGATAACATCCTTCGGTTAGCGGAAAATATAAGAATCAGTATTTTCACAGCTGTCCATTTTGAACATTTTTTCAAGTTCTGGCAGCCATTAGTACATAGGTTCCATGGAAATTAATCTTTACAGGAAGTGCTTCAATCGTGACGTCAGAAACTCCCTTGCCTTTTCTCAACGAAGGATGGTTTGTTTTTAGTCGCTTCTGACAGATAGCAAACACCTCATACAATCAAATATTTATAATACGAACTATCACGGTAATGGTAACAAATAAAGAATTATCAAAATGTAATTTATTTCCTAAAATCCTAAAATGGTTAAATTCATGATCTTTCGAACTACTTTTTAAAACTAATCCGCCGGACAAAGTTCAAAGCTTCAGAAAAGGTTATTACACTGTGACGGTTTAGTACATAGGATTTAAACACCACGCACCTCTTAAATCTTGTAGTTGTTAAGCCATATTGCATTTAAGTTAAATAATGCAGTGTCTTTGCTGTTTAATCCGGGTTAAAACTACTCTTTTATGTTTAAAATTGTAAGCACAGCATGGCTTGAAACTTATACATCTCAGATGAGTCAACTAGCAGCAACAGCAGCAAAATATACAATTCTAATGATAATAAAAAGTAGTTTTCATATTTAGTTTATAAACTCGATATACAGGTTCGTAAGCAATGCACATAATCAGCATCAGGAAAGAGCAAAGAGAAGATCAAAATTTAAAAATAAGCTGTAGGGTATTAGATGTTGCCTGTTAGATTTTAATTTTATTGCATGGCAAATGTTTGTCAAATAGATTGTCTTTTGTGTCGGTTTTGGCTGCAGCTATATGGATTAGCATTTAAGCATATAAGCTATGATAGGACCGATAAATTCCACCACCAAGCACTAGCATTGAAATGCCGCCCCCCCCCCCCCCCCCCCCCCTTATTTTTTATTTTCATTTGTATTTTTTTTTTTAATGACTTGTGAAGAAAGTGTGGAAAAAGCTTTTTTTCTCTCTGCCAGTTTGCTGGATTAACCAGATAACGACACACGGTATGGGTGGTGTGCCTTGAATTAAACCATGTAAACTGGTGGGCATTTAAACACAAGTGCATTTTAAAAATGAAACGATTTATAGACCTATATACATGCATAAAGCCGATTAATGTTCCTTCAGACTTTTAATAATGGCTTTTAAATAATTCATTTGCATAAATCAAAACTTACCTGACCCCGAGATTAAATATATTGTTACGTTTAATCGCTTAGGAACTGGATTATGCACTCACGAAAATATAGTACATGAAAATTTGTCATTAAGACAATTTAGGGCGTATCAAACTTTTATTAATCACGATTTGTGATTGTTTCTTTTTCTGAATTAATTCAAAGCAGGAATTGGAGAAGAGATAATAATAAGGACAAGAATTCAGATATTTTATTCTCATCTGAATTTTCACCAATCATCGGCCATTTCCGGCTGCTTCCGATGTAAGGTCTCCATAGCTGCAAGGAACAGAAATGGCGGACGCCAATTTTTTCGGACCGCCAAGAAGATAAACATGGCCAGTTTACTAGCTTCTAATAGATATGGGAGGTCATATTATTCTTGACATATTATGGATATGTTGTCTCATCACAGTGTGTACAGGTAGGTGTTTTATGCTTATTTGCCGTATTTGTCCTTTGAAGACTGGAAACCCGTTTTGGGGACATATGAAAACATTGTAGACCAAGTTCAGACGCTGCAAAACACGGCGTCCGATCAGGGTCTTCGCTGTTTGCAAGCGGGCCCGGGAATTTCTGTGCAAAACAAAATAAAATGAAAACATCACCAGAACCCCCTTATGCTAGAAATGGATTTATCCAAAGGATTTTAATGGACAAGTTCGCTGGTCAAAAAAGGGGGTTTAGCAATTGATATTTATGGTATATGGTTACAAAAGCTGTAGTTTTCAAGACGATTCCGTTAATTTGCAGAGGCTGTTTTTATTCAGTCAAAAGCAAACAACAGGGCCCGAGACAATCAGAGCCCATATCTCTTCCCTAACAGCAGAAGGGAAGGCATGATATAGTTAATTAAAAGTGATAGCAAATTAGCAATTCACGCAAGAAACTTTTCTAGACAGAGATGATTTAAATATAATTAAAATAACGCCACTTACATAAATAGATGAATAAATGTATAAATGAGCCGCGACACGAGAAAACCAACAAAGTGGTTGTGCGCCCAGCGCAGACTCAGATCAGCCTGGGCATCCGCCCAGTCTGATCAGAGTCTTCGCTGTTCGCATGGAGGTAGCTTAGAACCTTAGCTACCCTTTAAGCGCTTAACAAAGAGTCTGATCAAACTGGGCAGATGTCCAGGCTGATCTGAATCTGCGCTGGGCGCACAACCACATTGTTGGTTTTCTCGTGTCGCGGCTCAAATATGGACAACAGAACCAAGTGACAATGAGGAACCACAGCAGGAGTACTGCCTTTGGAGGTCAGTAATAAATTACTAGGAGCTTCAACGCGGAGAAGAACTCTATAAGCTCTCAGCTGTCGTTCTAAACCCAAGATTGTATTGTGTTATGTATGTATGTATGTATGTATGTATGTATGTATGTATGTATGTATGTATGTATGTATGTATGTATGTATGTATGTATGTATGTATGTATGTATGTATGTATGTATGTATGTATGTATGTAAAATTTTATAAACGAGTAAAATATGTTTAAACCAACAGATTTTACGGGATCCAAATCATGGTCCTTAGCTTCCGTAATGGTCACTTGTTCAATCAGCGCGAGGATTGCATTTTCTCTTATATCTAAAACAAAAACTTGTATTCAAAATATAAGATATCAAAATAAGTGGTTTCTTAATATTCATGTGAACGGACCAAAGCTGTAAAGCCTTGAGCATTGAGGTTGACATTCCACAAAAGGTCAGACAGGCGCAACGCAATACAGTTCGTTTTAGATCCAGATATGGAACATATATGATTTTATAACTCAAAAGTATGGAAACTATCGTTTTATATGTCTGGTAGCCAGCAAGTGCGCAAGCTGGTCTGGGCATATGAAGTTTGGGCATGCGCAACTTACATCTGCCCGAACAGATTTTTGCGCTGTATACATGTAGGTGTGTAAAACCGCATACGGCTACCTTCAAATACAGCTACTCCGTTGGCTCTGTTCGTGTGAAAAGAGCTACTGAAACATGATTCGCTACGAATACAGCTACTGCTGCACACATACGATATAATGATATTAGTGTCGAAGGGAAGCCCATGTAGCCCATTATTACAGTGGGATCGCAGGGCCGCACAGATATAGATCATCATAATTTAGCCGCGGCACGAAAAAACCTACAAAATGGTTGTGCGCCCAGCGCAGACTCAGATCAGCCTGGGCATCCGCCCAGTCTGATCAGAGTCTTCGCTGTCCGCGTGGAGATAGCTGAGACCCTTAGCTACCTTTAAGCGCAAAGCGAAGACTCTGCTCAGAATGGGTGGATGTCCAGGTTGATCTGAGTCTGCTCAGGGCGCATAACCATTTTGTTGGTTTTCTCATGTCGTGGTACATTTGTGTTTATATGTTTATTTTGCAGGTTGTACCTTCCCCTCGAACCTGACCGGGTCCTGGATCAGCAGTGAGATAAATGCAAATGAGTTAGCTTTTACATCCACAACCTTCTCGGGCTACACGGTGCACACCTTCGGAACTTTTACCTTCACCTGCCAGATACAGTCTGGTACTTATTACGTAGTCAAGTAAGTCCCCGCTTAACAGACCTCGAGTGGAGACAGATGGGCCTGGCCTCATAGCAAAACCTTTAAAGTAAATTCTGAATACAGATCCTTTGGGAGCTGAAACACATCAAAGCAACGAAAATAGCAAACTCAATTTAACCGAGTCTATTCATCGCCAGTAATGAAATTTATCATATGACGTCGCATCTGAGAGTGTAATAAAGCAATGCATTAAAACGATATTATGCAAATAACGTCGTAACATTATCCTAAAAGTGTCGCGTTTTCTAATGGAGAAATCGTGACGTTTAAGTGCAAATTTTGCTAACAAAATGCGATTTTAGTGTCATATGATAAACAGAATCTTGCATTCATGCTCCTGTATTATTGAATTTATTAAACTCGTTGGAAGAAAACCGATAAGATGCTCGGCAAAGCCTCGCATCTTATCTTTTTCCCCAATTCGTTTAATAAATTCAATAATACCCGAGCACTCATGTAAGATCTTCTATGTACAACACCAGCCACTTTCCCTAGTACCGGCTTCAGCGGAACTCTATTTTCAAACTGACTCAGGTTGAGCACAATGATCCAAACGACCAGCAAATATAAAAGACCAGTCATTTTGTGTAAAATGGTGTAAAACCTACATAACGTGTTTTGTTAAAAATATGATGGTAACATAAAAGTTTTCGGGGAATTAATCATCTTACAATATCCTTGACAAGAGCAGTATAATGATTAGAGTATCCCGAAATCAGGAGTAACACAAAAATAGGTAGAGTAAAAAGATAGGCAATGATCAGGAATTAATACAATCAAATCCCACATCCCTCTCTTTAAACCAAATGGAAATGAAAAAAATAGACAAACGTTCCCGAAAGACACACACAGCAAACCGAATGAGCATCTCTTTCCAACTAAAACAGCAGCAACATCTATTTTTACCTATTTTATATTTTAAACTACAGAAACAGAAGCACAATGGACAGCTTTCAGGTGACCTAATGGTAGGAGACCATAGACAAGCGGACATAACAAAATGTATTACAGAGGAACCACAACAGAAGTACTGCCTTGGAACGGTCGGTAAAAGAATACAAGAAATATGTTTTACCGGATCAAAACCTCGCCCTCAGCTTGTGTGGTGGTTCGAAACATTTAGTTTGCTGTTTGGTCCTCGTGAAGGTTGCATTCAATGGCCTGTTCAGTGAACTGCAATTGTTGTGGTTTGGTTGAACCGTTACGGAGGTTAAGGGCGAGGTTTGGATCCAGTTAAACATGATTAAGCCCCCAGTAATCTTTTGCTGACCGTTCCAAGGCGGTACTTCTGTTGTGGCTCCTTGATGTTACATTGTGATATGTCCGCTTATCTATGTTCTTTGGCGCTTTCGTCACCTGTTTTGCTACCCAATCTGCCTTTTGTTTAGTTTTGTATGTTAAAAATAAAATAGATGGAAATACATGTTGATGTTTTTTTTTAATTAGGGTAACTGAATGACAAACTGTTTGGGAAAGAGCAGCTTATTCGTTTTACCTGAGTGTCTTTCATGAACTTGTGTCAATTTTTCGGAGATCGGGATGTGGGATTTGATTGTATTAATTTCTGATCATTGCCTATTTTTTACTTTTCCTAACCCATCAATGAATCGTCACAGGCCTACATCTTGTATAAAAGCCTTTATTTTCATGAAAGATATTTTGTCTACTATTAAGAACCCGCTGTTTTGTGGCCCTATGTTATCATTACCTATATGAGACGGGGTATTTTCTTTTACGAAATATCAGATTTACTGAACAATTGCATAACCTATTGTGGCAGCCGATAAACAGGAATAGTTAGGGTCAATTCAGCTAAACTCGGACAGCAGGTAAATTCGGACAGTAACTTTGTTTCCTTCAAATGTCAATTGTTTGGAATTAAAACAAAAATTACTGAGAAAACAGTGAAAATCCTGATGAGACGACTCATTATGAGCCGTCTCATCTGGATTTTCTCTGTTTGCAATGATATGTCCGAATTTAACTGCTGTCCGAACTTACATGACTTGACCCTACAACTTTATTATTCTTGTGTTTTACGGTAACTTTTTATATGCAATATCGTTTTCTGCTACTTGTTGCTTGTCTCATTTTAAAGTAAATAGTGCAGGCTCTGATCAGACGTGTTCTGTGGCGTCTGGTTTGGGTCTACACTGTTTAACACGATCATTTGCATGAATGAAATAATCTTGTGCTTTTCAATGTGTAAGTGTGTGTGTATTTTCAGATCAGAAAATTTCAAACGATATAACCTAAATTTCAACGTTTATATGTGTTTGGATCTGACGCAAGCTAATGATACCACCACGGGGGAAGTTCGAAATCTCTTTACATATTACAAGGCCACAGGTAAGATCTTATTGTAGGTAAAATGGTGCTTTCTGCCTAAAAGTTCAGATACCATTTATTGATGTTCAGGAAATGCTGTCAGTTTTCGCTTTGATTCTTTTCTTTTTTGTACGTGTGTTGTTAGTATTTTATAATGTGTTCTTGAAAATAAAATATGTTCAACAAAAATGGTAGCCTACTTATATTTATATGTCCAAAAAGCAGACGACAAAATTTACGCCCGCAAAATTAAAAATAAAATGTCAAAGCCATAACATACTGAGAAGGCAAACACTGTAGACCCAAGCCGTTTGCAAATGTTAGTTTTCTTCTTTTCTTGCGCTTCAAGAGTTAACTTATGAGAGTAAAAAGTATGCAAAGACCAGGAACTGAAACAATCAAAATCCAAATCCAGCCCTCAAACCATAGTCTGACCAACCTCCGCGTCCGCTTATATGAATCATAAACGATCTAAAGCTCTAGCTTGACTGCATGGACCCACAGAATGGTTTAAGTCTTCACTGTGAGCAAATAAGTATTTTTGTATGAGTGTGATGAAGCTACAATGTAACTTATCACTTAGAATGAGCTACAATAAGCTGTGTAGTTCCAGCCTAGGGTCTGCAATGGTTGATTTCACCTGAAACTAGATAAAAGTAGATGATATCAGTGTCCAAAAACAGATGGTGCTCCCGTCTTTTACCTGTCACTGCCCATCTTAGCTAAACCCACTACTATTCTGCCATAGTCAATGATGTTATGAACAATAGAAAGTAGGGGGGATGAATACAGCAGTTGGTGGGCTAGAATCTTGGTGCCCAACATATTCTATTGTTTAAACAATCGGTTACGACAGGTTTTATTTATTTATTTATTTATTTATTTATTGTACAAGTTGAATAGTACTGTCCAGTTAGGATACTCAGAATGTAAACAGACTGACCCATTATTTTGGGATAGGTGATACCGTAGCGTATCGTAAAATGTTCAGCCTATGAATTAAACAAGGTAATTTAAAAATTGTCTGTCTTCTATCACTCAATGTGATGTAGTGTAGAGGTAACGTGGCGACTTCGCAGACAGAAAGTGTCAGGTTCAAATCCCTGACAGTTTGAAATCATCATTATTTTTTTCTGTCTGTCGTTTATAATGAAACTTTATAATTTGATTCCTGCAGTTCTCCAGTATTATATTTTAATCTTTTATCTTATTTTAATTTTTGATTTGTTTTATGTTTCCTTCCAAACATGCTATATTTTGTGGTCGGTCGGTTGGTTGTTTTGGGTTAAATGTCTCCTGGAGAAAGTATTTCAGTCTATATCGAGTTCAAGAGAGAATGAGAAAGAAAAGAGATATGATAGGGGAGATAGACCACATCCGCACCTACTGCAAGTACAGCAAGCCCTTGCCCTACTAGTATCCAAATTTGTAGGACGCCCCGGCACTGAAATTTACCCATCATATTCTAATATATCCGATATGTACATTTATTTTGGCACAGCAGAGGGGTCCTTAGCCACCATGTGCTAAACACACATACACGGAAATGAAAAAAAAAAGAATAATAGAAAAAAATAAGAAAGAAAGAAAGAAAAAAAAAGGACAAGGTTCGAACCCTCGCTATCTTGTTTGGCACACCAAAACTTCTTCGCTGGTACCACTAGGCCACAGTTTCTGACTGCCTAAAGTGGTTGTAAATAATAACTATATCGCTTATATGACCCGGTTATATGGAAACTTAACATTCCTGTCTTGAACAATAGGCATAATCTAAAATAGTAAACAAACAGTGACGTCACTGTCACAATAGCCTAACTGGACAGTACCTTGTGCAATTAAGTCAAGGAAATACGACTAACTTAGGGATCTTTGCACATTTGACATACCGGTATTTTGATAGATGGGCTCGAATCTCCCATTCAAACTATTGCTCAGTTAGTGTGAGTGAGTGAAACAGTATTAAAAAAAAACATGAAATAAACACGACAGAAATTATCGGTAATCTTCGGCAAGCATTGTATTCTGCCTTCGGTGTCAACAGAGTGAGCAATGATGTCTCTACCGGTTAGGCTATGTTTGAAATTTCAAGGCTATGTGATTGTCTCTTGTTGCTCCTATTCAGATTTAATAGTGTCATTTTCATTTTCTTTTGCAGATCAGGAGAGCGTAGCGGGCAATGAGAGGGTAAAACTATGGTTGTCCAGTAGAACACTCTCTTCATACACAGAAATATGTACGGTCACGGATTATACAGATTTACCGTACAGTGTACTTATACAAAACGGTAAGTAGGGATACCTCTCTTTTGCCATCCGTGTCAAATCTGTTTTAAACAACATACTGTCTTCAAAGTGCATTACTTCAGCTAAGACTGCGAAATTCGCCGTTTGAAACTATGTCAGGAAAGTTGGCGCATATTATCATATAAAACAGCTGAAACAACTAGCCTTAACTCTTTCGGCGCCAATGTCGCAAAAATGCGACTTTGCAAACAGCGTATATCCAGATCAGCCGGCTCTTAAAAGAGCCGTCTGATCAGGATCTACACTGTTTGCCATTCAAATATGAACTTAAAAAGCCTGATTTTATGAAAAATGTCTTTAGATTGTTAAAATTTCCAATTACAAATCTGTCGTCTGATGATTTGAGCAGACGAAAATTTGTCGTCTGAAAAATTTGGCGCCGAAAGAGTTAATATAAATAAACACGCAAAAGTGTTTTCCTGTCTGAAATTGGCGAAAAAAAACTTGGTGCTGTGTCCATTCACCTTAAATACACTCATCAGAATTTAATTTCTGTTTGTAATTAATCTTATATCTGATAGTCTTGGAAACACTGGGCTTGTTCGGCAGATGTGCTTGGGTAGACTCGAGCATACATATCTTTGAGTAGCGGGTATTGTTCGGGTTTACCCAAGTAATTATGCCGAATGCGTCCAGTAACTGCTTATATACAACTGAACTATTCTTAACCATACACACAATCATTTCTTAGAAGTTGACTTTCGTAATCTCAAACACTGATGTCTCAAATGCCCTCTCATATCAAAGAATATAGTTTGGACACATTTCCTATTGGCCTTTACATTGCAACTCCTGTTATCTCAAACTACTGGTACCTAAAAGTAAATTTTCTGGGACCAGAAAATTCACTTTACATGTAAGATACCAGCAGAGTGTCATCGAGGGTTGACAATGCCAGTGCGAAGGTTTTATTTAATAGCTTTATGACTTTCATAAAATATAGCGGTAACATTCTTAATTTTTATATCAGATCCTGAAACTCCCGTTTGTTTTCATGTGATTATTTTCAGTTCAATAAGACAATTTGAGTCTAATTGGGAATAAAATGGAAGACCATTCTGATTTTCTTATTTATTTTATCGTTTTGAAAACTTCTTCAGGTACTATAGACAATGAGAAGATTAACTGCCCGATCCCGTTCCTTGGTGTATTTGGCTATACTTATGACACCGGATCCGGAAATCTCTGTTCCAATAGTTCTTATCTCGATGTTTGTTCAGACAAGACCACCATGACTTGGAATTACACACAGTGTTCTCAGATACAGGCGTACTCGAGTAAGTATTGTATATATATCATTATTATGTAATCTATAAATAAAACTCATTTCATTGGTTCAGAGGCTGATCGCGTGCGGTAGAAATTACTTCACGTCGCATAGTCGGTGACGTAACGTCTTAATGTCGCGTGGTAGGTGACATAGGCCTAATGTCTTAATGACGTGTAGTAATGTCAACCGAAATCTGATGTTAAATTTACTAAAATGGCAGACCCTCGTCGGTCAATATGAAGTTTACTGTTCAATAACGCTTTATGTCCACCTCAACAAAAGTCAATAATTGTATGATGTCACAAATTATAATAGACATGTTGTAACGCGCTGTTTAAACCTGTTCGCGACCTGTAAAATACTTGTTTCAGGATAACTAAAGATATTCCGCTGCGCACCTTGATCCGTTAATTATTCTTATATACCACTTTGCCCCGGAAGAAGGATATTAATAAAAAGGTGCACTCACGCATTGATTGTTATATTTTTTCTCAATAGGAGATAACGGGAATCCCCGCAGTGACGTCATCGGATGATCACGTGGATAGATTGGTTGGCAAAAGGATAGCGACAGACAGTGATCTAGTATGGAATTTTGCTGAAAATTAACCGTTGAAAGTGCGTAAAATGTACTTTGGAAGGCTTCGGATAAATAGCAACCGATGAAACCTTTGCGAATATTGTCATAATCGCTTGTCGCGCGAAAAAAGATAGTTATTTAACATGTTTAATTACTTAAATTTATTTAATTACTCGGTCTGGAAATACATTGACTCGCTCCGGACCCAGACTGTTTCTCTTAATAACTTCGACTGAAAAAGAAATAATTAAATAAAATAAAAATAAATCGGAAGTATTGAACATCAGTATTTTAACCTTTTCGACGATCAAGGAGATGTGTAAATATAACAGGGGAATAGGAAATGAAAGACACATTAAAATATGGAAACTAGTATCTGATGAGAACTAATGCAAAATTAACAAAAAAAAATATGATCTGGTCTAGAGACAAGAACATTTAATAAATAAATGAGTAAATGAATAAAAATTCATGAATGCTATTCAAAAAAGGATGTTATAAAACGGTAATTTCAAACAGAGAACCTTCTATGTTTTGAAATGGCTATCAGTAATTACCACATCATTTAGTCCGAGCTCATTACATCTAAATAACAATCTCTCTCTCTCTCTCTCTCTCTCTCTCTCTCTCTCTCTCTCTCTCTCTCTCTCTAATTGTTTGCCGTGATATTATATGAAGAGACAAACATATTAATATTATGATAGCATTGATTGTAATAATCGAGTTCTATTTGATGTGTGAATTAGCCGCGCCGCCAAAACAGTTTGTTTATTAAATCTGAATGATTGTCACTACAGGACAACAGCAGCGTTCTTTGAAATATGAAAATACACCCGCTGAATACCGGGAACATTCACTTACAAACAATAAACAACCGGTTAAGATCAGAAAAATGTACACCAGATACAGATACAAACGATTTTTTTAAGCATCCATGATAAAACGTACATCTTAAAGCACTTCATGTGGAACCAATTTAAATGCATTATGAGAGACAATAAAACAATATTTCACACTCAGATACCTACACTTCTCAACGTCATCATCATATATAAAAAATATGAAAAAAATATGCATCATAATGCGCAAAATACAAAATGATGGATGACTTGTGATTTTACGTCCTTTTTCAACAGTATTTCAGACACATCAGGACGATGGGCTTGTGATAATGAAAGGCTGTGTGCAATGGAACCCCGTTTACGATGGAAAGAACTCCGCCTCCAGCGGGGCTAGAACCCGCAACCGCTAGATCAGTAGGCCAGCGCTTAACCCACAGAGCTACCGGGGCTCCTCGCAAAATACAAGGCATGATTAATTACATATTTTAACAGCGACTCCTTAACGTTCAATATAACTTGTGATTGACTATCGACTTCTTGCCAACCAGAGCGGGAAATCCCCTCGAAATCCTTATCGATGACGTCACCGCGTTATCTCCTATTTCGAACGAACATTTTGAAAAATAAGACTGTGTTAGTTTGACAAAGTTTCATCACACACAGACGTGAGAATATATTGCATCCAAAATACGTTTATGCAAAGGAAACCCAACCAGAATTTATCTGTTTCCGTTTAAAAGTTTCAAGGGCTGAAATCCTAAAAATCCCTTCTACAGAAAAGAGCACGGTTTTGGAACTCGTGAAACTTTTTCCAGTTACTGACCTATGGTTTGTGACAAAAAGATATTTGTATTTTTTTTTCAAATATTTTCCCATTTCAGCGGGTGGAGTAACAAACTGTGTGTACTATAGAGAAGACATCAACGGTACTGACGGCGTATACACACTTCATGTATATAACCGAGATGCCTCTGTGGACCAGAGCACCAACTATCGCTTCACCTGCTATGTAAGTATCATACATGCCAGGCCCGGATCCAGCCCATCACGTACTGGTGGGGCTCTGGATACCTGGTGGGGCTGGGAGATGCCGAAATGTAGTTGTGTGGGGGAGAGGGCTTGAAAATATGACATATTAATGATTCAATTTCAAGAGAATTTTTTTTATATATTTTTACCTTCAAATATATGTTGTGATATCTCATCAGAATCGCCTCCCTGAGGCGATTCTAATGAGATTTCACAACATATATTTTGAATATTTTGATCTAACCACATTGGATATTTTTTCTCAAACTGTCATCAGATGCTTCTTATTATCTGGAGGACTACATATTGTACATAACACAGAGGCCAACTGGCGGGGCTGCAGCCCCAAAGCCCACCCCCTGGATCCGGGGCTGCATGCATATTGTCAGTGTTAGTTACACCACAGGCGCTTGAAGTTCTATGCTCAAAAAACCCTCAAAACCCTTTATACTTGACGCAGTTTATAGGTCTTCAAAATGGCTCATAACCTAGATGTTTAGCGGCATTGAAATATGTTTCATAGCATAGAACTTCAAGCGCCTGTGGTTACACAAGCATGACAGTAAAGCAGATGCAACAAACACAAACGTGCAATAACTTTGCTGTTAATGTTTTACAGTTATATTTATATTTTGCTGATACAGAATTGCATTGAAATATGTTTCAGTTTATTATGTACGCAGTGCTAGTCATGCGATGGATTTTACGGATATGCTTGGTAAAAATGTAAGCACATTCATTATCAAAAAGTCCTTAATTACTATTCAGTTATAAATTTGTATCGCCAATAAGGAGTGCTGGCACTGAAAGCAGGCCAAAGCACATTAAACATACGTGGGGAAATCTATAAACATAATCATATCGTTACCGACACACAGTTAGAATTTTGACCAGATTAAGGGACTGCAGAGGTTTGAGTTATCCATGACACTTCCATTACCGGCTAATATAATACTGGACCCTACTGGCAAAACTGAGCTTGCACTAGCATAATAGATCTCAGAGACCCTATACCATATGCGTCTTCAGTCACCAAGAGTAGCTATCATGGAAATACACGTGTACAGCTAAAATGAAGAAGTAACGTTACATACAGTTAACATGATTTAGGTATTGAAAAGATGTACGATACGACTGTTCGTTCAATTTCAGAAAGTATCAGGGTATCAGACCGTGTACGCTACTCAATCTCCGGGAAACTGTGTTGGTGGCCAAAATGAAACATCTATAGCATCCCCTGGTGGGACTTTGGTCTTGACTGCTTCAGGTAAGTCATTTAATCATTACTATCGTCACAATATTACGCTATTAGATCCATCATGGCAAACCATAGCCAAATAGTAATTACAATCGAATTTGTCTTAAGGGGTAGGATCGCTGTACAAAAGGGGTAATCTGCCATAAGAAATCAACACTTCGGGGTACCTCGAATCAAAATACATGTTAAATGCAAATGAAACTGTATTAAGCGGTTGCCTGTCATAAGCAGGCAGGTTTTTGTTTGTTCCCTTTGAGTGATCCCTTCAGTAGGGTCAAAAATCCTTAATCATTGACAAACGTCGTGTTCTGCTCTTGCCAGTTTTCAGGTAGCACTGAAATCCGTGTTCAGTTCTACCGTTATCAAATTCGTTTAACACCGGTTCGCCGGTGTTAACCGAATTTGTCAACGGTTGAACACCGGTCAGCCGGTGTTAACCGAAGCTGGAATCGGCAGTATACAATATTTGCTGAAGTTAGCCGTTTGGTGGTAAACTCTGATTTGCTAATATTTCCAAATTTTAGTTAAAGGTAAAAGGGTCTTACTAGGCCGATCTTAACGTCGCAAATGTCAAATATATAGAGGATCTTACATGAGGGCTCATGTATTATTGAATTTATTAAACGAGTTGGGGAAAAAGATAAGATGCGAGGCTTTGCCGAGCATCTTATCGGTTTTCCCCAACGAGTTTAATAAATTCAATAATACAGGAGCACGAATGCAAGATTCTATTTATCATATGACGCTAAAATCGCATTTTATTAGCAAAATTTGCACGAAAACGTCACGATTTCGCCATTTGAAAACGCGAAGTTTTTATGGACGTCAAACCATTACGTTACGACGTAATTTGCATATTTAATCCACTAGTGGATTATCGTTTTTAATGTATGGCTTTATAACATTCTCAGATGCGACGTCATATGATAAAATATGAATAAAACGAATTAATATTAAAATCATAAAAACTTACTAATTTTGAAAAATCTTATTTCATACCTAATAAATAAGTCTTGTGTTTATAACTTTCTAATCACTATTTTATTCTGTTTCTTTTTTCAGTTGTCTGTGGTAAGTAAGCCGTTTTTTGTCCACTTCATAAAAAAAACGTTTACATTGTGAAAATAATTACCTGTAAATGAACTTTTAGATGTGCGATCTGTGTTTCTGTTGAAGGATTTATTGTGTTTATTTCCTCTATTTGTGGCCCTCAGCGTGCAATCGCGCGTGCGCGCGCGCGTATGTATGTGTCTTTTGAAATAATTGCCATTATATCATACTTGGAACAGACTCCACGAACGCACATAAGTATGTACTTAGAAAAACAAAGATCCACACATAACTATAAACTGAGAAAAACTAAGACTCCACAGTCGTACAACTTGCATCCTTATGGCATCTTCGAGCCGCAAGTCAGTAGTCGGATTCCGTACGATCTACGTCCCTGTAATAGATGCGTAACTCAAATCAGACTACGCATACGAGTCTCTGCATTTCAGTCATATTTAAATGCTTCATACAAATTAAATCCCAACCGTATCCCCAAACTATCCCTTGGACACAAAATTTTAAACCAACACTGAACCACTTAGTTCAACGTCATGACGTTGAATCAACTTTGATTTGAAGTGTTTATTTTACGTTGTGTATCTGCAGGGACTTAAATGACTATGTAAGTATTTAGAAAGTAATTTCTTCAGTTTTGGAGGGCAGCTGAGTAGGTTAGGCCAATCTTCTCTGACACCTGCCAACCATATCTACTTGTACATTTAAACATATAATAGTAGATATACAAAACGCAGAAAGCAAATGAATTAGAAAGCTTAAAACAGATGAAATTACTTTTACTGTGCTGTCAAATAGTTCTTCATGTGCCAGGTGTAGCCTCTGAAGATACACGAAATGAATTTAGTTTGAAATGCACCGCTAACATTCCCGTTGCACCCGAAAATAGTATTTTTTATATTTCTTTCTTATTTATTTTCATTCAAGCATATCCGACAAGTGAGTCATCATCAGAAGAAGTACTGTCCGCCGGGGCCATCGCCGGTATTGTTCTCGCCGCCATTGTCATTATAGTTGTTGTTGTCGTCCTCATTAGTTGTTGGTATTATAGAAAGAGAAAACGGGAAAAACAGGCTGAATGGGAGGCAGCAAACAGAAAGGTAGTTTTTTTTTTTTTTTATATCAAGTGTTTTTTGTTATTCTACAAAACCCTCAATCTCGCATTCTGATATGGTTCCGGCCCGGATTGTGTGTCATCGCTGTAAGACTCAGAACAAGGATCGGTCCTACAACACAGTCCCATCACTCTGGCTGAGTATTGTACCACAAAAGGTTCTTGAATCTAGATCCATTTATGGGAACTGACTCGCTTCTGGGACTATTTTTCATTGTCACACCGGTTGTGAGTCCTACATATTTACATTCGATAATGCTCCTGTCTGCAGTATCTGTTGTTTTTCATACAACGTGTGCATGTCTAAATGACTGGATTACCAATTTCATGCATTTAACATTTCGTATGTTTACTTTTTAAATTACATAGATCAATCTGAAGTATTTGTTGAGTTTTCATAAACTATGATTTGTGTAAATTATGACTAAATAACCAATATGTATTTTTTGGGTTAAAGTATATTTTATTAACTATAAATTACATACATATGAGCCGCGACATGACAAAACCAACAAAGTGGCATGTGCATCCAGCGAAGACTCAGGTCAGTCAGGGCATCCACCCAGTCTGATCAGAGTCTTCGCTGTCCGCATGCAGGTAGCTTAGACCCTTAGCACTTTTATGGGTGTGTGTGTGTTAAATAGTATATTCGCGAAATTCTGACCCTTAATTGACCGCATACTGTATACTGAATGTCTGTTTTTACCATTTTAATAAACTTGTGCATTTACAACCTTGATGTTGTTGTCAGGTTGATCCTGATGAGTTGTCTCCTAACATGCGTCTTGGACTGCCTAACGAATCTAAATATGACCTTGACCGATTGATGTACTCGCCAATAGATGAAACAGGTGGAAAGGCTAAGAACGGATTTGTGAAGGGGAAAAGGAGAGGAAAAGGGAAAGGAAAAGGTTCAAGAAAAGACTTACTCGATGGTTTTGACAGAATGGAGGTAAATACGTTTTCCTGAAAATTTCTATTATTGCAAGGCAAAACTGATGTTTTGCATGGCTGCTGTCGGTAACAAAACATTCGCGAAGTTTAAGAGCGTCCGAGTCTCACAGAAACAGTACTGGAGCCGTATTTATAAAACGACTTAAGTCGTTGCTATGCTGTTTTTAAGGCTAAATTTCTATGAGGGAGATTCCCTACAACTATGAAATTTGCTCTGGAGGAACAGTCTGATAAAGACTGTTCCTCCATAGCTAATTCCGTAGTTGTAGGGAACCTCTGTCATAGAAATTCTGCCCTAGCAACAGCATAGGAACCACTTAAGTTGTTTTATAAATACGGCCCCTGGACTACCAATCTTGATGTCGTCGGTTCAAGCATTTTAATCTAGGTTCAGGTCGATCATAGCTGTGGGGTCATCTTATACAGTAACTGTTTCGAAAGCACACAGACGTTGTAAAAAGCACAAAACAGTACAGGCATTTAACCAAGGACCCATGTAAATTATCATGAATATATAGAACTGACGTTAATGCTTAAAATTGATATACGATCTCTAACTGTTGACAACCAGTAAGGATCAAATAAAATTTTAATACTATATTTGTAGAACACTCAAACTGATGTCATTATCATCTGAACTACAATGAGTGTTAGATTCTATTGAGAATCACTATAAAATATATAAATGCTGTTTGAATTTATTACTTAACGTTTAAATGCATTTATACTGATCTGTTTCGTTTACATAAAATGCTATAGTGTATTAAGATGGTGATTTATGGTAAATGTAAAAATCTGCATAAAACAATAAAGAAGTAAGGTATCTCCCTGAAAGTTAGCAGACTTCTTATTTTTGTTGTTCTTTACAGTTTAGAATACAAAATAGACGTACATGCTGCTTAAAAAAGTGTTTTTATGAGTAAGGTCAAAGGGTAATTTTCTGCAAATAAATCTGGAAAAATATTATCGTTATTGAAAATGTACGTAGTGCTGAAGGTGCATTATTGCATAATGAAGAGCGTCCTAGCAATTATTTATTCCAACTCTTTCTCAAATTGTAATGTAGACCAGATGAAAACGGTAGCTTTTTCTCAAATGTTCTACAATGTACAAAGTAAATGAACACTGGATGCATTTATTAAATATAGGGTAGGCAAGCATACCTATGTTAACACCTACAATATAAATAATACATTACTGACATGATCAGTGGTGTGTAGATGAAATTGTTCAGCCTTGTTAAAATAGTCTCACCGGTCTCACCTGTGTGTTTTGACAAAAAAATTTGGACACAGACAGCATCTTTTTTCATCTGCTCAGCCTGATAATGTGTGAAAGAGTTTGAAAAAATAATTGCTATGACGCTCTCCATTATACAACAAGGTACTCTAAGCACTAAGTATATTTTCAAGAATGATATTATTTTTTCCAGATTTATTCGCAGAAATTTACCCTTTGATCTTCTCTTATAAAACACTTTTTAACATTAACAAATGCTGCATTTTGGGATTCAAAATTATGAGAAACAACATACAGAAGGCATCTGCTAAGTTTTGCAAAGATCAGTATTAGTTTGAATATTTTATGGAGATTTTTGTCTTTGTCCCAAATCAGTGATCATCACCACCTTAATGAAACAAAATGCATGTTAACTGAGTGTAAAATAATGATGAACCTCCATTCAGGAGACTGAACCCATTATCTTTAGATACATAAATTAGAATTTCGGATGTTTCGTGATGCTGTAAATGTTTGTTTGTAGTAGCTACTTACTGTATTGTTCTTTCAAATAACTTCAGAGTTACAATGAAGGGGAGTACATGGATGAAAGTCAGCGACAAACTGCCGTAAGTATCCTTCAGCATGACTGATCCTCCTTCACCTTCCCCTGCAGGCACTGGACTTTTAATTTTACTAATCAAATTAAGATCTAAAAAGGCTGCCCTTGAGAAACAAAAAATACAGA
The DNA here is from genome assembly GCA_963989385.1 of Ctena decussata. Taxonomy (NCBI): domain Eukaryota; kingdom Metazoa; phylum Mollusca; class Bivalvia; order Lucinida; family Lucinidae; genus Ctena; species Ctena decussata. Next base: position 88,098,159 of record OZ022506.1, read on the forward strand.
AACGTTAGAAAGTGAGGCACTTTGAGGATGATAAGTTATGATCGTCAGTCAGCATTGAAAATTGGAAAGAGTAAAGGGGCACTAATTTGGACAAGGCCGTTTGACAGAATTAGATCAAATTTTCATTTTGCGTTACTGAATTATTCCTGCGGTATCTCATTGAAAACTAAACATTGCAATATTTTGTCTGAAATGAATGATATTTTCTGGTACTGTAGAGGATACGTCACTTAGCATGTATATACCCAAGGGGACCGCAGTCACAAGGCCCAGTCCAAAGAAGTAAGATATATAGATAAATGACTAAACGGATTAGCTTATTTTTGATAATCTAGCAAAGTTTATTTGCGAAAGAATGACCGCACTGGAACCTACTGGCGAGCTAGATCGAATTTATGCATATACAACCTCTCTCTTGATTTTGATGCAGATTCAAAAACCAAGTAAATATTTGGGCTGCGTAGGGCCCTACTAAAACATCATTGAGACATTTCAGCAAAACACATAAAACTGTTCTTCTTATTGTTATTTTTTCTATTATACTGTTTTAATGAATTATGGAGATTTCTCGTTGAAATCGAAACTGATAATCTCACTGTTTCAGACAGTGAAATTATCACTTTCGATTTCACTGTTTCAGAAATAGGATTTTTGTGAAATAGATTCAAGCTATTTGTTTATTTTAAAATTAGCCAAATCTTATCTGACTTGATAAAAATAACGTCACGCATGTTTGCACGTCATTACAACGTTAATAATGTCACTTAAAGCGCCAACGTAAAATTGTTACTGCACGCGACGTTAGGCCGCCTAAATCTCCTGTAGGCATTCTTTCTTGACAAATTTTTTGAGATCTGTTTATCAAAATGATATTTGAAGCTATTTTTCAGTTGCAAACTTGGTTTACAACCGATATCATACCCAATCAACACGCTGGAAGAATAAAATTTGACACAAAACGGCTGGAAAAAAAAAGTTGTGTTTCTGTCCTGATGGCTGATGCTCTTGAATAAACAACATTATTGCGATTTTCAAGCATAAAAGAAATGGAAAATTTGACTTTTTCAGTGGAAGATGAATTTTTATTTCACTCATGAACACTAAAAGTTGTATTTTCACTCGTGGCTTCGCCACTCGTGAAAATACTGCTTTTGGTGCTCATTCGATGAAATAAAATCGATATTACACTGAAAAAGTCAAATATGCTCTATATGTCTATTAGCATTATCATATTATTTAGGTCCTACGTGTGCCTTATTATTATAATGAATATTATTATAATTTATATTATATGTCTTTCAGCTTGAATCGTCTATGTTTACCGAAAAAAGAAAGCGTAAAGACGGGAAAGACGAGTTCAAGGCGAACGATCCCAAGAATAAACAGTACTCAGACAGAGTGAAGGACATGGCTAAGGGCAAGAGAAGGCCATATAAAATTGCCGCTTTAGCCAAACTCAGACTGCGCCCAAAGGCTAAACGTTAGTCCTTTATTTAGATTAATTTTAGAAAGGCAGCTGACAATCTTTGTTTAAACATATTTTATTCGTTTTAAGATTGTAACATACATACATATATATAATATACAATACAATCTTGGGATTAGAACGAAAACTGAGTGCTTATAGAGTTCTTCCCCCTAATAAAAATACGACTGTATACACTATGGCGGATATTTGTATATAATTTAAAATTTTAAACCTCTGACACTCTTGTCTAGTTGTTCCAGTTTCCTCGGATATATTAGGAAACCTCCAGGCTCTTTGAAGCTAGTAAGCCAAGTCCATACCAAATTGATTAAGTCTTTGCGTTTTTCGTTGATAAATAAATGTTCTTTACAAATGTGCTTACAGACTATGAAAATCATGGACAATAACTTTACTGGTCCGTTTGATATATTTTGTCATCCAGGTTGATAAAAATAAGTTCCAAACTGATTTTTTTTAAAATATTTTTGTCTCTAATCTATTTAATTGTGATAAACCTTTTCAGCAAAGACTTTTTCTGGGCAGGTGTCTAGCATCGTTTAATAGGTAAAAGAGAAACATAATAGGCAGATATACTTCTGTTTTCTGCTACCATCAAGTAACGCCAGATTTTTAAGCAGCTCCTCATTTCGATCATTCTGAGTACCTCGGATTTTCGGGAACCTATTATACCTCAAAGCTGAAATTGATACGCAAATTACTTCAAAAGTAAAAAATGATATGCAAATTACAGAAAATCGAATGTCAGTGACAGTACCTAACATGCTGATCCTAGGTGTTTGTTCCTGTTCATTGCTGTCTTTATATCAAAGTATAGGAAAGTCGGGTAACTTCGGACAGCTGGTAAATTCGGACAGTGACATTTTTTCCTTTATATGTCAGTTGTTTGGAATTAAAACAAAAATAACTGGGCAAACAGTGAAAATCCTGATGAGACGGCTCATTATGAGCCGTCTTATCCGGATTTTCACTGTTTGCAATGGTATGTCCGAATTTACCCGCTGTCCGAAGTTACACGACATGACTCTAAACGTCTTATCATAATTGAGTTTTACTTAGATCAATTTCGCGCAGTCATAAAGGAATATTAATGACGGTTATTAAACTCAAATATTTCTATGAATTGATTGCATTAAAGTCTTCATAAGACTTTCTTGTTTAGTAAATACTGATGTCGAAATCCTAAAATTTTGATGTGAAGCAGACAAATTAAATGCGACCTTTGTGTCATATAGTATGAGCGCTAATGTAATATGATTTGTTTTCGTTGGAAAAACAAGTGTCTGTACATTGTCCTTATGTGTATAGTAAGTTCAGCAATACAAGAGCACGCTTGCGTGATACTTTATTTCAGCAATGCCTGGTGATCCTGCTGAGAAAGTTGACAAGCAAACAAGTGATGTGGTTATACAAGTGGAAGAGGCAGGAGTAGAAAACAAAAGAAAAACGAGGTTTGCTGATGAACAACCGGCTCCAGAACTTCAGAGTAAGGGATCGGACCTTAAGAAGGGCAAGGTAAACACCCTACTCTCCTCTCCGAAAAAAGGAAATAAAATTTGAGAAGCGAAATAGAAGATAAATAGAAAAAGGTCAATGAATGATAGATCAAATTACAGAGTGTTAAATAATATATTTACATGTCATAAAAATATAGATATTTTGTATAGTTTGTTACAGGTCTAGGACTGGAAACATTATATCATATACATACTGTTATACACCAAATATCCTCTTTTATTGTTAAATTAATTAGGAAACCTAAGCGGTGCATAAATTGAAATCATAAAATGTAAGGTCACAAATTTGATTTATTTTGTAAATTCAGAATTTTTATGATTAACGTATACTCTTGTATAATGGTATAATGGGAAGCTATCAATACGTATAGGTAGTATATGAGGTTTTTCTATTAATTGAAAAAGCACGTTGCTTTAATTTTGATTATGTTTGAACTAGACATGCATTTCCTGGTGTTTATAAGATGATTTGTCAGAAAACTGATCTTCTGTGCAGTTACAAGTCATACTTTATACCAAAGCCTGTACCGTATGCTCTGTTTGACAAGTACTCTTCAGCGGATTTCTCTAAATGACATTCAACAAAAGGTAAAACATGGATTTGTATCGCCTTCAAAATCAGATTCTTTGAGTCATATTTCAAAACTATAAAAATAGCCATCTTACAGAGCATACCGGCACTTTGGCAGATCGTTTTTTATTTTTTGTATGCTACATGATGGTTTTTATTTTGGCTAGGCTCTAGAAGACATTGACACCCTTAGTGACATTATTGATAATGAAATGGGGGTTAATGACTTGTCTGATGAAGAAAAAGAACCAAGGCTAATATTGCCAAACCTTAACCCACAGAAGAAAGAAAAGAAGAAAGTAAGTAATAAATTCAAACGCACACTGACGCTGCAAGGTGTCTTCAGACATGGTTTCAGAACTTACACTGATGCATATATATATTTTAGGTGCCTTAACAGGTATAATTTTAAATACTCTGAATAACAGCACAGATGTTCGTGCAGCTCAAAAGAAAAATCCATGTTTTATCTTTGAATGTGATTCCATTGAGAAATTTACAGTAAAATGTTCCCAGTCTTTTGTCAGTAGTATATATGCATCTTTTTAAGTTTCTGATACTTGTTGTCTGAAGTCTTTCTTATCGAGATTATGACACCTTTCAGCGACGTAGACGCAGACTGCATGGGAGCGAAAAGGTCAAATCAAGGAAACCAATTACTAAATCAATGTATGTGAACTGGCTTCAAACTCCATATATTAGAAAAGTAGTGCTGTTCAAACCAAACTCATCAAGGCGGCGAAAAATGCCTTGGGATAAGCCACCTGTAGTTAAACCAAGGCCTTGGTCCAAGATGGTTAGAAGGTTTCAGCAGGCCAGATCAAATCAGATCACCCCTCGTCTCTCACCAACACCTTCACCCCGCAGAATAGATGGTAATTTCTATTGTTGATGCAAGAATAGATATGACCCGCAACACGACAAAACAAACTTAGCGGCATGTGCTTCCAGCGAAGACTTAAATTAGCCTGGGCATGCCCACAATTTAGTCAGAGTCGTTGCTGTGCGCTTGAAAGGTTGCTAATGATTACAACTACCTTTATGTTGACAACAGAGACTGTGATACGCCTGGGCAGATTGCCCAGTCTGATCTGAGTTTTCGCTGGCGCACATGCACCTTAATTAGTTTTGTCGTGTCACAGTTCATATACAGTAGACCTTGATCTTTTGAAACGTTAATTTGTTATATACTTCTGTTTCTTATCGTAGAAGATGCACTCTGTTAAATAACTCAGACAGATATAGGAAGTTACAGTTCGTTTGAATATAAAACTCTTCACCCATGCATAATATAGCTGACGTATCATGAATTCATTGAGGGAAAATTTATTTACTTTCCCTTTGATGTTGGGGATAGGGTTTGGAATCTGATTCAGTCAGTTCCTGAAGTGTAGCTACTGTTTAAATTTGCATATTTAAAAAAACGTAAATGAGCGAATATGAGCCGTGACTCGACAAAACAAAGTGGTTGTGCGCCCAAACTCAGATCAACCTAGGCATCCGCCCAGTCTGATCAGAGCTTTCGCTGTCCGCATGAAGGTAGCTTAGACCCTTAGCTTAGCTAAGCTTAGTGCTTAGCGAAGAGTCTGATCAGACTAGGCAGATGCCCAGGCTGATCTGAGTCTGCTCTGGGCGCACAGCCACTGTGTTGGTTTTCTTGTGTCGCGGCTCATATATAGAAAATGTCACAGCCCACCTAATGCACTGAAAGAAGAAGGGAGAAATGCAGATGAGAAAACAGAACAACATATCTTGCATAACCGACACTCTCAGTCTCATGGAAAGGAACTGTACATCGATACAAAAACATCGAAGGCATACCAAATACATAAGGTCCATGAACATCTATTTTCATGTATTTTCTATTTTAAAGCATGGAACAAAACAGGAGGCAAATTGCACAACTTAAATGGTGACAGTGGTGCTTGAAATATGAAAAACGGGGTCAACATCAGAAGTTTCTATCTTGGAACGGATAGTAGCCTATCTTTAACCACTGGTTTATTCGCGCAACATCACACTACCTTCTATGAAAATATAATACGATATTAGGTCACTATAAAACCGCGCTTGCGCGAATGATATCAGGCAGTGGCTTAAAAGTGATTTCAGAAGACGATTGGTTACATATTGACGTTAGTCGTGATAACAACTTTCGATTGGTTAAATGACGTCACGGACTTGCGTCATAATGCATTAACGAGATCGGCACGCTCAAACAAAAAAGCGTTTGCTGATCAATTGTTTTCTCTCTTTTCGCCTTAAATCTTCTAATGACGCATGATAAATAGAAAACCAAGTTAGTTTCCTTCGTTATCAATTTTATCAGGCTCGACCAGAAACATGTCGGACTGGCTCTGCAAGCTCCGCCATTCCTAGACTGTTTCTGGCGCCGCCTGATAAACTTGATCTCAAAAGAAACTAACACAGTACTCTTAATATAAAGTTTGACTTTGGAAACACATTTGATTAAGACTATTCGTACAACATAAAATAATTAACCCATTTAAGTTCCATTATGGGACGCTAGGCAAGAACGGATTAAATAAAAGAAATTAAAATGAAAAAAAAAAAAAAATAGAAACAAATTGGCCAAATAAACACGGTCTTCAAGGGTCAACAGTCTTTGTTCCTCCAGCGCAAATTCCATAGTTGTAGGAAAGCTCCTTCATAGAAATTCAGTCTTAGCAACAGCATAGCAACGACTTAAGTCGTTTTATGAATACGGCCCCTGATTTTGTAGAGACCGCAATGCTGCGAGGCTGCATACGCCCACCTAGCGCCGGCTTAAGCTTTACTTGATTTGTAATACTTGTCCTTTTTTCTTAAATATTTGCTGTGGCTGCTCATTCGAATCATCTAATCATGAGAACTTTTATTGAGGAGTCATACATATATTAATATATATAGATAAAAATACATTTCCGTAAGTTATCATTAATAGTGATACTATATTATTTCCATTCTAGCATTTGAAAGACAAGTACTCCCTGGAATCGGGCAACCGGCGAACATCCGCTATGCCTCTAAACACGAGATTCATGCCACCTAAAGCCAAGTTACAAAAAGAAGAGAGCTTTATTGAACCAATGCCTATTATCAGAAATGCTCCTAACCTTGCATCCATGCCCCCTCTTCAACGAATTCACAGGAAAGAAAGTTCAAACGTGTGGAAAGATTTCTTAAACAAAAAAGGCGAAAACGGAAAAATTGATCTGGAGACTCTAAAGAAGACTTTGCCAGAAAATAGGTGGAGGAAATTGTTAGAGGAGTTGTACAGAGACAAGAAGTACTTCGACTATGTCAAAAGTAAATTGCATTCTAACATGAAATAGAGGATCTTACATGAGTGCTGCTGTATTATTGAATTTATTAAAAGAGTTAAGGGAAAAGAGAAGATGCGAGGCTCTGCCGAGCATCTTATCGTTTTCACCAACGAGTTTAATAAATTCAATAATACAGGAGCACGATGTTAGATTCTATTTATCATATGACACTAAAATCGCATTTTATTAGCAAATTTTGCACTAAAACGTCACGATTTCGCCATTAGAAAACGCGACGTTTTATGGACGCCAACGCATAATGTTACGCCGTAATTTGCATATTTAATCCACTAGTGGATTATATTTTTAATGCATGGCTTTATTACACTCTCAGATGCGACGTCATAAGATATTTTGTTTTATTTATTCATCTTTAAATTTGCTTGGTTTTCTGAGAGAAGCGTTGCAACACGGCTTTTTACTATTTAACTACTCTATCCACGTTAAATGTTGGTTCGTGTTCCCTATGGTCCAACCATTTGCATGTAGCTTTGAATTATTTGTTTCTGATTCCCTTTCCAAATATAATAATACTGAAATGCCTTTGTTTATTTAAACTGTCTCCAAGGTTTACAATGATCCCATATATAGTTTAAATAGACTTCGGTATGATTGTCAGAAGTAAAACAGCGTTACTTAGTTCGAGAAAACGCGTTCCATTATTTATATGATTTATATATTTGTATGTATTTAAAACACTAATCAATTGTCTAAGCTAAAATATTATATATTCTAATTCCTTTGAAGTGAATACAGAACAGAACTAACCCTAATGGATTTTTTTTCAGAAACTTCCTCTACAAAGGAGCTGGATCTTGGAAGTGCGGCTGACGATGGTCTCCAATTTCTGTATGGTAGAGCCTTATTTTGGGAAGAACAGCAGCCCATTCCAGCTCGTCCACCGTCTAGTGTGAGACGATTGTATTCTAGACATCAAGAGCGTTCTAAATCTAGCGCCGGCTTAAAGAGAAGTTCCAGCCTCAAGAGAAGTGCAACTATGCTTCCGAGGTCAAAGAGTAGTGGCTATGGATTTAAAACTGTTCCTAGAACTCCTTCAACTCAAGTCAGTCGGTTAAGACGACGAGAAACGACAGGCGGCAAACAATCAAAGGACCATGCCAATAATAAATTGAAGAATGACAATGGACTAGTTCCTAATGGTGGCCCTCCACCAGTGTATTTTGAAGGTGGCACACAGACTGAGTTCTCTCCTCCTGTGAGTCCGTTACTGTTAACTGATTCAATGCTTGATCTTGGCCCGACAGAGCAATACGAGAGAATGTCTCTGCCGGGTTCTGTTATTCCCGAAGAAGAAAGACAATCATTAGTTTCTCCCGCACCCAGTGGACAGTTTGTTCATCCCCCACCAGCTCCTATACGAAAGGAACTGACTAAAAGTGACATAAAACTTGAAGAAATGGACGATGCAGATAAAGATTATAATCATGAATTTTTTAGAGACGAAGAAGTTACGATTGCGATATAGAACATGTATTTTCAAAATTTTGTAATCTTTACTTGAAGGCAAAGAATGGTGGAAAAATTGGCTTATGAAAACTGTGTGCGATTAAAAATTAACACGTAGGATTTGGCTCATATTAAGGTTATGATGTTATAGATATACATAATAAAATAGAGGAGTCATCGACTTAAGCAAGTGGTTGTGATGTAAACATGTGTATGGTTTATTCAATACGATTTATGGTTACAAAGTAATGCAAGGATCATAAAACCTCTAGACATCCTTATGAAATCAGAAATCGTGATATATTACTGCAAAAACAGTTTCTTAACATAAAAGATATATGTTGCAGGACTTTTTCTTTCTTCTGGTATTGTAAACACAACACTGGCTAATTGGATACTTTCAGATAATATTTTTCTTTTGTCAGCTCCATAAATTGTCAGTTTATGTTTGAAATGTATGGGTCGTGATTTTTACCTTCTTTGTTTTCTGATAATAGGCACAGGGAATATATAACTTTCAATTTATGCTGTGAATGCCTCATCTCATATCACTGTAATGGCATGGTTAAAGGACTTCTAAACGGGAACATAACGTATAAATAACGTCTTATCAACTTCGATGCAACGTCATCGACGTTGATGCGTCGTTCTTTACTGTTGTGTGTCTATTTGGACTCTGTTTGTTGTTATTGCATTCTCATTAGGAGCTTGTATATGAATATACAATTATTGTAGATAATATGCATTGTTAATTTTAAATGTGCTATGGTAAATGACAAGAAATTTGTTGAGGAACGGATGAAAGGAGCTGAGATGGCCCGGATGAATGATGTCAAGTTTGTTAGGTTTTTGAAAGCTGAATAAAAGATGGTAATTTATACTTACAATTTATTGGCGTCATTGATTTAAGAAATATTGATACCTCTTATTTTAAGAAATGCAGATTAGAAGGTTATTATCAGGAACCGACACAGTCGATTTCCCCATCCTGTCCTTAAAACCAAATGGGACAAGAAAGCAATAAAGACAGAATTCAAAGTAAAACAAGACAAATGAATATCCAAGAGGTCAGTTCCTTCCTTGCAGATGACCGCGAAGATATAATAAATAATATGCTATATTTCAAAGACTAATAGCAAGCCGATAAACAGTGAAAATAACATATTAAACCACAATAAAAATATCGCCTCAAACCGTGAGTAATTAATTAATGTGGGATTTGAACCGGTTGTACATGCGCATAAAATTCGACCTTAGTTGAGTCATAAACCTATTATGTAGTAAAACTATCGGTTGAGTATGACCTATTATATCACTAGCATAAGAAGAACTCTAGCAAGTGTAGTTGTCTCAAAAGACACCACGGTGAAGTTATACAAAAACCACACACATCAAACGGCTACCGTGTAACACTGAACTCACAAAGCGACGTTAAAAGTAATAAGCAAACACGAATATCAAACTATAATTCAACCACAAATCGGTCTTTATGAAAAACATCTAACCTTTCAATGGATCAAAACAGCAACCATATAAATCAAGATTAAATGAGCTTCGACACGAGAAAACCAACAAAGTGGTTGTGCGCCCAGCGCAGACTCAGCCTGATAAGAGTCCTCGCCATCCGCATGAATATAGCTTAGACCCTTAGCTACCCTTTAAGCGCTTAGGGAAGACTCTGATCAGACTGGGCGGAGTTCCATGCTGAACTGAGTCTGCGCTGGGCGCGCAACCACTTTGTTGGTTTCCTCGTGTCGCGGCTTAAATACTGAGATGAAACAAGATGAGCGTTGAATAGCACAGAAAACTGAAACACTGAAGCAAAATAAGCCAAACCATAGGCAGAGCATCAAACCCCAAACAACTCCAACGTTTTTAGGTCGGAGAGATCAATAGTAAGACGGACAATCACGAAACTTGCACAAGTTATATTCTACTGGTGCTCGGACAGAACAGCTGAGAAAACTGATCACTGGTTCCTTATTGCTAAATGAATTTTATTGCAAAAAAAAAAACCCAAATGCGTCGTCAGTGTTGCAGCAAGCAATTAATTAAGAGCCGTGGCAACGCACGATATAGTTTGTCACATGACCTCAAACAAAGTCAGAACGTCTTTGCTTTAGACAATAATGAAAACTACAGCACGCAGCGTTCGGATACTGTTAAAATAATCGTTTGTTGCGAAAGGTATCTGCACTTTGCTGTTTTAAAATTAATACAGTAACAAGAAAATTATAAACAATTTTCATATCCGTTCTGTCAACATAACGAAACAGAATAACCGACGTAAGTCGCGTGATTGTCCGCCTTAATGATGTCTAGGGCCCGAATCCCCGGCGTGTGGTTAAAGAGGGCAGCAAAGTTTCAAACCGTGAGATTAGGTTTACGAAAAATCATGCAATCCGTCACATTACATTTTATTTGTATTTCGTTCTTTTCTAACGAGAGATATTTTTTCCTGAATCGATCAGAAAGAAAAATCATTCAGACTAAATATTTTTAAACTTTAACACTAAGCAATTCAAAATTTAGGTTCGGAAAATGCTTGTTCGAGATGTGTTAGGGTAAAGTCTGGTAAATACGGACAGCGAGTAAATTCCGACAGTGACATTGTTTCCTTTATATGTCAGTTGTTTGGAATTAAAACAAAATTAACTGGCAAACAGTGAAAATCCTGATATGACGGCTCATTATGAGCCGTGTCATCTGGATTTTCACAGTTTGCAATGGAATGTCCGAATTTACCTGCTGTCCGAAGTAATCTGACTTGACCCCAGAAGTCCCATTTTAGATTTTGATACCAGCTTATAGTCATATAACGGTAGCCTTGTTTTAGAAGTGCGCTGTTTAAGTTCTTTAACGAGCTTTCAAGTCAGCGATATGACTAGTATCCATAGCTAACTGATGAGTTATAGGAAGATGAATATCTTCAAATGAAAAAAGAGAATTTATGATATCCAATTCAAAATCTTTTACGCTTATTATAATGTTTGAAGAAACAATACCATCTGAAATTATTAATGTAAAAGTAAATCTTTGACAGAAGAGCTTGCTTTATTTAACCGAAGGACTGAGGGCAAATGTCATTGACCATACCGTCAGAGTGGGTATTATCAACTTTTAATGAATCAACTAAATGTTTATAACGTAGAATTGAAAGCTTACGTAATCGAGGATTCAATGTCAGGTGTCAACCTGTGGAAACATATTACTGGTGTAGCCTTCATTAAGTATGGGGCTCGGATCATCATTTTGAAATTAAAGAAGAAAGCAAAGTAGCCAACATTGATTTGATTAAGGCCATGCATGTAGTTTCTTTCCCTATCGAATTATAATCTTGTTGTATTGATCTAAAAACATGTAAAGCTTTCAAGTTATGTTCTCTGCAACATTTGGGAGTTATAGTTGAATATCAGTTCAAAATTCAACAGTAAAAATGTAAATAAATACACAAGGAATCAGGGGCCGTATTTATAAAACGACTTACGGGGCTCAACTGGTGACATTCTTTTGCTTCAGATTTCCAGTGGGGTTGTTTGGCAGGACAGGGATCTCCACCTGTCAGACGGCCCGTTGTATCTGTTGAGTCCTCGTCTTTGCTTCTTCATGGTGTTGAAATTTGATTTATGTGTTTACCGTGATGATTCATTGACGAGTTAGAGGGTTATCATGCGAACCGAACAACCAACTAAATGTTTTGTACCACTTCAGAAACTGAGGGTGAGGTTGGGCCTGTAAAATCGATTTAAGCCCCCCAGTAATTCATTACTGACCGTTCCAAGGCGGTAGTTCTGTTGTGGTTCTCTGTTGCCTGTTTTTGGTGTCAGAGTTTCTGTGATGTTTTACCTTATGTATGTTCTTATTATTTTTGGTTCGGTTTGGGTTGCTGAGTGGCCACCTTTTGGGAACAAGCTGCTCACTCGGTTGGCCATATGTTCTCTGTATTTTGATTATTTGTAATCTTAGTTGTTTCCAGCTATGGTTTGAGGGCTGGATTTGGATTTTGATTGTTTCAGTTCCTGGTCTTTGCATACTTTTTACTTTTACGTGGTTGCTATGCTGTTGCTAAGGCTGAATTTCTATGAAGGAGATTCCATTCACCTATGAAATTGGCTCTGGAGGCACAGGGGCCGTATTTATAAAACAACTTACGTGGTTGCTATGCTGTTGCTAAGGCTAAATTTCTATGAAGAAGATTCCCTACAACTGTGAAATAGGCTCTGGAGGCACAGTCTGAAAAAGACTGTTCCTCCAGAGCAAATTTCACAGTTGTAGGGAATCTCTTTCATAGAAATTTAGCCTTATCAACAGCATAGCAACCACGTATGTCATTTTATAAATACGGCCTAGTTCTTAATAGTTAGTTCCTTTGAAAATAAAGAGTACAGCAATGAAAATAGCAAACTCGATTTAATTGTCTGCTCATGACCAGTAATGAAGTGCACGACTCCGGGCTTGCCTCCAAGCACCGCCTTAAGCCAAATTCTATTTTTAAAATATTTCTCAATGAACTCAATGATCCCGGAGGACCAGAAAATAAAAGACATGAGAAGCATAAACGGCAAAACAGAGCAACACATTTTTATAAGAGACAATTATAGTCAGCTTAACAAGTTAGAGCCCCTTTGGAGTATTTAAAACTTAGTTCACAATAGCATCAGCAATGTTTACGAAGGTCAGCAGTTATAATGTTTTCGCGACTGACGTGACTGGATTATTCTACCGAAACAGATAAGCTGAGAAATAAAGATATACAATATTATGCCGGGCGTGTAAAGTTCTTACCTGAAAACATTAACGATTTCGAAATCAGAGCATCCTTTTTGTCATAAAGTTTTAAAGACGTTCTGCCGTTTGATACAATAAAATATCCATCCAAAGACCGTGCTTATTCTGCCATGAAACGAGCCGCGACACGAGAAAACCAACAAAGTGGTCGTGCGCCCAGTGCAGACTCAGATCAGCCTAGGTATCCGCCAAGTCTGAGCAGAGTCTTCCCTAAGCGCTTAAAGGGTTGCTAAGGGTATTAGCTACCTTCATGCGGACGGCGAAGACTCTGATCAGACTGGGCGGATGCCCAGGCTGATCTGAGTCTGCGCTGGGCGCACAACCACTTTGTTGGTTTTCTCGCGTCGCGGCTCAAACAATGTTTGCCATCTCCAAAATGTCTCCAAATATCTCAAACATTCTTATCAAATTTCGCTTTGAGATGCTTCTTTTCCCTTCTGTAACAACCATAAACATAAGACGGATCTTATTACGCGGATCTAGATTATCTGGCTTTCGTCACAATATTATTTCAAGGTCACTGATGAGGCTTGAGTAGCCGAAACCTCGAAGTATGGCCCATGTTCCGATTGTTCCCTCGATCGAATGTGCTCCCTGCTCTTGAAGGAATCCTTTTAGATTTTAATCTGATTTTCTAATATTGTATTGTGCCTTGTCGCAGATGTAAAACTTCTCCCCGAACATCATCCATAGTGCAGTTCATTATCTTTGTTCTTCGAGATCAAAGGATATATTCTGAGAAATCAAAAAAGTTTGATTACTTATGCCTTGTACTCTAGATAATCGTTTTTATATATATTGGGACCCCTAATCAGTCTCTGAATCGACCACCCTAGTCAAATTAATATATTACACTATGTTGACTCGGGCTTTCGTAACCAGATCATGTCACGATCACTGATGAGGCTTGACTAGCCGAAACTTCGAAGGATGACCCATGTTCCTTCTTCAGAATGTGGTCACTGCTCTCGAATGACCCCCATCTTAATCTTATAACCGGACAAATACGATATCAGAAATATTGAGTATATGTTGCTTTCAGGGCATCATGAAGATGTAGAGTAAACAAAAGGCATAGTTTCGTAATAAATATTTATTCATAACTTTAATCAATACAAGAATTCAGACCCACTCACATACATCAAACCCATACTTAGCAGAACCTGGCATAGATTTAAAGCATTACTCTATATAAACTGTAGCTGTAAACTCAAGCATTTGAGACGTCTGCAAGGTGCATTCATTTGTAAAATCAGACAGCAATGAGCATGTTTGAATTTAACTGAATGCTTTGACAAAATGAAACTTATCGGAAGAATACTTGCTTCCATCTTTTCTTTATAACACTAACATTCAGTTAGGCATGTCTACGCGCTTATAGATAGTCTCATTTCAGTTACTTGACTATAATTAGCTGTTACAGTTTTACATGTAAGCATTTGCCAAACAGAAATTTATGATGTTATCATCAGTGAAACCACTTTACGTATGTAGTGTAACGGGCACGGGAATTCACATCTGATTTTTTAACGTTGTCATTGTGTACATAATAAATGGTCATCAAGAAAAAAGCAAAAACAAAAAAACAGCGTATTTACTTTAGGATAACAAAACATAAGAATAGTCGTTGCTAAATGGATAGTTACGTCTAATTATGCGTGAAGTTAAATTTCTTGCTGTGCGTTATGATTTCAGAGCATATCTGCTAATTATATTGATCTTATGAAGAGAATCCGTGTAGGGATAAGAAACATTATATAGTCTGAACAGTCACACTTTATTTAAGACGTTTCGGCATGGCATACTGCCTTTATCAAAATGATGAAATTTGTACAGGACTACATATTTGAGCGTTTACATTCCTCTCAGGATCAAAAAACATGGAATCACGGAATTCCATGTTTGAATGCTAAGAGGAATGTAAACGCTCAAATATGTAGTCTTGTACAGATTTCATATTTTTGATAAAGGCAGTATGCTGAAACGTCATAAATAAAGAGTGACTGATCTTGGCAAGTGATATTTTTGTACTCGACAATAAACTAGTATCAGCAGCTTCTGGCTTGTTCTTTCAAGATGGCTATATATCAATAAGTATTCTCACATCAGAACACGTTCTCATGCATGTAAGTATCACCATCTCATACAGCGATTGTAACACGAGTATACGGCATTAAAACGCATTTTAACACAACAGAAACAAACGTGAAATGAATAACAATAATGCTATGAGTTTCCCTGCGGCCATACAACGTTGAAACAAGGTATCAACGTCAATGAAACGTTTTAAAGTTTCAAGCGCTGATACTATGCTATTTTATTGTTGCATGGCTACTGGATTATGGCTTAAATAAGTTAAAACTAAAAATAAAAATTATAGACATTACAGACGATGATATTTCCAACAGCACTGTAAGCAAATGCTGTTGAATATTATTCATATCCCAACGGACACACAACGCCATAATGACATCGTTTCGCCACAGGTGTGACGTCTCAGTGACGATGCAACATCACTGCGACGTTGTGTGTGTGTTGGGATATCATCAGCTTTATTTTGTTAATGAATGTCAATTTGCATTCAGCTTAGCGTTCTGTTTCATCTACAAACGTTCTCACTGTAGTTACTGCACTATTTAGACCTTAGACACATCTTTTGAAATGTATTGGAATGTACCTCCGCAGATGGCATTTCGAATTTCATTGTCAGTGCGAAATGCACATATATATTTATCCGATTATACGCGTATTCAGATGAGTCGGAGTTTGTTCTGTTCGCTTATAATCCAAAGCCGGACCAGTTGATAAGCATCAGGACCAGTTCCAATCGTCTCCTATGACGTATTCTCGTTGTACGTATATACTTCCACTGCTTGGCCATATGTGTTTTAAAAGAGACACCTTAAACGGAATACTTTTTTCAGGTAATCCCGTCGCCATAATAAACTACTCTTTAACGAAAATATTTGTAGTCTTTGAGAAAAAATTATAGACTAGTATCGTGTATCGCGTCTATTCGTTAACAACATAATATGCTGTGTTTGAGATGAGAGTAAAATCTTATCTTTAAGAATAATTCCACTGACGAAGAGACGGACTACTTCCATATCAGTTAATTTTCTGTATATTATTTATGACCAATATTTCCAAAAGAAGGTTGATTCTTGAAGATCCACATGTTAGAAACTTTGTTCCAGACATCCACATCTTGAGGCTTTTTCGGCGGTTCGATGAAAGCGGAGTTCTCGCGATCGAGTCTCAGGCCTGCAGATTTTCCGTTTCGGGTCGTAGCGAGAGTGGATGTAGTAAAAGGCTGCAAGAAAAATAAACACATATTTAATGGTTTGAATTTCGACCAACAGATCTGTTTCATCGTTTCATAAACTTGTTGCAAACTTTTTACCCTACATACTTGAGAAAATAATCCCAGCCGGTAATCTTTTAATAATCGCTTCAAGTTAAATTCCATGCAACATTCTATTGCTAATTTAGTTGAATGTGATTGGTCGAGAATGAGCAAAAATACCTTTTGTGCTTCGACAAATCTCCTGAAGCGGAATCTGGAAACTATTTTCTTTGCGGCGATTTCTAAGGTACGCAATATAACGACAACTTTCAAATATGGATGACTGAGTTATAAGAAAGGAAATTTCTTTTTGTTGAGTATATGGAGCTTATTTTTTAAGTTCCTTAGTGATTCGCCGGCGTTTACTGATCGATAAGCTTCGCAGAAATAAAAGTCATTCCTTCACTGACAGGCATTCCTTGTTCGTAATTACATATCTAGGCATTGCTACACTACCATGCTAAGCATGCCAAGCATACAAAAGATATTTCTGCAGTACGATGCCTGTGGTACAATCTGATATTTTTACATTTTTATAAAATGTACAAATTCACTAAACGATCAGCAGGTGAATATACACCTGCAGTTCTCTAGCTGCTATAGTTTTCATTGAATAGCCAGACGAAAATGACAATGAGCCTGGGCAAATTTTGAGTAGCTCCATTACCTTAAAATAAGGATGAATAATTTGGTTATGACTTACTCTGTCTCGGTAGTCGAAGGGGTCCTCTTTGACTGATGGGATGGCGGACCCTTCAGGGTTCCCTCGTCGTCGCCCACTCCTGGTGCGTTTTTCTTCTTGACCGGAGACTTCTTTTTGCCGGATTTCTTTTTGGTCTTGAATTTCTTCACCCTGAAGTATACGTGCCTGCTTGAGGGACATGATTTGAGTACTTGTCAAGTCGCCGGTGAATAGAAAACATTTTATGCAAATGTAAACAGGTAAGTAGGCCTATTCTTGTTTCAGTCTCAAAGAAACTGGGCCATGCTTTAAGACTCATTGATTTTTCTCGTAGTATTTACGAAAATATGATCTTCACTGTTATATAAGTCGCAGTGATGATCTACCATTCGCTGACAATGTTTACTAAATGTGTACGAATTCACCTATATAATTTCGCCAGTTTTACTAAAGGAAATATCTATTTGTGACTTCCAGTTTGTTTTCCTCCTTGTATAACAAAGTATTTCAATTGAGAACTGACACTCTTTAAGAAGGGAAGCAAAAGTGACAACAGACATACCAGAGTTTTTGATCTTGTCTTGGTTTGCTTTGTGTGGCGTCTTTATTGTTTTTATTGCATTCTTTTCCCATTTTGTATTTAGGCCACGAAGTGGAAACTGATTGTGTTGATCCATGATCATAGCATTTTCAGCTACTTCTTTTAACATCGGCTCTGGTGTTAGCAACAACAGGGTTCGAGGTTATAAAACTTGAGAATTATCTTAAACTCGAAATAAAGCACACTGATTGGCTGCTTCCGAGCATGTGCTCCGAGCATGTAAACTCAAAATAAAGCACACTGATTGGCTGCTTCCGAGCATGTGCTCGGAAGCAGCCAATCAGTGTGCTTTGAGTTTGAGAATGTACTCAAATTTTATAACCTCTGGGCCAGAATATGAGCCGTGAAACGACAAAACCAAGAAAGTGGTATGTGCGCCAAGCAAGAAAGGTAGATCCGCCCGGTCTGGTCGTGGACAGCGAACATTCTGATCAGACTGGGGGCTTCCCAGGCTGATCTGTGTGTTCGCTGAGCGTACATGCTACTTTCTTGGTTTTATCGTGCCGAGGCTCAAATTAATTATGGTGTTTGTAACTGTCTCGCCGTTTTAATCGAAGTCGACAACGACAGAATATAATAGTTATCGACAGCCCTTGTTTTATCACCGGTATGTTTGTAGTTGAAACCATGGGTAAAAACCTTAATTGCTACTTACGTCTCCTTGAACTTCCATAGGATGTCTAAGTCTTGGAGTTCGTTTCCGGTTTGAGGACGTTGGTGGGTCGCCGAAGCGTCGCCGTTGTTGTTCGCTTGACGTTGTGCGGAGAGCTCCTTTATCTGAAAATGATGTTGACAATTGCGATGCAAAAATCTTTCGCATTCTTTGACTGCCCAATTAAAATTAAGAAATTACAGAATGCTTTTTTTCTGGTTTCGTCACCAGATATTGTCAGGGTCACTGACGAGGCTTTATTAGCCGAAACTACGTAGTCTGGCCCATGTTCCTACTTCTGTATGTATTCTCTGCTCTTGAAGGAACTTTTTTAAGATTTTTATTTGTACTTTCATAAACAATTAAAACTCATACCGATTGTTAAATATAGACAAGGATGGCTTGACCAGTTGGAGCTCATAGAGAGGACTATAAGAAGGGTAGGAAGATACTTTCATGTATGCTAGTCTCAAAAGATGATTATATAATATATATTCATAAATGATGAGCCAGTTTGAACCAAGAAAACACACCAATTAAGGAAATGTGGAGACCAGTTTTACTAATATATTTACAAGGAGTAATCTAATGTTCAGTGCTACCCAGGCTCTTCAGCAGGCTCTTTTAACAGCGGTATATATGGGTTTTAACGATCCCAAGGTTTATTGACTAAACTTGATTTAATTTTTCATTTTCTTGTGTACATCTTATTTAAACTCGTATCAGAACGTCGCTCTAGCCAATGCTGAAATAAGAATAATATTACAGACCTATAAAAATAGTCGGCGTCTTTTTATCTACTCGAGAAGCAAACGAAACCTTAAACGATTTTTCGATAAGTTGTTGACTCCGCATAGAAATAGCTTCATGTACTGAATATAGTACACCATAGATTGATGCTATGATACATACCTGGCGGTCGAAGCCTTTGATCTCTGGCAGAGTCCACCACGTACTTACTACCGGTTTTGGGTCTTGCTTTCTTAGGTCCTTTACCGGACTAAAATGATTGAAGAGAAACATCTAATTGTAAGATTGTAAGAAGGCGTATTTCTAGGTAAGAACGACAGATGGGTCAGCTGACATGGAAATTTGATAATAAGGTCAAAATAAGTCAAGGGTCATTGAAAAAATACGATAATACATACAAACAGGTCAAGGAATCAATAGGTTCCTGTGATTCTTCGCATTAAACAGTCCAGTTTGGATACACAGGTACTCTTGATACACTGAATTAACAAGATGTGAAAGAAATGATAGATGTAATGTTTTAAGTATTATTATTTTTTTTAAATGAATTTATTCTGTATATAATTGTTGAGTTTTCCAGCTTTACATCAGACATTAATGGTATAAGAAGTATGGATTATAATATTTATCCTTAACATAAGTGTAATCTTCTGCATGAGAATTAACGCCTTCGGGAATCGCTTTTAATTTGACAGAAATTTCTCATTGTAATCACTTTAAATTTGACAGAAATTTTTTATTCTTAACTCATCAGGTATGAATCTTTGATAAATATATTACGCAAAATCTTACAAACACAATGACAGATAACAACGTTTGGCACATGCTTTGATGTGATAGGACAAAGACAACATGTACGGTTTGTGGAATGGTTAATGCCGCAGCATCATGGTAGTCTGACTTTTCAAAGTTTTCTGTCCCCGCTATATCTGTTTCTGAGGTCAAAGCAAGGATAATGGAAGCTGCAAAAGAAGTCCTACCGTACCAAAGAATGTGCCATAATGGTTGAAAATAAAGGAGATTGAAATAAACACCAATACTTCTTTCCCATTTGATACTTCGTGCGTGCCAAACATACATTTCAGGTTGTGTGATATTAGTGTGAAGATGTAAAAAACAAACAACAATCAACAGGTGCATGTTATTCTTTTAACCATTTCACCACATCTATGAACACCTCAAACTGAATCTAACGTCTTTGAAAGTGAACTAGACGGTGTAAGCCTATGTTCCTGATGTTCTGTACTTGATTTTTTTTGTGTTGAAATGGTTAAAAGCCTCACTTTTAACAGCAGTCTTGTGGCAATGGTGAAAGTGATCCATCTTAAAGATATATTTTAAGTGAAATACATAAAGTGTTTTGTGAGAGATATATAGGTATTTTAGTGCCAAATGGGAAAGACTAGAAAGATTTGAACAGAATATTTAAATAGAATGGAGTCGAACCAAGATTGTGCAAAGGTTTTATCGTAAGTTTGTTATTTATGAATTTTGCATTAGGATCAATCACCTTTTAGATGTTTTTATATCGGCAGGAGTGCTTTGTCCCTCCCTTACCCTTGCTCTTTTGACCTCATCATTCGTTTCTGGAGCTTTATCTGGGGTCTTGGTTCCTATTAACTTTGCAGCACTTTGTCGACTTTCACTTAGTGGTTTAACTTCGATCAGAGTACTGTCTTTCTCTTCCTTCTTTATTCTTTCAAGGAATGGAAATTCTTTTCCCTTCCCTGTTTTTTGTTTTGTTGCTGATTTTGGTCTAGCACTTTTAACTCTGCCTTTAGCTGACGTGACCCTATGCTTCTTCTTAACATTCTTTTTTAATTTGACTTTCTTAATTCCGTCTTTCGTTCTCTCGTCTTCTGACTCCGTTTCAACTTCGGGTTTCTTGAATATCAAAACAGGCAACGGTGCCGGTTCAGGGTCAACAACAGGGGTAAAGGCCGCACGAGATAATCTCGGCAGACCTAATTCATCGTCTATGTCATCCATATCTATTTCTTCTTTCTTTTTATTTTCTTTTTCTTTTTCCTCTATATCTCTAGGCGAAAAGTTCAGTAACTGCTTATCTGCCGTCGAAATTGGCAGGAACGTTGATGCTAAGGTTGTCTCGAGGTCGCTTTCTTCGATTGCACTATTGGATATATCATTTACCTTTTCGGGCTCCTCGACTGGTGCTGGACCATTTCTACTCGCCGTCTCCGAAAGCTGTGGCAATACACTTTGTCCTCGAGACGCAACAGATAAACAAATAGAGTCTTCCCTTCTGATACTGCCAGAAATATCATCCATGTTAATTTTCACATCGCCATTCTGGGTAACCTTTGGCGTCTTTGCGTCTTTACTTTTACTATCTTTAAATAAATCTCCATTTGCCAGTCTTTTGTTGGCTGGCTGTGACTTTTGGAGGGGTAATTTATCCCTCGCATCCTTTTCTGTCCTCTTTTTATAATGCCAGTACACTAGAGCCCCACACACTATAAGGGCTATAAACAGAAGCACGCCAATAACTATTGCTGCTGTTGCTGCGGTGGATACTACAGTGCTTGTCGTATCAAACGCTGCAAGGAAAATTTAACATCCATTAATTATCATATCACAGTGTGATCACCTGTACGGAGAAATAATCCACCAGCTTTGCTCGAGGATTATCACTCCGTACAGGTTGAGACACTGTGGTATATCTCTCGTCAGTGACGTACTAGCACTTTACGAAATATTTCAAACAAAAGTTTGCGTTTTGTGGCAAATGTGATATGAATGCATAGTCAAACCTTAAGCGTGTGAAACAATAGATTTATGTTACGAAAACTTCGATATCTGAATCCTATTTCAACTTGTTCCATTTACATGTTATTTAATTCACTTTATGTATGTTTCATTTTTAAATATTATATTGTTTTAATTTGAGTATTGTATAAATGTTAACAATAATGCAAACGCAGCAGCTACCAAATGCTGGTTAGTAATGTCCTATTTATTTTGCAAACAAACGCAGAAGAAATATTTTGCACTTTAACCAATGATCTGAATGTAAGTCAAAAGGCATTCTATTTTGTATCTATGTTTAATAAAACTGTTGTTTGGTTAATTAAAGTAAAGGGAACTTAAAAGAAAAGTACATTCCGAAAAAGATACGTACTGTACTCAGAGGCAAAAGAAAGTATACACCATTTGAATGTCCATATTTTGCTTACTTTTCATTGCCCAGGTCTTACATTCTATATGTGGTATGTTAAAATTACTGATTGACATGCTTGGCTAGCCGCACTGAACGTACATGTCGCTTTGCACGTTTTGCACATGCAACAAAGCGGACAATACGATTTAGTGGTATACAGTGTATACTTTCTTTTGCCTCCGAATACATAAAAATAATTGTAATAAAATGATTTATACTTACGACAATCAGCTGCAAAAAAAGAATGTAAAGAAATAAGATTTGAGTGAAGATCCCTACGAACAAAAAGCTTCATAGAGGTACAATTCAAGCGTATGAGTACATCCCCATGTTTTTCAGCATTTTTTTTATTTTCTTAAATGTGAACATTTTTATATCTTCATGATTGCTTCTCTAGACAAGAAATGCCCTTCCAAAATGGGGTATGCTGTTTGGTCCTAAAGGAGCATTGTTTTTTTTCTTTATTTAAGAGTTTACCAAAGTGAAAAAGGGAGGCAATAAGAAACTAGCAGAGTTGCCTCTCCTGAAAGTAGTGTACCCAATCCAAGGGCGTAACTGCCTATACGCAAATACGCAGCTGCGCAAGGAAAATTTGTCAATTTGACAAAATTTCAACACGCACCTGCTTATTTGATGATGCTGATTTTTTGTAAAATGGTCAAGAGTTCAATAGTTGCTGCAAACAGACGCGACTTTATGAAATATCTTTAGGACTAAAGTCTTATACTTGCCCTCAAGGAGTATAAAACAATTGTGCGTAACATGTAATCACCCCTAGTTACGCCCCTGCAATCACCTTATAAAACGACACAGAGAAAGAAGAGATTACCGTTTTTTCCCGTATGAATCGTATTTATTTATTTATTTTTACAGTTTCGATTCTGGATAGTCAGTCTGTACTTTCAGTGAACAAATGGCGGACCTTCATCTTTCCTCTTCGCCAAAGTACTAACGTACGGTTGGTTGGTTGGTTGATTTGATGCTTAACGTCCACGGTAAACAACTAAGGTCATGTCGGGACGGTCAGTTAACCTAACCATACTATTCCTGGGCAGGCTTAGACCTCCTAAGCGGTTAACCAGTACTAAGTGCACATACTTTCGCCAGTAACTGACAACTGCCCTTCTTGAATCAGCGGAAGGAGAAACGAAAGTATGTGGCCAGACCGGGATTCGAACCCAGGACCTCTGACTTACGAGTCAGGTGCCCTACCGATTGCGCTACCCGGCCCGGCACTAAAGTACGGTAAACACAAACTTAAGAGTTTATGTTATATGTTGACTGGGCACCCATAGGTACATTTCCATATTGTACCGCCACTTTTTAACATAGGGAGCAACTCCTGTACAATGAAACTCTTCAAAAGAAAGCCGACTCTCAAAAGAAAGAGTTGATGCCCATTTAGAAGGATAGAAAAAAACGAAACTGGCAGAGTTGCTTTCCCTCAAGGTATACCTATTTGCCTTGAGACATCTGCTCTTAAGAAACTTGGATTACTACAGAAACAAAACTGAAGCTGTGTGAAATGCAATCAGACGAAACTTTCTGACTGCAAAAAAAGAGGAAAGAAACAACTGTAGCGTTCTAAATCAGACCGGATTTTTCGAAGGACGTCATTAGAAAATAACAGAAAAAAGCATCGGCTTCATCAGAACTGTAGGTCAGCTGACAAACTCTTTCCTATAGTAGACCAACAATGAGAAGAGCGCTCAATAAAATGGCAGAGTTATTTCCCCTAACTTTGTATCCCTGCGCTTTATTATACTACTCTTGTAACGATTTCCCGTTTATCTTTATCCATTTACGAGATGTTCATGCCGCATTAGAATAAATGAGCCGCGACACGACAAAACCAACAATGTGGTTGTGCGCCCAGCGCAAACTCGGATCAGCCTGGGCATCCGCCCAGTTTGACCAGACTCTTCGTTAAGCGCTCAAAGAATAGCTAATGGTCTAAGCTACCACCATGCGGACAGCGAAGACTCTGATCAGACTGGGCGGATGCCCAGGCTGATCTGAGTCTGTGCTTGGCGCACATCCACATTGTTGGTTTTGTCGTGTCGCGGCTCAAATGTCGATTTTCGAAGCCACAATAAGCCTTAGCCCTTGAAAGACGCAGACTTAGAAAGTTTGAAATTTTCTGTAGACTGAGTGTTGCCTTTGCTGGCCAGATACATCTTAGGTCACATTGCTGGCCCCTTTTTACCTCAATCTAAGCATCTGTCTTACCTTTCTGTGAGAATACAAGAGTGGCCCCGGGTGAAGCCACATAAGTGGTGTTTTGTGTTTCCGCACATTCTCGTGGATACTGTGTAACATACATGGTGGTACCAGTATCTTGTATCACCTGAATTCAGAAAATACTTTATCCCATTGTTTTATATATTCAGCGTAGAAAGAGCGTAAAATTAACGAGGTCCTTCAAGAGCAGAGAACACATTCAAAAGAAGGAACATGAGCCATACTTCAAAGTTTCGGCTATTCAAGCCTTATCACATGGACTACCTTTTTCCTCAGCCCGTATAATTTACCTGTAAACGACGATATCGCGTGAGCTTGAAATAGCATTAAATTATATAGGACATTGACAGTTTTTCTTTTTTTTTGTCTTCCTTGAATAAAAAAATGAAAAATGTTGTGCTAGGTCAATATAGTGCACTTTTTAGCTGCACATAGATATTTTTTCAAACTTTTAAGTTTATATTTAATGCGGTCATTTTTGCTCTGATTAATATGACCATCATTTCCTAATAGTATATAGGGAAAATAGAGAAAATGAGCAAAACGTTACTCAGTTTTCTACGTTTTTATTAAAGCATGGATCTAAAGTAAAAGAATGTAGTGTTATCCTAGTATTCAACACTATCTTACAAATCTTTTGATATATTTTGTAGGAAAATCAAAGAAATATTAGTGCGGTCATTTTTTACAAACTTAATACTACCATACATCCAAAAACTGAATTTTCAGTACCGTGCGTGACTATATCGAGGTAAGGAGAATTGTTGGGGACGGGTGACCTAAATCTGGTGACGAAAGCTAGAGAAAAACGTACGGCAATTTCTTAATTTTAATAAAGCAATCGAGCCTTTAAAATCCAAATGTCACGATTCCCGAACGTCAAAATTTCTCAGTATCACGAATTGTTTTCTATCACTTGTCACTGCAAGCTTACTGAACAAAATTTTGCGAATGCAACATTTCAAAAAGTGAATCCGCCAATCTATATTATACTGATAATTCAAAGAACAGAGGGCAAACAGCTTAAACCAAGTTTAGGCGGCTTAGCATTATGGGCTATCTCATTTAGATCTATGCTGTTTGCAAATGCCGATACTACATGTATTTCGACAAGGGGTACTTACGAAGCAAGTAAATCTGTACGTGGTGGACTCGTCCGTTGTTGTGTCCGTGTTATATACAGTCATATAGTAGTTATTGCTGGAGTCGGTGACATAGTACATCAAATATAGCTGCCCAGTAGCTGAACAATGACAATAACAGCAAATTAAATAGAGGATCTTACATGAGTGCTCATGTATTATTGAATTTATTAAACGAGTTGGGGAAAAAAGATAAGATGCGAGGCTTTAACGAGTTGGGGAAAAAAGATAAGATGCGAGGCTTTGCCGAGCATCTTATCGTTTTCCCCAACGAGTTTAATAAATTCAATAATACATGAGCACGAATGCAAGATTCTATTTATCATAGACACTGAAATCGCATTTTATTAGCAAATTTTGCACTAAAACGTCAGGATTTCGCCATTAGAAAACGCGACGTTTTTATGGACGTCAACACATAACGTCACGACGTAATTTGCATATTTAATCCACTAGTGGATTATCGTTTTTATTGCATGGCTTTATTACACTCTCAGATGCGACGTCATATGATAAATAATAATAATACATGTAATAAATTACCTCTATAAATAGACATAATAAAATAATATACTGGCTAGAGCAAAACTGCTGGCGCCAAACACCTCAACAAGGCAAAAATTACTGTGATTCGTAAGTAGCATATAACGTCGTTTTATGAACGGCAATTTCTTGGGTAGACCCGAGCAGCGATATTCAGGTATTCCTTGGACTATTCGAAGACATCTTTGACTAGCTCAAGGAATACTTGGGTATTGCTCGGAATTATCAAAGTAATTATTACGCACGTGCTCTAAATGTGTAACTTGCTCTTCTTACCTAAAAAATATGTTGCAACTGTTAACCACTTATAGGTTTTCACCATTTCCAAATAAAATCTTTTAACTTAATTTCCTTAGACATTATATTATCATATCTAAATTCTGGGTGAAAGTTCATGAAAAATCTCTTGGTTTAAGATAATTTAAATAATAATAAAATTTCCTTTTAAAAGGAAGGCTTGCACAGCTAAAACAGTGAAATTTTCATGAGTTGTTATTGAAGTGAACCCGATTGTTAGTGCACTTTCTGTTGCTTACTTTTATTTAGCAAAGTATTTAATTTCTAAATATCCACGGGTGTAAGGTAAAAACAAGTGTAGAATTTGTTTGAAAAACAAATTGAGGAAATACACACACACACACACGCACACACACAATAACAACAACAACAAAAAAACAGTTTTCCAACGTTTTGGCCGGCCGTTTTAGGCATGCCTCAAGTTAAATAACTATATGGACCTATTTCAAGTCTTTTCTTTACGGCTGTTGAGTCACATTTAGTCTGAATCAAAATTTTAGGAAAGACTGTTTCAAACCCATGTCTATGGAATCTTGGCACATCTGAACTTGGCATCAAAAGAAGAAATAAATTAATATATACTGAAGTTTATTTTTGGTTTAAGTGGCATCAGTGGCAGTGACTGGAACAAAACTTTGACACTCAGAGAAGAAAAAGCATGCTGTTATTGTTTTGACAATAACTTGCTTTACACCATTTGAGAACAACAAAGCACGGAACCTATTGCGTTCGTATTTCCATGAACTCCCGACAAATGAAATTTATCTTTTATATTTATGCCATGTTTTACATCAATTTTGTTTACTCATTCGTGAAGTTCTGACTAATTAAACGCCAAGCAAAGGACGAATAATAGTTACATGTTTGGTAATGAAGTACAGCAGCCGTCACTATGACATGACGTATATCAATCGTTATGTCGGCTAATCATCTATTTGAACTATCCGTGACGTTGCTTACGCGTAAGATTGCATGAATGTGTGTTGTTCGTGGATGTATGAACATCGTCAGCCCAGTATAGGTTCATCTAAGGAAATCGTCGTTGAGTGTAAATAGTTCTCTGTACATTTGTATAGCTGAACTAACAAGAGCTGTCGCCTGACAGCATAGCTCGCCTGAATAGGTGCTTGCCCATCACACAGTTGCTATGGTGGTGTGGACTGCTATGTATAAAACTTCAGGCAAGCATGTCCAAAATGACAACACATTTATAAACAAAAGCTATCTCAGAAACGTCTTAAAATAAAAAATAAAAATCCACATGAAATTTCAAAGTCCATGAGCTTGAGGTCAAAGAACTAAGGGGTAGGGGGGAGGAGGGCAGGGCTAGGATGAATCAAAGCCTTTAACAGTTATCTAACATCAGTCCAAGTATTAGTATTAACTGAGTCCATTGTGGCACTGTGAAATTATGTCTTCATTAATATAAAACTAATCAAAATCTTTAAGACAAAACTCAAAGTCCATGACCTTGACATCAAGGTCATCCAGTCGGGTAAGTATATAGTGTTTTACAAAAACTCAAAAAAGTGTCTAACATCAGTTCAAGTGTAAACTAAATCTCTGCCAAGCATTATGAATCAGTACACAATTAGAAACTTTAATAAAGACCAAATTTCCTAAGTCCCTGACCTTAACATTAAGGTCACCGAGCAGGGCTGGGGTAGTACTCTGTAAAACTTTGGACTAATATCTAACTACAGTGCAAATATAAAAAGAATTCATCTATGGGTTCAGGAGATACGTGTCATTAAAAAACTTTAACCAAAACATCCAATCAATAAAAAGACAATTTTCTAAGTCCATGACCTTGACATCAAGGTCACTGAGGGTGGTGGGGGTAGTACCTTCGAAAACTTCGGACCAATATCTAATTACAGTGCAAGTATCAAAGGAATCCATCCATGGGTTGAGGAGATACTGGGCTTTAGAAAACTTTAACCAAAACATCCAGTCCCAAAAACTCCCAATTTTCTAAGTCCATGACCTTGACATCAAGGTCAAAGAGTGGGGTGGGGGTGGTACCATGTTTAACTTTGGACCAATATCTAACTACAGTGCAAGTATCAAAATAATCCATCAATGGGTTAGGGAGATATAGGTCTTTAAAAAACTTTAACCAAAACATCCAATCCGGACGCCGACGCTGACGCGGACGCGGACGCTGACGCGGACGCCGACGCCGACGCCGTGGTGACAACAATAGCTCTTCCTGAACTTTCGTTCAGGCGAGCTAAAAAGGCAACATTAGAGAGTGTTATAAAAGTAAGAAAAATGTCCACACATCCCAACCCGCACCTACCGCTAGCACAGTAGGCCCTTGTTCTACTATAATCCAAATAAGTAGGATGCCCCGGCACTGGAAGTTATACCCAGCATCATCGCACCAACCAACCAACCCCTCCCTTGTCATAAAGCTGTCAATGAATCCCTAACAGTTTCAAATTTTAACAATTCCTAATTTCAAATGTTAACAACTCTGAATTGTTCCCTTTTTTTGTATCATTGTTCAGGCTATTCATGAACATGTTGATGGCCAAAAGGAAATTTATCAGATGCTAAAAATGTATACATAATATATCGCTTTGCGCCATGGAAAGGCCTGTTGCAATGCGTAAGCGTTAAGTACTCTCCGACATTACCGACTTTTACATACATAACACGGTCAGTTCTACAATTAAGCCACACATTTATTGTAATTCGTATCTTGGATGCACACGGCGGAAATTCTGTTTACTTCCAGCATATTTATTCGTTTAACTGTCTGATTTTTTTCCCACATAGTAGACTTTTTTTCTAAAGTGTTTCCCATTTTGATCATCACGGAGCATGTTTTACGGTGCACAAAGTCGGTGCAGGGGGGCATTCTGTTTGGACATTGGTTTCCGCCACATGTTTCTCTGTACCTGACTGTGCCGCTTTTGGTAAATTCATGCGCCGTGTGGCTGAGGAGGGGGGAACCATTGTTTCCAGTGTGACTGTACTCTGGCACCATGGATGCAGTGCCACGTAAGTGGAAAAAATATTCAATGTTCGCTGTATTTTTTTATTATTACTATTTTTTTACCTCTGTGGAGCCTTTATCCGCGGTGATAAGATAAATCTATATGTAATGCATGATTTACATAGTCTCTTATAATTCTGTACAAAATGGTTTGGTGTATTTTTATATATCTGTATATAAACATGTATGTACTGTGATGTTGTACACCAAAATGAGACTTTAGACTATAAACTCTAGATAGAGGGAATACTTTTTTTCAGTTAATGTGATAAGAGAAGAAAATCGTCAAAAGCGCTTGTTTCTAAATCTAAACAATAAATTTGAACTCTGCTCTTTCAGTTTTACAGATACACATATCAGCCCACTCCGGCATAAGCGCAGTCTTATCAGTCTATCCTCAGCATCAAAGATGACTGCATCATGGATCATCATGAAGAATATTTATGCCGAAAAAGACTGATCAGATCCCATGAAGGCACCGACGCTGGACAGTGTGCCGGCTGCTCTGACCAGTCAGATTATGCGATGCCCTAAGGCCTATTTTTCTCGACATCGCTGCATGATTTTTGGAAAAGCTAATGCTTTGCGCTATTGCTCTATATATAAACACTGCAGTACACACTCTCCAGGTATTTTCCGACTAAATGTGACGTATCGTTTCTTCCGAAAATAACTCGGTATCACTAAACCACTTGAATACTGGCTTGCCGCCGAAACGGCAAGCCAAAAACTGATTCCAAATCGTATATGCAAATAAGAATAATCGTTAGCCAGTATTCAAACCTATATTAGGTCTCGCGATCATGTGATGATACCAGGCCCCGAGGTTATAAAACTTTTTTCATGCTCAGCTGAGTTGAGCATGAAATTTTACCTGCTAATAAATAGTAAATTACTGATAAATACAGTTGTTTTCCTACTCAGTTGAGCTGAGTATGAAAATTTCTCTGCCTATGAATATGAAAATGCCAACAGTAGTTGGCATTTTCATATTTATCAGCAGAGAAAATTTCATGCTCAGCTGAGTTGAGCATGAAAAAAGTTTTATAACCTTGGGGCCTGGTTATTTTCTCATTTATCACCTCAATCAATTTTATTTAGACCAATCACACAAATTCGATCACGGTCCGCGATTCTTCCTTTTTTGTGATACCCGGTGCATATATTCTATCGCAATTTAATGTCCTAAACCGATAACTGATAGACAGTTTGGACTACTTCAAAGCTGTCATGTAAATATTTCTTTAGATTATTTTTTCGTAATTTAGTTAGGGAGTAGATCTTTAATGCCTAGCGTCTTAAAAAAGCGATCCTTGTAAACACTTTAAGCTGAGAGCAGATGCTGCAGAACGTGGCGTCGTATCAGAATCAAATCTGTTTGCTTTAAGGTCAAGAATACGTAAATGACTGGCGCAATTAATTACGTGCGTCGCGAAGGACGTAACGTCACGAAATACATCCTAGTAAGTGAAATTTTCAATATGGCGGCCCCATAGGACATCCAATAATAACGTCAAACATGGGGAAAACGGAGTTGTTGTCATTGTTTATTCAAGCCCTTTGCTAATATTGCAATGTTCTTTTTTCCCTGTATGTTTGAAGATATTTTATCAACATAAGTGTATTAATAAATTAATTAACGAGAGAGAGAGAGAGAGAGAGACTGACAGACAGAGAGAGAGTGTGACTGACACACAGACAGAGTTTCATGTGTGTAACAATTTAAGGCTGGCCGGTTACATGTTCCCTCCCTGTTTTCAGGGCTCACAGGACTTTTCAGACACACATATGAAAGGCGGAACCCATCATTTTCCTTTCGCTGCGTTATCCTTTCCTGATTTGAAAAAGCTACCTATTTACTGCTGGCTTGACAAAGAGACTTTTCCAGTCGCTAGCTGGCCGACTCAGGATTCGAACCCGCAACCGTCTGCGTCATAACCGAACGTCCGCGCCGCCGGTGGGATTGCGCATCCGAAACCAAGTAAATGTATGCCAGCTGATTTTAGAGCTTTATGGGATCGGAATGTAATATTTATTATAATGCCGATTTTTGCGATTTTAATACACATATGATCACATATCCTTTCTGGACATCGAAAATTTTGTTTTGATTACAAAATAAGAATGATACAATATTTCTTCCACTTGTTGTATGCCGTTGCCAAAGATATAGCGGGCCTCTAACTCACACCGCCCCTACGGCCACTACGCTACAAGAAGTCTTTATCTTCACCTATCCCACCGACGGTGGATTTGGAAGCTGACCTTGTAACTTACCATCATCTCGATATGACCGAAATACTGTCCAAAGTTTACTTTTATCTGACTACCATGAGCCACACCGACAGAACACGAGTCGTCAGAAATTATGATACATGCACATAGATCAGCCTGCGCATACGCACAGACTAGTAAATCTCTTCGCTGTTCCTCATGGAATCATTGTATCAGAGGACAACAAAGGTTCTGGTCAGGTTGGGCGGGTGCGCACAGTGATCTGAGCTTCCACTGACCGTATATGCCCCAAAGAACCCATTTTATCATGGCACGGCGCATTTTGTGATTTAGGGTAACGCAGTTGTTTATGCGGCTCAGTCGTGTCGGCTGCAATAACCATATTACTGTTAGAAGAATGCTTGCATTTTTTACTAATTTTTGTCTAAGAGAATCTGTAAAAAATTCTTTCACTTAAGCCTCGTTCACGCCACAAAAGTTTCTTTGTCACAGAATCTCTAACAAGAAAGTTTGCCAAACATTTTGCGTTAACACGGAGCAAATTATTTGTTAAAGAAAAATGTGGCACGGAATCTTTGTCAAATTAACTTTGGAAAGGAAATATTTGCTGCTGTGTTCACACGATCGAACATTATTCGTCAAGGTAACCTGGACAAATAAACTTTGCCCGTGTGAACAACCAACCATGCCACCTTTTCTTTGTTTAATATACTTTGTTCAAAATCAAACCGATTTGATTATGAGCAAAGTTTTCTGTGCTTATCTACATAGCTAGTTTCTTTGTTACATATTCTATGGCAAATTTTCTGTTCACACGGACAAATTTTGTTTGTCATAAAAACTTTACCAAATAAATTTGGCAATGAAGATGTGGCATATTTTTTCATTCACACGAGTAAATTTTACTTTTCCAACCCCACTTTGTCGCAGAAATTTTGCCCGTGTGAACGAGACTTAAGGCATTCAGCATGAGAACCCTATTGGTCCTCATCTTTCCGTATTCTCATAACGCTCTTAGCATGTCTTATTTCGCCGCCAGTAAACGACTGCAACGTCGCTTATAAATGACGTCGCGGAATGGCGTAAATTTATACATACCTATGCTTGCTTACCAAGCGCTACTTGAAAAACGAACTCGGTAGTCAAGGACTTTTCTTACCTTATTTTAATCGACAGATCCTGTGACATAAAATATCAGTTTTTGAAAAAAATCTATGTACCGGTAAACAAGCTGTGTACGTTTAGATTTTAAAATCTGAGCTTTTTCATCACATTCCCATTGCCGTCAATGGAAACGGCCTCAAAAGTTCATGTTTTTCAATCTGATCTAGCGACTAAACGAACTCGGTGACCTATCTTTTTTAAGGCAGGATTCGATGTAACACATGAAAATGCACCCCTGTGCAAAATTTAAAAAAAATCTATGTATGAGCCATTTACGTATTCTTGACCTTAAAGGTAGGAATTTCAGAAAAGGGAAATATATGAGCAAAATAAGATGGAAAAAAACTCACATTATCTGGTGCAAAGCTGACTCAGAAATTTAAATCTGGGTCAAGTAAACAATTTTCCATTGGGCTACTCGTGGTAACGGCGACACCCGCGGCTCATACGGCATCCATGCAGCTCGTGCCTTAATTGAATGACAGGTTAACTCAACACAGGTAAGACCATTTTAGGTGCGTGCGCAAGTTCTTTCTAGGACGTCATTCCAATCATATACCAGGTTGCATGGGAAACGGTGTGGCGGGTTACAATGGAGAAATGCACGGGGGCAGGGATAGGAGAAAAATGAGGGTGGTTTCCTGGCTAATATGTGTCGCTCAATGCCTCATGGGGACCAAGTTAGTACCAGGCTATAAGTTAATAGACTCACCAGAGTATGCTTGTATCGTAGAACACAGTGTATAGTTGTACATCATTGTGGAAAAATCTGGGCTTGTGCAGATGTTGAGATCACTTGTGGCTCCGCATAGATCCCCACTCCCGCTGTTAAATGTGTAACTATACGTTCCTCGCAGCGAGTATGGGAAATAAATCTTTTCATTTTCTTCGTTCCCTGTGAAGTTAAGAAAGTTGAAGAATGATCAAATCAGTAACCATCAAACTTCACTCGAAATTTCATGACGATACATACATACATACATACATACATACATAAATACATACATACATACATACGCACGCACGCACGCACGCACGCATACATACACACACATACATACATACATACATACATACATACATACATACATACATACATACATACATACATACTACATACATACATACATACATACATACATACATACATACATACATACATACATTGAGACGTTCTCAGTTAAGCTGGGCCATTCGCGGACAAAAATGGCCATATATACAACCATGCCAGAATTTAAGAAAAAATCACGACCATAATGCTCATGATATCTGCTTCAAGGCTTTAAAATATTTTCAGATAATAGTTTAAGATTATGGAATACCAACCATGTTTAGAGACATACCCTAACAATTAAAAATGGCGTATTTTATGACGTTATTTAGTTACATTGAAGAACGATGTCGCATACGATTTCTTTGACATGCGTAGCATTGCACTTTTACCGATCTACTGACATTTAATTATTTTGGCTGGTTTCAATTTAAAATGTTTTTCTTTGCTTTTCTGGAAGAAAGGGGTTTTCTATGAGGCGCTGCTTAATCAAATGACGTCAGCGCTTTCATAACGTGATCTTAGTGACGTTGTGACGTAGGTTACGTGTGACGTAGGTTACAGTACACACTTTTTAACGTTTTTATACCATTTAATGTTTCAGTGCATGCAATCTAAGCACACCATCTTGAAGCTGTTACTAGGCAGGATTTTGCACATGAGTTTCAGAGCGATTGCTTTGCTCAGTTTTAAGAAAAGCCCGTGACGTAAGGTTACATTCTTAAAGAAAAATGCTAGGGTAATGTACTTTGAAGTCGAGTAAAATATACAAAATGGACCAAATTTGCACAAATGATATAAACTATTAAGGAACACATATTTTTTCGTGTGATCTTGTAAGTTTTATGATGCTGGGCCATTTTAGTTAATACATGTATCACAAATTTAACGCTGTGACGTAGGTTACATAAAATTTGCGACATTAGTTCCCAGTCTCATTTCGTAGCAAAAACTACCATTTAGATATTGTTTAAGCGGGAAAATATATAAGAAATAACCTGAATTTAATAATGGAACTCGATTTTAAGCAGTGATTTATCTTTTTAAGCCGTGCGGCGTTCATATCTATACAACGGCAATATTGCGACATTTAAAAACGTCGCCTTTTAAACCAGGGTATCATTATTCGAACCAGTGTTAAAAATGTCTAACAAAACGCATGCATGTCTTGGTACTTTTATCTACTTCTTTAGACAGAGGGCTACTTGTCAGAGGGTAAACAGGACCGTTATTTTGTAATTTAAAGAAAGGTAATAAGAAGGACAAAAATAATAGCTAATGGCCCAGCTTAACTGAGAACGTCTCACATACATACATACATACATACTACATACATACATACATACATACATACATACATACATGGAGCCCCGGTTGGACAGCTGAATTAACGAGTCTGGGTTCGATTCTCACTGGAAGTGGAAATCTTTTCACCCGTAAAAGGTGTATGATTGCACATCACCATCCCATCATCCTGACAGAACTGAAAGACTGTTGGAAAGGACGTGAAATCGCGCCATCCCTCTATCCATTAAGTCTTCGTTTGTTAGCTTGATACACTGAAGGCTGAAAAATATTGAAAAAATGAATATTAAACATGTGGGTTACGTAAATACTGAAACCAGTCTGTGAACCATCTCCGACAAACTCACATTTGTTTGGCTGCTTCAGGATCCATTGAGTGTATGTACGAAAAGGGAAGACTCTGATCAGACGATATGTACACGTGTAAGGTACTTTTTCACTTGACCCAAATCACTTCTTCAGTAAAAATGTAGACTTAGCATTTCCTGTCATTGATGGAAGATTTGTTTGGGCCGCAACACTAGAAAACCAACAAAGTGGTTGTGCGCCCAGCGCAGACTCAGATCAGCCTGGGCATCCGCCCAGTCTGATCAGAGTCTTCGCTGTCCGTATGGAGGTAGCTTTAACCCTTAGCTACCCTTTAAGTGCTTAGCGAAGAGTCTAATGCCAAGGCTGATCTGAGTCTGCTCTGGACGCACAACCCCTTTGTTGGTTTTCTTATGTCGCGGCTTAATTATATTTACCGTCATTTTTCAGGAACATGTGTTCAGAGCCAGTGTGATAGCTGGTCCTGTCACATACACTAGCCACTGTCTGTGCAGTTGTCGTTGTCGTCAGTATTGTTTTGATCCTTTCTTTTGCATCTTTGTTCCATACTGTAAACATAATAGGGATAAATAAAGCACTCTTATACTTTTATTGTGAATTTCCATTCCTGGTAATCGCTCAATTCCATTCCTGCTTTGATCCCCTAGCTTTGAAATCCCAGCTTCTGCGAAAGGATTGTTAAAACATAACAAGCCTATTCAACTTTGTAAAATAAAAACAGGGTCAGTAATCACATTACTGTGAAGTGGCAAAACCGAAATTTTGATTTTTCCACTTTCACCCCTGGTTAACTATGAACATACTAAGGCTGTAACGAAACGAAAAAGAGCTGTTACGAAACGAAAAGAGTCATAGTTACCAAACGACCTCTGTGACAAAACGAAAAAGAGTCATAGTAACCAAACAACCTGATTAGGTCGTTTGGTAACTATGACCGTTTTTCGTTTCGTAACAGCTCCTTTTGTTTCGTAACACCCTTAAAACATAGTTAACCAGGTGTGATTTTCAGGAATTTCAGTTTGGCCACTTTCAGGAGTTTTGTGACTCCTAGCACTAGATATTTTACTCCAAAGCAAATGTTGTGCATAAAACTGATTTAGTAACATACAGCCAAATCGCATTGTTATAGAGTCGGGTAACTTCGGATAGCAGGTAAATTCGGACAGTGAAATTGTTTCCTTTATAAGTCAGTTGTTTGGAATTAAAACAAAAATAACTAGGCAAGCAGTGAAAATCCTGATGAGACGGCTCATCATGAGCCGTTTCATCTGGATTTTCACTGTTTGCAATGGTATGTCCGAATTTGCTCGCTGTCCGAAGTTACCCGATTCTACCCTAGTTTGGCTGGCTTTTTGCAAAATCTTAAATTTCTAGTTTCCAACTGAGTGTTTACGGGCGTGATTGCAACATTTAACGATTCACGTACTTTGTTTTCAGTATTGTTGCATTTTCCATTTATATGTAGAAAAGTAGAGACAATCCCAAAACTACATGAAAATGTTTATAGTTAACTTGTTTTATTATTTAGAAGTAGTAGTAGTAGTAGCGGTACTAGTTTTTCAACAGGTCGTCGACTATCATATCAGACCGCCGCAAGGAAAACGTTGAAACATGTAACGAATGACTAAAATCATTACAATGTGCGATAACACCTCACATGGTTTTCCCAACGTTCCCATCCACAACATATGAAAACTCTTACTATATCACCATGAAATGATTTTCAGCTATCACTGCTCATACAAGTGATAGCAATTTCTGTACATTACTTTTCTTACTTCATATATCACCTTTCTTGTCTTACTTTTACCTTCCGTTAAGTTCTCAATTAGGTATACAGTTCTGGTAAAATCAAAGACTTATCATGGGACTTTCAAAACGTGCAAATTTATTTGTGGGACTATGTGAAATGCTAAGTTTTCATTGCATTGGTCAGTTATACACTATCAGGTGACTTTTGACTGACATTCTGGGCGTGGCTTGGATAGGTGTATAACATGGGCAGTGCTGAATTGCGTAAGGGCGATGATAGTACATCCAGTACTAGTAAGAAACTGATTTACCGCTTTGACATGCAACGATGCGTTTTCACAATCGACTGCACACTCATCCTACGCCCCCTCCCCCCTTTTTTTCCTCATCTGTGTATCACTTAAAGATTATTCCTTTGCATATGTAAATGGTTACATCTCTTTTACATATTTAACCCATGTCATTCTGGTAATTTTTTGTCGTCTGCTGAAATTGTCGTCTGCACAGGTTGGTCCAGGATTGTGTTTTGACCCGGAGTTCGGATTAAAGACTCGGAGTTAGGACTAAAGACCGAGCCCAACCTAGGTTCCGCAGGCTCGGAGTTCGGACTAAAGACCTAGTCCAACTTAGGTTCCGCAGACTCGGAGTTCGGACTAAGGACCGAGTCAAACTTAGGTTCGGCAGACTCAGAGTTCGGACTTAAGATTGGGTCCAACATGAGTTCGGCAGACTTGGACTTCGGACTAAAGACCGAGTCCAACCTAGGTTCGGCAGACCCGGAGTTCGGACTAAAGACCGAGTCAAACTTAGGTTCGGCAGACTCGGAGTTCGGACTTAAGATTGGGTCCAAATGAGTTTGGCAGACTCGGAGTTCGGACTAAAGACCGAGTCCAACCTAGGTTCGGCAGACTCGGAGTTCGGACTAAAGACCGAGTCCAACCTAGGTTCGGCAGACTCGGAGTTCGGACTTAAGATTGGGTCCAACATGAGTTTGGCAGACTCAGAGTTCAGAGTAAGGACCGAGTTCAACCTAGGTTCGGCAGACTCAGGGTTCCGACTAAAGATTGGGTCCAACATGAATTCCGCAGACTTGGAGTTCGGACTAAGGACCAAGTCTAACCTAGGCTTGGCAAACCCAGAGTTGGGACTAAAGACTGGGAACAATATTTATCATATGCTTATACTAGTATTGCCCTTGATACATCTAATTTGGTCCCACTGTATTTTCCACACTGTGAGGTATGATCCGGCCATGCGCTCCAAAATGCTATGTCGAGGGCCTAGAAGGATATCCAACTCGCTCTTGATAGAGAGCCGAGACGGATATCTGTCTCGCCCTTGATATAACCTGTCAGCCCTCTTGAATCTGCATTTGAAAATTGGCAAGTAAAGGTGTAAATTGCATCTCTCACTACTTTAACACAACAAATGCATATTGACAGCATTGTTGCCCTAAAATCATATATGGAAAGCTTTAAAAACCATCATTCTTGACCCTAAATGCAGTCGATAAATGCTAGTGTACGCTAGTTGAATAACAAGACTGTCAGCGGGACAGGAAAGCTCGGCTGACAATGCCTTGCCCATTACACAAAAAACTTTTATGTAAAACTTTAACATTTCACTAACGGCGACGCCGCCGCAGGGGTTAGTGCAATCGCTCTTCCTGTACTTTCGTTCAGACGAACTAAAAAGAACCAAAACACGCACATGTTCCCGGTTCTGCCTATCTCTGGTAATTCTTCTCCAGCCAGAAAAGATTTCTGTGGTGTTTTGTCACAGTCACTCGTGTCGAAACAGTTTTCTGTAAACATCTGTCAAGAAAACAGCCTCGTTTCTCTAATCTTGTGAATGTTGTACTGGGAAATTAAAGACGACTCTGGTTGTATTAGACTCCAAGGATATCTGCAACTGCAACTCTCACATCACAGGTCCAGCCGAATACCGGAGAGTTTTCCTCGGTGCTAGAACTGAGCATTCAAAGATCATAACACGGTTGTTTTGATCCCAGCTCAGATCTCAGCCCTCTGACTGCGGCTCTGACGGTATCAGCGCAAGAGATGTTTGTCATGTCTTGTCTTATATATATGTTAAACTTTATAAATGTGCAGTTGCAGTGATAGTTGATTTATTGCGTTCAGAGTTACAGAGTTAAATTGAATAAAGCTAATACTTCAGATACCGAGGCCCCCTTTTTGGATTTACATCCATCTATTTCTAACGGTTTTGTATCTTCTAAAATTTATGATAAACGTGATGACTTTGACTTTGATATAGTTAATTTTCCATTTTTGGATGGTGACGTTCCACGTCGTCCCTCTTATGGAGTGTATATTTCTCAACTGATAAGATTTGCTAGAGTGTGTAGTCATGTAGATGACTTTAATGCTCGTAATAAATGTTTAACTGCTAAACTTCTTCAACAGGGCTATCGGTATCATAAGCTTAGAAAGGCTTTTTCTAAATTCTATCGCAGACACCATGAATTGGTTTCAAAATTTGATGTCGGATTAAAATTTCTTTTACACCAATGCCTATCGGAACCAGAATTTTATGGTGACTTAGTATACAAATTCAAAAAGATTAAGGGTAGGACTGATTTTTCTGATCAATTCCGAAAAATAATAATACGTCACAAACGTATTGGCTATAATTTAAATGTTATGCGACAGTCTGCATGCTTAGTGATTGACCCAATCACGGTTGATAGCTTTGCTGCACTCTTTAATTGCACACCGGGGGATCGGTCCTCAGACTCTATGATGGCCCCGACCTAAAGCTATATATTTTAGTTGGTTTGGACCGGAGCCTTTTTGTCTGTTGCTTGGTCCACCGGGGCTCAACTGGTGACCTTCTTTTGCTTCAGATTTCCAGTGGGGTTGTTTGGCAGGACAGGGATCTCCACCTGTCAGACGGCCCGTTGTATCTGTTGAGTCCTCGTCTTTGCTTCTTCATGGTGTTGAAATTTGATTTATGTGTTTACCGTGATGATTCATTGACGAGTTAGAGGGTTATCATGCGAACCGAACAACCAACTAAATGTTTTGTACCACTTCAGAAACTGAGGGTGAGGTTGGGCCTGTAAAATCGATTTAAGCCCCCCAGTAATTCATTACTGACCGTTCCAAGGCGGTAGTTCTGTTGTGGTTCTTTGTTGCCTGTTTTTGGTGTCAGAGTTTCTGTGATGTTTTACCTTATGTATGTTATTATTATTTTTGGTTCGGTTTGGGTTGCTGAGTGGCCACCTTTTGGGAACAAGCTGCTCACTCGGTTGGCCATATGTTCTCTGTATCTTGATTATTTGTAATCTT
This sequence comes from Ctena decussata, assembly GCA_963989385.1. Classification (NCBI taxonomy): domain Eukaryota; kingdom Metazoa; phylum Mollusca; class Bivalvia; order Lucinida; family Lucinidae; genus Ctena; species Ctena decussata. The sequence continues at coordinate 88,138,895 of OZ022506.1, forward strand.
AGTTGTTTCCAACTATGGTTTGAGGGCTGGATTTGGATTTTGATTGTTTCAGTTCCTGGTCTTTGCATACTTTTTACTTTTACGTTTGCCAGTTTTTTCTCTCTCTGTATTGGCGGATTTCATAACATTGTCGATACAGTTTTCCGGCAATAAATACATTTCACCAATCAACTTGTCATTAATTGCTGTTGCTGCTTATTGGCACAGTCCTCCCCCTTCGGGCTCGGGCCAATCTGGTCAACTCGGGCTGAGATCAGGGCTGGATCAAAACAACCGTGTAATAATCACTAAACGGTCAGCAGTCTCAGAGTTTGGACTACAGACCAGGTGAAACCTGGGTTTGGCTAACCTGGAGTCTGAACTTTAGATTGGTTCCAACTTGAGTTCCGAACACGGTAAACCCTGCACACCGGGAGTTTGGACTTAAGATTGGGTCCAACATGAGTTCAGTAGACTTGGAGTTCGGACTAAGGACCAAGTCCGACCTGGGATTGGCAAACGTGGAGTTTGGACTAAAGACTGGGAACAATATAGGTCAACTCGGGACTACGACCCATCCAAAGTATGAAAAGTGCCCCATGCCACAATCATTGCAAGTCCAAACTCCGAACCTGCTGAAACCCAACATGGACCCATTGTTAGTCTGAACTCCGACCCTATCAAACCCATTAAGGGCTCATTTTTAGTCCGAACCTGCCGAACCCAACATGGACCCACAGTTAGTCCGAACCTGCCGAACCCAACATGGACCCACAGTTAGTCCGAACTCCGAACCTGCCGAACCCAACATGGACCCAAAGTTAGTCCGAACTCCGAACCTACCGAACCGACACACAACCCATTCTTAGTCCGAACTCCGAACCTGCCGAACTCATAATGGACCCACCTTTTTGTCCGAACTCCGAACCTGCCGAACCCAACATGGACCCACAGTTAGTCCGAACTGAACCAAGAAACAACCCATTCTTAGTCCGAACTCCGAACCTGCCGAACTCATGAAAGACCCGTTTCCTTATTCCGAACTCCGAATCTTTACGCCGAACTCTGGGTCAAAACACAATCCTGGACCATCTTGAAAAAATCAAGAAATATTTTGACAATATTGGTCTAACTGTCTAGGCAGTAAACAGTTTGGATCTCAGATCAGACCACCCGTTTGTGAGGCCTGATCTGGAGCCAAACTGTTTGCCCAGATACCCCTAAAAGCCAAATGGAACTGGTAAAAACTTAATAATACATGTAAATGCAGATACAAATATAAAGATAGAAGACAGTACACATGATCCAAATGGGTAAATTAATCTAACTTGATCCAAATGAGCTAAATAATCTAACATGGTCCAAATGAGTTAAATAATCTAACTTGATTCAAATGGGTTAAATAATCTTACTTGATCCAATATTATATGTATATTTTGCCTCTGTCTGTCGAGATAGATTGAAACAGACATAGCCAGCGAACTCCAGATTAAATTTACTGAAACTACTGGACCTGAAAAACAAGACAGTAGTTATCAGTGCTCCAGATAAGAAGGGGTAAGAAAGATAATTTAGGGATAATTATCATTATTTCTCCACAAAAACATATTTTGTGACTCATCATTAGAACCGTCTCATCGAGACGGTTCTAATGAGGGGTCACAATGTATGTTTTCGTTGAGAAATAAGAAAAATTATCTTTGAATTATCCTCAATACCCCCTCTTATCTGGAGCTCTGAGTTATTAACAATAGATTAGGATAAAGTAAGGTAAATTCGGACTGCAGGTAAATTCGAACAATGATATTGTTTTTTATATGTCAGTTGTTTGGAATTAAAAAACAACTGGACAAACAGTAAACATCCTGATGAGACGGCTCATGATGAGCCGTCTCATCAGAATTTTCACTCTTTGCAATGGTATGTCCGTATTTATCCTCTGTCCGAAGTTACCCGACTCGACCTAGTTCTTTTTATATACGAGTATTCCAGTAGTACTCTACAATAGAGCTTTAAAAGGACCTCCGAGAGTATCAATGCAAATCTGCCCATTTTTTAAAAATTATTGCAGCTTCTCCGCGCGCCCAAAGTTTTATTATTCGGCATTAATAGGTAGACTTATGCATTATTAAGACATTTAACAGTGTTTTTGAAAAATTATCATGTCTCTTATGTGACTTCAACCGATTCTATGAAGAGGGGTACGTGAAATTTTCCGTCTCTGAAAACGAGTCCATTTTTTCTAATATATTGAAATTTGGTTTAAACATATTTGATTTTCAAAATACACATAATAACATACAAATAACACAATTACACAAAGCAATAGGATCAGAACGAAAGCTGGTAGCTTATATTGAAATTTGTTTAGTAATTATGCTTTATTTAATGTAGATAACATAGTTGCTGATATTATGCAGTGGTTTACAACAATACTGATTTAGCCTATATTTTAGATATAAGGGGTGAAAGTACCCCACCCACTGTTTCCGTATTTCAGCTGTAGTTATCTTCCCCCCCCCCCCCGTACCTTAGCATGCCACTCTCTATATATATAACGTATGTATGTGGGGGGCAGAAGTATTTCAAAACTTTTCCTATTTCCATTAGGTTTAATCAATAAAATATGGCCTTGTCACGGTCACCAAAATTTGAAGTCTTTTTGCTTAAATATCAGAAATTAGATTTGTAGCCATTTATGGGAAGCTAAGAGGAGCAAATTTAAATTTCAAGAGAAATTCTTGGGTATATCAAAATTTTAATTTTGATTAATAGGAAATTAATGTTACAAATGTCAGAGATCCTTGGGCTGATGTGGTTGATTTATTCTAGAAGGGATACACTGTGTTTTCACATGACAGCAAAGTACCTCAAGTCCCTTGCTGTTCGTGCTTTATAATGCTTTATCATATCTCCTTTTGCCTATGTTCAAAGTCCGTTGCACTGCTTTGCCAGACTTTTTACTTACTAACCCGAAACAACGACATAAAAATCAATAATATGCAAGTATGCAATCTCCTTGCCTTAAATTGCACCTGGTGGCATTATATCAGAAAAAAAGTTTTAAGCAATGATCAGTATGTCTCCCCATCCCTCCCCCTCCGGGATAGACATAATTGAGCCGTAACACGACAAAACCTAAAAAGTGGTTGTGTGCCCAGCGCAGACTCAGATCAGCCTAGGCATCCGCCCAGTCTGATCAAAGTCTTAGGGTAGCTAAGGGTCTAAGCTACCCATGTCCATGCAGTCAGCGAAGACTCTGATCAGACAGGGCGGATGCCCAGGCTGATCTAATTCAGCGTTGGACGCACAACCACTTTGTTGGTTTTGTCGTGTCGCGGCTCAATTATCATTTTCATATAGTTGTCAGTCTGTCCGTCCTTCCGTCTGTCTGCTCGTCATGAATCGATAAAACGATTGAATGTATTTCCACAAGACATGGTAAAACTACATGTAAATAGCATTATGAGACGATGCGCAGAGAAAACAAGAACGGTTACTCCATTTGCACTTTTGACGTAATTATGTACCTTTGTAATTTAGTATGGAAATCAAGTCCACTCTTTAACTTTGAAATCGATCGTGGTATTTTCACCAGACATGACATAAACAAAAAGAATCAAATTACATTGTGCACAGAACAAGAACGATTACTCCACCAGCATTTTTGACTGAATAATGCCTCTTTGTAATTTTGGTTTAGAATTCGTGTGCAAGATCCCTAAGTGTCTGATAGACCTATGTGTCCGAAAAAAATTATTCGTGTCATCTTCATAACTTTAAAACCGCTGAGGATATTTTCATTAAACTTGGTACAAATATATATCATTTTCAGGCAATGTGCACTCCGCCAGCAATTTTGATGACCCCATGTCCCTTTGTGAACTTTAGTACGGAAATTGTGTCCACTCTAGATCTAAAACTTTATAACCGCCGAAGAATTTTAATCAACTTTGACACTAGACAATGTGTAGGGAACAAAAATCCACCTGCACTTTTTATTGAATAATGTCCCTTTATAATTTTCAGTACAAAAATGTATCCGCTCTTTGACTTCAAATCCGTCGAAGATATTTTGACGAAACTGAAAAACACATTAACTATACCATCATTTTTGACAGAATGATTGTCCTTAGAAATTTTGATATGGAAATCATGCCAACCCTGTCACTTAAAATGGTTGGCAATATCATCACCAGACTTGTTACAGATACAAAGCATTGTCAGATGATAAGCAGAGAATAAAAATAGTAACTCCATCTGCATTTTAGACAGAATAATATGCTCCTTTATATCCTTTAGTTACACCCCTGGCTAATAATGTATATACAAAGGCTGTTACCAAACGAAAAAGAGTCCCAGTTCCCAACGACCTGGTCATCGTGGTTAAACAAATTTGTTTAGCTACGGTGACCCAAAAGTTTTGGAAACATGGCTCTTTCTCTTTTGTAATTTAAATAAAGAAATAAAGTCTAACCGATAACCGATAACTTTACAAAGGGCGAAGATAATTTCGCAAAACTTGGTGCAAGTATTAAACATCATCAACTAATATGCTATATTGATCAAAGTCACTATCAGATTGTCTGCCCCTGTCTTAGGACTATATACACGAAAGATCTAGAAGGGTTTTTTTCCCTAAAACTTACACGGAAGGAATGACTGACTGCGTACATCTGTTTTTAACAAAATATAAATACGCACAGCTAGAGATAGAGATGGAAAAGGAATGGGGTGGCGCGGTGTGGCGCTCCGGTCAGGGGGTGGGGATAGGGAGACATTTTTTTGTTTTCATCTATTTATTTTTTTCTTAAACAAACTTCTAGTTAAATTTTTCTAGATCAGGCCCCAAGGTTATAAAACTTTTTTCATGCTCAACTCAGCTGAGCATGAAATTTAAAATGCCCATTAATATAAAAATACCAAGAAATTCAGCATTTTTTAAGCTCAGATAAGCCAAAAAGGCTATTTTTTCTGCTCATAAATATTAAAATGCCAACAATTGTTGGCATTTTAAAATTTATGAGCAGAAAAAATTTCATGCTCAGCTGAGTTGAGCATGAAAAAAGTTTTATAACCTCGGGGCCTGTTTTGCCACGTATACAGTCCTGCAAGGTATACTTACTGAAAGACATAGGTATCTCCTGAACTCACAAAACAGGTGAGGTCGACAGCACCGAACTCATTAAACGTGTAGCCCGAAACGTATGTTGTGTTGGAGTCACTTGTAAAGTTCAATGCGCCTTTTATACTGCTTAGCCATTGTCCGTCTAGTTCACTAGGAAACAAACAGGCATCTGAAAAATAATCGTTGTTGTAGATGAGAAGGGGCAAGGGCGATAATTAAGGGGTTTCCATATTTTCCTTTAGACATGTTGTGACCCCTCATTAGAACCGTCTCACCAAGACGGTTCTAATGAGGGGTCACAACATATGTTTTTGTTGAGAAATTTGAAATTTTTTCTTTGAATTACTCTCAAACCCCCTTACCTGGAGCGCTGTGCAAGAGATTGGACAGGGGCATAGGCTAGTCTACTCGAGTAAACTTCCTGCTAATACATTCTTTCCCCTATCCCAGTTAACTTCCTGGAATGGCATTCATCTGCACGAAACTTTTGTTGTATACCGATGCGATAAAAAGTCTTTTAAAATTGTTTGGTATACCATGTTTGAATTTAGAAAGACGCAATGATAATGTTGATATCATCTATGTAAGTCTTAAACTCTCCACAATTAAAACAAAATATAACCAAGATGTACCTATCATCACTGAAATTTTGGAATTTAAATTTTATGTACGTGCATCTTATGCAAATTGTATGACCGCCTGGAAATACCTTCACTAAACTTTGTAATTGAATATAATTTGGCCTACGACACGAGAGAACCAGCAAAGTGCTTGTGCGCCTAGCGCAGACTCAGATCAGCCTGGGAATCTGCCTAGTCTGATCAGACTCTTCGCTAAGCGCTAAAAGGATAGCTAAGGGTCTAAGCTTCCTGCATGCGGACAGCGAATACTCTGATTAGACTGGGCGGATGCCCAGGCTGATCTGAGTTTGGGCTGTGCGCACAACCACTTTGTTAGTTTTGTCGTGTCGCGGCTCATTTATAGTTTTGATTAATTAGAAAGTTACGAGTTGTTGACACCATAAGGATTCTTTAGCTTTTGTGTTACTGTGAATTCTCGAGGAATCTACAATCAGAGAATGAAAGCTCCAGTTTGTGCGCATTTTCAGAATTATGTGTAGGCATATTTTCGCATAACACGCTCAGTTGTATGAACGTGATTGTTTCTGTCTCATGAAACAATTTCTGTAACATGTGCCAATAATTCAACACTGAGACAAATAAATTCAAATAAAAATGTCAACTCTTTCGGTGCCAAATTTTTCAGACGACAAATTTTCGTCTGCTCAAATCATCAGACGACAGATTTGTAATTGGAAATTTTAACAATCTAAAGACATTTTTCATAAAATCAGGCTTTTTAAGTTCATATTGGAATGGCAAACAGTGTAGATCCTGATCAGACGGCTCTTTTAAGAGCCGGCTGATCTGGATATACGCTGTTTGCAAAGTCGCATTTTTGCGACTTTGGCACCGAAAGAGTCAATCTGAGAGGAAATCTAAAATTGCTAGTACGTTTGTCAAGCAGAAGAAGAAAGAAATATCCTCACCTGTTTTAAACACCAGTAGAGCCAGGAGATAAGTTGCGTAATATAAATGTGTCATATTTCAGAGAAAGTTATTGTCAATCACATAATCATCCATTTTCACATTTCCCAATAGGAAATTCTAAAAATCAAAAGTCCGCCATGATTATCCATGTTAATATCGTAGCTACGGATTACTGCACATGCGCAGACGGTCTTTTTCAAATTTCAATACATGGTTTCTAAAGTTCAGAAATTTAAATCACTTTTTAAACCTAGGCATATACACATGCAAAAGAGTAAAATGATATAAACTATATGTAGTTAGAGGTTAATCTTGATTAATCCTCAAGTTAAGTGCGGACACAAACTATTAATCCACCCAGAGGTTTAAACAGTAGATATAAAATACATGAAAATTTAATCCAAAAAGTATTACGTCGTTATTCATAAGATTAATCAGGACTGTGACACTCCATTTGAATAAATGCAGACACGAAACAAGGTTGGGAAAGAAACGCACCTAGTTGTGTACATACAGTGAAACGTATTTGTGGAATGAATTAGATACCCAATTTAGTCACTTTTGTCTGCTTTAAAAAATCTTAAATCACTTTATTTCAATACCCCAAGCAGTCAGCTAAGCTTCTGCTCTATGGCTTATACGTCCTAACGAATAGTCACCCGAAATAAGCGCAAAGGGGCTATAGAAATGATCATTATGTTCCGTGCGTGCGTTATACTATCCGTCCGCCCATCTGTTCGTCCGTCTTTCCGTCCGTCCATCCGAAGTCTTAATCTCGCAACTCCTCCTATACATATTTGTCAAATCGAAATGAAGATGCACGTGTGGTTTTGATCTTTTGGTTTGGCAGTTTCTTTTTGATGGCGTTATGGCCCATACTCCCGTAGACCTTGTCCCGGCAACTATTTCCATGTCTTTTACCGGGTTGACACGAAATTATGCATAACGTGTTGCCATGATCCGGAGTTTTGCATGCGATTTGAATTTTAAATGGTAATATTTTGAAAATGTTTGTTCCCTTTGCCAAATTTGGAATTCAAATTTCCAACTTTTGGGCTTTTTTGAAACTTGAAATACTGTTGAATAGGACCTAAAATTGCAAGCCATCTATACATCCATACCGTCACCATTGTCATCTTTTGTACGTTTAATAGTAGCGACGGTAATGTAGTAGATGACGCGCTGGACTACCAGTTCATTGGTCACAGAATCTATCCACCACTCCTCCGGCCTTTTTGGGCGAAACTCTGAACTGAGGTCCCGTCTCCGTATGACTTATGTTTTGGTGGGTTCACTCATCCACTCACCTGTTTGGTAGCCACTGTTTCAAGTAAAGTATAACAACAACAATACTGAGGTGGTCTTTTATTTCATTCATTTCACTTGACCGATAGCTTATATGTTTGGTTGGTTGATTTGGGTTTAACGGCTCTTTGAGACAGTGTTATAGTCTAAATCGAGCCATCTCCTTGGGAGAGGGAGAAAGAAGAGATATGATAGACGAGAGAAAAAATATCCAAATAACCCCACCAGACCTATTGCAAGCGCAGTAGGTTCTTGTCCAACTATTACCCAAATCAATATGACGCCCAAGCCTTGAAAGTTACCCAGCACCATCGCCCGACCGCAGCCACTATGCAGCTTAAAGGATTAGACAGGCATACGTTTATGAGGTGCCGTTTTGCTATAAATCCCCTTTTTATGATATCAAAATTTATAACTGAATTTGTGATATCACTAAATCGATTTAGTGATATCACAAAATATTTTGTGATATCACTTATTATTATGTGATAACACTAAATCGATGCAGTGATATCTCTAAATCGATGCATTGATATCACAAATTCGAGTTGATGATATCCCAAAATCGATTTAGTGATATCGCTAAATACGAAAGAATAAGTGATATCACAAAATGAAATTTGTGATATCTCAAAGTCGATTTAGTGATATCACTACATCCATTTTGTGATATCAAAAGGTGGATATGATTTTGTGATATTAGTAATCCATTTTGTTTATATCAGTAATTCAATTTAGTGATGTCACTAAATCGATTTTGTGATATCATAAATTCACATTTGTGATATCACTAATTCATTCAGTTTTGTTATGGTGCAGAAAATCCCCGGGAGGTCGTGAGATCGCCATCCGACGACTGGAAAACTCTCTCTGTCAACCAAGCAGTGAGTTAATACCTTCTTCGAATCAGGGAAGGATGAGACAGCGAAAGAAGAGGGATGGGTTCCGCCCTTTCATTAGTTGTGCCAAAGACACAGTGGGCCGTAAACCCCCGCTGCCCCTTTGGCTATTAGGCTATAGGAAACCTTTACACATTATTCCTTGGGCACGATAATAACAGCAACTTTGTTAATGCTAATTGCCATAGAACTCTTCTTGCTAACAGACTTATAAAGTAAACAACATATTTCCAGGCCCGGATCCAGACCATCACGTACTGGTGGGGCTCTGGATAACTGGTGGGGCTGGGAGGTGCCAAAATGTATTTGTGTGGGGGAGGGGGCTTGAAAATATGATATAATTATGGTTCAATTTCAAGAGAATTTTTTATGTATTTTTTTCTTTGAAATATATATTGTGATATCTCATTTGAATCGCCTCCCCGAGGCGATTCTAATGAGATGTCACAACATATATTTGAATATTTAGATCTAACCACATTGGATATTTTTCTCAAACTGTCATATCAGATACTTCTTTTTATCTGGAGGCCTACATATTATACATAACACAGAGGCCAAATGGCGGGGCTGCAGCCCCAAAGCCCACCCCCTGGATCCGGGGCTGTATTTCTAAGGCCATGCATAATTCTCCCCATCCGATTATTCACTTTGGAATTACCCCCTCTAACCGCCCTTTGATCATGGGAAAAAATAACACGAGCCACGACGCGAGAAAACCAACAATGCGGTTGTGCGCCCAACGCAGACTCAGATCAGACTGGGCATCCACTCAGTCTGACCAGACTCTTCGCATAGCACTTAAAGGGTAGCTGAGGGTCTAAGCTACCTTCATGCGGATAGCGAAGACTCTGATCAGACTGGGCGGATGCCCAGGCTGATCTGAGTCTACGCTGGGCGCACAACCACTTTGTTTGTTTTGTCGTGTCGCGGCTCACATAATTGTGAACACTCTAGAACCTTCATCATTATTAGATATTTCTGAAAATGCTGATCACGATAATAATAATAATGGTGTTAATAATAAAGATCAAAGAACGATACTGATGATGACAAAATGATTGTGATATTAAAATAATTGATATTTTAGGTAAAAGTGAAAGTATGAGGAACCTCATAAGAGCCGTCTCAGTCCAAAGATCATTCTTCAATGTCTTCAAATTTCGAGACTGGACTTTTCACACACCCAGTGGGCGAATGACGTCAGAATTACATCGGGCTAACGTCGATGCGACGTCTGCACGTCACATAGTCGTCAGCAGGATGTTATCACGACGTCATGTGCCTGCTGCGACAGTGTACAAAGACTTCAAACAGAGGTCCAAGATTAATAGATTCTGTCAACCTCGGTCATGCTTTTATAGGCGGCAAGGTCGATGTTTGTTTAATCCGTAACCGATTGCGTCGTTTACTCCGTTTTGGCACTGTTTCTTGTTCCACCTTAGTTTCTTGTCCCAGAAACCACTGTTTACTGCCACGCCTGGGTTCAGCAGACCACAAGCCGGCCACAAACTTTAAATAATTGTCAGTTCTCGCGTCTGTTTTATGTAACCATTTTGAGCTGTCGACTGACATTGAAGAAAGACTCATCCTGTCTGTAACATCTGCTTCTCTGGTGTCGGAGAAAGGTGTCGATGATTGGCGGTTGTTGGTTCTGTCTATTTTAGGAATTGACCCCCGAACTGAACCTTTTGAGCGTTTGGTTTCTTTTTGAGCTGAAACAAAATAATTAAAAGAAAATATATTTAAACTTTTTTGATTATGACTTTCAATTTTTTATTTCTGAATGTCAACTTTTTAAGTCCGAATTCTTCCGAATCAGAAGTTGGAGGTACTAAGTTGGAAAAAAGAAGTCGAAAGTGGGAAGTGAGAATTCGGAAGCAAGAAGTTGGTAGTCAAAAGTAAACAGTTGTCACTCCGAATTTGAAGTAGAAAGTCAGATGTTATACTTTGGAAGTTGGGCGTGAAAAGTAGGAAGTTTGAAACAGTCTTAAAAAAGGAAAAAGAGGAAAAAGAGGGAATATAAAAACAAACTATTACCATTCGATGTCCGTCGGAAACTGTCTTGCCAGTCTATAAAGTAGGCATCTATATCATTAGTGGGTAGGGGCATACTATTCCAGGCTCTCAGATGGGGCAGGTCCTTCAGCCGGATATGTGACGGTAGAGGGCGCATGTCACGTTCCCACTTCCTCTGCCAGTCCTGAAGAAAAACAATAATTGTCGCGGCTACATATGCACAAGCTGATTCCTTTCTCAGCTGGCACATTCGACTGCTAATTGCAAAAACATAATTGAGCCGCGACATGACAAAACAAACAAAGTGGCATGTGTGCCCAGAGAAGACTCAGATCAGCCTTGGCATCTTATCAGTCTGATCAGAGTGTTTGTTAAATGCTTCAGGGGTGGCTAAGGGTCCTAGCTACCTCCATGCGGATAGCGAAGGCTCTGATCAGACTGGGCGGTGGACCAGGCTGATATGAGTCTTTTTTTGGCGCATCTTCTACTTTGTCGGTTTTGTTGTGTTGCGGATCATAACAACATGCGAACAATTGAGTTGTCCAAATTCAAAATTAGATTTTAAGCAGCAAAAGAAAACAAAGGTTGAGCTGAGCTTAAAGACATGTTTTACACATGCGTGAAGGCTTAGACTTTCGCACTGATTTTGTTTAGAAACCATTGATTGTGTTTGAAATTATCTGCACTCATTCTATCAGTGATTGCAAAGGAAAGGATATCTGGATTTGAATTTTGAAACAATCGTTTACTAACAGTGCAGATCCAGGCTTTAAATTCAAAACCTATTCCATTTCAAATAATAATAATAACAATAATTGAGCCGCGACACGAGAAAACCAACAATGTGGTCGTGCGTCCAGCGCAGACTCAGATCAGCCTGGGCATCCGCCCAGTCTGATCAGAGTCTTCGCTGTTCGCATGAAGGTAGCTTAGTCCCTTGGCTACCTTTTAAGCGCTTAGCGAAGAGTCTGGCCAGACTGGACGGATGCCCAGACTGATCTGAGTCTGCGCAGGGCGCACAACCACTTTGTTGGTTTTGTCGTGTCGCGGCTCAATTGTGCGTTTTGCTATCACCAAAACAATCTCTTTTTCTCTCATTTCATGGTTTAAAGGCGGGATATAGATTTCATGATTGTCTTTGCAATTACTAAATTTTGTTTCGGTTTTATATCTACATGTAATTCTTTTGCTTAAGGGTCCTCCAGACAGTGTGTAATGCTCTTACCGGTGTCTCTGGGCGTGGTCCCGACGAATTACTTCTAACATCAAACATGGTGGCGCTGCGATCATACTGAAAAATAGGTACAGAATGTCGTTAACGTGTACAGCCGGACAGAAGTTAACCACTACATCTCTGGTTATTAGCACTATCGTATTATTTTACGGAGTGGCTATTACCAGTCCACTGGCAATAGTTTGTTGACATCAAAGTCGCTATTGAAAGTTGCCTGGTAATACTCATTTTACATTCAAATCGCCATTGCCAGTCAACTGTTAACAGCGATTTGGTAACGGCGATGTAAACGTATAATGGCTATTGCCAGTCGATTTTAACAAAATGGCTATTACCATGTTAAGATGGTTCTTACCTGTGACAGTGATTTTAGTTTTTCTTTCCGCATGTGAGTTAAGTCTGACTCTGTGCGATGTCGGTGTGGCTCGGGAACATACTCATGTATCACCGGTAGTAAACCTGGCCTCTGTTTTCTTTTCTTTCTTACAGCCGCCTTAGGCTGAGCCTTTGTCATCGTGATACCCATGTTGGAGAACCGAACAGCCAGGGCTATGGCAGTTTGGGCTAAAACATTACTGAAAAGAAAAGGAGAAGAACTAAATAAGCAATGTGCTTTCCTTCTAATCCTAAAAATCATGTTGTATTGTATATATATATATGTTGTGAAAAAAAGCTGAAATAAATATGTTTAAAGCAAAAGAAAAGGAACATTGGTAAAAATGGTTATTAACAAGAAAAAAATAGAAAGAATAAAAGCGATAAAAAAGATAAACATGCGGATTTTTTTTTCATGTATAATCGACAATGACCATTTTAGATCCCGAAATATTTTTTTAAAACATAGCAAGGTGGTTGCCATGGCAAAGTAATTAAAGTCTTGCTTCTGTTAAATGCACTTGCTCTCACTAAAGGTATGTATAGCAGAGACTCGCCGATATGGAGACAGTTTTAGCTCCGTTACCTTAGCAACTAGAGATTTAGCATTGCTTTTGGACATTCCTGTAAAACAGTATAAAATGAGCCCCCAGCTGCTATGGTAACCGAGCTATTATCCACACCTGAAAGTATAGTATGCCATGCATACTAATCGCAGACTAGAATTACAATTATACCATTTTCTATATCAAATTATTTTATTTGAAATCAATTAAAGCTTTATGATACTTTCATACTTCATTTCCGTTTCCAAAAAATTTGATAAAATGTGAGTAGTTTTACCTTGATTATTTTTTTCTTTCGTTGAAGCCCGACATTCCACCTGAAAAAGGCTTCAAAGCGATTTCATTTTTTATAATAACTTATGTTGGTTTTAAATATGTGGCAGTGTAAACAGGTCTTTTAAAACATTCTATAGTAATGAATATACATATTGTTTTTGTTTAATTCCTTTCTTTGTCCGGGGCTTCTCTTGAGTGAAATTTGATAATGCAAAATATCGACTCCAGTTGATTAGTACATGTTCGTACCGAAATAACTCTTTACAAAAAGTAGTGGAAATTTCAAAAACACTTTCTGGTGCAGTCAGTTCGTTTCCATTTTCTGCTAGTGTTCTATAATGGCAATTATGCACTAGGCCTATTCCTAAACTAGGAAAAGTCAGGCTTTAAATAGAGAGCTTTCTTAAAGTCGGGTAACTTCGGACAGCGGGTAAATTCGGACATACCATTGCAAACAGTGAAAATCTAGATGAGACGGCCGTCTCATCAGGATTTTCACTGTTTGCCCAGTTAATTTTGTTTTAATTCCAAACAACTGACATATAAAAGAAACAATGTTACTGTCCGAGTTTACCCGATGTCCGAATTTACCCGACTCTACCCTACTTAGATTTTTTCGGTATTTGAGTTTATACCGTATTTTAGCGAGAGAGAAAACATTCCTGGGGACCTTATTCAAGGTCATTGGGTATACTTTCAGGGGAAGCACATCTGCTAGGTTAATTTTTACCTCCCTTGCAAAGGGGTCAGCTTCAAGTTACAAAGCGGTAATTGGAAAACTCCCTTTGTAAACCTAGCAGTATTGGCACCTTTTTCGAATCAGGAAAGGATAATGCAGCGAAAGGAGAGGGATGGGCTTCGCCTTTTATATGCTGTACCCAGATGCAGTGGGCCTCTAGCCCCCAATGCTCCTATGGCTACCAGGCTATGGGAACACTTTACCTTTACTAAAGATAAATTGAGTTGATACAATTTCATGGATAGTGACTCTGCAATTTCGCATCCCTCCTACCTAAGGTGAGGCGGGGGCGGGTGTTGGCGTGTGTGTGTGCGTAGGGGGGGGGGGGGGGGGGGGAGGGGGGGGGGAGAGCATTGCCTTTTTTTCAGTGCGGATCCCGGGCGTTGGCATCGGCGTGATAGTTTCTTGTATACACGATATCTCTTGATCCGATGGATAGCATTTTACCAAACTTGCGTATTATTGGGACAAGCTTAAGAGTTGATTAGAGTTTGGTGCCCGTGACCTCATTTTCAAGGTCACAGGAGACTGAAATATGTGAAAAATTCATTAAAATTTATATCTGGTATATCTCTTGAGCCTTTGGCTTGATTCCTGCCTAACTTGAACCAAAGACTGGACTCATTATCAACCTCAATAGCCAATTTACAACTGTTATTTTTTTCGGAGTGGCTATTTACAGTTAACTGTCAATAGCCAAAAACCGTTAAAATGGCTATTTACAGTTAACTGTCAATAGCCATATTAACGATTTTTGGCTATTTACAGTTAGGTTTCCTTAAATTATTAGACAAAGGGCTTGCATGATACGCAAAAGGCCATTAGTTCGAGTCCTCGGGTTGGATAAGACTATTTCCTCCGCTTTCACGTCCGATAGTTGTCGTGGGCATCTAAAATGGGATTCTTAAGTGTGTACCTCGTTGAATGCGGGGATATTCCGGGAGGAGAGAGAAATCCTTATTGCATCGACCATGTGGTTTGATGGGTCATACGGCAGACTAGAGAAAAGAACGCAAGCCTCGGATGAGATGCCAAAGGTTACTGAGTATCGCATACAACGACCAAGTATTTAATGAGGATGTTCGCTAAAAGATGCAAGCAGCAACTGAAATATGACAAACTATAAGAAACGGAAACGAGATGGTTTGGCTACATCTCAAGACGTTTATACAGGGCAAGTGAAATTAAAAAGAAGAAGAGATAGACAGAAGAAGAAGTGGGAAGACAATTTTATATCGTGGAGAGGATCACAACTACGGCCGCTGAGACAGGAACAGGTGAAAAGGGGTTGTTTTGAAGTCATTTCTGGTGACCGAACGACCCTGAAAGTCTATAGGATAGACACACACACTCTCTCTCTCTCTCTCTCTCTCTCTCTCTCTCTCTCTCTCTCTCTCTCTCTGTCTCAGACGGCTCGATATAAAACTGAAATACTAAGAGAATCGAAAAACACAAAACAACTAACCGACGACAAATAGTTATTTTGAGGTTGCACACGTTTTCAGCAGAGCTTCAGTAATGGGAGCGACTGTGACAATAATCCCCATCAACAGTATTTCAGTCTGTTCGAGCCGATACTGGGATACTGGGTAGAGGTGAATGATGATATGGACAAAAAAATCCACACAGGCCAGTGATAAAATTAAGATCTGGCCGAACTCGCCGAGTCCGCATCATTTAGACTGATTCCAGAACTTTAAAGCCTGGACCAAAATGACTGGGCATAATATATTATAACTAAGGAGCAACCAGCAAGGTATTGAAAGTTGACAGTCAACTGTCAATAGCCATTTTAACGTTTTTTGGCTATTTACAGTTAACTGTAAATAGCCTCTGCCTTTTTTTTACCCTAAAAATGAGATATTTCTTGAACGAGTGGATAGATATTCATCAGACTTGTATGGGTATCTCACTGTGACAGGTTTAAGACGTTTGGGTTTTGGGTGACCTTGACCCCTTTTACAAGGTCATAGTCATGCATATAGAATATCTTTTGAATCAGAGGATGGATTTCTCTAGATTTGCATGGACATATCACTGAGACAAGCTTCAGAGGTGATTAGATTTTGATGACCTTGATCCCATTTTCAAGGTCATAGAAGCACTTAGTAATTTTCACTAAGAATATATTTCGTGAACCAGTGGGTGAAATATAATCAGACTTTTATGGATATATAATTATGATAAGCAGAAGAGCTGCTGAGATTTTTGTGAGCTCGACCCCATATCCTAGGTCATAGAAAGATTTTAAATGCTCTTCAGTGTGGTGACATCTTTAGACCAAACTTGATATATCAACATAGCAAAGTTTTAGGATAATGGAACTAGATCTAGTGGGTGGGAACACACCTATGAGGGATTAGAGGGGATGGAAATGGGTTCTAAAATTAGAGTAGCGTTAATACGATCCTGGCAAAGCGATTGCAGTTGGAAGACGCTCAAAGTTGAATTTTAATGGCACTTTTAACGGTTGGCCCAAATGCAGTCATTCGGGCTTATAGATCATTTTGTTAGATTATACAGAGGATGCAATGATTTGCAGGCTTCGGAAAGTGTCGGACTTAAATCAAATCTCCAGGCTATGAGGCTGGATTGTTCGCTACCGGACTAATCCCTAGGGCCATGTTATATCAGACATCTATCTATCTATCTCTTCATACGACATAAACCCTCATATGAGTATTACGTACACCTGGGCCCAGTTGTTCAAAGTATTGTTTGCCCAACGAGCTCGCTAAGTGTTTTACAACTTATACAGCCAAATACACTGAATGTTTTGTATGGAAAATATGTGAGAAGCAAAAACTTCTCACATTTTTTCAACAAAAACAAGACCTGTCACCGGTACAGGATAGCTCGCCTGACAGCGCCATGCCCATCACATAAACAACTTTAACATAAAACTTTGACATTTTGCTAACGCCGCCGCCGCTAACGCCGAAGCCGGGGGTAGTACAATAGCTTTTCCTGAACTTCGTTCAGGCGAGCTAAAAATCGGAGTATTTGAGATATGATTAAATTGTTGACGTCTCATTAACTAACGATGTCGTTAGTTTTGAACAACTAGGACCCAGTGGTTATGTAGTGTCTCTTTTTAATTCTTTCACACGCCGTCATTACAGTAGTGTTAAACGATTGTAAAAAAAAGGAAATTCCGCACATCAACAGCGCACGTCATCGCGTAAATGACGTCACCAAAACATTAATGGAGAGCGACGTTGACCATTACACTCATCGTTACGTTTTATATTCTGTTCTCGATCTCGATAAGTTTCTGGATTCTGACATATCAAACGATTTAAAAATGGCTCTTTTAAGAAAATTATTTAAAAGAAATAAGAGAAATTGCAGTGTCGAAGAAGATCCGTTTTTCAACACAGAAAACAACGACGCTGAGAAGTCCTTCACAACAGAGCATAAGGTCGTCCCCGCCAATATGTCGGGCACCAGTGTCAATGATGTGGTTTCTGAGGAGGGGAGAGAGGGAACTGATATAGACGAAATGGTGGACAAAGAACTGTACTATAAAAGGAAACAACTAAATAACGCTTTGAGAAAAGCAAAGTAGGTGGTATAGACTTTCCATATATCAGTCAACTCTCGATATCTCAAAGTTTAAATTCATCCGAAACTACTGATACCTCAAAGTAAATTTTCTGGAACCAGAAAATTTACTTTGAGATATTAGTAGTTTGAGATGAAAGGAGTTGAAATTTAAATAATAATAAAAAACAACAACAAAATATCTCTAAGCTATACTCTTTGACAAGGGAGGTACTCTGAGCAAAGGCGCTTGAAGTTCTATGCTCAAAAAACCCTCAAAACCCTTTATACTTGACGCAGTCTATAGGTCATTTCTTCAAAATGGCTCATAGTCTAGATGTTTAGCGGCATTGAAATATGTTTCATAGCATAGCATAGCACTTCAAGCGCCTGTGCTCTGAGATCAGCGCCTACAAGGGATCCTTCTTTCCATCAACAGTCCGTCTCTGGAATGGTCTGCCTGCCAAGGTCATATCTGCACCGACTCTGGATGACTTCAAGCTCCTTGTCTGTGCAGATGTCCTAAGACCGTGATTGTGAACAACATGTTTTTATCTGATATTAACTGTACATAAGAACCTCCCAGCACGAATGTTTTAAGGTTGTTCACAGTGCGACTATGCCAATATTGGCCATGCACTTAATTGGTAGATGTAGATGTAGATGTAGATATCATTGTGATAAATACAAGACAGAAAGAACTAAACTGGAGAAAACAGTAGAAGATATACTACACAGGGAGGACATACATGAGATACAAGACATCAACTTAAGAGTTATGATAGGAGCAGTGGAGAAACTTAGCAGGGAAGGGCAAAATGAGACAATTGGAGCACTGATGGAATTCATCAGGTGCTCACAGAGATTCAGTCACTATTAAATTATATCCTACATATATACAAGAGATACATGAGTTTAGTACCAGTGGAATAGTACAAGAGAAGTCAAAGCACACAGGGATTATAGGCAGCGAGATAATGCCTTTCAACTAGATAAACAACAACAACAACAACAGATATCAGCGTTCGAGATATCGAGAGCTGACTGTATTTTCTTTTATTTTTAATAAATTGAGTTTTTTAAAGAGTCTATGTTCCTACAGTACTCTCTCTCTCTCTCTCTCTCTCAAATATGTATACATAAACTCTTATATACATAAATTCTCATATATATAAAATCGAACTTCTTTGTATTGTGTTGAATTGTGCAATGCTAAAAGTGAATTCTAAGGTTCAACGCTTTTTGTCAGTCCTTTGTTATTGCTTTTGCCCATCTCCAGTATCACCGTCCAAACGCTTCACGGACGGTTTTAAGAATTCATTTTTCCCCAGAACAATTACATCTTGGAATGGCCTTACAACTGAAGCTGTCTCCTCGGAGACAGTTGATGGGTTTAAGGCCAAAATATAATATCATAGGGTAGAGCGGCGGTTAGGCATGGAATGCCTGTCCCTGAGGACTTCTTGTAAATAGTTTTAGTCTGCTGGTGGCTTTGTCACAAATTCATTATTTTTGGTGATAACTTATGTGCCACACCACAAACCTGCCATCATGGTCATAGCTGACCGAGAGCAGTATCAGGAGAAAGAAAGAAATCTCGATTTTCAAGCACTGGTAATGGGTTTCTGTTATGCGACACATTATTATCATACTATAATCTACAATGTTGTTGCTTTACTTCTCATACCGATCTCCCTCAAGAGGCTCAAGGAAACGAATCCATAACTTGCACCCCTGCCATCTAGTAGGTTCATTAATGTTTATTTACCCAAATAACGCAAGCATATCCTATATTAGCCTATGCAAAATTATATTTATTATGCGACTTCAAACGAGTCCCTCAATTTGAAACTTGTGAACTGACAGAGCAAAAGAAAGTAACCTATGTCCATATTTTAGAAGACATGAAGAGAGACTAGCACAGAGACAGAAAGATGTCGTTGCAATGGATGCCGAGATTTCGGAACTTATGTGGATGCTCTCCCTTGCGAAGAGACAGAAGCACGCTCTGGAGGAAGAAGTGCTTAATAAGAAGTGTGAAATAAAGTTCTTAAGAAAAGAAGGTTGGTTTTATTCACAGGAATTTGACATTTTGTCAGTGGAATACCAATACAGGCAAATTCTACAAAATCACGCCCACTTAGTTATATAACCGGGCGTGATTTTGTAGAATTTTCCTGTTTGGTATTTCATATAACCGGGCGTGATTTTGTAGAATTTTCCTGTTTGGTATTCCATATAACTGGGCGTGATTTTGTAGAATTTTCCTGTTTGGTATTCCATATAACTGGGCGTGATTTTGTAGAATTTTCCTGTTTGGTATTCCACTGATAAAATTTCAAACTGCTGTGGCTTTATTGTCTGCCATTTTCATGTACCAAGAGTGCAAGAAATGTTTCCAGAAAGCGATTTCTTAGGTCATAAGATGGCGTTTTCCCCTTCGAAACAACCCAAAGAATCTAGATCCGTCTTATAAGACGAATCTAGATTTTTGGGATTGTTTTGGAAGAAAAAAAGTTTGAATTATACGACTGATTCATATTTTGCGGTGATTTTGGAAGGGTAAAACTCCCGTCTTATAACCGAATACATACGACAGAGTTTTGTTTTGGTTGGTTGCTTTGGATTTTATTTTCCCGTAATGTAGATTAGAAAACAATGGTCATGAGCTGGCACAATCGAATCCCACATCGTGTATCAAACAGTAAATGGAAAATGAAAATGATAAAGAAGGCAAAACAAGACAAGCAAAACAGCCAAGAGACCAGCTCTGTCTCAGCAAATGGCAGATGTACAAAATGCAGTGCTATTGTTTGTTATTCGCTCTTTATATTCCGTTTGGCAAAAGTGTCTGAAATTTATCAGTTCAAGCATTACAAAGTAGTTTTCTTTACTTTGCGGAAAAAGAGCTGTTACCATGCTTGCTTATCATAAATTTCAGTCAGTGCGTATCGACCCCTTGTGTTATAGGTTGAGTCCGATTAAATGCATCATTATTTTCAAATCCAGTATAAAAGCTCCAAGAGTAGCTTTCCTCCGTATTTGCCTATACATTCGTAAAAATACTTTCATCTAACGCATGTGAACAGGGTTGTTTTAAATGAAATTCTTATGCCCTTCTCTAAAAGTATTTCAGTCATACTATATCTAGATGATGGGAGGTGATAATGAAAGGCTGAGTGCAATGGAATCCCGTTTACGGTATGAAGGATACCACCTCCTGGAGGATTCGAACTTGGGACCGCTAGATCAGCAGGCCAGCGCTTGATCCACTGAGCTACCGAAGCTCCTAAATTCCGAACACTATTTCTGAATACATGTACAGGCTTAACTTTTCAGCGGGTTAAGATCTTGATCAGCGCATAGTTTTAAGGTTTAAAACTGACATGTTTTTTTTTTCACAAGTTTTACAAAAAAGAGTACAATTTTAATGACTTTCTGTTTCCTTCCCCGGGCGTCACAATCCTTTCAAAGATGGTATACTCTTGAAAAGAAATAATAATTTGCTCATATGGGAGCAAATTCTTTCTGTTAAGAGTTAATCTCATGGAGAAGGGAGACAAAATGAAAATGACATAGTTGCTTCCCTGAAAGTTCACCTTTAACAGACAATCAAACTAAACAAATTCTTTTTTATTCAATATCTGAATGGCTAGCCGGATAAACTGTCTTCCTGGAGGATCCACCGCTGTGCAGTGTTTTCAAGTGTTTGCGATACATGATGTATAAAGATAATTATATTATTGATTTTTAGCCCCCGAATGTTGTGAAGCGGAAGTTAAAAAGAGGGAGCCTTTGTTTTTCAAGAAGTACAACAACATTAAAACAAGCTCAGATGCCAAGAATATGATGCACACAGTCAGGCAACGACAGAGGGCGCTTCAGTATCTGGAGCTGATGGTGAGCTTTTCTTATGGTAGCATCAGATAGTAAAGTTAACCAGGCCCGGAGATTATAAAACTTGACTACATTCTCAAACTCAAAATAAAGCACACTGATTGGCTGCTTCCGAGCACATGCTCGGAAGCAGCCAGTCAGTGTGCTTTATTTTGAGTTTGAGATTATTCTCAAGTTTTATAATCTCGGACCCAGTTTGCAATCGCTGCAGCTGGTATTGTGCCGTGTGGCGGCTCTAAAACATCTCCCTGTACATCAGCCACAGTGCAGTTTATATTTACTTTTGGTCCTTTAACATCGGTGGGAATAATCTCCTAAATCGGAATTAATAATTGGTTCAGACCCATTTTCTAGACATATTTTTATCGTTTGGGCTTCTTATTGGAATACACTTGTCAATGAATGGACTATTTATTTGAAATTTACCAAATTACTGAATATTTCTTCTGGCGTTTGTTAGCATGCCATTACAGGGTCACTGATGAGGCTTTATTGGCCGAAACTTCGTAGTCTGACCTACTACCTTTTCGCATACGAATGTTGTCATTGCTTTTGAAGGAACTCATTTACGCTTTTTTTCCGCTGGGCCGGACAAAATATCTCACAATAAAAGAAAAAACAATAGGCCCTATTCAGTATTTTTTTAAGTTGGGTTTCTGTACCAGTACCACTTTGGTGGTTAATGTTTAATTTAGCATTTGTTTCACTGTCTTGGCTGGGCAGTGATTTTTGATTGTGGTCTTTTCTTGGTATATTAATCATTATATTTTTACTTTAGCAACAATAATAATAATAATGATAATAATTCAGGGTTGAATCCCACATCTCAAGGTCTTCTGGCTTGGCAAAGACAGCTCTGCAGGGCACAGTGAAAGGAAAAATAAGAGGTAGACAGAAGATATGGGAAGGCAATATTAAGGAGTGGACAGGGATGAACTTTGTAATTTCAACTAGGGCAGCTGAAGACAGGACTAGCTGGAAAGGGGTTGTTGTAAAGTCATCTGTGGTGCCCAAACGACCTGGCAAGATTATGGGATAGATTAGACTAGATGTATATATAAGTTCGGAGTCCTGTATGATTACGGTGATTGCATAAACCGTCAGAGAAAGCAACTCTGTTTTATTCGATTTACCTACATTTACGGGTAGATCCCTTTAAGAATGGATTGCTAACATAGAGAAGCAAAGAAAGTAGTAAAAGTTGCTTCCTAGAACACATGATAGGAAAACATGTAATATACCATTCAGAGTCTGACGGAAACCGAACAATTGTTATTCGAACCTGCATCAGAATTAAGGCTGATATTTTTCTTCTGACCGTTTAAAGACGTTTTTTCTGTTGCAATGCCTTGTGTTGTAATCGTTGACTGCTATCGCAAATGGGCCGATTAGATGTAATTACATTTTCAGATTTGTGGTAATGTCGACATCAGTACTTGGCGGTTATTTTTGTAAGCATTTCCTGGGTAAAGGCCTCATTTTGGGTTCAAATTTTAAGATAGATATGATACTTCATGTACATATGCAGTAGTTAGCTTATTTATGATTTTTTTTCACGTCTCAAAACTCTTTAACCTGTATATGATGACTTTATATTTCAGGTTTACAATAAGTATCTGGAGTTACAGTACAACATAAAGTCTGATGATGTCAAGAAACGATCAGCCTCGCTGTCTAAAGACAAAACGAAAAACTTCGGTCATCTTGTGGAAGCATTAAACTTGCGTAGTCATTTTGAGACCCAGATTCTCAACCAGACGGGTAACAGTGAGACGTCCTCCCCAACTGGGCCAGCTCTGGGTTCGACGATGGATCTGGACCAGACATCATCTATGCATGGTTCAACGTCAGAACTCCCTACCACAAGTGTTCAGACTGTGAGTCAGGCATCAACGCCACGTGATGGAACAACTCCACGTGATGGTTCAACAGGTCTGAATGGACTTGTGTTTCACCTAGCAACACCGCCTCGCGAAAATACTCGGAGTCCTACTCCATTGCTTGAAAGCTTTTTATGAGTTTGGAAAATAAAATTTTTGAACAATATTGTTCTCATTTGTTTTATTCACAAAAGAATATTTGTGAGAGACTGTTTGAAAAGGACCTCTATGCTTAAAGCGTGGATTTTCCCCATGATTAAAAAGTTATACGGATCACTGACTTCTGCTTTGCATTTATGACTATGACATGTAACTTGCATGACAAATGAATTTTTAAGTGTTTGTGTCTATGTAAAAAACGTAAAACATACGTTGACGTCATTTTTAGATAAATGGTAAATTATCCTCAAACTGATCGTTGAAAAAATGATTGATTGTACACATCTCACCCTTTTTTGACATACATTATTTACATAACAGACAACACTGGATAGTTTTGACAATATGTATGTGACCTTGACCTCAATTCAAGGTCATGGTACACAATATTATCCTTGAAGATCACAGTGCTACTGTAACATTCTTCTTCTTTGGCTTACTGAGTATCTTTCCCCCCGTGACCCAGCTCCCCACTCATATATATTGCGTACTTGCATCGCATAAGTCTGCTGCATGAAGGAAATGCTGGGTCACGGGGGTGGGGGGGGGGGGGGGCGGAAAGTACTTGTATTTTAGTTATAGTGAAACGTTCCCTTTTGGCCGTTTTGACCGGAAGTAGAACTACGGTTTTATATGTTTAAATGCCAATCAGGCGTAACAAGAAGAAAACCATTGCTTTGTATTGTGATATGCATGTATTTAGCATGCATTTATGAGAAAAATTTATGGAATGAACGACTAATTTCAATATTTTTATTACCTCAAAAAATGAGGTATGCGAAAACCTTGAATTTAGGGTAGGTAGAGTCAGACTGGATTATCTCCCCATGTCTTTGGGTCTGAATCACAAATGATCTGATTTCATACGGTTTACATATTTGTGGAAGCTCTGCTAAGAAAAATTTGCATACTTTATACTTTTGAAAATTCGGACCTGTCGCGCCGCCCTAATGGGGAAAATCCTCGCCTTAATCGTAGAAGTCCTTTGCTTGATTATCGCTTTCTAGAATTATAGTAAACCATCCATTTAAATGGTTGTATAAAACACACATAAAAGGACTATTCTTATTCATTTTGAGATTATTACTAGCTGCATTGGCACACAAGTTAAAACAACATTGAAAGGGCTTTTTATCGACGATGTATGTCCGCTCGAATGCATGTGTTCCCTCAGATTTAGGTAAAGAAAAATGCGTTTAAAACTGAGAAAGGTGCGCACATTACAAACTGCATACAAAAATAAAACAGCTGTATACCAGTAATTCTAACACAGTGCGCCTATGGAAGCAATGGAAAGCTGCCGTGTTTTATTCTGCAACAATTCACTGTTACGGAGCGCGTGAGTCTAACTGCTGACGTCACTGCAATAACTGACGTAATTTTGTGACGTTTTGAGACGTTAGACGGTGTAACGTCTTTTTTTCTTTCTAAAATCGCCATAAAAACGTACATTTATCTTACATACAGTTAAGAATATTTGCGGGAGCATGAACGCGCTGGCAGGAAGGTTGGGAAAGTTTGAATGAAAAGAACAGTTTTTCAGCGTTTTTAAGTGTTAGAATCGAAATAGTTCAGCTCTAGCATTGAATTGTTGAGTAATAATTCACTGTTTGTCGGTCAGTTGTAAGTGGATATATCACTCGCGCTCCGCGCTCGTGATATGATCTACTTTACAACTGACCTCCAAACAGTGAATTATTACTCAACAATTCACTGCTAGAGCTGATCTATTTCTTAACTAAACATCAATAAAAATATCATATTGGCAAAAGCAAATACAATTTATTTATAAGTTTTAATATTCAAACCAACTGAGTCAAATACTGTTTATCGAAATTTATAGCCATGCTTATTCAGTAAATCACTTCAACGGAAAAACATTAGCGTCATTTGCAAGCCAGGCTTTAACTTTATTTTTCACTTTGGCCATCTGAAATCTTGATCCTGTCCTCCAACATTTATCGTAGAATTCTTCATTTTCAAAAAGCCAATGTTCTGGAAGGAAAATTTCGGAGTAGATGCTCACACTGTCACATATGTCATCTAAAGTAACATCAGAACTTGTACCTAGACTGTCAGAAGTCCTAGATCTTATCAGACGTACCGGTGCTGAAATTGTACTACGAGCTTGGCTTACTCCAGGGAGACTCGCTTGTTCCAAATCTTTTTGTATACCAGATGTACTCACTGAACCGTCTATTGTATCGAAGATATCCGTAAGCAAACTGCTTTTCGTGTTTTCTTTTGTTAGATTGCTAATCAAAAAGAGCTTGCTGGCATCAGTAAATTTTCTTGTACTTTTAGCTCTCGAGGTTGTAACTCGCGATGGTCTTATTTGTCTGTGGCGAGAGCGTCGAAAGAATGAAAACGTAGCGGATTTGGGACGTTTTAAAGTCTCCCAGATAAACTTCCAGTCCTGAAATAGATTAAGATTCAAAAGTGATATAGAGGATCTTACATGAGTGCTCATGTATTATTGAATTCATTAAACGAGTTGGGGAAAAAGATAAGATGCGAGGCTTTTATCGATCCCCCCCCCCCCACCCGAGTTTAATAAATTCAATAATACTGGAGCACGAATGCAAGATTCTATTTATCATATGACACTAAAATCGCATTTTATCAGCGAATTTTGCACTAAAATGTCATGAATTCGCCATTAGAAAACGCAACGTTTTATGTACGTCAGTGCATAAGGTTACGACGTGATTTGCATACTTAATCCACCAGTGGATTATCGTATTTAATTCATAAAGATTATCACATGGGTTATTCGTCATCACCCGATTTATCAGCCCGAGACTTCAATGTTAGATTGCTTCTTAGGTAGTCCAGAATTCTGTATCTATGTGATAAATGGCTTTATTACACTCTCAGATGCAACGTCATATGATAAACGGCTGTATAGCTATTTGTGATGTTTTGTTAATTAAAAAAAAGGACTTAAACTAAAACTCCAATGTGACTGGTGTTTATATTAACTATCAACCAATATCTGAGAGAAACGCCACAAAATATCTGAGAGAAACGCCACAAAATATCTCCGTAATCTGATCTACCGAGAAAGGATAGAAAATAATTATTCCTAAAATGAATAAACGTACTTTTTCTTTAAAGCGCGCTAATTATATTTAAAAAAAGAATTTGCTGAACACATTACAATACAATTGCTGAGATGACTGTCATAAAATAGAGATAAGAAAATTTATTGGTTGATCGAAACAAACACGAATAATAATTTAATCTGCGACACAAAAAATACCCTTCTGTTTATTTAACAGGTGGAACGGGACGAATTATGTTCGGCTTGCTTGGTACCCTTTTCTTCTTTGGCCTGCTATATCCATCTTTGTTCATGCTGTTTAATCCCGTAGTTATTATCTTCGATCTGGTGTTTAGATATGATGACAAGTCCCCGCCCTTCTTCTTTTCTGTTTTCTTTGTTCCACCCGTGAACCATTTCTGGTCCCTGTCTTTCGCCTTCGGAAGAGATGACCAGAATGATGTTCCTCGTTTGAATACATCTTCTGCTTCATTCACATCGTTCTTAGATAACCATCCCTGGTCATCAAATACATTCAACTGCGAACCTTTGGTTTCACTTATATTAGACAGTGTTCCCCAATCATCAATAAATACCCCACGGGCGGAGGCGGTGCTTCGTGACGTTACGGTTGCCCTGTCAACAGACACTCCAGAAGATCCGCGGTTCTGTCGTAGAGACATCTGTAATTTATTCAGTTCTTCTGCAGATCTCCTGAAAGCTTTGGAGACATGCAAATCCTCCTTCGCAACAGAGCTAGGTCGAGACAACGGATCTTCTTTAATCGCTTCTAGCTTAGAGTCTGCAGTCCTTGAGGTGGCCAAGTCTTGATTTGACACGGTTGTCTCGAACTGATACTTTCCTGTGTTTTGAAACAACCTCGGAGATATTCTTAACTTTTCAAGAACTTTTGGTGAAATGTTAAAGGTTTCTGCCCTCAAAGGCGATTTAACTCTACTTATGTCGCTTTGATTTGAATGCATGGTTGAAGGTAGGCTTGAATCTGATCTGTGCTTCATCTGTCGCCTCGCAGATAATGGTGATGGCATTGGCAGATGAAGTGCATGGTCAATATCATTTGACGAAAAACTCATTAGATTTAGTCCACTCAAATTTTGTATGTTGGCTCTGCTGAAGGTAGTCCTTGTACTGGTAGAAGGAGTTTCCGGCCTAAGATCTTTCTCCCATTTATCCTGCCATTTCTGTAATCGATAAGATATAACTCGATTATCCACTTTAACCAATAAATATAAGGGAAATAAGTATTTTGCTAAAGGGAAGCAATTTGTACAATTGCTTTAATTTTGCATTCATTAAACATTTTTCTACAAAATTGAGTTAATTTTCAAAAATATTCACGTTAAATGCGGAATTGCGTATCTGGTATATGCACAGCTTACATTGATATTAAGTTGATTTTCATAATCTAAAATGGTTGTCACCTTAACACGTGCTAAATTGCTAATGGTTACCTCTTTCTTTGTTTCGTCGAGATAGTCGTATCTGATGGCTGCCGATCTATCCTGAAAGATAATGGGCAAACGTTTGTGAATAAATAAAATATTGAAAGCCAAATCTAGTTTGTCTCAAGAAGTGATACTGCCAAACTTATGAATCCCACCTAAAAAATATTTGAGTATCACTCTCAGAGCTAAGACTTTTGGAGCTATATTTTAGACTATCTTTTATTTCTTTCTTTGTTTATTTTATTTCCTTTTTATGATATACATTTTTCTTCAGATCCCAAGGCCCATGAGAAACCATAAATCGTCTATGAAACAGCCGTTTAGTTGCAGTTACCCTTCGTTAGACATGATTCAGTAAATGTGTGTGTTAAGTTCAGTTTTATTCTTCTACTCTATGTTTCATAATTCTTTCAGCTCTGTCGGTGTCTTGATTGGGATTTGCTTTGTAATTGTAAATTTTCCAGCGTATCCTTAGGGGATAACTGTCTTCTAATTTGTCATTTGGGGAGGTAGATCGTCGACGATTTACCTCCCCAAATGACAATTTTCAATACAGTTATCCCCATTCTAATGCGCTTTTCCACATTTTCACCTTTCATAATGTAATAGTTTGCACCCATTTCAAGCGCTGTCAGCAACGTAAAACCAAACGTCAACCGATGACAAACGATGTTACTTAATGACGTCAGTTTGCGACAGTATATCGCAGAATGTACTGTCGCAAATGTTTGACGTTATCCAATCAGACGTCGCATTATATACGTATGTTATCCAATCAGACGTCGCGTTATATACGTATGTGCATTAGAATTGTGTATATACAGTCATCTCTCGATATCTCAAAGTACCATGTTATATCAGAGAATATAGATTCGATACATTTCCCCCTTTTTCCTTTACATTTTACAACTCCTGTTATCCAAAACTATCTGTAACTCAAAGTAAATTTTTTGGACCATAAAATGTGATATCAGTAGTTTGAGATCACACTGACTTTGAGATATCGAGAGTCAGCTGTGTTTGTATTTATTATATTAGAACTCATTCTCACCGTTAATAGTTTTGTCACTATTTCAGAATGGGTCTTCAGGCCATCTTTTTCTCCCGTTGAGTCTGACCTTGAGGTTATACGGGGAGAGTACTCAGTAACAGCTAATTTCTTCTTCTTCTTCCTGGTCTTAGGGGGTGGTGGGGTCTCCGGTCTCTTTCTCCAAACCTAATTATACAAAGTGTGGATATTTTAAATCAGAAGAATGGGGTCATGTAGCTTGGATTGATAATAAATATTAATTAAATTATATTTAGTTAATAACATGCAAATTAAAATATTCAGCAAAATATTTTCATAACCACGACATAACTGATTAATGATGTATTTCAAGAAGAAATCTGCAGACTGCTCATATTACCTTCAATCTGACTTCCGACCAACGTTAGACGCATCCGTGCATACCAAGCAATAATCAATAGCCCTGACATACCGACAGCGCGCCGACCAAAACTTACCTTGAAATATAAAAATAGAAAACCCACGACTGTGATAGCAGCACCGAGTATGCTAAAAGTAACAGTCATCGCTATAACAAGTGTATTGTCTTCTGGGGCTACGTACACTGAAAACAAAAAAACAGTAAGTAAGTGGTCAAGGGCGTAGCTACCTATACGGCAAATACGCAGGTGCGTATTGAAATTTTGTCAAAATTGACAAAATTTCAAAACGCACCTGCATATTTGCTTGCTGAAAATTTATAAATTAGACCAAATTTCAATACCAATTGCCAAAGTGGCTGAAATACTAGCTTTCTCTTCAAGAAGTAGAGAATAAAACATGATTGTGCGTATAATGAAATTACCTCTAGTTACGCCCCTGGTGGTCGCTATCAAAGGCTACTTATTGCAACAATCACTGCTGTATGTTACTATTGACAACTCTCATTGCTATTAAACATGACCAGTCACTGGCAACACGTACTCTGTCTTTGCTAACAATCAGTGACTGTGAACAAGCTAAACTTGGTTTCCTGACTTTTGCCCGAAGCCGGGCTCGAATCCTCGATTCCACAACGGTGAGAGGCCTGATGGTGAAGAGAAAAGTAAATATCAAATTCACCAAGAATCTCAAATCAAGCTGCTCCACCGTTTTTATTTATATTGCCTCCCTCCATTCTCCTAGGCAGCAAATTCTGTCCTTTAAAAGCAAATTCTTTTTTGAAAAAAGTCTGTCCGGCCATGAAAGAAAACAGAAAGTCACAAAACTGGTCCTCTTTGGCAAAAATGGCGAACAAACATGGCGATGCACCTATACATATTTGAAAAGGGCATTTTACCAAAACAAAGAGAGAGAAAGAGAGAAAAAAAAGAGAGTGTTCCTGGTACTTGAGTCCGTTTAAATAATGTCTTCTTGTAAAGAAACTAATTCATTCCCAGGAGGAGCAGATTTTGGGAGCACCCTTGTTCCTTCAGAAGGAAGGCAAGTATCTCGGTCAGATCCATCTCCAATTGAGATACATGTATATTCAACCACCAAGAAAGCTCGACTATGCTGACGGTCACAGGTTTGAATTCCAAATAGACCAGCCAGCGACTGAAACATTCTCTCCTTCAGCCCAGCAGTTAATAGGTGGCTTTTTTCGAGCTGAAGGTTAAACACAGTAAAAGGAGAAGAACTGGCTATTCTGTCAGATTCTGTGCCCAAGATAGAGGTGCGCTTAACACCCACTGCCTTTACAGCTACAATGATATGGGAAACCTTTACATTTTTGTATTATTATAAGGTCTATATACTTACGTGTGTCTGTCATGGTATAGTTGATACCAGGAGAGTTAACAGATGTCGGTGTCTGAGACTGATGACAGGCAGTCGGATATTCTGTGGCCAATAAAACCTCAGCTGATTTAGAGTAAACCTGAAATATTGTTATTTGACAACAGCGTATTCCCACTTGCCACTGACATAACTTGGATGTAACTGTTTTAGAGTGACAGAATGAGCCCGGGTTGAACGTCCCACAGACACATACGTTAACGGGACCGCGGTTAAACAACTCCTCCGAAAGACTGGAAGAGCAGGAGGGGGAGGGGGTCGAACCTGCAATCCTGAATTAGTAGTCTAGTGCACCACTAATACACTACCGCCGGTCTTGAATCTATTTTGGAGCAAATGTTTTCATCTGCTGACGAAGAATATTTCCCGCATCATGATGTCAAACTGACGACGCAATAACAGATTTGAATGGACGTAAAACGTTCGACTGATATCCATCTATGATTCCGGCTGTTAGACTTGAAGACAATACATGGCCAATTAATTTTTTCCTTCTACATGACATTAATATTTTACGTTATTTTGGATTTTCTAGATATAATATGAAGCATTCATGGCTTGAAGACTTGCAAACTTCAAAAAGCGGAATATATTAAAATCAATCTGATTTTAACCCTTACAGCACGGTGGTATGCCCGATAAAACATCAGAATGCGAAAAATAATTGGTCGCAGTGTAGATGCTGTATAAAATAGGTAGCACCTACACTGCAACCAAATACTTTTGTGATAGTATTTTGTTTGATCTCGGAAGACAACAGCTTAATCAATCATTGATTGAGTAAATTACAATCTTAAAATGTTCATTCTGGTATATGTATACCATTTCACTCGAGTTATAATTATGTATCAGTACATAAAGTGCTGATTAAAAATGGATTCCTGGTTGACTATGAGAATGAGCCTGACACTAACCATATTTCCTGATCTTGATTTTTTCCCTTTATTTTGATCAAAAAGATACATTTATTCAACAATGGTATTAAATAAACTAATTTGTTGGTAATTGTATTCATTTACAGTTGATTCTCTTTATCTCAAACACTGACATCGAAGTACCCACTTATATCCAAGAATGAAATTTGGAGAAAAAAAAACGTACCGTTTTTCTTCACATTTCAACTCCGTAGCTTTATCTTAAACTACTGCTATCTCGAAGCAAACTTTCTGGAAACAGACAATTTACTTTGAGATGGCAGTAGTTTGATGAATTTCGACTTTGAGATATAGAGAGTTATCTGTGACATATAAACTCGGCAAAACACAGGAGACTTCCAGACTTACATAGCACGTGTAAGTGAATGTATTGACGTTGTCGACAGTCTGGTTGTTGTAGGTAGTCAAATAACCATAGCCATCAGAGAAGGAATGTAGACAATACAGTTGTCCATTGGCTGCAAAAATAAATGAAACAAAACTTAATCATTAACCCCTTTCAGACTGGCAATCAGTTTTAGGTACATATGCAAACGGTGCAGACCCACTTCAAACGCCGCAGAACGCGGCGTTTGATCAGGGTCAACACTGTTTGCTTACAGGACATTTCTAAGTAAAATTCAAAATATTGAAAATATATAGCAAAATCCTCTTAAAACTAGAAATGAGTTCATCAAAATGATATGGATAAAGCCCCCTAGTCGAAAAACGGATTAAATATGTTTCAGTGTATATAAATATATTCATTTGATGAAAGACAACAGAGGAATAAAACTCTGCCTATGTGGTGAAATTTATTAAGGGTCGCCTGTCTCAAGAAGCCATCTTTTCCGGGCCGTTTGAGCTAAAATACAGTGCAGATGACTTTTTAAATCGGCCACCTGTCTTAAGCAGCCAAGATTAGTCATGGATTGGTTTGGGTGACCCTTAAGACAAGTTAGACGATGTTACAATTGCATGCACGGGCACAACAGTTTTTAAAAGTATCTTATAATGTGTATAATTTTTTTAAAGATACTTTTTTGAATTGTTGGCACAACTTGAAATGACTCAGTAGTCAGTTATTTTCAATCAGCAGTGGATATTTTCAGAAAGGTGCCGTAGCGGAGTGGTTAAAGCGCTTGGCTCTGGTCTGGAAGGTGGCGAGTTCGAATCCCCAGTGGACCAGCCAGCGATTGAAAGACTCTCCCACCAGGCACACCCCATTAAATCAATCTTGATTCAACATCAACCTTGATTCAACGCCATGACGTTAAACCAAGGTTGATTCAATAGGTTAATAGGTTGATTTAACGTCATGAAGTTGAATCAAGGTTGATTTTAAAGTTGTGTGCCCAGTGGGTCTCTTTTCCGTCAGCCAAGTAGTAACTTTTTGCCTTTTTTTTTTTTTTTGAATCATAACTCCGTCCTAATGCGCATGTGCCTGAGTATTCACATGTGCCATAAGGCATGCCTAAGCTATAAGCGAATAAAAGATTAATGTCCCTTAAAAATCAAACTGAATTGTATATTTGATTATCGTGAAAGACAAGTATAAACCTACTGTTTAAAGGTATTGAAGAAACACATGAGCTGTAGTTATAGTTAAGCAATCTATTTGTCTGTCCGTCCAGCGTTGCAACTGACGTCTCATTGTTACATGAAGTTACTGTCGACATGGCGGCGATGTCAAAAATGGACGTCAGAGCTCCTGGGCAGGAAACTACGGCATCGGTTAAATTGGCTAGAACAAATAAAGGTATTAACAAAAGATGATAGTTTTCCGAATATACATTAAAGATATGTACTTATAATTTGCCCCTGGTTGCTGGCTTTTAAAAAGAAAATTTTCAAACCCTTTAAAATTATATTTTTTTAACCTAAGTGATTATAATCAAGTAAACTCGTGTTCGATAAAAACGCAGTTGAATCGTTAAAAATATATAGCTTTGTTCTGCATGCCGGTATAGTCGAGGAATAGTAACTTACAATCTTTACTTTTTGGCTGGATTAAAAAAAGTAAAAAGTATGCAAAGACCAGGAACTGAAACAATCAAAATCCAAATCCAGCCCTCAAACCATAGTTGGAAACAACTAAGATTACAAATAATCAAGATACAGAGAACATATGGCCAACCGAGTGAGCAGCTTGTTCCCAAAAGGTGGCCACTCAGCAACCCAAACCGAACCAAAAATAATAAGAACATACATAAGGTAAAACATCACAGAAACTCTGACACCAAAAACAGGCAACAGAGAACCACAACAGAACTACCGCCTTGGAACGGTCAGTAATGAATTACTGGGGGGCTTAAATCGATTTTACAGGCCCAACCTCACCCTCTGTTTCTGAAGTGGTACAAAACATTTAGTTGGTTGTTCGGTTCGCATGATAACCCTCTAACTCGTCAATGAATCATCACGGTAAACACATAAATCAAATTTCAACACCATGAAGAAGCAAAGACGAGGACTCAACAGATACAACGGGCCGTCTGACAGGTGGAGATCCCTGTCCTGCCAAATAACCCCACTGGAAATCTGAAGCAAAAGAAGGTCACCAGTTGAGCCCCGGTGGACCAAGCAACAGACAAAAAGGCTCCGGTCCCAACCAACTAAAATATATAGCTTTAGGTCGGGGCCATCAGAGAGTCTGACGACCGATCCCCCGGTGTGCAATTAAAGAGTGCAGCAAAGTTATCAACCGTGATTGGGTTAATCACTAAGCATGCAGACTGTCGCATAACATTTAAATTATAGCCAATACGTTTGTGACGTATTATTATTTTTCGGAATTGATCAGAAAAATCAGTCCTACCCTTAATCTTTTTGAATTTGTATACTAAGTCACCATAAAATTCTGGTTCCGATAGGCCTTGGTGTAAAAGAAATTTTAATCCGACATCAAATTTTGAAACCAATTCATGGTGTCTGCGATAGAATTTAGAAAAAGCCTTTCTAAGCTTATGATACCGATAGCCCTGTTGAAGAAGTTTAGCAGTTAAACATTTATTACGAGCATTAAAGTCATCTACATGACTACACACTCTAGCAAATCTTATAAGTTGAGAAATATACACTCCATAAGAGGGACGACGTGGAACGTCACCATCCAAAAATGGAAAATTAACTATATCAAAGTCAAAGTCATCACGCTTATCATAAATTTTAGAAGATACAAAACCGTTAGAAATAGATAGATGTAAATCCAAAAAGGGGGCCTCGGTATCTGAAGTATTAGCTTTATTCAATTTAAGTTCAGGTGGGTAAATTTGGTTAACCATGCTTTCAAAATAAGGATTAAAGCCTATTTAACGTCAAAATAAATCAATAATAACAAACATGCATTTCAAGAATTCAGAACGAAAAGTAAAAATATAGACAATAATCAGGGTTTTTTTTTTTAAATCAAATACCACATCCCGCTCTCAAAATCTAAAGGGAAAAGTAACACACACACAAAAACTGACAAACGTTCACGAAAGACACGCATGGTAAACCGAATGAAAAGCTTTTTCCCGAACAGGTGATTATTCAGCTAACTTTATTAAAAGCAGTAGCAACGTCTATTTTTATCTTTTTTATTTTAAATTACAAAACAAAACAAAACGACAAAACGGGAAGCAGACAAGACAACGAGAGGGTAATAATGAAAGGCTGTGTGTAATGGAACCCTGTTTACAGTTGAAAAGATTTCTGCCTCATACGGGGTCTGGCCTACGAAATCCTTCCACAATGAGGTCTACTCTTTAGGAAAAAATGCTCCTAATAAGAAAAGGGACCTCTGACAGTACAATGTAAATTTACCAATAGAACTATTTAAAAATAAACTTTCCACATGCTCAAAAAAAAAAAAAAAAAAAAAAAAAAACGGGAAGCAGAATGGGCAGCTTTTTGGGTGAACAGATCGCTAGAGATCATCGACAAGCGGACATACCACCATGTAACACTGAAGAACAACAACAGAAGTACCCCTTAGAACGGTCAGCAAAAGGTTACTCTTTTTTTTTTTTTTTTTTTTTTTTTTTTTGGGGGGGGGGGGGGGGGGGAGTTGGGGGCGGGGGTAAACTAGTATTTTTTTGTTGTTGTTTTTTTTTTGGGGGGGGGAGGGTCCAAACCTCACCTTAGCCTCCGTCATAGTTCAACTCAACCAAAACAATTACAACCCATAGAACAGACCAACAAGGCATCAATTTGGACAATGAGAACAAATTTTACGAAAAACAG
Organism: Ctena decussata; assembly: GCA_963989385.1. NCBI lineage: Eukaryota > Metazoa > Mollusca > Bivalvia > Lucinida > Lucinidae > Ctena > Ctena decussata. The sequence goes on from OZ022506.1 coordinate 88,174,918, forward strand.
TAAACATCTATTTTACCTGTTTTGGAAAAGATATGGTTTCACTTACATTTAAGTATGAGTAGATCATATTCTCCAGGTGACCTAGTGTCGGTGTAGGAACATGCCACATCAACGGTGACACTAGCGCCTGCTGCAGGTATGTAAGAACGGACTTGGGTGTTGGCATCTAGATCTATAAATAAATTTCAAACATAACTTTGTTGTTTTAATGGACCTATGAATAAACCCCATAGCTGAATCTAAGACCAGAAACATTTCGAGGGTGGTTGGGTGGTGCGACGGTGCTGTGTATAGCTTCCAGTGCCGGGGCGTCCTACTGATTTAGTTAATAGTAGGGCAAGGGCATTCTGTGCTTGTGCGGGTGGCGGTTGTTTGGACATTTTTCTCTCTTTTTTCTCCCTTTGTTTGGGAGACGGCCCGATATTGACTGAAATACTGTCTCAAAGGGCCGTTAAACCTAAAAACAGCCAACCAACCAACCAAACAGAAACATTTCTTAGACATCGAAACTTTATGGGATATGTTTAAAGGATAAAACGTAGAGGATGTTTGACTTTTTCAGTGTAAGATCGATTTTTATTTCACCAAACGAACACCAAAAGCAGTATTTACACGAGTGGCGAATGAACACCAAAAGCAGTATTTACACGAGTAGCGAAAGACACTCGTGTAAATACTGCTTTTGGTGTTCATTCGATGAAATGAAAATCGATCTTACACTGAAATAGTCATTTTTTTCTGTTTCTTTTATGCTTTAAAATTGCAATAATTCAGTTTATTCATACGCATCAACCATCGCGACAGAGACACAACTTTTTTCTAGCCGTTTCGCATTCAATTTGATGCTTCCAGCGTGTTTACCTGGTACGTTATTGGTTGTAAACTCACAGTATCCGAACGCACTGTACCATCTCTTCCGGTTTTCATAGCGTTGAATCGAGAGTACAGAATTCGCTTATAACCAGTAGCCGGAAATCATTATATTTTGAGTTTTTATCCGGAATCTACTGCGTCATTTATAGTTATTCAGCTTCGAAAATGTAAAGGGGTAAGTTTAATATAATTTTCTCTTCGGTCTTTTACTTTATTGCCCTGTACAATGAAAAACTCCTTGCCGTCGCAGATTTATTTTTCAGAACAGCTTAATTTAACACGAGATTGTGTCGTGCAAAACTTAGCTATCATTCTTTTATCAAAACTAATAAACTGTAGATTGATAACGCCTTCCGTTTATTCTAAAGATTTTTATAAAACATGTAAGAAAATGCTCAAAATGGTTTAAGAATCATGCCAAGGGCGATTTGAAAACTGTACCAATTACTACCCACCCATACACGACATTGTACAGGGTAATAAAGTAAAAGACCGAAGAGCAAATTATATTAAACTTACCTCTTTACATTTTCGAAGCTGAATAGCTATAAATGACGCAGCAGATTCCGGATAAAATCTCAAAACATAATGATTTCCGACTGCTGGTTATAAACGAACATTTGTACTCTCGATTCAACGCTATGAAAACAGGAAGAGATTGTACATGTAGTTCGGATACTGTGAAACTGTATAGTTTCCAACTTGAAAATAGCTAAAAAAATCATTTTATAGTCATAAGTCAGATCTCAAGAAATTTGCTATGAAAGATTTCCTACAGGAAACTTAGGCGGCCTGACCTCGCGTGCACTGACAATGTTACTTTGGCGTTTAAAGTGACGTCATTAAGTCGTAATGACGTGCAAACATGCGGGACGTAATTTATGTCAAGCTGGATAAGGTTTTAATCACCTAGCTAGATAAGGTTTTAATCAATTTATCAACAAATAAATAATACTATTTCATTTGAAACAGTGAAATCTAAAGTGATAATTTCACAAGTGAGATTAGCAGTTTTGATTTCACAGAGAAATCTCTATAATACATTGAAAAGTATAAAAGAAAACTGTATTTAACGAATGCGCTCAATATACTGCAGTAACCCTTTTTTCGTGGTTTTTTTTTTTTTTTTTTTTTATATATATACATCATGGTTTTGTTCTAGTGTATGCTCATGATCATCTTTCTTTGCTGCCTTGGAAAGGTCGTGCAAGGTTTGTATAATTTCGATTTTTTTTTTATTCTTCTGGACTTAAAATGGTTTTAAAAATTGTTAATCATACTAAAACTGCTAGTAACTGATTACTTAGACACAAATATAGCAATGTAGTTGTCGTATTATCCAAAAACTGGCTTAGATTCAATATGGCAGTATAAAGTAATAACTTATAGGTACTTTCTTAACCGGTATTACACGAAAGCCCAGACGATATTGTGTTTTATATACAAATTATAAAAAAAAAAACATTAGGCCTACTGTTTCTTACAATACTTACTTCCGTCCAGTCTGTAAAAATACTTTATGGCTGAAATCTTTTGAAGATTCATACAAAGATAAACCTCTGCTGTTTGTCCGACGAATATATCATAGGTGGTGCTGAAATACAAAGAGAGGTGATGAGTAATAAATTTGGGGTAGCAGAATTTGAACAGTTTCATTCAAAATATCTGAAATTGTCCGAAAACGTCCATTGCTTGTCATTTATGAAAAAAAAAACTGGGTAAAAAGATTTCAACTAATTAACAGCGTAAATTAAATGCAGCGTATCATCCAAACTATTCTGACCTACGCATTTTTTGCATGTCGAGTTGAAAAGAAAACTGCCTGCTTCGAAACTGAGTATCTAAAGAGACCTGCCTGCGTATCTGTAATATGGAAACGCTGACAAATATATAATTTTTAAACATATGCTATTCATAATGTTACTTTATCAAAATAATGCAAAAAGCATGTGATTAAGCAAAATTGATAATAATACGATTTATTGCTCAAATATAACAAACTCTTAAACAAAGTTTAGCAGGTATCTAAAGACGTGACATATCGGTCTGACAACAAGACACGGTAAACACACGAAGTGTCACACTTTAAAAACTCGAAAAAATGTATACATGTAAATGAAGAGGAGCCAAATTAGTCATACTTAACAACATATTGTGATCCACTGTTTAGAAAACAGGAGAACGTCAAAGCGGAACTGTGGAGCGATGACGTAAATCCAGAAAACGTCGTATTTGTAAACGTCAAAGTTCCGTAACTAAGACTCTGCCAGTCACCGATTAAATCGCTGGGAAATGAACATGACGTCACATATGTGATGGAAATGAGTATAGTTACTACACGTAACATGAATGTTAATGGTTTGAAAACTTTTTATATGTTGAAAGACGGTGAGGGTAGACTAGCTGTTAAAACCAAATTGTCAGCCTTTATAGACTCTCCTTCCTTCAATGGAATAATTGATAAAATTAGCAAACTCATTATCCAATCATATTTCAAAGAGCCCATCTCCCTGCTTGAGGCATTCAACATCTCCATCAGTTTGCGTAACCATTTCATTTACTGTGTTGTGAGCTAAATCCTCCACAAGTTAAATGTCCGACAACCTTAGCACCATTTATGTTTGTTAAATACAGGTTGGTAACACCTTGAAATGATATACACTTACAAATTCATTATTGGAAGAACAACTTCCTTTGTGTTCTGCTCATTGACAAAACTAAAAACAAAAGTAATTCAAAACACTAAGATTATATTGAAAACAATTACTACTAAAAGGTCACGCTGTGTGAATATGGTAATTATACAAAAAGCGAAAAAAGTGGCTGGGGTTTAAATACATTGATACTGTCTCTGTCATTTATTAACCCTTAAAGGCCCAAAAAGGCATATGACAAAATTCATGTCTGCAAAATTAAAAAAAATCAACCAAACTAGGTCAAATTGAGAATTCGAAGACTTGAAGCTACCGTGTAAATCCAAATGAAGCGGATTTGGATATTTGTGCTGTTTGCACATTAAATGTTTTCTTTCTTTTTTTAGGTACTTTAAGTATTAAAATAGTAAAGAAAGCTGGATATTATGATAGAAAAACCGTTTCTCTGTGCCTTGATCCAGTCTAAAGTGATAATGATCTGCTGTAACCGCCCAGGGATGTGATCATATAGCAAGCATGCTCTACGTCACATGAGTAAAATTCTGCATGTGTACTGCTTTAGTGCTTGGAAAAACATCTCTCACCAAACATTTCAAATCAAGTCGTATGACATGTTATAGGTTCGCCAAGATATAAATAATCATATATATATATATGTATATGTAATTGTTATGCCCTAAGCCTAAGAACAATTTTCTGTATCAATCGCATAAATAGACAGCATCCGAGTATCAATTGTGTTTTCTTTGTTTTATTGAATATAGAATTTATATTTTCTCTTAAAAATATCACAGAAAAAAATGTAGACGTACTGTATACAAAATACTACAAAATCACAAGACTTACAAATCGCAATAACACCTGGAGCTAGGGATAAGGGATCCTGGCCCGTATTCGTCGTTTTCTACATAAAACACGTTGTATCCCTTATCAGAACCGTCTAGGCAAAACGCCTGTAATTGTGGACTCACGACAAACGTGTTAATGGGGAATACATACTCAAAAATTTCCCAAAGATTTCTGAACAAGACCTACATGAAGTAATACCATTTGTCCATGTGTTATACATCTCAGTATTAATGCTGGATATTACTTGCTACAAAGTTGATAAAACCATTAAAACTCTCCCGTTTTATGTGTGGTGTGCTTTAAAAAATGAAACTGATTAAGTTTCTGCTATGATGTCCGTTATGCCACACCAACTTTGCAACGGTAACACATAGCTATAATTCATAAAATCACAATCATTTGGCCAAGAACGTAATTTTAAAATACTATTTCAACCCAAAATACTGCTAACTTCCTTTCATCCAGCATCTTTTCTATAAAAACAAATGGAAGGTCTCAAATTGAAAAAGAAGTGCCCGTATGTGTATAGTCTAGTATGCTGATGCCAACTACTCTTTGAACTTCAGACTGAGCTGGCTTAGGAATACTGATTTACTGAACATCCATCTACTGCTACTTGGGCGTGGCTCCACATCATATAACAATTCAACTTTAGGTGGTGGCTCTAGATACGGCTCTATAATTGGTCCAAGTTTGATTGGTTTTCTAGCAACAAAAACACCAGGTGGGGTGTTTCTCTTGTCCACCTGAGAGTATAAACCGTCCATGCCGTCCTCCATAGAAGCGTCTGAGTGCCCAATCTTCTGCTTCATACAAAGTCGTCTGAAGCAGATTTTGACACATCGACACTTGGTTTTATAGGTGATACATATAACTAACAGCAGCAAGACCAAAAATCCTATAGCACCAAATGTTATAGCGGCGTAGTATACTGCCTGAGGTCCAGGTTCAACTATGTTTACTGAAAGGAAAAAGGCAAATAGGTTAGACTACTTCTCAAAAGTAGCCTTTGTCAGAGTTCATGAGCTAAGTAAATATGTAACTATAGATTTACTATACGACCTAACACAGACATGACAATGTGATAGTTCTTAAAGGATAAATAACAGATTCCTTCTAGCCTAACGGTAGAAAACTTGATGGTGCATAGCTGCACTTTTGCACTGATAGTAAGATACTGTTGAAAATTTCAAGTTCCATTATAGACTTACTGGTAGATGTTTGGTTTTAAAAGAAAGTAACCAATCTGCTCATATAAACTCTTAAAGTATGGAGTTAACACTGAAACAAAAATTAATAGATGAATAAATAAAGTTAACTTACGACAGGTTTCTGAAAAAGAAAAGAAAAAAAAACAAGGTCAGTATTGCATTGTTATAAGCTGAAGTTATGATAATAGCTTTACAAGATTATTTTGTATTAATGAGCTCGCCGCTAGAATGTGGCTACTAGTCCTTTGGGATCATTGATTCCATTGTAGAACTTTAAAAATATTTGAGGGTCACTGATGAGGCCTAATTGGCCGAAACTAGCTAGTCTGGCCCAGAAAACTTGTACACTCGACAGTTTTCAGTTCTTTGGTGGGATCCTTGCTTCCAAAGGATAACCCTTTTATAGAACATATTGAACTTCACTACAGCTGGTGATTGGGACTGTGTGGTCACCGTAAAAAGTCTCCCTGCCCTTCATCATAGTGTAGATTTTATTTTCTAGTCCTTTGGGATCATTGATTCCATTGTAGAACTTTAAAAATATTTGAGGGTCACTGATGAGGCCTAATTGGCCGAAACTAGCTAGTCTGGCCCAGAAAACTTGTACACTCGACAGTTTTCAGTTCTTTGGTGGGATCCTTGCTTCCAAAGGATAACCCTTTTATAGAACATATTGAACTTCACTACAGCTGGTGATTGGGACTGTGTGGTCACCGTAAAAAGTCTCCCTGCCCTTCATCATAGTGTAGATTTTATTTTCTAGTCCTTTGGGATCATTGATTCCATTGTATAACTATAAAAATATTTGAGGGTCACTGATGAGGCCTAATTGGCCGAAACTAGCTAGTCTGGCCCAGAAAACTTGTACACTCGACAGTTTTCAGTTCTTTGGTGGGATCCTTGCTTCCAAAGGATAACCCTTTTATAGAACATATTGAACTTCACTACAGCTGGTGATTGGGACTGTGTGGTCACCGTAAAAAGTCTCCCTGCCCTTCATCATAGTGTAGATTTTATTTTCTAGTCCTTTGGGATCATTGATTCCATTGTAGAACTTTAAAAATATTTGATGGTCGCTGATGAGGCCTAATTGGCCGAAACTAGCTAGTCTGGCCCAGAAAACTTGTACACTCGACAGTTTTCAGTTCTTTGGTGGGATCCTTGCTTCCAAAGGATAACCCTTTTATAGAACATATTGAACTTCACTACAGCTGGTGATTGGGACTGTGTGGTCACCGTAAAAAGTCTCCCTGCCCTTCATCATAGTGTAGATTTTATTTTCTAGTCCTTTGGGGTCATTGATTCCATTGTAGAACTTTAAAAATATTTGAGGGTCACTGATGAGGCCTAATTGGCCGAAACTAGCTAGTCTGGCCCAGAAAACTTGTACACTCGACAGTTTTCAGTTCTTTGGTGGGATCCTTGCTTCCAAAAGATAACCCTTTTATAGAACATATTTTCAATGGTATAAGGGATGTAATGGAAACAAAACTACGCCAGCATGGCTTATATTTTACACCCTTGTTCTATTACGCCTTAGTTATGCGTATGCAAGATCTACAGAGCTATTTCATATATAAGTTAACAACCTTAGGGCTTAAAGGCGCAGTTTAGAGATTTTATGTCACGTTTGAATAGCAAGAAAAGACACTTGCATGCAACAATATCGTGTCTCTTCACTTGACAGAGCAATCACTTCTATTTCGATGACAATATTTCAACTCACTTGTAATAGTATTATATTCAACAACAATTCCCGGGCTAGTGACACCAGTTGACGTCTGATCTACACGACACGCCCCTGGATACAACGTTGCCACCATCTTATTGTCGACCTTCTCAAATGCCTGGTAAATTACAGGACAAGATAACCAAGTCAGAAAAACAACAATTAGTAAGAACAACATAACTTCACTTTGGTATTATAATTATGCCTTTAATACGTATGCAACTGTACATGCATGTAAGATGTTGAGCATGGGATTGCCATAAAGAGGCGATGTGGTGATATACTTGCCGTAAGAGTAGAGACACACTACTAAAATGTTGCACATAAGATCATCGGTTAAATGCACGGAATGTTTTCAAGAATGTCACTTTAACAAACGTGATTTAAAAAGGCATGAACAACCGCGCTTACCCAGTTTACAACACGGAATGAATATGAAGAAATATACTTTACATAGCAGTTTATTCTCTGCACTCCTGCAATCAACGTTGTGTCATTATTCCAAATGTGGAGATATGTGACTCCCAATGTATCATTGGTCATATCTTGCAGACAAATATACTCCCCACGAGCTGAAAGAAATTTAATATGTCAATTAACACCTAAATTTGAACATTAACAATGCCTATCGATTTGATAAAAAATAAACGGAATAAATATTTGATATCGTTATATCGGTTTTCTGAGACTTGACGTAAATAACAGCACCAATTCACTATAATTATGAGTGTGCTATTTTCGTTTCTCTGACATTCTTTCTTCAGAACTGTATTCATTCTAGTCTGGCCCATGTTCCTACTTCTATATGTATTCTCTGCTCTTGGAGGAACTTTTTAAGATTTTATTTTACAGCTCAGGGGCCGTATTCATAAAGCCTATTAAGTCGTTGCTATGCGGTTGCTAAGGCTAAATATCTATAACAGAGATTCCCTACAACTATGAAATTTGGTCTGGAGGAACAGTCTTTGTAAGACTGTTCCTCCAGAGCAAATTTCATAGTTGTAGGGAATCTGCTTCAAAGAAATTTAGCCTTAGCAACAGCATAGCAACCACTTAAGTCGTTTTATGAATACGGCCCCAGATTACAACATACTACAGCAAAAATAAATAAATGAAAAATAAGTAGACAAGAAATAGGCACTGACTTGGTATGAAAGCACTGTTATTTTTCATGTTTAAAATTGCCCTTACGAAGGAACGTTGTTACTTCAATAAAATTTATTTCATGACTGAATATTTGGTTTAAACATATTTTATTCGTTTTTAAATTGTAACATACATACATATATATATATATATATATATATATATATATATATATATATATATATATATATATATATATATATATATATATATATATATATATATATATATATATATACAATACAATCTTGGGATTAGAACGAAAGTAAAAAGTATGCAAAGACCAGGAACTGAAACAATCAAAATCCAAATCCAGCCCTCAAACCATAGTTGGAAACAACTAAGATTACAAATAATCAAGATACAGAGAACATATGGCCAACCGAGTGAGCAGCTTGTTCCCAAAAGGTGGCCACTCAGCAACCCAAACCGAACCAAAAATAATAAGAACATACATAAGGTAAAACATCACAGAAACTCTGACACCAAAAACAGGCAACAGAGAACCACAACAGAACTACCGCCTTGGAACGGTCAGTAATGAATTACTGGGGGGGGGGGGCTTAAATCGATTTTACAGGCCCAACCTCACCCTCAGTTTCTGAAGTGGTACAAAACATTTAGTTGGTTGTTCGGTTCGCATGATAACCCTCTAAGCTGAGTGCTTAAAGAGTTCTTCTCCCTAATATAATACAACTGTATTCAGTATGGCGGATATTTGCAAAAAATTTCAAATATCAAACCAAAATTTAATTCTATATTCAGGTAGAAAAGGATTAACAAATGAAGCCCCGCATATCAAAAAAAAAAAAAATACAATACAGATGAATACTATTCAAATAAAAGATGACCTACTGGAAAATTTCAAGGACGAATCACAAGTTGTGTCATAGGTGTGTAACATCTTAGTTCTATCTTCACACACATTTAGTGTTGCATTAACGCATGACGTTGATCCATCGGCGCTGGCAAGTGAGCCGTTAGAGAAGGTATGAAATAGTGACTCCGGGCAAGTGGCTTCAACTAGACCCGCATTTACTGCTCCTGTAGGAAAAATGAAATACTTGTCGAAATAAGTCACTTGCATTTACTGCTTAAGCAGATGGATTTAACAATGGTATAAAACAAAATAATTGGTAATACTGTAAACAAATAATTAATTACAAGAAATATGAAAAAGAATTTCAGTTTGAGTAATTTTATAAAAGCCATGTCCAGACAGTAAAGCTATATAAAATTGTGCAATTAGTCCAGCCATAACATATCTATGGAAAAGAACTTATTTGAACTACATGGAATCATTACCACAGGGTATAATCGATTCCGCTAATTTTCGCTTCCTGCAGAGACTGTACATCATATTTGGCTTCCGCCGAGACTGTCCGCGAACTCTTGCTTCCTGCCCAGACTTCTGTACATGATAAATGGCTTCCTGCCGAGACTGTCCGTGTGATCCTGCTTCCTGCCGAGGCTCTCGTCAGGAAGCAGAATCACGCGGACAGTCTCGGCAGGAAGCCATTTTTTCGAGGACAGTAGTCTCTGCAGGAAGCAAGAGTTCGCGGACAGTCTCGGCGGAAGCCAATTATGACGGACAGTCTCTGCAGGAAGCGAAAATTGGCGGAATCGATTATACCCTGTGATTACCCGTTTTGGACTACTGTTGCATGTTGCATTCGACTGTGCTCTCTTTAAACTACTTCGTCACTATTATAGCTAGCTATTTACTGGAATGGGTTAATAAATTTGTACAAAAGTATACTGAATAGAATTACCTTCTTTAATTAGTGTGTTAAATGTAGCAGCTTCATACGGTTCGGGTCTGTCACATGCCGCATCCAAACCAACAACCTCAGCCTCTGGTTTTACATAGATCCTCTCGAAATTGGTCGGGTTTACAGCTATTACACAAAAAGAATGGTGGGCATGTTCAAAAAAATGTGACCAAAGCATTTTGGAGAATTTTAAAGATAACAGGGCTATATTAGTACATGATTTTTGTTGCTGAAGATGTATCATGTGGCCTTGAAGATACAAGATACTTGCCAAATTTCATTGAGATACTTTGAGTAATAAAAAAGTTATGGTCAAAAATATAGCCAAAAACCTCAGGAGTCGCTTTTTGTGTGACATTTTTTTTATTACTGAATTTTCAGCATGCAATTATACTAAACTGTGCCGGTTACCATGCCTATTAGCCATCTTTTTTGACTTCCCAGTCCTTTGGGCAGCATGAGAATGTAAGATTAATGTCCTTTCATTATCACATATGGAATTAGTAATGCTAAACTCAACAGCACTATGCTGAATTTCCTGTGCACTTAAAAAGAAGAGGTTCCCATCTAAATGGATGTCATTTTTATATTTAAGGCTTCTAATCTCTATAACATGGTCTGAAACATTTACTAAAGATGGTATATCGTATTGAAAATTTTCCAGGTGCTTTACAGGCATCCATCTCAGAATGTGAGCAACTTCTTCTCAAGTACCCCTTGAACTCAGGAGTGTAACAATTGACATTTGGAACCCCATAACTTTTTCCAGGGACAACTTTAGTAAACGTTCATGCCTTGTATGAAAATTCTTTGACCCATCATGGTAAGTGGTACACAGGCAGTCTTCATCTTGGCTTTTATTTTCTTCATATGTACCAACTGAGCCACTCAGGAGTGTAACACTTTTTTGAAAAAAAAGAGACAAAAATAGCTTATTTCTTTGCCACAAGCAGTATAATTTTCATCTTTTGTTTTCTTTAAATGAAGACCAAGCCACCCTCAAGCAATTTTCGAACATATAGTTAACTTTTAAATGTAAATGAAGCTGCACTGCCATGAAATCGACAAAAAGTTGAAGATTTTGAGATTCCATTTTTTTCATATCTATCACTATGAGGCATTCTAAATAATAACCATACATGGCTATCAAGTATTTTGCGAGACATAATTAGATAAGAATGACCAAGATAATGATATTTTATGACTAAATTCGAGTTTTGCTATGACATGTATAGTGCAAGGTGTTACACTCCTGAGTGTTTTTTTAAAGTTTAATGTCATTTTGGACAGTATTTCTTCCCTTACATCAACATGTTTGGATAAATTCATACTAAATATATGTTTCCAACATCTGAAAATGATTTTTTTAATGCAGTGCCATCTGTTTTGATAAGATTTTGAGGTTAATAATATTTCAAAAAGAGACATTTTCTATTAATTTATAAGGTGACCATCAACTTCTGAAACTGGTATGGAACTTCACTTCTGTAATGTCTTTTGTAAACAGGTAATGACAGTCAGGTAAAGAAAACTGTTCAATTACCAAAAGAAAGAGTGAAGAAGAAATTAATTAAATTCAGTATACATCTGTTTGATTTTTTTGTGCATTTAGATATCCGAAATAGCAAATATATTGTGGCGCACCCAAACATGAGTTAAGAGATATGGGTTTGGTGTTTGCTATAGCAATGAGTGCAAGTTGCTTTTAAAGAGAAGACAACAAATAATGAAATATAAAGGCGGAATATTCAGCGTTTTTTTACAATACAACAAATGGCTGTAAGATGTTACACTCCTGAGCATCAGATCAAGTTTTTTTGTTAAAGAGGCCAATAAACTTGGAAAAAATGATGTTAACAACATGCAGTTGGTGTTACTTTATTACATGGAGCGCTTAATCACTGTCTTAAAGCTCTTGTGATGCAAATTAGAGCAGTTTGGAAATAATACTCAGGAGTGTAACAAATTCCTTGAAACTTTTTGCACATTTTTGACATGGCATCACCACTACCTATATCTTTTTGTATGAACAATCACTTTCTAGAATAGTTCTCTACTCATATGGCAGCATTCCAATGCACATTGTATTGAGGTACAGTCAAGTAAATAAAAGATATGAAAGTTTTTAGAACTCTACATCTAAAAAAAAATTGTCCAAATGAAGTTAAAATTTGAAATTTTATATCATTCAGAGGTTTCTGACAGAAAACAGCACTTGTTTGCATAATTTGAAAGTGCCCTGCATCAAATAATAGAAACTTAAAGTGATAGGATCAAATAGAAACTTAAAGTGATAGGATCATGGTTTGAGCCGTCCAAAGCTTTCATAAAATTTGGTCATTTTAACAGATTTTGGGTGTAAATTTCCTCACAAAAATTGTCATAAAATTTTATCAGTAATGCTATTATTAAAATTTATACAGTTTTGTAAATTGGAAGCACTATAGATAAGTCTGGAATAAAACCTAAAACTAAGGCAGAGAGTTTATTTTTGACCTCCAATGCCACAGTTTGGTCACATTTTTGTTTTCAACATGCCCTGGTATGAAATTTGTAGTTGTTATATTTTAATATGACGGTGATTCATTTGACCAGTCTATCCAGTCGGAGTACCTTCACAAAGTGGCAAGTAGCCATAGGTCTCTCTCTCTCTCTCTCTCTCTCTCTCTCTCTCTCTCTCTCTTATAAAAGTAGCATCTTCGATATGAATTTACATTCTCAGGCATAACAACGTGTTTTCAATCCACTGAGATCGACGATACTAAAGAAATAGATTAGCTTTCTACCAGTGAATGGTTGAGTAATAATTCACTGTTTGGAGGTCAGTTGTAAAGTAGATTATATCACGAGCGCGGAGCGCGAGTGATATATCTACTTACAACTGACCGACAAACAGTGAATTATTACTCAACTATTCAATGCTAGAGCTGAACTATTTCGATTCTAACGCCCCAAAATGCTGAAAAAGAATTCTTTTCATTCAAACTTTCCTAACCTTCCTGCCAGCGCGTTCATGCTCCCGCCAATATTCTTAACTGTATCTAAGGTAAATGAACGATTTTATGGCGATTTTAGACAGAAAAAGAGACGTTACACCGTCTAACGTCTCAAAAGTCACAAAATTACGTCAGCAATGCAATTCACGTCAGCAATTAGACTCACGCGCTCCGAGACAGCGAACTGTTGCAGAATACGACGCAGACGTATAATTATCTTGCCGCTATATATACACAGTTCCGAGAATAGCCGCTAAGGCTCCGCCACCTTAGTTCCTGTTACTACGTCTCACAAGCTAACACAAAGATGGCGGAAAAACAAATGACAAATGCAAGTGTCTTCTAAATGTTGGCGATCTATGGCAAAGAATAAGCCTCCTCATAACCTACACATGGCAGTTGGCGCATTATGCATGTCGATGCGTTCTGTTCTTGCAAAGCAGGGTAAGTTTATTGAAAGTGGTGTTAGTTTGTTTTTTTAAACAGGTATACATCCCTCCATTAACTGTAAGGTAAAATCACGGACTTATCTTGGATACTGATCACGTGCGATTTGTTTGTGAGACTATGTCACATGCTAAATTGTCGTTGCATTGGCCAGGTATACGCTATCAGGTAATTTTGAGTGACATTCTGGGTGTGGCTCGGAACTGTGTATTATGTTATGTATCAGTATTTTGTGCTACATTTGTGAAGATTGCATTATGTTTTTCGGTATGTTTTTCGGTCGGGTCAGAACTTTAACAGGTATAATATCTTGAAGCTTCTGGTATTTGAACACAGCCATTCAGACACTGTGGTAGCTTATCTCCCAACATACATGAGTATTATTTCATAATAATCTGAGTTTATAAGCACAGGGACTGCTCGCTGCAAACTGACAAGTCAAGTTGTGCAGAACAAATTTAGAATAAGCTGAATAACTTACTTGTTCCCAGCTGGTACCAGTATTTGTAGTCGGAGACACGATGAAGTTCAAGACAAATGTATCCGTTTAAATTGAAGCCAAATAAACTGAATGGTTCTGTTGATCTGCAAGAAAGAACTTGTTTTTTTTATGATTTTTAACTATGCCCAGACGAGACCGAAATGGCAATGCCTTAAACGGTCAAACTGGCTCAGTCTGTTGGTAAAGTCGGTGGAGTTGCTTTCCACGAGCTGTCCGTATTCGCTCAAATCTGACATTGACCTAAGTGTTCCATAAGCTATTCAAATGGTCCGGCCACATACTTTCGTTTCTCCTTCCGCTGATTCAAGAAGGGCAGTTGTTAGTTACTGGCGAAAGTATGTGCACTTAGTACTGGTTAACCGCTTGGGAAATCTAATCCTGCCAAGAAATAGTGGGACTAGGGTAACCGTGTGACCGTCCCGACATGACCATAGCTGTTTACCGTGGACGTACAAACCAAGTCAAAATCTTATTACCTGTCTCAAAAGTTAATGCGCCGTGGGCATATAAAAATTAAACTTCGCCCAGTCAACTTTAAAAATCAGAGTACGTGTATACCATACTGCTTCCGAAGGATAAATGTGGTGTTCGTGTGGTCCGGGTTTCTTCACTTTTGTGGCAATACTTGAAACAACTACGACTGCCTCAATAGAGATATAAGTATCTACTAACATATAGACAAATAAAATACAAACTTTTAAGAGGAAAAAAATGCTTGTAAGATGCGAATGTGTTGAAGCATTTGAAATTCAATCGGAAACTAAAACTTACACACACACACACACACACACACACACACACACACACACACACACAATAATGAAAATGTGGAAGCGGCATTACATTCGCCGAAACAGCAATGGATAAATGTTCACATAAACTCCAGGGAAATTACGTCCATTCTTAGAACCATTGCCAGTAACTGTGGACTGAGTCGCAAAAAAACTTACTGGAGTAGATATTTGTCACCAACATTTTCCATACAGACCAGGTTGATCATGGTGACTGAAACACTGACGGGCATAGGGTAGTCCTGGATCGTATCAGAGGTGAACGCCAATGTCCCTTTCTCCGAACTCGTCCAGTTACCTCGGATTGCCTCGGGAAACGTACACTGGCCATCTAGAAATACAAAAGCGTACTATGTCACGAGTTGCGTGGTTACAAGAATCTGTCTACATTCCAGAGCAGACTGCTCATATAAGTGGATTTCTAATACAAAATAGGTGGGTAATAAATAGGCTGTACACAGAGGTATTTTTGCTGACTTTTTTTTTTTTTTTTTTTTTTTTTGAAACTGAAGGCTGAATTAATCGCCATTCTCGGTATTTTTTACAACGTTAAACTCTCATTCGTCTTTTTACACATTTGCAATATCAACAAATGTGTGGAGGTGAAGGTTAATGTCCCTCAAAGAGCTGGTTACAGCGACTCGATTATGGTGCAAAGGTCGCCGGTTCGAATCCGGGTTGCAAGCCGGCGACTGAAAAACTGCCTGTCTTGCTTTGTACCTTTTGCGAATCAGGGAAGGCAGGGAAGGATAAGGCGGCAACATGAGAGGGATGGGTTTCGCCTTTCATATGCTGTGCCTAATATACAGTGGGCCTCTAACTTCCACTGTCCCTAGGGCCACTAGGCTATGGGTAACCGTTACACTTTACGTTTATCATCAAGAGGACTCGAAATTGGATCCAAAAAAAATGAATAAATAAAAATAAAAATACACATCTTACAAACAATATTTTTTTATTCGTAATTTTTCGATCAATGAAAAAGTGGTTTTACGGGGCCATCGAGTATGAAATATATGAAATTTAATGCGCATGATTGTAAATTTCTAAACAATAAGTCAGCCAGAAACAATACGTACTAAATGATCCTCAGTACTGGGTAATACGTGTCTGAACAGACAATGTAGGCCTGGATCAGACTGCTCCTAGGGAGCAGTCTGATCAAGGACTTCACTGTCTTCCATTTCGCCGTCAATTGGAACAGCAAAAATCCTTGGTAAACCTGTAAGACAACTACGGTCATTGGGTACGGTGCCCCATTGTCGAGGAGATTTACGGTTTTACAAATGGGCGTTCAATAAGCTCATTGTTTGCAAGGGACTGTCATAGGGGTATTTTATTGGGCCTCATATAACCGTGGTATTGTTGCCGTGAAAGATGCTGAAATAAAATGGACATGACATCAGAAAGGGACCTCCTGTCAAGACTATATGAGCAGTTTGCACTGTCTCGTCCGTATAGTCCGTCTGTGCAGCTTGTATAGTCTCCAGACTACAATTAGGAAACCGACCAGATGTACGGATGCACATGATAGTCTTTGTTTTCGCTTGGTACCGGCGTTCTAATGTCTTCTTTATTAGTAACCAAACAAGTATGCTTGCATCATGAAAGAAAATGTCGTAAAAGCCCTGCTTCGTGAAAAAGGTAGTAAATCCACCTTAGCATCCCTGTTTGTATAAAGACATGTAAATATTCTGAAAAGTCTGTGCAATGAATAGCCGCAACTTACACTGCGCAGATTTACAAGCTTATCCTGATCTTTGATTTTCTTCTTTTCAAATATTATGGTATCTCTGTTCTCTGTATCACTTTTTTTTCATTTTTTAACGACCATTTAGGTTTTTACTGATTAATTGGCCACTCCAATAGAAATTTCCGACACTCAGGGTGGGGGGGATGGGGGGGGGGGGGGGGGGGGGGGCTACGTAGCTTTTGGGAACCGCTAAGATTCCCACATTGGACAAGGGCGCTGTCACACAATTTCAATCAGGAAACATCAAAATTAAAATGACGGCTAACCTGGAAAAACGTCAGTTGAAATTTTATGACAGAGTCTTTGCCAAAAGTACGAATCTGAAAGGTGAATACAGAAAAAGTTGTGCATAGCTCAACGAGTGTGAACTATTTGAAAGGGAAATAAACAATGATTCACTCATTGCGGCATTGCCTGGCTCTGTAATTCACCATAAATTATGAATTACTCTCATTCCTTTTCCCCGGAGCGCCATTCATTTGAGAGATTAAGCCCACTGCATCTCCTTCTCATATCCAACCGTCATCTCCCCCTCCCCGTCCCACAGAATGAAAAAATGCAGAAAAAATCATTCTGATTTAGATATACAATTCTTTGTCACCAAGGTAAACTTGTCATACTAGGCATGCAACATTGAATCAACATTGATTCAACGTAACAATATTGAATAAACAATGATTCAAGTTGTGTGTCTAGTGGGACGTTTCGTTACTGCACCTCCGGTAGGTAGTGCTTTTACCGCAGCAAACAGTCATATCAGGCGTTGTGTAGTGACATTTTCTATCATAGTTTCCAATACAAAGACACACTACCTCTGAACCGCATTGCTCTAGCAATGGAGCATTTACATCACCCATATCTGCAATAAGACACCCGAGCGGGCATGCAACGTTGAAACTTAACTCAGGCGGAATTGATTCTACGTCGTAACATCGAATCAAGGTTGATGTAATGTTGTTTCAATTTGATGTGCCCGCTGGATTTGCTGACGTTTGGATACCCGAATTTCGTGTTACCGTCGCACTATAGAACCCGAATTTCATGTTATAAAGTGAGATGGTAACAACCATCTCACTATAGTAGCCGAATTCCATGTAGATGGTAACATGAAATTCGGGTACCCAAAATGAAGTTTTCCCAAACAGGGATCAAATGAGCCGCGACACGAGAAAACCAACAATGTGGTTGTGCGCCCAGCGCAGACTCAGATCAGCCTGGGCATCCGCCCAGTCTGATCAGAGCCTTCGCAGTCCGCCTGGAGGTAGCTTAGACCCTTAGCTACCCTTTGAGCACTTAACGAAGAGTCTAGTCAAACTGGGCGAATGCCCAGGCTGATCTGAGTCTCCGCTGGGCGCACAACCACATTGTTGGTTTTCTCGTGTCGCGGCTCACATAGTTTTTGTTTATATAGAATGGCTGAGAAAGTGGTAAAGCTGTGAGTGAATCTTGGTTTTTGTCAACATTGTAAAATATAAAAAAGAAATAATGGTATGAAAACAAGGAAAATGTGATTTCCAAACCTGCCAAATACAGATATATTTTTCAAATAACTTAATTGTTAAAATATAAAATACCTGATTTATAAATCCACAGCGCCAAGGAAAACGCAAGTTGAAGCACCGCATAATTCATTGCCGCCAAAACTCCATCAACTCGTTATTTAGAACACAAAAATGACTTAACGTTAATTATTTTTGTTACTATCCACTTGAGTAAACCAACTCAATTTTTATTGTCATCTTTACAGAATCATCACGAAATATTAATAGTTCCTGCATCTGAATCTATGGTTTTGTTCTGTTCTGTTCAATTCTCGTATAAATTTCTTCTTTATTTCAGTATTGTAAATTTCAACGAAACGCAGTGTTTTTTTCTAATATTACTTTTTCAAATTATTTTTTCTTTTATTTATTTTTTTTCTAATCTCTAAAATATAAACTTGATACAGTTAACTAAGTTTGATTTTCATATTATTTTTTTTTTTTGGTGATATTTAATCATAAAAACCTTTTGGTGATTTTTAATCATTAATTTACATAGTGATGTTCTACAGTAACTGCTCGTAACAAAATAGAAAAGCAACCAAAAATATAATCTACACAAACGAACCTATTGTTATTTTTTTTTTTTTTTTTTTTTTGCTTTCTGTTTTTCAGAGTTTGCGATCGGCGACGAATTTGTCAAGCTTCCTTGTATGCGCAGGCTGGTCAAAACCTTAGGATGCGCATGCTGTTTGGAAGCATTCCAGTTCATAAGTCACGGCAAAGTCCTATCCGATATATTTTCATGAGACATGACTTATCATTATGACTGGAAAATTAGTTATCATAATGGACCATGGAGGAGAAGTAGTTACGCCGATGATAAAGAAGTGTACATTTCAAAGAAGCAGTTTTGTCCATGTGTACATTAAAAAGAAGCAGTTTTGTCCACGTGTACATTATAAAGAAGCAGTTTTGTCCCTGTGACGTGTACAATATAAAGAAGCAGTTTTGTCCATGTGTACATTATAAAGAAGCAGCATTGTCAATGTGTACATTATAAAGAAGCAGCATTGTCAATGTGTACATTATAAAGAAGCAGTTTTGTCCATGTGTACATTATAAAGAAGCAGTTTTGTCCATGTGTACATTATCAAGAAGCAGCATTTTCAGTGTGTACATTATAATGGACACATGGACAAAACTGCTTTTTAGGTGTCGGGACACAGTCTGAGCTGTTTGCCATTCTGCAGCATTGTTCTTTCTTTCTTTCCTTTTGACAAATCCGATTGGTAATGCAATCAGCATGATCAGTTTGGTCAGTTTGCAGACAACTGGAAAATATTCCTATTATTTGCGATAATCATGGTACTGTTTTATCTTGATTGTGTTCTGTTTTCAATTGTATTATCGATAGAAAATTGACAAAATGAAAGGAAAACAAAAGGTAACAGATACTCTATAGCAGATGCATTCATCTAACAAAATATTATTTGCAGCATCATAGCCGGTCAATATGCTTCATTTGAAAATATGATATCACCTTACACATAACGGAAGCGATGAATACAGACCTAAATCAGAAGCAAAAACGGTTATCAGATAACAAAAGAAGAACTCGATTAAAAGGAAATGACAATAGAGTGCTTTTTATGCATATTATCTGTAAACCACAGCCCGGCGACTATATTAAAAAGTACTTTAAGAGAAAAAATAATCATTTTAATTTAGCTAATGTAAGATTCCTTTTCATTTAGCATTTATGAGGTAACGCGCTAGACTACCCATCTAGGGGTCACAGACTCGATCCTAAGCTTTTCCGGTCTTTCGGATGAGACTTTAAACCGAGGTCCGTCTCAGTATAACCTATGTGTTGGTAGGACGTTAGTTAAATACGAGGTCACTCAGTCACTCTTCATTTATGACCAGTTACTGTAGTTGCATTTGCCAAACTTTGCGTTTTGTTTCTGTTGCTATACAAGCGTAGTCATGACATAACCTGGCTTACGGCAAACAGATACTGCGCAAGAATCTGCGCACATATACAAAGCCTTAACAGTTCTTGCGCAGTTTCTTTACAAAAAATCAAAACTCGCCTTGGCAAATTGCGCATGCTCTGGTCAGCCTGCGCGCATGCGCGCAGACTGACCTTCGCATGCGCATGCATATACCTCAGACGCATTATCGCACAACGAGGCTCATGTTATTTTAATGAATAACAATGAACAATAATTAACATATTCGCTTACTCACATAAATTGTGGACCACATTGTATTATGGGTTTATGAGAATGGCGACGGTTTCAGTTTCAATAAACCGAATAAATCGATTCAGTTAATCTGAAGAAAGGTTTTGTATCCAACCTTTTTTTTACCGTCGTAATCCTAAATATCGGACACTTATTGAGCAAACGGTGCAGATCGTTTAGTATGTGCGAATAGCGAAGATCAAAGTCTTCTATCTATAGATCGAAAAGAATCCTATGTATCGAAACTTTGTATATGCGAAGACAGAACTGACTTATTTTGGCATATGTCAAGGGATTTTATCTCATGGCGCCGTTCAACCGTGGACAAACATGCAGAAAAATGAAAATGAATATACCCTGTACTAAAGCTGGTCAAACTATTTTACAAGAACAAAAGTAGAACAAACAATTGTGAACATAAAGTGATTTTTTAAAATGATATCTCTTTTTGTCTCTGTGTCTGTCTGCCGCTCTCTCTCTCTCACTCTCCTTTAATTCGCTTTTCCTTAATTCAAAACAACAATATAAAGGTAACTTAAAAATTTAGGGATTTAATATATATATATTGTCATGTTAACAAGACCACAGGGAATAATCGATTCCGCTAATTTTCGCTTCCTGCAGAGACTGTCCGTCATATTTAGCTTCCGCCGAGACTGTCCGCGAACTCTTGCTTCCTGCAGAGACAACTGTCTTCGAATAATGGCTTCCTGCGAGACTGTCCGCGTGACTCTGCTTCCTGCCGAGAGCCTCGGCAGATAGCAGAATCACGCGGACAGTCTCTGCAGGAAGCCATTTATCATGTACAGAAGTCTCAGCAGGAAGCAAGAGTTCGCGGACAGTCTCGGCGGAAGGCAAATATGATGTACAGTCTCTGTAGGAAGCGAAAATTAGCGGAATCGATTATACCCTGTGAAGACAGGAATATTGTATTCATCACGAACAGACTGAAATATTTGAGTAACCAAAATTTCAGAGGCAGTCATTAATATCCAAGAAAAATCTTTTTGGCTAAAAAAAAATCTGCAAAGAGTGTCTAACACGGACATGAGAGTAAGAATTGAAACTCGTCTTCGATTATATTTGTCTTATAACATTTACATTAAAGATGAGCTCTGTTAGACATGTTAAATCTTGAATTACTATCTCCTTCTTTACAAAATCCGCCAGTTCACATTCGAAGTAGTTTTAGTGTAGAAATGTGATTTCCATATGTAAGAAACCCGTAACTTTTCTGACAAAGTTAAAAGTTGCTGAGACCAAAACGGTGGGCGGACAACCACTTTGTTGGTTTTCTCGTGTCGCGGATCAAATGTCAGAGTTGCTCCCAATGAAATTCTATTCACCTTCAGTGTGTCTGAGGTACTTTGCATAATGTCGTTTTCTCTACATGTGTGTTTCTGCCTGACCTGATTGTTTGGTAATTAATTTGTTATAAAAGCCATCTGAAGAAACTCCATTGTTTCTGGGATTCTCTCGGTTACTCTTGTATTGGCGCCATATTTGAATTCCCTCTTCAATTGGCGGGAATAGAACAACGAACACGGTGCATATCAGACACCATATCTGACAGACGGACACCCAAGCACTAAACTCTTCTTCGGTAACTATCTCATAGCTAAGTGCTACTGCCGGAATTACGACAATAAATAAAATAATGCTCAAAGCGCCCCCTATCAGCGCAACTTTCTTTGCGCCTTTAAAAATCTTGGCCATAGTTTCAGCCGTGATTACTGGTCCAACGTCCGCTGCATCTAATTCTTCCTGGTATATGCCTCTGTACGGATTGAGAGGATTGTCAATACTCGTGGTTTTAGACCATTCTTTCGCTACGTCTTCGCTGGTCCTGATTTTGTTGGTACAGAAGGAGATACCGACACTGATCAGCGAGCTCATTATAAAGCCAGCTCCGAGGCCTGCTAATAAACTATAATCTTGGACAGTGTTGATGTAGAAGTTGGATAATCCACCATCGTATCTTGATCCCGCAACCAACATTGCTACAATGCAACTTAGTATACCGGATATAACACCTGAAAATGTACACAGAAAAGTCAAATGAGCCGCGACACGAGAAAACCAACAATGTGGTCGTGCGCCCAGCGCAGACTCAGATCAGCCTGAGCATCCAACCAGTCTGATCAGACTCTTTGCTAAGCACTTAAACGGTAGCTAAGGTTCAAAGCTACCTTCATGCGGACAGCGAAGACTCTGATCAGACTGGGCGGATGCCCAGGCTGATCTGAGTCTGCGCTGGGCGCACAACCACACTGTTGGTTTTCTCGTGTCGCGGCTCAAATTCTGATGTCTAAATAAAATGCGTTTACAACGAAACCTACACTTGGTCATCAAATGTCTACGAAAATAAAGTAACAAAAGAAAGTTTAAAGTTAACACAATTTTCTTGTTTATAGTTTTCACTTCCGGACCCAGTAAAAACACATTGTCGGCATTGTCAAGCACATCTAGCTTGGGTCTATTTCATTCATAAACTTTAGAAATTCTATTCTGTAAATGAGAAAACCCGCGGAAACACATGATTTTTCATATTTGTTTTTTTTTATACTTTTAAATATTACATATTTTAGAACTCTCGGCGAGTTTTACTTGATTTATTATAAAAGAGGAAAATTAACAGCGCTGATGATGTGAAAAATAACCAAACATGGAAACAACCTCCCCATCCACTACAGATGAGCTAAAATATTTTACTAATAATTTAACCCTTAAAGCGCCAAAATTAAAATAGTTAAATTTGCAAACAGTGTAGATCCATATGAGGTTGCTCATAATGAGCCACCTCATCTGAATCTACACTGTTTGCCCTCTAGTGTTCGAATTCTCAATATAATATCGCTTGGATGAAACATTTTTTGAAATTCTGCAGACGTAAATTTTGTCGTCTGCTTTTTGGCGCATTAAGGGTTAATACCTGTCACAACTCCAACTCCAGTTGTCCTCGACCAGAGGATCGTCATAAAGATAGGCACAAGGAAAGGAGTAGTCAAAACCAGTCCAATCCAGAGGGCCCAGTTGAGATTCATACCAGTTTCTACCACTAGGAGACCATAAGGAATGATGAATATAATCACCATCATCATCACCCAGCTCTTGTATCTGTTTATGATTAAATATAAATTGAGAAAAATAATTGTTTAAGAAACGTTCAGAGAAAGAAAGTGCACTACATGAATGATTCTAAAGCTCATACCTTCGTAATAAATAATGGTAATGTTCTAAGCCTTCTTAAGTATTCTCCAGCTCCATCGATATTTTTATTTGAAATTTCTTTCCTTACTCTTCAAGTGACGTGTTAACCGCTTAGGAAGTCTAGGCCTGCCCAGGAATAGTGTGGTTAGATTAACTGACCGTCCCGACATGACCATAGATGTTTACCGTGGACGTTAAGCAATAAATCAATAAATTAATCAAGTGACGTAATTTGGTCCATTTTTTTCAGTTTAGTTCGGTTCAATTTTCCTAACGACGTTTCCCAAGTGGCTCAGCGGTGTCCGTTTTTATGTTTTTACAGAAACTAGATATATATGTTGATAGAAGTGAAGTCTGGTTTTCGTGGAATGGATGCTTCAGGGCCCGTAGAAAGATCGTGCTGGTTGGGAATATTTTGATCAGATTGCGCGGTTGTGACGAAAAGTACGTTGCAGACAAAATGACGTCAACAAGTTAATGCTTTTGTTCTTTTCCTCTTTTACTGATATATTTATTTTTTTCAACAAAAGTTAAGTGTATCACAGGTAAACAATGGTATGTCATTTAAAGTTCCATGCCCCTTATCAACTTTATCAGTCATACCCGAAGTTGATAAGAGTTTCGGGTTGAACGGCGTATCATATAAAACATTTCTAGTTATATACTAGAACCAACTTCTAACCGACCACTTATTTATATCATGTTTTCCGCTAAATAAAAAGGACAATCGAACATATGTCTCCATCTTTCATTAACTTGTGATACTGGTAAAGTAAATCAGGTAATTCTGAAATAAAAATCTTATCCGTATACCTTTGAATAAGTGAAAGATAATGGTACCCCTGTTTCCGAAAATCGCAATTTTCAAGATTCGGACAGAACCACATTTCGGAAACTTGTTTGCATATGCTTATGATTTGTGCGAATATCTGGAAATTGTTTAAATGAACTTGAGAATTCATCATAAGGCATTATTTTAATACAGAATTCAAAATTTTAGTAACAATTAAAAAACCTTCTCCACCACAGTCATAATTTTAATACAGAATTCAAAATTTTAGTAACAATTAAAAAACCTTCTCCACCACGGTCATAATTCTTGCGAAGTTCGAAAATGGGGATACATGTGCATCCTCTGCTGCCAGGAAAACGATTCTAAGGGTATTGAGCTCAAACATTTTTCAACGTTTACATGACACATTGGGTGTACTGAATATAAGAAAATTATGTCCGGATACCATCTTCAAACGTCAGTGTTCAAGACAAAGCAAGTGGTCGGTTAGAAGTTGTGCTTAGTATATTACCTTATAAGCTGATCTTCGTAATGCCGATACATGCCATGGACTGAGCAGGAATATTGATAACCAAAGTCTTGTTTCCCGGTCAGGCGCATTTCTATATCTTTGCTACAGCTTTTACAATCCAGTGACGAGGGACACATGCATTTTGCCTCACTTTTATCTCTGCCACATAAGATACAGTCGTTTGGTCGGAGATTCTTTCTGCAAATAAATGGTCTACAGCTCAGGGCCCAGTTGTTAAAAGCATTGTTAGCTTAACGAAGATGTTACTGCAGGATTTGTTAAGT
The DNA here is from genome assembly GCA_963989385.1 of Ctena decussata. Classification (NCBI taxonomy): domain Eukaryota; kingdom Metazoa; phylum Mollusca; class Bivalvia; order Lucinida; family Lucinidae; genus Ctena; species Ctena decussata. The sequence goes on from OZ022506.1 coordinate 88,200,169, forward strand.
TTTGTTGTACTCACAAAATCAATTGCGGTAATATTTTGCTGAAAAATTTAAGAAGCTTTTGCACTGCAAAAACTTCTCACTTTTTTTTTCGGCAAAAAATTGCATTATTTTTACGTAGGCTATACTACGTTTGAAAATTTTACGTCTCGTTAACTAACGACGTTGTTAGTTTTGAATAACCGGACCCAGAGCTTCAAGTAAAAGCAGGGTCGAATGATAATTTCCTTATTCTGCATGATAACGCATATTGTGGGCCCTTGTTATCATAACTGTTTTAAAAGCCACACAAAACACTGGGTAACAAAAAGAGGGCTTACTTTTCTATGCAAAAGGAGTAGTGTATAAAGTTTTAGACATTCCTTTTCTGAAAACAACAAAAAAGTACATCACTATTCAAATTGTTAGAGGCATTCATGAATAATAAACCAATTTCCATTTTCAAAGTGTTTAAATTTTCTGATGGTAAGTATTTCGGACTACTCAGTTGAATAACTTAATTACATGTAGTCAATCTAGATTTTTTTCTTCATTTTAACTATATCCCGCATAACAGTCTTCACAGCAAATCTATCTGTTTAATTAATGATGCTTACCGAAATGGATTAATGTGTGTTTTGTATATATCGTATACAATGATGGAGGAAACAGCCATGATTTCTCCGGATCCTGTTGACATCAGTGCCATCATCAACATGGTCATTAGCAGATATCCCCCGGTGGTTCCAAGAATACGTTCCATTACAAAAGGTGTGACATAACCTACAATAGAATATTCACAAGGAGGTACAAGTACATTAAGGTCACGGCCTCTCTTGTTGCCTACAAAACATGGTTCTTTCAGAAACTGACGAACCTGAGGAGAAGAAAAGGTATTGAATAGAATTTTAAATTTAGAATGTATGTAGGCCTACTATACGACTTCTCAGCATTTTGAATTTTCTATTCGATAATAAAATTTGAGTACAATCTCAGCTGAGCATGAAGAAAAAAATATTGTCTCGAGGCCAGGTGTCAGTAGATAGTACATGTATTTTACATATGAACTCCCAAAAGATACCAGTATCTTAAATTAATACCCGCAAAAAGACACCTTTTTGGGTGCCTGCGGTGGCGGGGAGTTATTATGTCATCAGCTCACGGCCTACAACAAATTTCTTACCATTTCCAATATCAAATTCTCCGAGTAAATGAGTCTCATTCTGATAGCTCATCGACAAGTATGGCAGCGCTGCTGTAAAGGAAATTGTCAATGGCAGGACAAACCATAGATACGCTGACATCAAAAACCCGATTACGCCTTGGACTGGTTTTGCGGCAATTCGACTTTGCCAGTTTGCCTGGTCAGAAAAGGTGATGGATGTTGCAGATAAAAGACCTATCAAGCCGAATATAAGTCCTGGGCGCGTTCGAAATGTCAGAAGCGAGTTCTCATAATTTCCATCAGGGCCGGCAATACATTTCATGGCTTCGTATGTGACTTCATGTGATGCTACAGCTTCCGTTTCCGGTGTTGCAAAATATGTCATTTGCAAGATGAAGGCACTCAGGGATAGAAAAGTTAGTGCGGTGTTGAAGTAGGATATGTAAAAAGTAGTTCCTAAACCACCAATCAGACAATAAGAACCGAAGAGTACCGCTTGTATCAACATGACGAACTCGTTGTTGCTACCTTCGGTCAACACCTGAAATGAAACCCAATATTTCAGTCTCAGAACTTACGAGGGTTGTTATTTAACAGAGAAATGGAAGTTATATCATCTAAAAATATATTCTTTTTCCTATCTTATGATCTATAAAGCATAATTCCACAATAAATGGTTTCAACACAACAACACATAAAGTATCCAGTATTAATGCATCATATACATGGTCAAACATTTGAGAAAAAGCTACTGTTTTCGTCTGGTCTACCTTACAATTTGAGAAAGAAAGAGTTAAAACAAATGACTGCTAGCACACTCTTTTTATTGTATCAAAGACCTTCACAGCGAAGTACATTTTCAATAACGAAGTTAATTGTTTAAATGTCTGCGCAGAAAATTACCCTTTGATCTTTCCATATAAAAACACTTTTTTAAACAATATGTCACTCTATTTTTTATTCTAAAGAGTAGAGAACAACAAAAATAAGATAAATTTTCAGGGAGATATGGTATTTTATGGTTTTATATTCAGATCTTTGTATTAACCACAAATTACCACCTGAAGCCAGCAGAGCCTCTCCCGTCCCATTTTGGCTTAAACTCAAAAGGCCGACGTTGTTTGCCCCATTGTTACCTCGATTGCTGATTTCCCCGCCAGAAGTATATTCGTTGTTGTCACAAGATTGGTAAACAGTGCTATGACACAGAAAGTTATGTGGGCGACTTTACCAAACCGAGCATAGGCAATCTGAAATAAATAAAGAAACGAGGCTAAGTTGTGCCAACCCTTTTTATGTTACTACTAACATTATTTCAAGTATGAATTTTAGGTCTCTGACAGGACTCCATATGTACTTCCCCTCTTAGCCGAAGCACAGTTTATAGAATATGATTAGGGATGTTTCTTTTCGAAAGAAAAACAGACTGATCAGCTGTAGTTATGACCTGCTGTGCGATATATCTCTGTTTCTTTGGTCAGTTGCTTATGAATATATTCTTATTCCACGCTCGTATGTCCTACTTTATCTAGACCTGTGGGCAGAGGTATATTGCACGCGGAGGATTGATTGTTTGAGAGTTCCTGCTAAATACCGACCTCGCCTTACTATAGCTTTTGTGTTTTTCTTTTTCAGGTGAGATAAAGGAGTGTTGGATGACCGCTCGTCGATGTGTTGTGTTCTTGGGAGGCATGCGAGTAACATCCAGAGGAATTATTTTTATTATTGTTTTAATTATTATTAATATTCATTCATTTTTTTGTATTTATCTATTGTTAAAATAGTTTTTATTACTATTATTATTTTATTATTATTATTATTATTATTATTATTATTATTATGAAATTGTACATTTAAAATATTTATGTAGAAGTTGTAATGCCATGTTGGTCGTTTTGTATATGTTTTAGGGGGAGGGCTGTAACTAATGCTGTGAGAACTTGTAGCCCAACCCAATTGTTTGTACTTGTTGTGCAAAGGCAATAAAATATGTTTGAATTGAATTGAAGTTATGACAGAGTTCATGTCACTTCAATGGAAAACGATCATTTATGCAGATCTTATCATGACTGTTGAAGTTCAGATCTGTTCATACATGTTAAATACATGCTAACTGTAATAGAAGTATCGTGTTTGAATCCCGCTGGCGGTGGAATTTTTCACGTCATAATCGGGTTTCCACTGCACAGAGCCTATACTTACCATCCAATCACTGCCTCAATATGATTGAAACACTGGAATTCTGTTTTAACTACTTGTATACTGCATTCATATTTTGACATTTGGAAACGAAATTGTTTAACATATGTGCTTATTTTCGACGTGTTTGTTATTAAACCTTTAGACACGGTGCCACTGTAACGTGGAAATTTGAGATTTATGAAAAAAAAACAGTGAAGAAAAACAATAAGAAATGCCTCATGTTAATGGATAACGCTCTCGTACTTTGTTTTTAAACAACTGGTGTCTAGCGTCCCAAAAATAGGAAATAGGCAAACGGTGCTGACCCGGATCAGACGCCACAAATCACAGATCATGGCCTTCACTATTTGCAGAAGACAAATGGGTATTTCTTCTTAAAATGAAATAAGAATGAAACAATTAAAATTTCCCAGACACCCCTTTACTGACAAACGGAGTCGTCCATTTGATAAGGCTAGAAAAGTCCATTGGACATAAATGGGTTAATAGCGGACTTACCTGAGGGAAAGTTTTGGCCCCCGGAGCACGAGTCTTCAGGGCCAAGGACAAAGCTGGGAACAACAAGATGGAGACGAGGATTGATAGAGTATACCATAAAGCACCTCCAATACCGATCTGAAATTACAGTGAATGAATATACAGTCAGGAGAAGCATCTAAGACAATTGAGATAACTTTTTATCAGTGAAACAGTAGGCCTGTCCACTCCAAGACCCAAAGAGTTACTTCATCCTCCGCGAGAAGGTACAGGATCTGGGCCTTTAATGAGTAATAGGTAAAAAGGTAAAGGTTTCCCATAGCCTAATAGTCGTAGGGGCACACACTGTATCTTGGGCACAGCTGATGAAAGGCGGGGCCCATCTCTTTCCTTCCGCAGCCTTATCTGTCCCTGATTCGAAAAAGGTACCCATTTACTGCTGGGTTGACAGAGAAAGTTTCCAGTCGTCCGATGGCGACGGTGAGCCGAGAACTCACGACCTTCCGGGGACTTTCTGCACAATAACCGAGCCACTCTAACCACTCGACTACCGCGCCTCTTTGATGAATAATGAATAATTTGAACCCTTTAACATCTTACAGTGGCGAGCATGGTTGAGCTTTGTAGAAATGCTGCAGGCCAAAGCAGCTGTGACGTCACAGTGACTGCCGTCAAACTGAGGCTCACTCGCCCACCGGCATCGAAGACTGTGTCTAGATTATGGCTGTCTTTAAACACATACTTTCTGATGACATTGTACAGCACCGCTACCAATACGGAGAACCCGCCAAAACCCAACAGAATCAGCAAAGCTGCTTCATGTTTTTCCATGGTCGGTGTTACTCTGAAAGGAAGTCATCCTGGGTTCGAGGTTATAAAACTTGAGAACAATCTCAAACTCAAAATAAAGCACACTGATTGGCTGCTTCCGAGCATGTGCTCGGAAGCAGCCAATCAGTGTGCTTTATTTTGAGTTTGAGAATGTACTCAAGTTTTATAACCTCGGGGCCTGATCTTATTGCTATGAATTTATCCAACGTTAGCGACAGATATATATACAGAATACCATATTAGCGTCTTTTAAATTTATCAGGCAAGATCATAAACAGCGTTGGAAAAGCGAGGCTTGCCGAGCCATTCCTACGCATTTTTTCTGGTCGGGTCTGATGAACTTGTTATAAAAAACATTGACATATTTTCTATTTATCATGCATCATTAGAAGATTTTAAAGCCTATAAAGGGCGTCAAACAAATAAAAAGCAAACGCAATTTTAGTCGGTGACGTCATCTATTCAATTAAACTTTGTTATCATATGACGTCGCATCTGAGAGTGTAATAAAGCCATGCATTAAATTCGATAATCCACTAGTGGATTAAATATGCAAATTACGTCCTAACGTTATACGTTGAAGTCCATAAAAACGTCGCGTTTTCTAGTGGCGAAATTGTGACGTTTTAGTGCAAATTTTGCTAATAAAATGCGATTTTAGTGTCATATGATAAATAGAATCTTGCAATCGTGCTCCTGTATTAATGAATTTATTAAACTCGTTGGGGAAAACCGATAAGATGCTCGGCAAAGCCTCGCATCTTATCTTTTTCCCCAACTCGTTTAATAAATTCAATAATACATGAGCACTCATGTAAGATCCTCTATTTATCACGGCCAACGCCAGTATGCATATTTGTGGACGTTTACTCAAAAATCAAACAAGAAAAACAAATGAAGGATATCAAAATCTTGTCATTTCTCTTACAAGTTTACAAGTTACCTTTAAGAAAACACACTTAGCAAAAATAAAAATTATTCACTTTACTTATCAAAATCGCAGCTAATTCATTTCAGTACACACGTAAACTTACCCTTTGTGGGGATTTGGCCCCGAGGTTATAAAACTTTTTTCGTGCTCAACTCAGCTGAGCATGAAATTTTCTCTGCTGATAAATATGAAAATGCCAACTAATGTTGGCATTTTCATATTCATAAGCTGAGAAAATTTCACTCAACTCAGCTGAGCATGAAAATAACTGTATTTATCAGTAATTTGCTATTTATAAGCAGGTAAAATTTCATGCTCAGCTGAGTTGAGCATGAAAAAAGTTTTATAACATCGGGGCCAGGTTGACATCGGAAGACAATATGCAAGAAAACTTGCAACCAATTTTCTTCCTATATGAGAGCCATCATAGCAAACCCAGTTCTTAGTAAATCTGACGAGAAGTTAGTATTGCGCATGCAACTGTTTCTTGCAAATGGTATCAATGCAACTGATTCTTGCAAACGAGATTTTAAAATGGCCATCTGTAAAATTTTCTCCCGTGGAATTAAACATATATCGATTTTCAATGGGCGATAATTTCCTAATTTATCCATTAAATTGTACAGTTTCTTCATTTTTTATTAAATGTTTAATTGCACGATGGTATTATTGCTGAAGTAAAACTGTTCTTTCTGTGGTTATGGCGAATTGAATTTCGTATGGACATTCCATTGTATACTGAATTTGGACCCTAGTTTCATTGTTTTCACAGAGATCAGATTGAGAACTGCAGAATTCAAACGCAGAAAAAGTGCTTTATATTGACTGAAATCACGAATTTAAGATCAGACACTAATAAACTAGTCTTTACAAAAATGCAGACCAAAATTACTTCTGGTGTGCGTATTATGGCCGCAAATAAACTGCTAAATTCTGATCTTTCTCCTTCTAAATGTTTGAAGTATTTTTCTTAAGAACTCAAAATGTACTGACATGCGACATAGCCAAATGATCAACATAGCTAAATATGCATTAAACAGCAAGTTTTTTTCGGACCTGGGGCCGTATTCTTAAAACGACTTAAGTGGTTGCTATGCTGTTGCTAAGGCTAAATTTCTTTGAAGGAGATTCCCTCCAACTATGAAATTTGGTCTGGAGGAACAGTCTTACAAAGACTGTTCCTCCATTTGAAGGGAATCTCCTTTATAGATATTTAGCCTTAGCAACAGCATAGCAACGACTTAAGTGGCTTTATGAATACGGCCCCTGTACACTGAAGCATGAAAACACCTGCCTAGATACTCTTTATGTTTGCTTAGTATATATGCATAGCCTACTCCTAAGGCGGACACCGACTTTTGTGCTGTCATGGAGGACGTATAGCCCTTCCAAAATGGGTTGTACGATAACAAGAAAGGATCTGCTTCTTTATGAGCACCCTTTTTTTCTTCAAGACTTGAGGCCCTTATAAAAGGAAGCAAAAATGAAAATGACGGAGCAGTTTGCCCTGAAAGTCATTATTAATCTAAATCATGCACTATGTTTTAGACAAAAGAGCGATCTTTTCACTGTATGGCTCTGCTCTATAAATTAGAGGAACTGTATAAAAACTATCATTTCCAATTATGTCATAATGAATTTATCTGTCATTGCAGAAAAAAATATCTGATAAACATTTTGACGTACTTGGATGTGCCCGGTTTCAGTACAATATTGCAAGACTGGTTGTTCTCGCTGGATGGCGTTGTAGAGCAATGAACCATAGACAGACCAACAAGAAATATAATCACAGTCACTGAGATGGGCATGTTTGACATCCGAACGATTCTTGGCTTTCACAATATTGATTACCTGTAGAGAAAAAAAAGTCGACAGGCATTATTAGTGTCGTGCACCGGCTCTTTTACCATTCAACTGGCTTGTTTGTATTTCATCACTGTAATATTTCACGATGCCAACGCCATAACCATTATTTTATGAATGTTATTGTTGATTCTCTTGTTGTTTACATGTAAACCAGAGATGATCCAAATAAATAAACTTGATAAGCGTTTTTTAAACTTTATTTTTAAGAGCGCTGCTGATGATATAAAGAAAATTATTAAATATCCAAAGGATTTACCACGTTGATGAAACTGATCTCTACACAGTTGACTACAATATCATGTACCTACTGTTCAAATGATCCTTCTCTTCCGAATTCATTTCTCCTCATTACAGCAGCTGTTGTTAAATGACGTGTGGCGGCCGTAAAATGTCTTGAACATTTGTGTCAAAGTTTCTAAGTATCTTTTATGCATTTTTCTGGTCCCGGTCTGGATTCATTGAGCTTTACACGAGGCGAATAGCATTGTTATAGTTGCAAACGTGCAGTGTGGTAACAGAAATGCACGTTTATCAGCGTATGGAATACACCTTGCTTCCAAAATGATTCTTCGCCGACTTAAGCATGTATTAATAGAGTATCTTTTCATATACTTTGCAATGATTTTGGCATTAAATATATAAAAGAAATTTCAAAGCACCAACGCCACTGGATAACGAAATGGGTACAAGAGCACGTGCACATACGGACTGATTTCTGTGTACTGTTCACTGTTTTCTGTGAACTGTGCACCCTCTAATGCGGCAAGGACTTTGCATATGCGCAATAGTATGCCAACATGCCGTGTGAATAGGTCCACTGCATAAATGCATTGTTTATTGCATACTGAGACAATGAATTATAAATGCGCAACTGCTGAATGTTCACCCTCTAATATACTGTGTACTGATTATGCAGGAAAATAAAATTCAAGAATTTTTAAGGTGTACTAACCCTAATAAAAGCGCAAATCCAAATAAGATCTCACAATCTGTCAGACAGAAATTAATAATTTCATGCACAGGCACATGAATCTAACCCGGCGGCACACTTAAATTTGTGATGCATGGTGCATTTTACCGTAAAATTTCTACGTATACAGATATGTCTGAGCACAAAGGTCAGACGCAGATCGGAGCAGTCTGATCAATTTTTTTACATTGCTTATAATTCTATCAGGGTCTTTTGGATGCATCACTGTACTGTTGCAGCAAACCGTTCCATTTCTAGGACAATCACAGTAATTAGTGTCCGAAATTTTAGATTTTCACGGTACAGAGTGTGAAATTTCATATACATCCTACTTACCTTTCTGAGGTGAGTGGAACACTATCAGTAGCATATTGACCCTGAATATTCACCCATCTACGCCTGGTTGACTCTCCTTTCCACACAGCCTTGGGCAGGCCTAGTGTCAGGTGTGTCTGGCTTGAAGGCCCTGATCGGAAGCCGCATCAGATTCAAGGCCCTGATCTGTGGCATCAGATTCTACACTGTTTTGCAAGACTCCTTTATAGGACACTTCGCAAAAATAAGACAAATGTTATTGACAAAATATTGCAGATCCTTAGCAGACGGTTCATGAACATAAGATCAATGCTTGCAGTGTCTGGCATTCGCCGGCAATATTTTAGTTTAATCACAAGCTGCCCTACTGGGCACACAACGTTGAATCAACTGACAATGAATCAATGACATTGATTCAACGTCAATGACGTTGAATCGACGTTGGTTAATCTGTGATTCAACGCTGAGTGGCTACTGCAGCGTCTCGCAAAATTATGGCTAACGCGTCAGAGGGTAGTCAAGACTGAAAGCAGTCTGCGAATCCGTGCAGTCATTTTGTGCCTGTAGTTTCTTCATGCTTTGTACGTGGTACGTACGAACAGCAAAGGCTCTGATCAAACTCCATGCATGTGCAAGCCTTTCTGTGCCTTTGCTACCATACAATCCCTTTTTAGCCTGCTGATCTAACGGTCCAAGGTTCGAGGCCCGGTGGCATCGGAAATCTTTCAAACCGTAAACGGGGTTGTGCCGTGTGGGTGGCAACCGTAAAACCTCTCCCCGTATATCATCCATAGTGCAGATTAAATTTTATTTTCGTCCTTTGAGATCAGAGGTTATGTTGAGGAATCTGAAATCTTAGATTGGTTTAGATTCTTATTCTAGTCCATCGTCTTTTATATCATTTGGACCCTTTTTGATACTAATCAGTCTTTGAATCGACTGCCCAATTAAGATTTAGAAATTTTAGTATGCTTTTCTCTGGTTTCATCACCAGATATTGCCAGGGTCATTTATGAGGCTTTATTAGCCGAAACTACGTAGTCTGGCCCATGTTCCTTCTTCTGAATGTGTTCTCTGCTCTTGAAGGAACTCTTTAAGATTTCAATTCCACTGCACAAAGCCTTTTCTGAGTCTGTGGTTTCTTTTAAAATTAGAAAAAAAACGAGGAAATCAAGCCAGATATATTATCTAACTCTTCTAATGTGTAGCCGCTTCATTAACAAGCTGCTGTATAGTCGCATCATCTTTTTTCAGATGAATTTGCTGCTGGTCTGTCAGGATGGAGAATATCATTACCGTCTCACCATCATAACTATATAGGCTAACGGACCTGGCATAGGTCCTATGTGGTAATGCGTATTACCCACACATATGATCTGCCATTGTCTTGAAACTATTTTCCCGCAGATGTTACAGCAGACCCTGTACCCCTCTTGGACACAATTTGTTGCTGTTTCGGTCACTATGACTGACTCTGTTGAATGCATTTATGCACATGCTGTACGTGAATTTAAAATCCTTACATGTACCGGTAAAAGAATGGTTGTAGTTTATTTTAATAAAAAAAAACAAAAAACATGCATGCACATAGCATCTTCTATAATGTCCCTCGTATGCTGGCATCTGAATATAATGCATTTCACGATTTTTCAGAGGTAAAAACTTAAGGTGTGTACAAAAACTTGTTACTTTTCAAGATTTTCTAAATATGTTCGAACACGCCCGTTATTCATACACATATATCAGATCTCGTGTTATCATATAACCATCTCATATCTGCATATACGCAACAATTATTGCAATTGCCAATCTCTTTTATTGAGCCATAATGTGAAGATTTTTACTAACTTATTAAAAGAATTATGTCTACCATTCAAACCAAATTTACCAGACCGTCTTTGTCAATTTCCATATATTAAGTTTAGTTTAGTTAGTTGAAATATATAGCACTGTCAACCATGTATAAGACAACTGGGTTGCACTATAATGTCTTACAGCATTAATCAGGTCCTCCCCGTACATGTGAATAATACAAGGGTACATGTGATGGCATGAAAATGAGACATAATTTCAAGTCAGGGTGTGAATTCTGAACATATTTTGTTCTCTGCTCTTGAAGGAACTCCTTAAGATTTTAATTTGACGTCGCTGCAGCTGGTGTTGTGTCGTGATGCGGCCGTAAAACGTCTCCCCGTACATTATCCATAGTGCAGATTATATTTTACTTTTGTCCTTTGAGGTCAGGGATATACATGTATTCTGAGAAATTAGAAATGTTTTATAGGTTTAGACTTTCATTCTAGACCATAGTTTTTAATCATTTGGACTCTTTTCGATACAAATCAGTCTTTGAATCGACTGCCTTCTTAAAATTTAAAAATTACAGTATGGGTATCTCTGGCTTTCGTCGCCAAATATTGTCAGGGTCACTGAGGAGACTTGAATAGCCGAAACCTCGAAGTATGGTCCATGTTCCTTCTTTGAATGTGTTCTTTGGTTGGAGGAACTCTTTAAGATTTTTAATATGATAAAACAGATACGAAACATATAGACACTGGATACGAAATGAAGAAGCAACAACTAATAGTCAGGTGGCTGATTCGAGAAAAGTGCAGCAAGGATACATATACATATATTAAGTTTAAGTCCTGTACCCTATAACACTTATTAAATTTAGGGCCTTGAAATTTTCATTCAGCTGTCCTATCCATTCACCCTCAAAGTCCACCAAACCTTTTTGCTGTTCCAATACTTTATAACATTATAATAATGCCTAAGAACAGAACTTCAGATTTGAGGTACGATTTTGAAAATTATGCTGATTACTGTAATGCTGAGAGAGTATCAGTATTCTATAATAAACATAGAGTGTGGCCCCTCATTATAAATGTAACACAATATAAGTGACATTCGGTCAACTTCATAATTGAGCCGTGACACGACAAAACCAACAAAGTGGCATATGCAGCCAATGAAGATCCAGATCAGCCTGGGCATCCGCTAAGCCTGATAAGAGTCTTTGCTGTCCCAATGGAGCTAGCTTAGACCTTAGCTACCTTTTTAGAGCATAGTGAAGACTCTGGTCAGACTTGGTGAATGCCAAGGCTGATCTGAGTCCTCATTGGGTGCACATACCACATTGTTGGTTTTGTCGTGTCGCGTCTCATTTATCATTCGGTGGAACTTCAACATATAAGAATTTTGGAGAGATCCATCGATCGACGAACTTAACTACATATGCGTTTCATCTCGAACAGGCTCCTGAAAATTATTTTCATATCCATATGAAGAAACGCCATGAAACACTGCGTCCTTGTCTAATTTATCTTTTCGATTTTTATTGCTCTTGTATTGTCGCCATATTTGTATACCTTCCTCTGTTGGTGGAAATACGACCACAAACACTGTACATATAAAACACCAAACCTGACAGACGGACAACCAAGCATTAAATTGTTCCTGAGTCAAAACTTCATAACTAAGCGCCACCGCCGGAATCACAACAATAAACAGGATAATACTTAACGAGCCACCTATATATGCAACTTTCTGAGCACCACGGAATATCCGGGCCATTGTTTCAGCCGTGATTATCGGCCCTGCGTCTACTGTTGCCAGTTCTTCCCGATAGATGGCTCTGTATGGATTTAAAGGATTATCAATACTCATAGTTTTTGACCATTCATTCATAGCATCTTCTTCTGTCTTCACTTTATGTGTACAAAGGGACACAATAAAACAAAGAATGGCGCTGACGACAAACCCAGCACCCAGGCCTGCTAGCAGACTATAGTCTTTGGCAGTATTAATGAAGAAGTCTGACAGCCCGCCCTCATAAGTTGAGCCCATCACCATCATGGCTATCAAACAACTGACTACACCCGTTATGCCTCCTGAAAGCCAGAAAAGAAACAAGGGGCCTATCATTAAAAAATTGACTGGAAGGCTCAAACTCACACATCAAACAAAGGCTATTTAAAAATATTTCAACAAAGGATACTTATTCGGAACAAGCGCCAACACAAAACTAACTCAGAACTGTTATATTATAACACAGAGAACACTTTAATTCATAAAAGTCGTAAAAATATTGATCATTTATAAAGCTATTAAGATTGTTTAACAAGTCCTTAAACTCTTATTTTACTGCAAGCTAACACAGAAGCAAAATGTATAATATTAGCAACAACATGATTCATTACAAGTTATATATTAAGTAAATATCATACACTAAAGATTTTTTTTCAAATTTTAATCATATGAGTCATGCAATTTCACAAAAGAGTACAAAGTACAAAACAAGTACAAAATGGTTTATTAGAACTAAAAACCAAACAGTGTTTCTCGCCCTCATACCAAGCAACAAGCACGAGAAGAGCATGACAAATACAAACGAGCCGCGACACGACAAAACCAACAATGTGGCTGTGCGTCCAGTGCAGACTCAAATCGGCCTGGGCATCCACCAAGTTGGACCAGACTCTTTGTAAAGTACTCAAAGGGTAGCTAAGGGTCTAAGCTACCGCCATGCGGTCAGCGAAAACTCTGATCAGACTGGGCGGATGCCCAGGCTGATCTGAGTCTCCGCTGGGCGCACAACCACATTGTTGGTTTTGTCGTGTCGCGGCTCAAATGTATACAAATTACATATGCAAAACATACGAATATGACATGACAATTTGCACTGAGACATAAAGTAAGGAACGTGCAGATCTGAAGTTTCCGAAGTTTGTATGCAGTTACACAAAAGCAGATAAATGCCTTGGTGTAACCGCAAAGACAGGAATGCGTTAGAGTAACTTTTTTGCTATTTGATAACTTACATGTACATTATATAAGAGACTTTCTGCGATCAAAAGACAGATACACTTATTTGGCAAGATTTAGGACAGTACAGCTACAAGAATCAGTCAACAGCTGTATGAATTTATTTAGTGACTGTTGGCCATCTGTAATAATAAGCTGGTAAGCATTCTGTTCGCAGTGCTCTAAAAGCAGTACAAACAAATAAGAAGTGAAATATCAATGTTACAAAACTGACATAACCTCAAATTTCGCTCTATATTATGATACCTACCTTCCTCTATCATAAACTTATGTGCTGAACATCTTAAACGTAAAAAGGCTACTCTATGCTTATTATTCGTCAATGTACAGAAAACGAAAACAAGGAAACGTGCGATATATGCAACCATAAAAGTGGTGGCCCAAACATCCTAATGTCTCTTACCTGTTACAACACCAGCTGCTGTTGCTCTAGACCACGTGATGGTCATGAAGATTGGTATCAGGAAAGGGCTGGTAAATACCTGTCCGGCATAAACAGCCCAGTTGAGATTCATGCCCGTCTCCACTATCAGCAGCCCATAAGGCACAATCAAGATAACTACCAGCACCATAATCCAGCTCTTATATCTAAATTTGGATACAATAAAAACAGAAATACTTTGACTTACACTGGACTAAATGAGAAAAATTGCATCGCCTATGAAACTTTTTTCAGCATGGTTTCAACAATAGCTGAAAGAGTCATACTTTAGAAAATTTTACATTGCTTGAAACAAGTTTCGAAACTTAACTTCAAAACATATATAACAAGCAAATTCGACGAATTTATGTCCCCCGCCTTGGAAACTAGGTCTCCACTGTATATACACTTAAGTGTTTGAGCTGGAAAAGCGGCTAAGTTAAAAATGTGAAAAAAGTAATAAAAAAATAATGTGAGGATTATATCCAAACCACATGCATATCTTCAGACCATGATCAAAATGCCTGTGAAGTTTCAAAGGAATTGGCATAAAACTGTAGGAGGAGTTGCACACACAAGGTACCAACTATCTATTCACTTTGATAGTAAAAATGTATGAAAAATGGCTAAGTTCAATTTGCAAAAAAAGTAATAAAAATAATTTCAGGATTATATCCAAACCACATGCATATCTTCAGACAATGATCAAAACACCTGTGAAGTTTCAAAGGAATCGGCATAAAACTGTATGAGGAGTTGCGCACACAAGGTACCCACTGTCTAGTCACTATGATAGTAAAAATGCCTAAAAAATTACTAAGTTCAACTTGTGGAAAAAGTGACAAAAAAAAATCTCAGGATTATATCCAAATCACATGCGTATCTTCAGACCATGACCAAAACACCTGTGAAGTTTCAAAGGCATCAGCATAAAACTGTATGAGGAGTTGCGCACACAAGGTACATACTATCTAGTCACTATGATAGTAAAAACGCCTAAAAAATTACTAAGTTCAACTTGTGGAAAAAGTGACAAAAAATAATCTCAGGAATATATCCAAACCACATGCGTATCTTCAGACCATGACCAAAACACCTGTGAAGTTTCAAAGGCATCAGCATAAAACTGTTGGAGAAGTTGCGCACACAAGGTACCCACTATCTAGTCACTTTGATAGTAAAAATGCCTAAAAAATTACTAAGTTCAACTTGTGGAAAAAGTGACAAAAAATAATCTCAGGATTATATCCAAACCACATGTATATCTTCAGACCATGACAAAAACATCTGTAAACTTTCGAAAGAATCGGCATAAAACTGTAGGAGGAGTTGCGCACACAAGGTACCTACTACATTAGGGGGACGGAAGGACGGAAACAAGGACGGAAACAAGGACGGACGGAAGGACGGAAGGACGGAATGCCGAAAACTATGTCCCTCCGCTTTTCTTCGAAAAGGCGGGGGACAATAAGCAGATATCATATCTTGGCAACGTCGCCAAAATTGGAAAAAAACTCTTCAGATTCAGAATAAACTGGTAAACTAATGTTATGAACATTTTCACATTGCACTGACTCTCTCGATTGTTGGATTCCAGAGGTAACCATGTCATTTGCTTTTGCGACAGCTGATTAGAGTCTTCAGTTTCCTTTACAGAATCCCAAGGATTCGTAACGAAATAGGAATCTGCGCAGGTTGATCTCTGTCTTCTCCTTTGGCACATGCTCTAAATTTTCCTTTTTCACGTTATGATTATTATTTCTAGTAGCATTTAAGGTCCTTTAGTTTTTAACAAGAGGGCCATGAGGCCCTGAATCGCTCACCTGAACAATTGGCAACGTGGCTTATACTTATCATGTCTGAAATTGTCAAAATATGAGTTTTGGGTCAAAAGTCAAAGAATGACCATGACCACTTGTACTCATAAATCTTCATGTACTCATTAGACAACCATATATACCATTTTTAGGCCAAAATCTCCAAAACTTTCCATGAAATCTTATGTTCTAGCACTTTCCCATATTTGACCATGCCGCAAAAAGGTCAAGGTAAACCCAAGGTCACCATATGAACAGTCTTGGTGGTACTCTAGTACCCCATGCTATTTACCAAGTTTCAGGGCCACAGGTGTATTGGTTCTGGGGAAGAAAAATATTAAAGATTTATCCCGTAAGTGGTAATGGCGGCCAAGTTGGTCATGTGACCTGGACCATTTGAACAAATTTTCATTCAATCAACCCGTGGAGGCTCTAACTGAAATGTGTTCACAATTGGCCCTTTGGCTTTTGAGGAAATGGTTGAAAATGTCAAAATATGAGCAATCTGGATCAAAGGTAAAAAAATGACTTTGACCTCTTGTACTCATAATTCTTCATGAACTCATTAAGACAACTGTATATACCAATTTTTTTAGGTTAAAATCTTCAAAACTTTCCATGAAATCTTATGTTCTACCATTTTCCCATATTTGACCTTGCTGCAAAAGGTCAAGGTCAACACAAGGTCATAATTTGAACAATCTTCATAGTACTCAAGTACCCAATGCTACTTACGAAGTCTCAAGGCCATCCGTCAATTGGTTCTGGAGAAGAAGATTTTTAAAGGTATTTACCATATATGGGCGTGGCGGCCATGTTGGTCATGTGTCCAGGACCATTAGAAAATATTTTCATTCCATCAACCCCTCGAGGCTCTATATGAAATTTGGTTTCAATTGGCCCAGTGGTTTTAGAGCAGATTGTTTGAAATTGTCAAAATTTGAGATTTCTGGGTCAAAGGTCAAAGAATGACCTTGACCTCTTGTACTCAAAAATCTTCATGTACTCATTAAGATGATTCTATGTAATAATTTTTAGGCCAAAATCTTCAAAACTTACCATGAAATCTCATGTTCTAGCATTTTCCCATATTTGACCTTGCCGTAAAAAAGGTCAAGGTCAACCCAGGGTCAGAATTTGAACAATCTTGATAGTACTTGAGTACCCAATGCTACATACCGAATTTCAAGGCCATCAGTCTATTGGTTCTGGAGAAGAAGATTTTCAAAGGTTTTTACCATATAAAGGTGTGGTGGCCATGTTGGTCATGTGACCTGGACCGAATGCACAAATTTTCATTCCCTCAACCCCTGGAGGATCTATATGAAATTTGGTTACAATTGGCCTAGTGGTTTTTGAGGAGATTGTTTGATATTGTCAAAATATGAGAGTTCTGGGTCAAAGGTCAAAGAATGACCTTGACCTCTTGTACTCATAAATCTTCATGTAGTCATTAAGATGACTGTATGCACCAATTTTTAGGCCAAAATCTTCGACAGTTTCCAAGATATCGTATGTTGCAGCATTTTGCCATATAAAAGCATGAGTAAGCAAATTTGACCTTACCGTAAAAAAGGTCAAGGTCAACCCAAGGTCATAATTTGAACAATCTTGGTAGTACTCGTGTACACGATGCTACACACCAAATTTCAAGACCATCGACCTATTGGTTCTGTAGAAGAAGATTTTTTCAGGTTTTTACCATATATGGGCATGGCGGCCATGTTGGTCATGTGACCAGGACCGTTTGAACAACTTTTCGTTCCTAAGGTCCCAGGAGGCTCTATATGAAATTTGGTTACAATCGGCCCAGCAGTTTCAGAGGAGAAGTCGTTTGAAATTGTGGACGGACGGACGACGGACGGACGACGGACGACGGACGACGGACGCCGGAGCCTTACCATCCTATAAGCTCCCCGGGAGCCTCTGGCTCAGGTGAGCTAAAAAGTTCGCAAAAAATGAAATGGATCATAGAATTCGTTTCTTAACAGAAACTGAATTCTCTATGGATTTTAAAGAAAACACTAAAAAAAACAAAACAATGAAATTGTCAGAATTATGGAAAACTAAAGACAAAAATCGGAGCAAATTTAATGCGTTGCGGACGGACGGACGGAAGGACAACGTCAAAACAGTATACCCCCCACAAACACAGTTTGCGGGGGGTATAAAAAAAACCAGAAGACACTACTTTCTTAGAAGACATGCACAGTGTCTAATTTCACTACAGTCCCCAATGTCTCAATGATACATGTAAGGCAAGACTCGGCCTACCACTAAATATGTGTTTCACTATGATCCGAAACAATTTAGGTTGTAAAACTGGATTCAAGAATTAATGCGGTCCTCACCTCATAAGTTGATCTTCATAATGCCGATACATTCCGTGCACCGAACATGAGTACTGTATTCCCCAATTATTTCTACCGGTGTTACGGAGGTCTATATCAGCCACGCAACTTTTGCACCCTATTGTTGTAGGACACGTGCAAGCTCTCGAACATTTATCTCTGCCACATAATACACAATCGGTGGGACTAAGATTTTTCCTGTAAAAGAAAATCCGGAATTGAAATTCGTGGAGAAGTAAAGTTTATATGAAAATGCACTTCAAGATTTTGTCTGAATCGCGGAGTAAAGCACATTAAGGACTTCTTTTATGGAGTTGAGGGATGGTTTAAGCATTATGCTATAGGAAAACTGATATCTGTCCGAATTGGACTTAGATTTGGTTGGTTGGTTGTTTTGGGTTTAGCGGCCCTTTGAGACAGTATTTCAGTCTATATCAGGCCATCTCCCAAAGAGAGGGAGAAAGAAGAGAGAAATGATAGACGAGAGAAAAAATGTCCAAACAACCCCCACCCGCACCTACTGCAAGCACAGTAAGCTCTTGCCCTACTACTATTCAAATAAGTAGGACGCCCCGGCACTGGAAGTTATACGCAGCACCTTCGCACCACCCAACCACCCCTAATTGGACTTAGATTCTATCTGACTAACACTTGGGGCAAAGTAGCCTGCCAAAACATTAATTCTGAAATAACATTATCCGTGAGCCCATCTGTACAAAGTTTCGTAGTTACCAGAAACAAAAACAGAAAACCCACGCAATAGTACCAAGCTTTAGTTTTGATTATAAAACATGCTGGTGTTTGATCAAAATGGAAGCAAAAAACTTTGACAAGTATAAAAGAGAGGTGACAAAACTGATTATTTCATTGGCCATAGCATTTGAAAAGAACCAAATCAGCTATTGTTTCCATTCTAATTCTTTTTAATATATTATGTGTCTGTGTGTGTCAAGTTGAAATAAAATATGTCTAAACCAAATTCGATAGAACAAGCAAACATACCTACTATTGCTACGTGATTCGAGACTATAAAAGTATTTAAAACGATTCTGGTGTGTAAAACGTAAAGTAATCAAATCAAACTTTATTCCTTATAATTCTGTGAAAGGAGAGGTATTTGTTATTGTGGCCTTGCTATTGTTTAAACAGCAATGAAACAATAAAAATATTTGTTACTTCACAAAATATTGAGTATTTTTAATTAAATTTCTTTTTTTGTAATTTCATAACGACGGCATCAGATTGTGACTAGGTCGTCTGACAAGAAAAAAGTCTCAGACTTGACACTCATTATATCCACTGCAACATACAGCAGAGCTCCAGCTTAGATTTGGTTTTGAGGGCAATTCAGGGTTATTTTTCTTATTTCCCGATGTACACATGTGTTGTGACTCCATCTTGATATTTTATGACTCTACATTTAAACCGTCTCACCGAGACGGTTCTAATGAAGAGTCAGAACAAATCTTTTATAAAAATATGAAATTATCCCTCAATTACCTCTGCTACCCCTTCTGAGCTGGAGCAGTGATACAGACATACCTAAATGGATTGATGTGAGTTTTGTATATATCATAGACGATGATTGACGAAATGGCCATGACTTCACCGGAACCTGTTGACATCAGAGCCATCATCAACATTGTCATTAGCAGATATCCGCCCGTGGTTCCGAGAACTGTCTCCATCACGAATGGTGTTATATACGCTTTCAAAGAAAAAAATAAAATAGCCTATAGGCTTGATGCCAAATGTGAATTCATTCAAAGGCCTGAAATTCTGTTTCTGAATATGCCTATTAGTAGACCCAAAATACTCAGTAAGGCTAACAATCGCGACAGAGAACGATTTTGTCCATCTGTCCATTTTCGTCTTTCAAGGTTCCGGCATGACTATCTAGGAAATAATTTTAAAGGCATGTATTCAACTAGAGAGGCGCGGTAGCCGAGTGGTTAGAGTGGCTCGGTTATTGTGCAGAAAGTCGCCGGAAGGTCGTGAGTTCGCGGCTCACCGTCGCCATCCGACGACTGGAAAACTCTCTCTGTCAACCCAGCAGTAAATGGGTACCTTTTTCGAATTGGGGAAGGATAAGGCAGCGAAAGGAGAGAGATGGGCTCCGCCTTTCATCAGCTGTGCCCAAGATACAGTGGGTCTCTAACCCCCACTGCCCCTACGGCTTTACCTTTACCTTTTATTCAACTACACTTACACAATATAGTATTCATTGTCACAGAAAAAGAGAAAAAATACAATGGTCTTGGCTCTTCTTTCGCTTGGATCGAATCTTAGGTTATGCTTGTGAAAGAAGACAATATGACATGTGAAGAACAAGTATGACTATCTTTAACGAATAATATTGTAGACAGGTTGTGATTATCAGTTATACAGCATGTTTGTAAATAACAAGGCACTGTATTTAAGATTAAAACTTGCTGAATGCACTAAAAAGTACCTACAAAGAAATCAGATAAGTGATGCCCTCGGCAGAAAAAAAAACAGTCTTGCCAGGGCATGCAAAGTTTGCCCAAACAATCCTTGAGCCATGACACGACAAAACCAACAAAGTGGCATGTGCGCCCGGCAAAGACTCAGATCAGCCTGGGCATCCGCCTAGTTTGATCAGAGTCATTGTTGTCCGCATGGAGCTAGCTTAGGTCCTTATGTGTCAAGATAATCTGGTCGCCACTTGTACAAGTTCAGCTAAAATTGGGCCGCCACACATCAAAACCAACAAAGTGGCATGTGCGCCCAGCGAACACTCATATCAGCCTGGGTAGCCACTTTAAGGGTAGTTAAGGGTCTAAGCTAAATCCATGCGGACAGTGAAGACTTTGATCAGCCCAGGCTGCTCTGAGTCTTCGCTGAGCGCACATGCTACTTTGTTGGTTTTGTTGTGTCGCAGCTCAAATGTTATACCATTCTCAATGTCGTTTGCGTCAAGTAAATTAGTTCCATTCTGATAACTCATGGACATGTACGTCATTGCTGCGTTGAAAGAAATGGACGTTGGAAGAGAAAACCACAGAAATGCAGCAATCAGAAATCCCCAGACACCCTGAGATGGTTTGGCGGCAATTCGGCTTTGCCAGTTCGCTTGGTCACAGAAACTTATTGAAGTTGCGATAAACAGAAGTACTACTCCGTATATAATTCCTGAACGTGTCCGAAAGGAGAGTAAAGAATTGTCGTAATTTCCTTCGGGACCTTCTATACACTTCATTGCTTCATACATGACCTCCCGTGATGCAATAGCTTCCGTTTCCGGAGTCGGAAAATATGTCGTCTGCAAGATGAACACGCTGACTGATATAAAAGTCATTGCTGTGTTGAAGTAAGAGATGTAAAAAGTGGTTCCTAATCCACCAATCAGACAGTAGGAACCAAATAACACCGCAAGTACTAGCATGATAAATTCTGTGTTGCTGTTTTTAGTCAGTACCTGCCAAGATATAGAAAAAACAACGCATTTTTCAAAGAAGTGAACATACTTTCATAGCATTGCTAGGGGATAGCACCTCAGCCCGTTTTTGACTAGTGGTCTTTCCATCTTGATAGTTTGGATGAATCTATTTCTAGTTTTAGGGGAACGCCGCGTTTTGTGACGTCTTAACTGGATTTGTATTATTTGCATGTATATACATGTGTCCTAGAAACGTGTGTCCAGTCTTGAAATGGTTTTAACTTCAAGTTTCAAAAATACTTTCAAACTCAACGCGTAAGAAAATTTTTGCTGACAAACTGACACGTATAAGTTTAACACTAAGCCTTTTACTTATTTTATATTACAGTACTTGCATGAATTACATCAAACGGCCCAGCAAAATAGAACCGTTTTGTCCCGTATTTGCCCCGGCCGTATCAAGATGGTTAAAAGCGCCGTGAAACCGTTAACATATATACTTCATATATGGTTCTCTTTTAAGTATTTCTGCATAATAAAAGTGGTATTTCTTCGAATAAAATATTACCACTTTCAGAAGATATATAAGCTAAAGCTTTACGTTGACTGTCATGAACAAACGATACATTCGCGGAATTATAGTTTAATAAAACATTTTCTGATTTCCATAACTCTCAGCAGTGTGGGGTCTTTCAGAACCTCCAATTAATAAAACTTTTACCTCAATAGCTGCCTTCCCCGCCAGTAGCAGGCTTGTAGTGGTCACGAGGTTCGCAAACAATGCCAGGACACAGAATGTTATATGAGCAACTTTACCAAACCGAGCGTAAGCAATCTAGAAAAGCAAAAAACAACGGCAATGAAGTTTCCTGACGTACAATTTATAGGGTAGAGCCGGGTAACTTCGGACAGCGGGTAAATTCGGATATACCACTGCAAATAGTGAAAATCCAGATGAGACGGCTCATAATGAGCCGACTCATCAGGATTTTCACTTTTTGCCCAGTTATTTTTGTTTTAATTCCAAACAAATGACATATAAAGGAAACAATGTCACTGTCCGAATTTACCTGCTGTCCGAAGTTACCCGACTCTACCCTAAAGGAACAAAAATACTTAGACTAAATGTTGAGTATTTAAGGAATTAAACAAATTTTACCAATATGTTTAAAAATAGCCTTTTCCAAATGAAAACCCTTGTACTTGAGACATTTATGCTAAAAACCACACCGACCCACTCTAATAAGCGTAAGATTGTTGAAATTAACCTGGGCTTTCGTGAACAGACTCAATCAAACCGAGTCTGTTGTTTTCATTTCTTTGGTGTTTTGCTTGCTTGCAGAGGGTCTTATTATTCAGAACATATTTTAGTTTCCCAACTCCAAATTTCAATGACTAATAACCGTACACCGACATGGCGGGTGTATGCTACCTGCGAGTACCTGATCACACCTTGATATAGGAATCTACATCTGTGTCTAAATATTTTGGATTTATGAAAGTTTCTATGGTTTAGATTTTTTTAGTTCGACCACTACTACCTTCAGATCAATACGTAAGCATTACAGCGAAGTACGCACGGTCTATACAGTGGACTCGACAGTATCGGATCATCGACAGTATCGGATCACTCTTATGTTATCACCCATTTTCCTCACAAATGAAGCAAATATTTTTTACCATTATATTAGAGTCATCGAGTTAAACCAATGACAAAGTGCAGGGTGAAAAATTCAATCGAAATGTGCGGCTGTGAAACAAATCAGAGTTGTTGAAAAGCTTGACCCCTCTTCAGAGGCGCTTGCATTTTGTCTGTTGCTCGTTACTCCCAAAACGAATTTCGGTTGTTTACACAATTTTATAATTAGGCGATTGAAACCGATTCTGCTTTGTAATGTGTCCTGGCATCCCTCAAATTGCAGACAGTCATTATTTTCGTGACATCCCAGTATTTGAAGAAGCTAGAGACTTGAAAAGTTGGGCACCAATGTGCGACAATAACGGATCATTATGTAAGTTGAACTGAAATACAGGCATTAGCTGGAAAACTTTATGTCAAACGCAGGCCTGATGCTGAGAGTAAGTCTTAAATCAACTGCCTGAATGACTGCCGTGTCTTCTTTAAAAAATCGGTATAAAATATAATGCAATATCCTTTTTGTAAAATATCCCCACACTACCGTCTGATAATGACGGTTATGCGTAGCACATCTAAGCTTCCGCTAAACATTCTGGAAGAAACATTCGACATCAGCTCGCATGTTTGTGAACCCATTAATGTTTTGCGTTCATCAGCTGGACATTTGTACACTGCTTAGACTCAGATTAATGCAGCAGAACTCGTTGAATGACCATGTAGTGTTTATACTCTGTTTGCATTGATATTCCAGTGCTAAGGCGGAAACTCACCATAAATTTCTTGATCCTGATCAGAAGCTACGGTCTTATCAGGGTGTATTTTTTGCGAAGTCAGATTATGGTCTATACTGTTTGAGTAGTACCGTGCTAAAGGAGCGCAGGGTATAACTGAGTTAAGAATTATTGACATGCGTGTACATTTGTACACATTCAACTGTTAGCTAACGTTGCTGATGACGGGCCACGTGAAAAATATCGTTGAAAGGCCGTAAAAGTTAAATAGGTTATCTGCCCTTAAAGGAATGAATTTCGTAAATATTTTGACATGGCTAGATAGAAGAGATATTTTGCAATTGTTATGTGTATAAAAACATACATAATGTTAGCATTCATATACAACAAAACAGGAGTTTTATTGAACTTGATCCGATACTGTCGAGTCCACTGTACTACATATAACAGTTATTTCAACATTTTAGAGGGTATCCTATATGATATATAAATTACAAGTTAAAGATCTAAATTTTCCTATCAGCTCCTCTTCGAATAGCCTAATACTATTTATTTAGTTTATATTTATTTAATTATTTCATGTATTAGTTTATTCATCTACTGGTAACTCTCGTTGTATTTCAGTCACTGATATTTCAAAGTACCCTCTTATAAACAAGAAAATAGTTTGGACACAAATACTTATATTTCGAGAAAAATATCTAAACATAAAAGATAGGCTCATAAAAGCAAAAATGAACAAACTTTTCCCCTTATCGGGGACCATGCAGTTCAAATTATGAAAACAAATTGGCTGCCCACGCTAGATGTTATACAAATGTGTTGCACATACACAATAGTAAACACAACGCTACAAAAGTCAAAAGTATAAAACACGGATATGTACAAGAGTCAGTCTCGCTGTGTTGCAGCTTGTGAAACTGTGAAACTGCAAAACAACTGAAGTAATGTTTGATGGGTTGTTGGTTGTATTGGATTTGATAGTCCCCAGAAACGGCGCATTCGTTCCTACGACGTTTAACAGTATATTAAAATAGAAACAAAAAAGGAACCCGCACCTACTGCAAGCGCAGCAGGCCCTCCACTATCTTGTTAATGGCACCTACGTCCAAAGAACAAAGCGTATTCGTCCCTACGAAGTTTAACAGTGTATGGAAATAGAAACGAAAAACGAATGCCGTACCTACTGCAAGCGCAGCAGGCTCTCCACTATCTTATCGGTTAGGCAATATTCATGGCATCTGCGTCCAAAGACAAAAGCCAAAATGGGGACAAAAGAGAAGTCCCGTACCTACTGAAAGCACAGCAGGCAGTTGTCAGTCTATATCCAAATCGGAAGGGCGCCTCATATGCATCCAGTTAAACTTTCCCTGGGACGTATGCGGGAGTTGAACAGTCCTTTGAGGCAGTGTTTCAGCCGATTTCGGACCGTTAAACTCAGGAAACAGACAAACTGCAAATCTGCAAATGTCATCTACCTTATCACCTGTACTCAGTGTGGCAAACAGTATGTAGGCGAAACAAAACGTGCACTTAATGAGCGCATGAATGGCCACCGCTCTGACTGGACGAAACGAAGATTTCAGAGGTCACCTGTCGCCGAGCACTTCCACTTACACAACCACGACTTTAAATGCCATGTCTCCCTTTGCTGCATCGAACATGATGCCCAATGGTCAGATGATACCAGAAAAGCCCGCGAGAGCTACTGGATCCGACGACTGAGTACCATACAACCTCATGGTATCAACAAGGGTGACTAGGACTGAAAAAAATGGTTGTATCAGTGCGCGGGGGCGATTGACCTCTAGTCGTCCTTGTATCGTCCCAGAAGCAATAGTAGGGTGCAGTAATGATACCGTGAAATTGCCTCACAACAGTTAGTAATGCCACAAAAAATGCCTGCTGTACTTGTAGGTGCAGCATTTGGTTGTTTGGATTAACTCTTCTTATCTATCATGTTCCACTTTTCTCTCTCCATCTCTGCGAAACGGTCCGAAATCGGCTGAAACACTGCCTCAAAGGACTGTTTAACTCCAGCATACCTCCCAGGGAAAATTTGACTGGATGCATATGAGGCCCCCTTCCGATATGGCTATAGACTGACAACTGCCTGCTGTGCTTTTAGTAGGTACGGACGCCTCCTTTGTCCCCATTTTCGCTTTCGTCTTTGGACGTAGGTGCCATGAATATTGTCTAACCGATAAGATAGTGGAGAGCCTGCCGCGCTTGCAGTAGGTGCGGCATTCTTTTTTTTCTTTTTTTTTTTTTTTTTTTTTTTTTCTCTCTCTTCCCATACATATATGAAGAAGCCGAAAGGCGAAAGCGCTTAGGTAAAAAATGAGAACTGCACTGTTAATGATTATCTCTCCATTTATAACCAGTTTCAAATCATTTTAGCATCTCGAGTGGATCCAGTGCTACCGAAATATTGTGTTTGTTAGATGTATTTCCCTAAATTTTACCATAACTCCGGGTATCTCAAACTTCTGGTATCTAAAAGGAAAATTATCTGAGACGACCAGAAAATTTACTTTCAGATATCAGAAGTGTGAAATCACTTTCTACTTTGGGATATCCAGAGTTGACTATATTTATTCATTTTTTATAACTACATATACATTCGGAAAAAAATAAGGGGTCGATTTTTGACCCTGCGATTTCTGGCACATTGCAAACATTTGGTAAAGTAAATCATTTCTACCTTCCATTTTACATTTTGCAAGTATTTTACACATGAAGTTTGAACCTATAGTCTTTGTCTTGACCAAGTCCAGGCTTTAAGTCAAACTACCCCTAAAATGAAAGTGGTTTGAATTCCCATATAGAATTGATAGTGTGCCCGATTGGTCGGGCATAACTTCTAGAATTGCTATGAGTTTTAAACTTGCTACAGTTTGCTGACCTTAAAGAATGATTAAATTTGATGGCTATCAAGCAATTTTGCAAAGTAAATCATGAATTGGCGAAATCGAAAATTTTGGTGAATTTGCTCCTTATGGACTTCTGACCACTTTCATTTTGACAGCAGTGTGAATTGAAGTCTGGACTTGGTCAAGATAAAGGCTATAGTTTCAAACTTCATGTGTACAAAACTTGCAAAATGAATGAAGTGGAAGGTAGAAATGATTTATTTTACCAGACGTTTGAAATGTTCAAGAAATCACAGGGTAAAAGTTTAACCCCTAAATATTTTTTTCGAGTATACGAGGGGCGTTCGGAAAGTTTTGCAAATGACGTAATTTCTCGGTAACCACAATACAGACAGAACCTCTGATTGCAAAAACACATAAAGCTATATTATGCGAAGAGAAGTCTGCAAACAAGGTGCATTTTTTAAAAAAAGGAAGCATTTTTAACTTCTTTGAAAGAGGTACACCCTAAAGACACTGCAGAATTTTACTTTAGCAGGCCGTAATTTATATATCAGCAGTCTTTGATATTTTTTTTATCTTTGTTAGTTAAAGACGCTGCCCAGACAATGTTGTTCTGTAAATATCGCGGAAATTAGTTTTAATCTAGCTTCCGTACAGGGCCGGGAATATGGATTATTCGTACTTTATGCTGTAGCAATTTCGCCATTTCTTCTAAAATTTGATGATTTTGTAATGAAAACAAGTGTATTAGCATTCAAAATATTGTCGGCATGAGCATTTACATGTGTCAACGAAAACCTGTCAACCAATTCAAATTAATGCCAAAAATGAAGCCTCTGCAAGCTTTCAAAAATGACGTTAACGTAAAATTCAATAACGTCATAAGAACTGCGCATTGCTTTTCAAGGAATAAATCGATAACAGTTGCCTCCCTTCTAACTTTTGTATGGATATTATAGGCAACGATGGACAAGCAAATGACAAAGATTAATTTGGTATTTACAAGGATATTTGACTTGAATGCCTAACACTGAAAATATTTTACATATAAAATTAGCCCAGTGGTATGACAGGGACCTATTAAAATGCGTTGTAACTCAATAAGGAAAAGTGTCTATGTATAGTGTTTGGTATCATTGTAAAGACAAAATGCAGTGCTTTCAGTACATGCATAGCAGTTGTTCCCAGCATGCTCCTAAACAAAGTCATGAGGTCATTTGCAAAACTTTTCGAACGCCCCTCGTATTTCATCCTATCACCTGTGGAAATGTCTTGGCTCCAGGAGCACGGGTCTTGAGTTTCAAGGACAACGTCGGGAACAGTAAAATGTCTATTACAATGGCAATAGTGAACCACAGGGAGCCACCAATGCCGGACTGGAATAACAAAATATGAGCAACAGTATGATATTTAGTTTTAACCCTTAAAAAGCGCCAAAAATAAAAATTGTTGAATTGGCAAACAGTGTAGATCAAGATGAGGTGGCTCATAATGAACCACCTCATCTGAATCTACACTGTTTGCCCTCTAGTGTTCGAATTCTAAATGATATCGCTTGGACGAGACATTTTTTGAAATTCTGCAGACGTAAATTTTGTCGTCTGCTTTTTGGCGCTTTAAGGGTTGATCTATGTTAAGTGAATGAACACACTCTCAAAGGAAATAACTTTGCCGATTTTAATTTTTGGTTCCCGTCTCAATGGGGATCAACCCTGGAAGGAAAGAATTGCCCCTCTAGAGGCGAATTCTTTCCTTTAAGATTTGATCCCACTTAGGGGAACAGATTCTCTCCTTTATGAGTTGATTTCCCTGTGGAAAGATACGTCGCCAAGGGAAACCATCAGGAATTCACAAAAGTTGTCTTCCGTTGTAATAATGAAAAAAAACATTGAGATGTTCCCATACACCATAGCCTGCTGATCTAGCGGTCCCGGGTTCGAGCCCCGCTGTAAGCGGGATTTTTTTCAATCGTAAACGGGCTTCCATTGCACACAGCCTTTCATTATTACCAACCCATCGTCCGGGTATAACTGAAATACTGTTAAAAGGACGTAAAACGCAAGTCATCCATCCATCCATCCATACACCTTTTACCGGAGGCTGTTTCATTTCTATATTGTGTATTATCATTTATCTTAAGGTGGACGAACACGCAAGAACTCTGTTCTTGTTTAAACAAGCAAATTCGGTGAATTTATATCCCCCGCCGAAGTGGCCATGATTTGTTTCTGGTTGTTTTAAGTTTCATAAAATGTTAAGTTTCATAAATTCCATTTATTGGTTACTTAGTTATGACTCAATTTGTTGATTTTAAGCCAATTCAAGGGCAATAACTCATTGCTTACTGAAGCAATTCTGACAAACTGTAAGATGCACCAATGTGTTATGGTGATACATAATTTGTATAATTTTCATAGAATTCTATTCATTGATAAGTTAGTTATGGCTGAAAATGGCCATCTCACATTGATCCAAGGGCAACAATTCATGCACTTTTGATGCCATTCTGATGAAACTTTATGTGCATATCCACTTTATGGTGATACATAATTATTCAGCGTAAATTTCATGCAGTATTGGTTACTTGTTTATGCCTCATTTCACTGATTTTAAGTCAATTAAAGGGCAATAACTCATGCATTACTGAATCCAGTCTGGGGAAACTTCATGTGCATCAGCACATTATAGTGATATATATTTAAGTTTCATGAAATTCTGCCCAGTGGTTACTTAGTTACAGCTCATTTCATTGATTTCAAGTTAATTAAAGGGCAATAACTCATGCATTACTGAAGCTAGTCTGATGAAACTTCATGTGCCGCAGCGTGTTATAGTTATATTTATTTAAAGTTTCATGAAATGCCGTCCAGTGGTTACTTAGTTATGGCTCCGGATGGACGGACAGAAGGACAGGCAGGTCAATTAAAGGGCAATAACTCATGCATTACTAAATCCAGTCAGAAGAAACTTCATGTGCATCAGCACATTATAGTGATATATATTTATTTTAAGTTTCATGAAACTCTGCTGAGTGGTTACTTAGTTAAGGCTCATTTCATTGATTTCAAGTTAATTAAAGGGCAATAACTCATGCATTACTGAAGCCAGTCTGATGAAACTTCATCTGCAGCAGCGTGTTATAGTAATATATACTTATTTTAAGTTTCAAGAAATTCCGCTCAGTGGTTACTTAGTTATGGATCATTTCATTGATTTTAAGCCAATAAAGGGGCAATAACTCATGCATTTCTTAAGCCAGTCTGATGAAACTTCATGTGCCGCAGTGCGTTACAATGATATATATTTATTTTAAGTTTCATGAAATTCCGTCCAATGGTTACTTAGATATGGCTCCGGACGGACGGACGGAATGACGGACGGACAGACAGAAGGACAGACGGACGGACGGACATGGAGAAACCTATATCCCTCCGCCTTCGGCGGGGGAGAAAAACAAAACAGAGTTATTGTTCATCATCAAATCGAACTGTTGAGTATATATAGTTATAATACATACTAACAATGTCTACCGTAAAGATCCTAAGTTTCGGGCACATAGGTCTGTACAAACAGTGGAAACCGAGATCAGATTGTTCCTTAGGAACCAGAATGATCAAGATCTTCACAGTTTCCATTTCATCTGCGCATTTTTGTCGACATTACTCTACGGTAGTGCCGAATAACAGGAAAATAAATAATAGAGCAAGGACCGGCTGTGCTTGCAGCAGGTGCAGAATTTGGGCAGTCTGTTTTGGGGATATTTTGAACTTTAACATTGTTTTTCTAGGAAACGAAACGGTGAAATGTTTTGTTTTTTTTTGTTTTGTTTTATTCTTTAACATACGATGTAAGTTTTACTAAAATAATATGCATAAGCATGCCCCATCGATTGAATATATTTTTCATGACGTTTTTCATAAAATTCAATTTTCTTGCATTTTTTTTCAAAGAATGTAAAAATATACTTATTAACAAGAAAACTGCAATTTTTTTTTGTTATCAGTTTGTTTCAAATATCCAATATTACAGATCATATGATTTGCTGAAATGAAAGTGCGTTCATGTGCTAGAGATATGAATTTTTATGGAAAATGTGTAAAAAAGTATGTAGAAATACAAAATATTGTTTTTTAGGAAAACAAAACGGTGAAAATTGTTTTTTTCTTTGGGCCAAATGTTTTATAGCTCTTCGGGTTATTTAGACGGTATAATGGTTTGAATGCCCCGCCAATATTTCTATTCAGTATTCGTCTACCTTGATAACAAGATCTTAATCACCTGTTCTAGTTAGTAGTTGCAATAGCATAGGGCCAAAAGTTCAAACCATTGACGTGTTAAACTAAACTAGACTTTTCAATCTGACGTAAAAATTGGTTGAAATTTATGTGCTAATTTCAGTAATTTATTCTGACCATGAAACATAATTATTATACGAATGTTCATGCATATAAGATTAGATAAAACAACTGCCAAGCCATTTGCTTCATTTTTAGCTTAACATATATACGGCACACTTAGAAAATTTCGCTTATATATAGTAATATATATGTCGACGAGACTATTGCAAGAGACATTAGATGGTACAAAGCGGCCATACGTTATCAAAGACTATAATAATATATATTTTTAAACAGTTATCATTATTTTTACCTATTTCTGTCAGGTAAAAGTAGTATTTGTTTTAAATCCTTGGCCCATTTATCTTTTCACTCTTCTAAAACAAAAAAGTGCATTTTAATAGTAATACTTTAAAATTCAAGAAATAATTCTCTCTGATTTTTTATGTCTTTGTAAATCCCTCAAGCTTCGAATTCAATTATTATGGATCTTACAGTTTGCTATATTTCTTATATTCAAAATCCCTCAGGTTGGTTAATTGCTAATCGGTCTCTTTTTTTTTTCACGGAGCAGGAGAAGGTTAGATGATCCTAGCAGCTACATTACGTTGACTCAACGCCGATTCATTATACGTTGAATCAGCGTTGATTCAACGCTATATTGCTCATTCGATCGCTCAAGATTACCTTACTAATCAAAGTTGAGGTCTGAAGAAAGTCCGCCGGCCAAAGCAGCTGTGACGTCACTGTGACTGCTGTCAAACTGAGGCTGACCCGTCCTCCAGCATCAAAGACTGTGTCCAGGTTATGACTGTCTTTAAATACGAATTTCCTTAGACTGTTGTAGATCACAGCAACCAAGACAGAGAACCCGCCAAACCCCAGCAGTATCAAGAGAGCAGCCTCATGTTTCTCTATCACTGGAGAGACCCTGCAATTAAACATCGCGAGACCCATAAGTTTTGTTGACTTGATTGTCTTGCTCATGAAAGACAGGTGGCGACTTCACTTCAAGGTTCATACTTCACGATTTACATTTCATACTTCGCAGTTACAGGTGCGAAGTACAAAGTGTAAAGTATGGATTATAAAGTACAAAGTAGGAATTGTGAAATGTGAACTTTGAAGTGTGAATTATGAACAATATGAAGTGTTAGAAATGAATTATGAAAAGTGATTTATGAAGTGCTGAGTAAAAATTATGTAGTGTGAAGTACGACCTGTGAAGTGTTAAATATGAAGTATTAAGTGTAAAGTATAAATTCTAAAATATGTAGTATGAAGAAGAACTATGGAATATGAAGTGCCAAGTGTGAACCATAATGTTTGAAGCATAATATGTAAACTGTGGAGTGTGGGGTATATTTGAGGTAAAATATTTAAACTATGAAGTGTGAGATATGAATAGTGGCGTGTGAAATATGAACCTTGAAGTGTTGAACTATGAAGAATGAATCATGAATAACTCTGAAGTATAGACTGTGAAGTGAAAAAAGAATTGTGAAGTTTGAAGTATGAACCTTGACGTTTTATATATGAAATCTGAACTTTGAACAGCGAATATGAACTGTGAAATATGAAGAATGAACAATAGAATGTGAAGTATAAACTGTAAAGTATGAAGTGTGAAGTATGCAGCGTGCCGTATGCATTGTGAAGTGTGAAGTACAAGCTTCAGAGTTCACATTCAAAGTTCGTACTTAACATTTCATATTTTACTCTTTATAATGTACCTATACTTGATACATCATACTTTATATTTCACATTTCGCTGAGCGTAGTTCATACATAGCACATTATTTTTCATGCTTATGAACTATGGAGTATGAACTATTCAGTATGAGCTTTTGAACTATGAAGTACGAACTCTGAAATGTAACTTCCCATTCTGTTATGTACCTAAAAGCTTCAACTATGCTCTATTAACAATAAAGTGTAAAATACGAAATGAAAAAAAGACCGATGGTGAAGTTGTTGTAAAACTGCTGAGTTCGTAGTATAGAGAGTAATTCCCGTTTTCAGGTTTACCACAGAGACTGTTTGCTTTAAACAATATTTTGTTCAGATTATTTGTACATACATATACATAACACGGTGGAGAAATAAGGATCTGACATTAAGCATGGCGCTTATATATGTTTTTTCCTGAAGCTTTTCGATAAGAACAAACTCATTACAAACCATTTAATATACTGGTGTAAAATTATTAATTTTTCCACTGCTTTATTAATGTAATTCTTTAAAACTACTTCTTGTTTGGTGAAGCGAGGCTAAGGTAATGCATAAAGTCTGAACTTGACGTGTCTAATTACCTTGAAGTGCCAGGTTTTAGCTTGATTCTGCAAGACTGATCATCTGAAGTTGGAGTTGTTGAACCGAACACTAAAGACGTACAGGTGAAAACAAACAACAACATATAAGGGATATATGTCAATAGCTTTGACATCGCTATATGTTCAATGTGAAGAGCCTGCCATATAGTTGGTGCGTCTGCAAATAAACATAGATGAAGTGATACACTTACTTACAACTGATGACTTTTAAACAGCGTATTCATATATATTTGTTTGTCTGTTTGTCTCTCGCTCTCTCTCTCTCTGTCTCTCTCTTAGGCTCACTCTTGTTTGTTACAAAATGATGCTGTACTGTAGCCGTGGATAAAACGTTTCGATCAAAAAAAAAAAGATGTATAAATAATAAAATAACACTGCTGATAAAGATTGAAATCTAAAATAGCTCACCGACACAATCGCAAACTTAATCTGTACACTTTTTGAGCTCATTTGTCCAAGTTTGTGTCTTCTGAAATGGACAGCGTTGAATCTAAATAACTCAGGTAAAAATAAATAAATAATAATAGGATAAACATATGAGACTAGTTTATGCATTGGCAATAAGTTTCCACTTTATAAAAAGCTGCCGCATAGACTAGTTTTGCTAAGTGCTTCTAATACATGAGTTTGAATAAAACATAACTTAGTCAATCAGTTGTCAAAATATATCAACATCAGAGCATACATCTGAGTAACTTTTTTCCCCTGACGAAATAGCTCCTGACCTGCAAGTACGCCCTGTCAAGTCACAATTTAGTACTTCAGCAAAATGACATCTTAAAAAGATGGGCAGCCCCTACGACTCCTAGAATACGGCAAATTTAAAGAATTTAACTTTTCAAACTGGCACGTTTTTTTCCAGGCATAACGACCCATTAACTTTTATTTCGTGTATGTAACTTTTATGACAATATGCTTCTGTATAGTTAATTGTGGTATTTTACAGAACTGATAATGCAATTCCCATATCTGGTACTATATTATCACTTTTCGCCAGAAAAAAGACTTTTTTATACAAACATAGACAGACAGCAACAAAAGTTTTGAATATCAGTTCTGGGGAAGGCCTGGCCCCAAGGTTATAAAACTTTTTTCATGCTCAACTCAGCTGAGCATGAAATTTTACCTGCTAATAAATAGCCAATTACTAATAAGTACAAATGTTTTCTTGCTCATGTTTGCTGAGTATGTAATTTTCTCTGCTTATGAATATGAAAATGCCAACATTAGCTGGCATTTTCATATTTATCAGCAGAGAAAATTTCATGCTCAGCTGAGTTGAGCATGAAAAAAGTTTTATAACCTCGGGGCCTGGTCTTATTTTTCGATATAAAACTTTTTGACTTAAATTGTAACATAAACAAACGCGTTTCGTAAAACAACTCCAAAGGTAACGACTGCTAACCTGGGTTGCAGTATTTGCTACAGATGAAAATTTATATCAAGATTGACTCCGACTGGCCTTAGAGACATTCTTGTTTGAAAGTGCGAACGATAAAGACGAGACGGACGGCAAACGGATGGATGACGAGATTTAATGTCCCTTTCAACCGTATTTCAGTCATATCAGGACGATGTTTGAGTGATAATGAAAGGCAGTGTGCAATGGAACCCCGTTTACGATTGAAAAGATTCGTGCCTCCAGCGAGTCTAGAACGGACGACACCCCATAGTTAA
The DNA here is from genome assembly GCA_963989385.1 of Ctena decussata. NCBI lineage: Eukaryota > Metazoa > Mollusca > Bivalvia > Lucinida > Lucinidae > Ctena > Ctena decussata. The sequence continues at coordinate 88,235,311 of OZ022506.1, forward strand.
ACTATAAGCTCACTTTGCAAGACTTCGGAGCCGTGCTATGAAGACGGAGAAGAGATGACGGCAAGGGTATTTTTATGCTATAAAACTTTCGACATTGTTAAAGTTGCAACAGACATCAGCCAAGACTGAAAGCTGTTCATATAGTACTTGCAAAGGCCACAACAAGCATTAGACCATTGCTTCTGCTTGGCTTTCTGCAAACGTCACTGGGAAGATGGTGTGCGGTCCGTTTAAATAAAGATAACATCATTTAAAGAAACCTATTATAGGAACTCAGTGCAAGGCCTGGAAAGAAATGCATTTTACAATTCACATGGCAGCGTTTAGCCTATATTCCAACGCAGTTTGAGAAGCGGTTGCAACTTTAATAACAGAGTGCCAGCAGAAGCTGTATGACAGCTTAGAAGGGTCTCAAGTATAGAAATAATCACTAGGTTACGTGAAATGGATAGAAATCTAGATCAACGTAAAATTGTTTACATTCCCATGATAATTGGTAATTTTTTTAAACAACCATTTATTGTAAATGTGTACTTGCTGAATAAAAAGGATGTTAATTTGTCATTTGTAAATGCTGTCACCCATTTATTGTCAATGTGTACTTGCTGAGCAGTCAGCAACCTGAGTTAGACAGTGATCCCGGATGACATGACGACAGATCGTAACATTTCGCGCAATAATGATGATGATAATCATGAACAATAACAATGATAATAATAACGTCAAATATCTCTAAAAAATGAAAACATTAATAATTAAATCTCTTTTCGATGGCTGTGCCAGAATACGAAAGTAAGTAAGATGTTGTTTCTTATCCTCTGTGCGTGGTATGTCATGCATCTTTATTTTATCAACTTATACGCTCTACTTGACTGTGTTTATATTGCACTGTAGGAATTAAAAATGATTTATATACTTAAAGCCAAAAGTAACTTTACACTGTTAATATGTATACCTTTTCCGGGTATTTTTGAGGACATATAAAAAGTGTTTAATTCCTATTAACGCCCGGTCAATCACGCATAAGACAGCTGAGTTTTAGATTTTTGTTGTCATAAATGCAACCACAAGGCCCTAATGAACATGCAAGGGGTCAAAATAAACTTTTCCAAAATGCATCACTTTTGATGTGTTTCTGTAGCTTTGCAACTGGACAATTTTAAACTTTAAAGACCTAATCTGTAAGACATGCTATCGAATTGCTGTTTAAAGTTCAAATAAACCCGGACCATCTTACGAGTGACACAAATTAGAGTGGTGTTTTTATGTCCAAGCCCTTATTGCGAACTTTACACTGATCTCAATGGAAATTCCCATTACAAATTGTTGGTCATTTTTCTTTAGAACCAATGGAACTTTTTATCAGATGATCTTGTAACAGACTCTCGGCAGAGGTCCAAACTAATCACCGATTAAAACTTTCGATTGTAATAAATGAGATAAAGCTTTAAGAAAGGATTTAAGTTTACTATTGTTTTAATTCAAAGGGAGATAATTTGAACGTGAAGCAATTTTAACATACTGCCAAAAACCAACCAAACGTCAATGGCAAAATGTCTGGCAGTATTTTTTATGGACAAATGATGGCCTTTAAAATATCGCGTTCAATTTTTTCGTCTACCTTAGATTTTGTGAGAAAGTGCTGATTTTGTGTTTTAAATGAAAGCACAGGTAACTCGAAAGAGAGTTAACTTGCACAAGTCGTTTTTCATGAATTATGTTAGGGCAAGTGTTAGGAACTCATTGCAATATTTGATTTGCTTAACATCAGAACGAGTATAGATTTATTCGGTACTGAAAAGTGTAAAGTTACTTTTGGTCTTAAGTATAAAAACAAATAAAATCATAAGAAGAATTACTTCAAATATTCCCTTTATGGTTAAAATCCAATTAAAATGCTAAATCACACACGAGTAAGCTACAGTATTTTCTTATCAACAGACTCATTTATGGAGGTTCAGGCCTACAATGGACAAGCGTTAAATAAATTTTCACAGGTAAATATACTTGAGACTGTATTGACAAGGAGGCCTGAGAGGTTGTCTTCGCCTATACTATAATGAGCAAAAGACATTAAAAGTTTACATAGACAAGTTGATATGCAAATACGGGAGTTTGAATAACATACATAGAATAAAAAGAAAAAAAAGCAAGCGCTTCTCTACTCTTCAAATTAATGTTAATTTCTAATTTTAAATCTCCTTTTGATAATTTTTGCATGTGCATAGGTTTAAAAAAATGTATATAACAAAACGTCCCACTTGGCACATAATGTTGAATCGAAATGATTCTCTCTGCTTATCTGTTTCTCTCTCTCTCTCTCTCTCTCTCTCTCTCTCTCTCTCTCTCTGTGTGTGTGTGTGTGTGTGTGTGCGTGTGTGTGTTTTTAATGAGCTGTGTTACTGTGACTGATTTCCAATGAAAACTAAGAAAACGTTTCAGACTTTTCAATAGATGGATGGATGACTTATGATTTTACGACCTTTTCAAAAGCATTTCAGTCATATCAGGACGATGGGAGGGTGATAATAAAAAGTTGTATGCAAAGGAACCCCGTTTGAGATTAGAACGATTCTCGCCTCAAGCAGGGCTCCAACCCGGGACCACTAGATAGAGGACTACTCAAGGAACATTTCTGTAAAAGTTTTGTCAAAATATCTGCACCGACATAGCAATAAATGCAAATTTTCTATTTTGCCATTATAAGTCAATGGCAACTTTAAGTTCCCAAAGCAACCAAACTGCTGGAGCAATTGCCAAGAAAAACAGTACTTTTACAGAAGCCAGTACTAAGATCCTTTCTGTGAAGTTAGGGCTTTATTGGTTGCATAGTTTCTGAGGAGATGATTTTTTAATATTTTTTATATTTTCAATCATTCGGTTGCCATGGCAACCAGCCAAATTGTGCAATTGACATTTCATGTGGTTGATAGAGGACTACTCAAGGAACATTTCTGTAAAAGTTTTGTCAAAATATCTGCACCGACATAGCAATAAATGAAAATTTTCAATTTTTCCCATACAAGTCAATGGAAACTTTAAGTTGCCATAGCAACCAAAGTTCTGAAGTGATTTGTATAAAAAAAACAGTATTATTAGTTCCCCCTGCCTATAGATGCTATATATGAAATTTGGTCACAATGGGCCTTGTAGTTTCAGAGTAGATGTTGTTTGAAAATGTTGATGGACGGACGACGGACGATGGATGCCTGCCTATACTATAAGCTCACCTGTGAGCCTTCAGCTCAGGTGAGGTAATAAATCTGGCTAACTGTTAAGGAGAGTTTTCAAAAACTTTAGCCAAGAATATTTCAACATAAAATTTCAAAGTCCATGACCTTGACCTATAGATCAGGGGTGGGGATGGTGCTGAATAAAATTTTGGACCAATATCATCTATCAACATACCAAATGTAATTCAAACAGATTAAAATATTCAGAAACTATACTGGCGTCCGACCAGTGGTGGCCGCGTACCAGTGGTGGCCGTTTGCGTTTTGCACGCACAATCACGTATTTGATCCGTCTTAGATTTGGCCATTTCGTAAAAGGAAACAAAGGAAACTCCCACAAGGAAGACTGGTTAAATTATCTCCCCAGTAGGCAAAAAGTTAACCATTTCCCCAAGCTACCCTCATGCCAACATTATTGCCTTGCCGGGGATCACAACCCTTGATACAGACATAATTAAATACAGGAATAAACATGAACAAATTGCTTTATTTATGTTTAACTATGACGAAAAAAACCTGCAACCAGCCTGCAAAAAGCATCTTAATTATTGTAAATGACGGCACACGTGTTATCATTATTTATGTTTGTTTTCGACGTGATGTAGCGTGTGCATGTTGCTGAATGTTCACCATCTAATATACTGTGTACTGATTAAGAAATTCTAAGGTGTACTAACCCTAATAAAAGCGGAAATCCATAAAAGATCTCACTAATTGCCTGACAGAAATTAACAATTTCATGCACAGGCACTTGTCATATGAATCTAACCCGACGGCACACTTAAATTTGTGATGCATGGTGCATTTTACCGTAAAAAATCTAAGTGTTGGGACGGATAGGTCTGAGCAAATAGCGCAAACACAGAGAGGAGCAGTCTGATCAGGGTTTTTCCTTTAAGTCATTCCATCTTAATCTTTTGTACGCATTACTGAACTCTAAGAGCAAACTGTTCCATTTCTAGGATAATTACAGTAGTTAGTGTTCGAAATTTTACATTTTCACGGTACACAGTGTGAAATTTCATATACATACTACTTACCTTTTTGAGGTGAGTAGAGCACTATCAGTAGAGTAATGACCCTGAATAATCAGCCCTTTACTCTCAGTGAACTCTCCTAGGGTCAAGTGGGGGTGGTCGGGTGGTGCGATGGTGCTGTGTGTAACTTCCAGTGCCGGGGCGTCCTACAGATTTGGAACATCGTAGGGCAAGGGCCAGCTGTGCTTGCAGTAGGTGCGGGTGGGGGATGTTTGGACATTTTTCTCTCGACTATCATTTCTCCTCTTTCTCCCTCTCTGGGAGACGGCCCGATATAGACTGAAATACTGTCTCAAAGGGCCGTTAAACCCAAAACAATCAATCAATCAAAACCTAGGGTCAAGTCGGGTAACTTCGGACAGCGGTTAAATTCGGACATACCATTGCAAACAGTGAAAATCCAGATGAGACGGCTCATAATGAGCCGTTTCATCAGGATTTACACCGTTTGTCCAGTTACTTTTGTTTTAATTCCAAACTGACATATTAAGGAAACAATGTCACTGTTCGACTTTACCCTCTGTCCGAATTTACCCGACTTTATCCTAATATCAGGTATGGCTGGTTTGATCGGAAGCCGCAACTGTGGCGTCAGACTCTACACTGTTTTGCAAGACTCCTTTATAGGACGCTTTGCGACAATAAGACAAAAGTGCTTGACAAAATATTGTAGATCCTCATCAGACTGTCAATAAAATAAGGAGCAGTCTGACCAATGATAGCATTGTCTGCTATTCCGCGGACAATATTTTAGTTAAATCACTTAAGCAGCGTCTCGCAAGTTATAATTGAATTATGGCTACCATTCAAACCAAATTTACATTACCTGACCGTGTTTGTCAAATTCCATATATAGCTTATCTAATTCAGTTTAAAACATATATTACTACCAAACAAGACATTCGGCAGTTGGGTTGCACTTTAAGTTCTTACAGCATTTATCAGGTCCTCCCCGCACGTATGTATAATACAAAGGTACAGGATATGACATAAAAATGAGACATGGCTTTCGTCGCCAGATATTGTCAGGGTCAATGAGGAAGCTTGAATAGCCGAAACCTTGAAGTATGGCCCATGTTCCTTCTTTGGATGTGTCCTCTGCTCTTGAAGGAACTCTTTAAGATTCTAATCTGACTTCGCTGCAGCTGGTGCTGTGCCGTGTCGCGGCCGTAAAAGGCCCCCCTTACATCATCCACAGTGCAGATTGTATTTTACTTTTGTCCTTTGAGATCGGAGGATATTGTTACGGTCCGCTGATGGACTGTGCACAGACCAGCACTTCGTAACCCAGAGACCACCGATCCTCTATGTAGCACTTGCTTTGAACAGGGTAGGAAAACCAAGCAACCCAAAATGGGAAATAAAATGGACTTCAACTAAAGCCTGATTTAGTTAATAAATGGAAAAGGAAAAAGACTAAAACCTATCTGAAGTTTGCATATTTTATTTTTAATTTGACTTCAGTTCTCTCAGCTCTTTGATTATTTATGCAAACTCAACTAGAAATATTGAACAAGTTAATACAATGTTAAAACATGGCGATAAATGGAAATGGTAGCATGGGACTTGTTAAATGAACTTCCTTCAACAGAAAAATGACAATAATGACTTATTTAGCTTAAAACAGTGATCACTTGCACCCAAAGCTGTGTCTGTCTACCTACAATGTCAAATGAAAGTTTACTGTGGCCAAAATGACTTATGAAAAATGAAATGTGATGCGCGAAATAAATTATCACGAAAAACTCGGAAGAAAATGCTTAATAAACTCTTAAAAATGCCCAAAGATGTTGTTTTAGAAACTGCGAAAGTTTCACTTTGACAGTTCGGTGACTTCTTACAGCGTTCCGACAGCCTCTTTTTCACTCAATATTGTACTTACACAAAACAAATCAATACACAATAACGTGTTGACAATAATTGATACAGAATTTGGGACACTTTACGTTAAAAGATGGGTAAAACAGACATGACATGTGGACTAATCATGTGCAACAGGTAAGTTAACATTGCTAGTCATGGCAGACTAAATGGATTTGTATGACAAACAATTCGAGCAATAAAATACACATAAACTGTCCCGTTACAAACTTGAACGACATGGGATTCGAGCGATCCGGAGTTCGGCAGGCTAAAACACTGGCTCATTACATTACCCCCCTCTCAGCTCGTTAAAGTTCCGACTAACGAGCTAAGAAAGGAACCAATGACAATGAAAAGGTATAAGAATTCGAGAAACTGATATTGTTACGAATCCCATGAAGAGTGAAGTGGATGAAGTTTCTTTGCAGTTATGACTAAAAGGATGTACAATTTGGTGTCAGAAGTGGGATTGTTAAAGCTAACTTCACAATAACACTTATCTTTCAATACATTTTACACATCCATACACTTGCAGATTTTGATTGAGGAATATCATCACATTAAAAAAATAAATGAGTTATCATTAAGATTTTAAGAGATTATTTAACAGCTTTAAACTTCAACATTTAACCCTTATAAAACTAGCATCAGCTTCAGGAACCATTAAACATTTTAAGGTACAATAAAAACACTGTAGCTTAATATGGTGGTTCATTTTACCAGACTCAGATTATTATTGCCAAAGACAGTGAACCAACCACCATTTTAGGCCTTACAGCAAACAATTCATTTAACTTGACCTTCATCCACTTATAAAATATTCTATAATTCCTTTGGAAGAATGACTTGACTTGCACAAAGGTAGTCAACAGAGTGGCTTCCCACCAATGCCCAAGCCATGTTCCTAATTGATTCTTCCATAGAAAATCCTTGAAACGATCATGAGTGAATAAAGGAATGGACAAAAGCCAAACACAGAGAAACAGGTAATTGTAGACCTACCCCCATTTGCAGCAAGTCCCATCTGCAAATGCAGGAGGCACACAAAAAGAACCAAAAGCTTCTAGGCCACAAACCATCCCTTTATCACTTAGGTTTACAAATATTGACCTTAATTAATGATGTCTGCATTCGCACTCTAACCTAAAAAACCCTAAGCAAAGAATTTACATTTTTAATTTAAATTTCTCTCTCTCCAACCTCTCTCACTGATTCTCCCTCTCTCACACACAGTTGACTTAAAATATCTATCTTGAGTCCCATATCTACCATGATAATAAATTAACAATAAATCCAGTTTTATCCTTCTTTACCACCGTCTCCCCCTTCTTTCCATCTGCTTGTTGTTACTGTCATATAAAACTGCCCTCTCATCACCTTGGTTCTCCTTCCTTTTGTCCGATTTATCCTTGTCTACCGCCTTCTCTTCCTTCCTTCTTCGCTCTTCTCGCTCTTTCCTCTCAGCTTCTCTTCTCCATTCTTCCCGTCTCCTTTCTTCTTCCCGCCATCTACTAATATCTCTCCTTCTCTCCTCTTCCCGCCTATTCTCAAAGTCTCTCCTCCTATCCTCTCTGTGCCTCTCTTCTTTCTCGTGCTCGTCGATCGAGTTCTTCAGCCTGGTTACTCCATCTATCAGTTTACACATCATGACTGTATTTTCGGTTAGTTTCTCTTCCATCTTTCTCACTGCTACTGCGTTCTTCTCCATGACTATTCGAAATATATCAACTACCGTCACTAGTGTACTTTCACTTAGTCCTTGAATATCTACAGGTAATTTAGTATTAGAATGATCTTGTTTTCTCCGTTTATAATTAGTTTGTCTGTCTTCTTTCTCTATCCCTCTTTTCTTTGGTGACGAAATTGTCATGTCTTCATCTTGAAGAATATCCTCAAGCACGTTTTCATCCTTTCCTTTGTTCATAGTCTCTACTGAGCACCCCGGTTCTTGGTCTGAGAAATTAGAAATGTCTGATGGGTTTAGACTATTATTCTAGACCATCGTTTTTAATCATTTGGACTCTTTGCGATACTAATCAGTCTTTGAATCGACTGCCTTATTAAAATTTAGAAATCTTTGGCTTTCGTCGCCAGATATTGTCAGTGTCACTGAGGAGGCTTGAATAGCCGAAACTTCAAAGTATGGCCCGTGTTCCTTCTTTGAATGTGTTCTCTGCTCTTGAAGGAACTCTTTAAGATTTTGATATGATAAAACAGTTACGAAACATATAGACAAATACGAAATGAAGAAGCAACAACTAATGCAGAAAGTATACATCTACATGCATTAAGTTTAAGTCCTGTGCCTTATAACACTTATTAGATTTAGGGCCTTGAAATTTTCATTCAGCTGTCCTATCCATTCACTCTCAAGGTCCATCAAGCCTTTTCGCTGTTCCGATACTTTATAACATTATAATAATGCCCAAGAACAGAACTTCAGATATAAGGTATGATTTTGAAAATTATGCTGTGATTACTGTATTTTTTGAGAGAGTTTCGGTGTTCTATAATAAACATACAATGTGGCCCCTCATTATAAATGCATCACTGTATAAGTGACATTCGGTCAACTTCATGATTGAGCCGTGACACGGCAAAACCAACAAAGTGACATATGCACCCAATGAGGATCCAGATCAGCCTGGGCATCCGCTCAGTCTGATCAGAGTATTTGCTGTCCCTATGGAGCTAGCTTAGACCTTAGCTACCCTTTTAGTGCATAGCAAAGACTCTGGTCAGACTGGGTGGATGCCAAGGCTGATCTGAGTCCTCATTGGGTGCACAGGCCACATTGTTGGTTTAGTCGTGTCGCGTCTCATTTATCATTCGGTGGAACTTCAACTTATAAGAACTTTGGAGAGATCCATCAATCGACGAACTTAACTACATATGCGTTTCATCTCGAACAGGTTCCTGAAAATTATTTTCATATCCATATGAAGAAACGCCATGAAACACTGCGTCTTTGTCTAATTTATCTTTTCGATTTTTATTGCTCTTGTATTGTCGCCATATTTGTATACCTTCCTCTGTTGGTGGAAATACGACCACAAACACTGTACATATAAAACACCAAATCTGACAGACGGACAGCCAAGCATTAAACTGTTCTTGAGTCAAAACTTCATAACTAAGCGCCACCGCTGGAATCACAACAATAAACAAAATAATACTTAACGAGCCACCTATATATGCAACTTTCTGAGCACCACGGAATATCCGGGCCATTGTTTCAGCCGTGATTATCGGCCCTGCGTCTACTGTTGCCAGTTCTTCTCGATAGATGGCTCTGTATGGATTTAAAGGATTATCAATACTCATAGTTTTAGACCATTCATTCATAGCATCTTCTTCTGTCTTCACTTTATGTGTGCAAAGGGACACAATAAAACAAAGAGTGGCGCTGACGACAAACCCAGCACCCAGGCCTGCTAGCAGACTATAGTCTTTGGCAGTATTAATGAAGAAGTCTGACAGCCCGCCCTCGTAAGTTGAGCCCATCACCATCATGGCTATCAAACAACTGACTACACCCGTTATGCCTCCTGAAAGCCAGAAAAGAAACAAGGGGTCTATCATTAAAAAAATTGACTGACAGGCTCAAACTCACATATCAAACAAAGGCTATTATTTCAATAACGGATACTTATTAGGAACAAGCGTCAACACAAAACTCACTCAGAACTGTTATATTATAATACACTAAACACTTTAATACATAAAAGTCGTAAAAATATTGATCATTTATAAAGCTATTAAGATTGTTTAACAAGTCCTTAAACTCTTATTTTACTGCAAGCTAACACAGAAGCAAAATGTATAATATTAGCAACTACATGATTCATTACAAGTTATATATTAAGGAAATATCATACACTAAAGATCTTTTCTTTTTCAAATTTTAATCATATGAGTCATGCAATTTCATTAACAAGTACAAAGTGGTTTATCAGACCTAAACACCAAACAGTGTTTCTCGTCCTCATACCAAGCAACATGCACGAGAAGAGCATGACAAATACAAACGTATACAAAATACATCTGCAAAACACACAAATATGACATGATAAATTTGCACTGAGACATAAACTTAAGCAACGTGCAGATCTGAAGTTTCCGAAGTATCTTTGCAGTTACACCAAAGCAGAAAATGCCTTGGTGTAACCGCATAGACACTCCAGAAGAGGAATGTGTATGTACATTATAAAAGGGATTTTCTGTGTTCAAAAGCCAGATACACATATTTTGCAAGATTTAAGATAGTTCGGCTACGAGAATCAGTCAATAGCTGTATGAAATTAGTGACTGTTGGCCATCTGCAATAATTAGCTGATAAGCATGCTGTTCGCAGTGCTCTAAATGCAGTACAAACAAGAAGTGAAATTCACTTTCTATCATACCAATGTTACAAAACTGACATAACCTCATATTTCGCTCTATATTACGATACTTTCTTCCTTTATCATTAACTTATGCTGAACATCTTAAACGTAAAAAGGCTACTCTGTGCTTATTATTCGGCAGTGTACAGAAAACGAAAACAAGGAAACGTGCGATATGCGCAACCATAAAAGTGGTGGCCCAAACATCCTAATGTCTCTTACCTGTTACAACACCAGCTGCAGTTGCTCTAGACCATGTGATGGTCATGAAGATTGGTATCAGGAAAGGGCTGGTAAATACCTGTCCGGCATAAACAGCCCAGTTGAGATTCATGCCCGTCTCCACTATCAGCAGCCCATAAGGCACAATCAAGATAACTACCAGCACCATAATCCAGCTCTTATATCTAAATTTAGATACAATAAAAACAGAAATGAGCCGCAACACGACAAAACCAACAAAGTGGTTGTGCGCACCGCGAAGACTCAGATCAGCCTGGGCATCCGCCCAGTCTGATCAGAATCTTCGCTGTCCGCATGGAAAAAGATTAGACCCATAGCTACCCTTTAAGCGCTTAGCGAAGAGTCTGATCAGACTGGACTGATGCAAAGGCTGATCTGAGTCTGCGCTGAGTTCACAACCACTTTGTTGGTTTTCTCGTGCCGCGGCTTAAATACTTTGACTTACACTGGACTAAATGAGAAAGTTTGTATCGCCTAATTCTTTTTTTTTTTCATCATGGTTTCAACAATATTTGAAAGAGTAATATTTTTAGAAAATGTTTCATTGTTTGAAACAAGTTTCGAAATTTAACTTCAAAACAAGTACTATAAGCTTCAGGCAGATATCATATCTTGGCAACGTTGCCAAAATTAGAAGAAAAAAAACTCTTCAGATTCAGAATAAACTGGTAACATAATGCTATGAACATTTATACATTGCATTGACGCTCGATTGTTGGATTCTAGAGGTACCCATGTCACTTGCTTTTGCGACAACTGATTAGAGTCTTCAGTTTCCTTTCTAGAATCCCAAGGATCCGTAACGAAATAGTAATTTGCGCAGGTTGATCTCTGTCTTCTTCACTGGCACATGCTCTAAATGTCCCCTTTTCACGTTATTACTATCATTTCTTGTAGCATTTAAGGTCCTTTTGTTTTATTTTTATTTTCTATCTTTTTCTTTTTTTTTTGCTTCCATATTTGGGAAAATTTCGCAAAACAATTAAATGGATTTTAACAGAAACTGAATTCTCTATACAGGATTTTACAGAACAAAATAAATAAATAAAAATAATGAAGTTGTCAGAATTACTGAAAACTAAAGACAAAAAAAACAGTATAGACACTACTTCCTTCCTTAGAAACATGCACAGTGTCTAATTTCACTACAGTCCCCAATGTCTCAATGATACATGTAAGGCCAGACTCGGCCTACCACTTAGTGTTTCACTATTGTCCGAAACCATATAGGTTGTAAAACTGGATTCAAGAGTTAATGCAGTCCTCACCTCATAAGTTGATCTTCATAATGCCGATACATTCCGTGCACTGAACATGAGTACTGAATTCCCCAATTATTTCTACCGGTGTTACGGATGTCTATATCAGCCACGCAACTTTTGCACCCTATTGTTGTAGGACACGTGCAAGCTCTCGAACATTTATCTCTACCACATAAAACACAGTCGGTGGGACTAAGATTTTTCCTGTGAAAGAAAATCCGAAATGGAAGTTCATGAAGTAGTGATATTAATATGAAAATACACTTCAAGAATTTGTCTGAATCGCGGAGTAAATAAAACACAGTAAGGACTTCTTTTATGGAAAAGAGGAATGGTTTAAGCATTATGCTATAGGAAAACTGATATCTGTCCAAACTGGACTTAGATTCTATCTGACTAACACTTAAAGCAAAGTAGCCTGCCAGAACATTGGTTCTGAAAAAATTACATTATCCGTGAGCCCAATTCTACAAAGTTTCGTATGATACTATTAATTTAAGATCATCTGCTTGCTGTTTTGTTCCACCTAAGCCAAGAACTGAATTCTTTAAACATAGTTTAAGATACTCTGGGTGCCTAAAATGGAACAGCTTGCCACAGGAAATAAAAAATGCTTCAACAATTACTACATTCCACAATAGATGTGTAAAATGGCTGACTAACTAAACGAAAAGTTAAAATGTACAAAGAGTAAAATTTCTTTTGCTTTTTCTCTTCTTTTCTTATTGTATTGTAGTGTGTTCTTGTTGGGAAAATGATCACTCAGCATTCATTCTTTTTTTTTTCATTGTTAATTTGATTGATATACATTATGTGCTTGCCTGTTTGTATGCACTGTATGTATGATTTCTATATTTTGCAAGTCCCGTATATCCCGTTTAGTTAAAATGTTTATTATTGTTACTATTTTTTTCTTCTTTATATAGCACTTTCCTCCTGAAAAGTAAGTGCCTTAAGTCTAGCTCAGTTATGAATCTGTTGAAAACTCAGACACAGTGAATAACAGGTACTTGCCAACACTGTACAAGGGTTATGTGCCCACTGAACCGATGTGATCAAAATTTATTCCTTTCATTTCCTTTTCTTGGAAGACCTACATGCATTACCTATAGTGAATTTCTTGATTCATGAACCAGGGGTCATGGGTTAGATGCCTGACTCAATCAGTCTATTGAATGCGGCTTTAAATAGAAGTCCCTACCTACAATACTTGTGATTCTTGCTTTTCCTGTATAAAAGTCAATATGAATGACTGAAGGTTCAGACATTAGCTATTTTACCTTCATTCAAACTACCATTAAATTTTTGAATACATTGAAATTTCATATGTCATATATCAGATTATACATATATCAGATTATATTCAAATTTTGTTTTGTCTTTGTACTTTAGAATTATATCTGCACTCATTTTCAATAGATATGTTTGGGATGCCATAACTTAACATTCTAGCATAATTTGTTCACCAAACTTGAAAATTTATAGACACATTGTACATTTCCATGTCATTATTTGTATATTCTTTGTTTGCTTTTGTATCTATTTTTAGGTATTGTATAAATTTACTTGTATATTGAGGGCCTCATGGAAGATTAGCTTATACATATGTATGTGCTAAATGTTGTAACCCTCGTTAAATAAAGTCTTTACTTACTTACTTACTTACTTACTTACTTACTTATTTACCAGAAACAAAAACAGAAAACTCACGAAATAGTATCAAGCTTTAGTTTTGATTATATAAATTGCTGGTGTTTGATCAAAATGGAAGCAAAAAAATTTGACAAGTATACAAGAGAGGTGACAAAACTGATTATTTCATTGGTCATAACATTTGAAATGAACCAAATCAGCTATTGCTTCCATTCTAATTCTTTTTAATATATTATTTGTCTGTGTGTTTCAAGTTGAAATAAAATATATCTAAACCAAATTCGATAGAACAAGCAAACATACCTACTAGTACACGTGATTCGAGACTGTAAAAGCATTTGAGACGATTCTGGTGTGTAAAACGTAAACGTTATTCCTTATAATTCTGTGAAAGGAGAGGTATTTGTTATTGTGGTCTTGCTATTGCTTTAAACAGCAATAAAACAATAAAAATATGTATTGTTTCACAAAATATTGAGTAGATCTATCTTTTAATTAAATTTCTTTTTTGTAATTTCATTACGACGGCATCAGATTGTGACTAGGTCGTCTGACAAGAAAAAAGTCTCAGACTTGACACTCATTATATCCACTGCAACATACAGCAGAGCTCCAGATTAGATTTGGTTTTGAGGGCAATTCAGGGTTATTTTTCTTATTTCCCAATGACACATGTGTTGTGGCTCCATTTTGATATTTTATGACTCTACATTTTAAACCGTCTCACCGAGACGGTTCGAATGAATAGTCAGAACATATCTTTTATGAAAAATATGGAAAATTATCCCTCAGTTACCTCTGCTACCCCTTCTGAGCTGGAGCAGTGATACAGACATACCTAAATGGATTGATGTGAGTTTTGTATATATCATAGACGATGATTGACGAAATGGCCATGACTTCACCGGAACCTGTTGACATCAGAGCCATCATCAACATTGTCATTAACAGATATCCGCCCGTGGTTCCGATAACTGTCTCCATCACGAACGGTGTTATATACCCTTTCAAAGAAAATAATAAACTAGCATACAGGCTTGATGCCAAAGGTGAATTTTAAAATGCCTGAAATTCTGTCTCTGAATATGCCTATTAGTTGACCTAAAATACTCAGTAAGGCTTACAAATGCGACAGAGGACGATTTTGTCCATCTGTCCTTTTTTCGTCTTTCAAGGTTCCGGCATAACTATCAAGACAATAATTTTAAAGGCATGTATTCCGCTACACTTACACAATATAGTAGTCATTGTCACAGAAAAAGAGAAAATATACAATGTTATGGTCTTGGCTGTTCTTTCGCTTGGATCGAATCTTATACTTGTGGAAGAAGACACTATGACATATGAAGAACAAGTATGACTATGTTTAACGAATAATATTGTAAACAGGTTGTGATTATCAGTTATACAGCATATTTGTATATAACAAGGCACTGAATTTATAATAAAACTTGCTGAATGCACTAAAAAGTACCTACAATGAAATCAGATCAGTGATGTCCTCGGCAAGAAAAAAAACAGTCTTGCCAGGGCATGCAAAGTTTGCCCAAACAATCCTTGAGCCATGACACGACAAAACCAACAAAGTGGCATGTGTGCCCAGCAAAGACTCAGATCAGCCTGGGCATCCGCCTAGTTTGATCAGAGTCATTGTTGTCCGCATGGAGCTAGCTTAGGTCCTTAGGTGTCAAGATAATCTGGTCGCCACAGGTACAAGTTCACCTAAAATTGGGCCGCCACACATCAAAACCAACAAAGTGGCATGTGCGCCCAGCGAACACTCAAATCAGCCTGGGTAGCCACTTTAAGGGTAGTTAGGGGTCTAAGCTAAATCCATGCGGACAGTGAAGACTTTGATCAGCCCAGGCTGCTCTGAGTCTTCGCTGAGCGCACATGCTACTTTGTTGGTTGTGTTGTGTCGCAGCTCAAATGTTATACCATTCTCAATGTCGTTTGTGTCCAGTAAATTAGTTCCATTCTGATAACTCATGGACATGTACGTCATTGCTGCGTTGAAGGAAATTGAAGTTGGAAGAGAAAACCATAGAAACGCAGCAATCAGAAATCCCCAGACACCCTGTGATGGTTTGGCGGCAATTCGGCTTTGCCAGTTTGCCTGGTCACAGAAACTTATTGAAGTTGCGATAAACAGAAGTACTACTCCGTATATAATTCCTGACCGTGTACGAAAGGAGAGTAAAGAATTGTCGTAATTTCCTTCGGGACCTTCAATACACTTCATTGCTTCATACATGACCTCCCGTGATGCAATAGCTTCCGTTTCCGGAGTCGGAAAATATGTCGTCTGCAAGATGAACACGCTGACTGATATAAAAGTCATTGCTGTGTTGAAGTAAGAGATGTAAAAAGTGGTTCCTAATCCACCAATCAGACAGTAGGAACCAAATAACACCGCAAGTACTAGCATGATAAATTCTGTGTTGCTGTTTTTAGTCAGTACCTGCCAAGATATAGAAAAAACAACGCATTTTTCAAAGAAGTGAACATACTTTCATAGCATTGCTAGGGGATAGCACCTCAGCCCGTTTTGGCTAGTGGTCTTTCCATCTTGATAGTTTGGATGAATCTATTTCAAGTTTTAGGGGAACGCCGCGTTTTGTGACGTCTTAACTGGATTTGTATTATTTGCATGTATATACATGTATCCTAGAAACGTGTGTCCAGTCTTGAAATGGTTTTAACTTCAAGTTTCAAAAATACTTTCAAACTCAACGCGTAAGAAAATTTTTGCTGACAAACTGACAAGTATAAGTTTAACACTATAGTCAGGTGGCGGATATGAGAAAAGTGCGCTAGAAAATGAGTTTGTGGGCACTTTCGCGGCATGATGGGCAACCATGCTAAAAATACTTACCGATATGCCCTCCTTTATTTTTTGCCGGTTGCCAAGCCTGACTGCCCATTGTGTACCGAATAAACGAGGTCAAAGGTCATTAAGTGCAAAATCACGAAAAACTGCTTAGAAAATGATTATTGTACATTTGAGGTATAAATATCACTGCAGTTTAATGCTGAACATGTTGAAAACCTCATTCGGCAATAGTAAAGCATACTTGAATAGTTTCTGTTCAATCAAACTGTGTATGTGTCCGTCCGTACACCTGTTTTTCTAAATGTACATGCATTCATAGAGCTAACTTTAATATTTCATAAATCGAGGACTGCACGGAATAAATATATGACCAACATGTTTCAATTTAGTTAATTATATATTTTTAAGCAAGCTATCATATATTTCTAGCTCAACATTTACATTACAAACAGTTGGATTCATTAGCATGTGTTGTTTACAATACATAAATTGTTTACAGTTGTCATCTGAAATCTAATGCAGAAAAATAGCCATAAAATTATTTGTAACGGTGTTCACACATAAAGATGCAAAAACTTTAAAAGTGTGAGCTGTGAAGCAGATAAAATTCAATGTAGATAAATCAATCCCATGTATTTTACGTTACCAAATTGGTAAATTAGTCATTTAAATTACTATTAAGCGATTCAATTAAATAGAAAAGCATAGTATAATGTATGTGTGTTTATAGATGTTTCCTTGTTTATAAAGTTGACAGTAATTGATTTTGCAAACTTCTTTTAGACATAAAATACACATAAGCATGATGTCGAGAATAAGTTTTCAGATGCTTTTGATTCTAAAGGGCATTGCTGATATACAAGCAAACTTGTGCAACTACTGTAACATGTACGTTTTTGTATAAGTGTTACAGCATCGCATGTAATTTACGTTAAGACAAACAGGTCTGTGGGAAACGAATAAATTAATTCGAATCTAAATAATGCTATTGCCCATATGACATTATGTTGGTCCTCGTCTGAGTCGCCTCTTCCAGACATTCCTCATGGGACTGTTGACCATATAACTTGCATAGAAAAAGTATGAGAAACTACCTATTATAAAAATCAAATGATTTCATTTATAAGTACCCTGTCGTTAAGCAGCCTTGCAGAGGCTGCTAAGATGGCTCCCATAACTTTATTACAGTATTGTTTTAGTTAGTTTAATTCAGTGGCTACAGAGCTTATAGAGGCTATCTGAAATAATGACTCAGCTGCTCCAGGTTGCATGAGGCGTGTTGTACACTTTTCAGAATTTCTCAGGAAAACATCAAATCAAACCTAGTTTGCTGTATTCAAACCTTGTGTGTCATTATTTCTTGAAGTTTCATATTATTCTGATTAATGCATTCGAAGCTCATACATTTGCTCCTCTTAACTAAGTCTTCATATGTTTTGTTTTGCATAGCCATTTAGTAGACTAAAACTGACTTCGTTAGCCTGTGTAGTTTACGTTATAGGAAGTGTTTAAATTTCGTACCTGAAATCTATTAAACTGTTAAAAAGGGCATAACACTGACTTGAAACTGTGTCTGTATATAAATATGCATATGGTACATATGAAATATTTAAAAATGTGCTGCTTACTATATGAATACAAACGGAACCAGCTGAATCAAGGAGGTGGGGGAGGGAGGGGTGAAAATTGTAAAAATAGCGCCAGCCATCCCCAATGGCAAGATTTATACACTATTACTCCAGCGATCTTAATACTACATTTGTCAACGGTTATGATATCATAAATGAATGAAACCAATTATAATTCAATGTGTAAATATATATATAAACTTCATGTATGTATGGCGAGAAGGGGTGAAAATATTATGACCACACCACAAATCACTTAGGGGACTTAATCATCGACACAGTCTACTATGAAACATTTCTGAAACTGTTGTTCAAGCTCTGGTAACAACAAGACTTTTACTGTAGTGCAAGCTTCAGACATCAAATGGCCTACTGTTACACCAGCTCAGGTAACTCGTCTGAATAGGTTGTGATAACAGTCAAAGCATTTAGTAAAACAGCAAAGGCGACTGTAGTGCGAGAGTACAGATCACGTTTGCCACTGCTATGCTGGCTAAGCACATTACAAGACATCTGTGTTTTAACACCTCAGGCTTCTATTAGTCATCTTGTGTGATTAGCATGCCAGTTCTGGCCTCCGAATGTCTTCTTCCAGTATGCTAAAATACCACTGTAGTGGCAGCGATAAACGCACACCCTATAATGCTAATATCCATGTGTGGTAATACATACTTCGTAACGTACGTAACACTGCAGATAAGGTTTACAAAGACGTCTATAGATAAAAGGGTACCATCGTAATCTACCAGACACGTCTGTAAACACTGTGATGTCAGGTCAGGCTATTGAAAGACATCAGCATATATCATGGTGCCTGCCTATACCGCTGCTAAACCTGTGCATCGACTATGGCACCTGCTCAGTTTACTGAAATACCCTAGAGGTATGGTCATGGCAGTTGTTTCTTTTATATAAATATGGACAGAGTTCAGTGCCAGACAGTGTATTGCCAGACATCTACAAAGTCTGTGGTACCAGCACAGGGTAAGAAAAAAGGATATATTGACATGGTTTTAGAAATTCAGGCTACAACAAAGCCCCTTGAGAGTCGTTGCTCTCTGTTATGTAATTCCATATTATATTCTGTCTGCATCTTTATCTTGTTCGACTACCTAAAAACCACAACTATAGAGACAGTTATATCTGTTCTTCAACTAAGTTTGCTCTCTGTCAACACTCTAGAACAAGTTCAAATTCTCTTGACAAATTGTCACTTTCAATTATGTAGTGCCAGCTGACTGACTAAAATACTTCAGAAGAAGGCATCTACAAAATTGCCTAGCAGATCAATGTTCAGGCTCTAATAACCAAACATCTCTATTTAGAACATTGCATCGCCTCATCTGTTAAAGATCAAAGTAGATTTTTGTAGTGCCAGCCCGTAAGATGCTGTTTATAATATCAATGGACATGTTTCTGGTTTATGATTTTTGATTAGATATGCTCGGTAACGTATGTAACGGTGTGATTTTCTGCATAGTTTGATACACTTACATATTTCTTTTTATTTGCATTAAGGTAAAATGTAAATATTAGCTGGTTTCAGTAAAATGGTTAATTTATCCGAAATATGTTTGTTCATTATATGGAGAAAAAACTCGGTAACGTAGGCAACATTTATGCTCTATAGGAAATAGCTTATATGATTGTATAGAGAAACAGCACGATGCTTTTTCTCAACAGCAAGATTAATATACGTTTTAATATTCATTTTAATAAGAGGTATAGTAACATACGAATTCAGCAGATTGATATGGTAACGTATTTAAATTGGCGATAACTGTCAAACGTACCAACTTTGAAGTCAGAGAGCAGAGAATGGTATCATGTAATGTTGTAATATATTTTTGGAAAAAAAAAACAAAAAGTGTATAAGGCCTCTCATTCAGATCGATGGGGCAGGGCTATGGGCTATTGGTAACTCAAAAGACTGCTTTTAAAATAAATGATATAGTAAGCCACTATACGAAAGTGTACCTACTGACCTTTGACCCAGTTATGATTAAATATGATGTCGGCAATATGGCAAAAACTTTTATGGTATGTTTACTTACTTCCTTTGCCATAGTTGCCTCTCATTTCACGAAAGTCTCTATTAATTCAATAACTCACTCACAAAATGGTATATAGAAATGCACCAAATGACCTTTGACCCAATTTTGACCTTATATGACGTCTGTTGAGCTGGCAACCGGGCAAAATGGTTTTAGGTCGGTTTACTGACTTCAATGCGCCCGGTTGCCCGTCATGCCGCGAAAGTGCCCACAAATCCAAATTTTCACTCTTAAACCACCGGACTACTAAGCCTTTTACTTATTTTATATTACAGTACTTGCATGAATTACATCAAACGGCCCAGCAAAATAGAACCGTTTTGTCCCGTATTTTCCCCGGCCGTATCAAGATGGTTAAAAGCGCCGTGAAACCGTTAACATATGAGCCACGACACGACAAAACCAACAATGTGGTTGTGCGCCCAGCGCAGACTCAGATCAGCCTGGACATTTGCACAGTTTGGTCAGACTCACTGTTAAGTGCTCAAAGGGTAGCTAAGGGTCTAAACTACCTCCATGCAGACAGCGAAGACTCTGATCAGACTGGGCGGATGCCCAGGCTGATCTGAGTCTGCGCTGGGCGCACAACCACATTGTTGGTTTTATCATGTCGCGGCTCATATATACTTCATATATGGTTCTCTTTTAAGTATTTCTGCATAATAAAAGTGGTATTTCTTCGAATAAATATTACCACTTTCAGAAGATATATAAGCTAAAGCTTTACGTTGACTGTCATGAACAAACGATACATTCGCGGAATTATAGTTTTATAAAACATTTTCTGATTTCCATAACTCTCAGCAGTGTGGGGTCTTTCAGAACCTCCAATTAATAAAACTTTTACCTCAATAGCTGCCTTCCCCGCCAGTAGCAGGCTTGTAGTGGTCACGAGGTTCGCAAACAATGCCAGGACACAGAATGTTATATGAGCAACTTTACCAAACCGAGCGTAAGCAATCTAGAAAAGCAAAAAACAACGGCAATGAAGTTTCCTGACGTACAATTTATAGGGTAGAGCCGGGTAACTTCGGACAGCGGGTAAATTCGGATATACCACTGCAAATAGTGAAAATCCAGATGAGACGGCTCATAATGAGCCGACTCATCAGGATTTTCACTTTTTGCCCAGTTATTTTTGTTTTAATTCCAAACAAATGACATATAAAGGAAACAATGTCACTGTCCGAATTTACCTGCTGTCCGAAGTTACCCGACTCTACCCTAAAGGAACAAAAATACTTAGACTAAATGTTGAGTATTTAAGGAATTAACCAAATTAAAGATAGCCTTTTCCAGATGAAAATCCTTGTACTTGAGACATTTATGCCAAAAACCATTCCGACCCACTCTAATAAGCGTAAGATTCTTGAAACTAAGTTGGGCTTTCGTGAGCAGACTCAATCAAACCGAGTCTGTTGTTTTCATTTCTTTGGTGTTTTGCTTGCTTGCAGAGGGTCTTATTATTCAGAACATATTTTAGTTTCCCAACTCCAAATTTCAATGACTAATAACCGTACACCGACATGGCGGGTGTATGCTACCTGCGAGTACCTGATCACACCTTGATATAGGAATCTACATCTGTGTCTAAATATTTTGGATTTATGAAAGTTTCTATGGTTTAGATTTTTTTAGTTCGACCACTACTACCTTCAGATCAATACGTAAGCATTACAGCGAAGTACGCACGGTCTATACAGTGGACTCGACAGTATCGGATCATCGACAGTATCGGATCACCCTTATGTTATCACCCATTTTCCTCACAAATGAAGCAAATGTTTTTTACCATCATATTACAGACATCGAGTTAAACCAATGACAAAGTGCAGGGTGAAAAATTCAATCGAAATGTGCGGCTGTGAAACAAATCAGAGTTGTTGAAAAGCTTGACCCCTCTTCAGAGGCGCTTGCATTTTATCTGTTGCTCGTTACTCCCAAAACGAATTTCGGTTGTTTACACAATTTTATAATTAGGCGATTGAAACCGATTCTGCTTTGTAATGTGTCCTGGCATCCCTCAAATTGCAGACAGTCATTATTTTCGTGACATCCCAGTATTTGAAGAAGCTAGAGACTTGAAAAGTTGGGCACCAATGTGCGACAATAACGGATCATTATGTAAGTTGAACTGAAATACAGGCATTAGCTGGAAAACTTTATGTCAAACGCAGGCCTGATGCTGAGAGTAAGTCTTAAATCAACTGCCTGAATGACTGCCGTGTCTTCTTTAAAAAATCGGTATAAAATATAATGCAATATCCTTTTTGTAAAATATCCCCACACTACCGTCTGATAATGACGGTTATGCGTAGCACATCTAAGCTTCCGCTAAACATTCTGGAAGAAACATTCGACATCAGCTCGCATGTTTGTGAACCCATTAATGTTTTGCGTTCATCAGCTGGACATTTGTACACTGCTTAGACTCAGATTAATGCAGCAGAACTCGTTGAATGACCATGTCGTGTTTATACTCTGTTTGCATTGATATTCCAGTGCTAAGGCGGAAACTCACCATAAATTTCTTGATCCTGATCAGAAGCTACGGTCTTATCAGGGTGTATTTTTTGCGAAGTCAGATTATGGTCTATACTGTTTGAGTAGTACCGTGCTAAAGGAGCGCAGGGTATAACTGAGTTAAGAATTATTGACATGCGTGTACATTTGTACACATTCAACTGTTAGCTAACGTTGCTGATGACGGGCCACGTGAAAAATATCGTTGAAAGGCCGTAAAAGTTAAATAGGTTATCTGCCCTTAAAGGAATGAATTTCGTAAATATTCTGACATGACTAGATAGAAGAGATATTTTGCAATTGTTATGTGTATAAAAACATACATAATGTTAGCATTCATATACAACAAAACAGGAGTTTTATTGAACTTGATCCGATACTGTCGAGTCCACTGTACTACATATAACAGTTATTTCAACATTTTAGAGGGTATCCTATATGATATATAAATTACAAGTTAAAGATCTAAATTTTCCTATCAGCTCCTCTTCGAATAGCCTAATACTATTTATTTAGTTTATATTTATTTAATTATTTCATGTATTAGTTTATTCATCTACTGGTAACTCTCGTTGTATTTCAGTCACTGATATTTCAAAGTACCCTCTTATAAACAAGAAAATAGTTTGGACACAAATACTTATATTTCGAGAAAAATATCTAAACATAAAAGATAGGCTCATAAAAGCAAAAATGAACAAACTTTTCCCCTTATCGGGGACCATGCAGTTCAAATTATGAAAACAAATTGGCTGCCCACGCTAGATGTTATACAAATGTGTTGCACATACACAATAGTAAACACAACGCTACAAAAGTCAAAAGTATAAAACACGGATATGTACAAGAGTCAGTCTCGCTGTGTTGCAGCTTGTGAAACCGTGAAACTGCAAAACAACTGAAGTAATGTTTGATGGGTTGTTGGTTGTATTGGATTTGATAGTCCCCAGAAACGGCGCATTCGTTCCTACGACGTTTAACAGTATATTAGAATAGAAACAAAAAAGGAACCCGCACCTACTGCAAGCGCAGCAGGCCCTCCACTATCTTGTTAATGGCACCTACGTCCAAAGAACAAAGCGTATTCGTCCCTACGAAGTTTAACAGTGTATGGGAATAGAAACGAAAAACGAATGCCGTACCTACTGCAAGCGCAGCAGGCTCTCCACTATCTTATCGGTTAGGCAATATTCATGGCATTTGCGTCCAAAGACAAAAGCCAAAATGGGGACAAAAGAGAAGTCCCATACCTACTGAAAGCACAGCAGGCAGTTGTCAGTCTATATCCAAATCGGAAGGGCGCCTCATATGCATCCAGTTAAACTTTCCCTGGTACGTATGCGGGAGTTGAACAGTCCTTTGAGGCAGTGTTTCAGCCGATTTCGGACCGTTAAACTCAGGAAACAGACAAACTGCAAATCTGCAAATGTCATCTACCTTATCACCTGTACTCAGTGTGGCAAACAGTATGTAGGCGAAACAAAACGTGCACTTAATGAGCGCATGAATGGCCACCGCTCTGACTGGACGAAACGAAGATTTCAGAGGTCACCTGTCGCCGAGCACTTCCACTTACACAACCACGACTTTAAATGCCATGTCTCCCTTTGCTGCATCGAACATGATGCCCAATGGTCAGATGATACCAGAAAAGCCCGCGAGAGCTACTGGATCCGACGACTGAGTACCATACAACCTCATGGTATCAACAAGGGTGACTAGGACTGAAAAAAATGGTTGTATCAGTGCGCGGGGGCGATTGACCTCTAGTCGTCCTTGTATCGTCCCAGAAGCAATAGTAGGGTGCAGTAATGATACCGTGAAATTGCCTCACAACAGTTAGTAATGCCACAAAAAATGCCTGCTGTACTTGTAGGTGCAGCATTTGGTTGTTTGGATTAACTCTTCTTATCTATCATGTTCCACTTTTCTCTCTCCATCTCTGCGAAACGGTCCGAAATCGGCTGAAACACTGCCTCAAAGGACTGTTTAACTCCAGCATACCTCCCAGGGAAAATTTGACTGGATGCATATGAGGCCCCCTTCCGATATGGCTATAGACTGACAACTGCCTGCTGTGCTTTCAGTAGGTACGGACGCCTCCTTTGTCCCCATTTCCCTTTCGTCTTTGGACGTAGGTGCCATGAATATTGTCTAACCGATAAGATAGTGGAGAGCCTGCCGCGCTTGCAGTAGGTGCGGCATTCTTTTTTTTTTTTTTTTTTTTTGGTTTCTCTTCCCATACATATATGAAGAAGCCAAAAGGCGAAAGCGCTTAGGTAAAAAAATGAGAATTGCACTGTTAATGATTATCTCTCCATTTATAACCAGTTTCAAATCATTTTAGCATCTCGAGTGGATCCAGTGCTACCGAAATATTGTGTTTGTTAGATGTATTTCCCTAAATTTTACCATAACTCCGGGTATCTCAAACTACTGGTATCTAAAAGGAAAATTATCTGAGACGACCAGAAAATTTACTTTCAGATATCAGAAGTGTGAAATCACTTTCTACTTTGGGATATGCAGAGTTGACTATATTTATTCATTTTTTATAACTACATATATATTCGGAAAAAAAATAAGGGGTCGATTTTTGACCCTGCGATTTCTGGCACATTGCAAACATTTGGTAAAGTAAATCATTTCTACCTTCCATTTTACATTTTGCAAGTATTTTACACATGAAGTTTGAACCTATAGTCTTTGTCTTGACCAAGTCCAGGCTTTAAGTCAAACTACCCCTAAAATGAAAGTGGTTTGAATTCCCATATAGAATTGATAGTGTGCCCGATTGGTCGGGCATAACTTCTAGAATTGCTATGAGTTTTAAACTTGCTACAGTTTGCTGACCTTAAAGAATGATTAAATTTGATGGCTATCAAGCAATTTTGCAAAGTAAATCATGAATTGGCGAAATCGAAAATTTTGGTGAATTTGCTCCTTATGGACTTCTGACCACTTTCATTTTGACAGCAGTGTGAATTGAAGTCTGGACTTGGTCAAGATAAAGGCTATAGTTTCAAACTTCATGTGTACAAAACTTGCAAAATGAATGAAGTGGAAGGTAGAAATTATTTATTTTACCAGACGTTTGAAATGTTCAAGAAATCGCAGGGTAAAAGTTTAACCCCTAAATATTTTTTTCGAGTATATTTCATCCTATCACCTGTGGAAATGTCTTGGCTCCAGGAGCACGGGTCTTGAGTTTCAAGGACAACGTCGGGAACAGTAAAATGTCTATTACAATGGCAATACTGAACCACAGGGAGCCACCAATGCCGGACTGGAATAACAAAATATGAGCAACAGTTTAACCCTTAAAAAGCGCCAAAAATAAAAATTGTTGAATTGGCAAACAGTGTAGATCCTGATGAGGTGGCTCATAATGAGCAACCTCATCTGAATCTACACTGTTTGCCCTCTAGTGTTCGAATTCTAAATGATATCGCTTGGACGAGACATTTTTTGAAATTCTGCAGACGTAAATTTTGTCGTCTGCTTTTTTGGCGCTTTAAGGGTTAATCTATGTTAAGTGAATGAACACACTCTCAAAGGAAATAACTTTGTCGATTTTAATTTTTGGTTCCCGTCTCAATGGGGATCAACCCTGGAAGGAAAGAATTGCCCCTCTAGAGGCGAATTCTTTCCTTTAAGATTTGATCCCACTTAGGGGAACAGATTCTCTCCT
The DNA here is from genome assembly GCA_963989385.1 of Ctena decussata. Taxonomy (NCBI): domain Eukaryota; kingdom Metazoa; phylum Mollusca; class Bivalvia; order Lucinida; family Lucinidae; genus Ctena; species Ctena decussata. The sequence goes on from OZ022506.1 coordinate 88,261,716, forward strand.
TTATGAGTTGATTTCCCTGTGGAAAGATACGTCGCCAAGGGAAACCATCAGGAATTCACAAAAGTTGTCTTCCGTTGTAATAATGGAAAAAAACATTGAGATGTTCCCATACACCATAGCCTGCTGATCTAGCGGTCCCGGGTTCGAGCCCCGCTGTAAGCGGGAATTTTTTCAATCGTAAACGGGCTTCCATTGCACACAGCCTTTCATTATTACCCACCCATCGTCCGGGTATAACTGAAATACTGTTAAAAAGGACGTAAAACGCAAGTTATCCATCCATCCATACACCTTTAAGTCTACACCGGAGGCTGTTTCATTTCTATATTGTGTATTATCATTTATCTGAAGGTGGACGAACACGCAAGAACTCTGTTCTTGTTTAAACAAGCAAATTCGGTGAATTTATATCCCCCGCCGAAGTGGCCATGATTTGTTTACGGTTGTTTTAAGTTTCATAAAATGTTAAGTTTCATAAATTCCATTTATTGGTTACTTAGTTATGACTCAATTTGTTGATTTTAAGCCAATTCAAGGGCAATAACTCATTGCTTACTGAAGCAATTCTGACAAACTGTAAGATGCACCAATGTGTTATGGTGATACATAATTTGTATAATTTTCATAGAATTCTATTCATTGATAAGTTAGTTATGGCTGAAAATGGCCATCTCACATTGATCCAAGGGTAACAATTCGTGCACTTTTGATGCCATTCTGATGAAACTTTATGTGCATATCCACTTTATGGTGATACATAATTATTCAGCGTAAATTTGATGCAGTATTGGTTACTTGTTTATGCCTCATTTCACTGATTTTAAGTCAATTAAAGGGCAATAACTCATGCATTACTGAATCCAGTCTGGGAAAACTTCATGTGCATCAGCACATTATAGTGATATATATTTAAGTTTCATGAAATTCTGCCCAGTGGTTACTTAGTTACAGCTCATTTCATTGATTTCAAGTTAATTAAAGGACAATAACTCATGCATTACTGAAGCTAGTCTGATGAAACTTCATGTGCCGCAGCGTGTTATAGTTATATTTATTTTAAGTTTCATGAAATTCCGTCCAGTGGTTACTTAGTTATGGTTCCGGATGGACGGACAGAAGGACAGGCAGGCCAAATAATGGGCAATAACTCATGCATTACTAAATCCAGTCAGAAGAAACTTCATGTGCATCAGCACATTATAGTGATATGTATTTATTTTAAGTTTCATGAAACTCTGCTGAGTGGTTACTTAGTTAAGGCTCATTTCATTGATTTCAAGTTAATTAAAGGGCAATAACTCATGCATTACTGAAGCCAGTCTGATGAAACTTCATCTGCAGCAGCGTGTTATAGTAATATATACTTATTTTAAGTTTCAAGAAATTCCGCTCAGTGGTTACTTAGCTATGGATCATTTCATTGATTTTAAGCCAATAAAGGGGCAATAACTCATGCATTTCTGAAGCCAGTCTGATGAAACTTCATGTGCCGCAGTGCGTTACAATGATATATATTTATTTTAAGTTTCATAAAATTCCGTCCAATGGTTACTTAGTTATGGCTCCGGACGGACGGACGGAATGACGGACGGACAGACAGAAGGACAGACGGACGGACGGACATGGAGAAATCTATATCCCTCCGCCTTCGGCGGGGGAGAAAAACAAAACAGAGTTATTGTTCATCATCAAATCGAACTGTTGAGTATATATAGTTATAATACATACTAACAATGTCTACCGTAAAGATCCTCAGTTTCGGGCACATAGGTCTGTACAAACAGTGAAAACCGAGATCAGACTGTTCCTTAGGAACCAGAAGGATCAAGATCTTCACAGTTTCCATTCCATCTGCGCATTTTTGTCGACATTACTCTATGGTAGTGCCGAATAACAGGAAAATAAATAATAGAGCAAGGACCGGCTGTGCTTGCAGCAGGTGCAGAATTTGGGCAGTCTGTTTTGGGGATATTTTGAACTTTAACATTGTTTTTCTAGGAAACGAAACGGTGAAATGTTTTTTTTTTTGTTGTTTTGTTTTATTCTTTAACATACGATGTAAGTTTTACTAAAATAATATGCATAAGCATGCCCCATCGATTGAATATATTTTTCATGACGTTTTTCATAAAATTCAATTTTCTTGCATTTTTTTTTTCAAAGAATGTAAAAATATACTTATTAACAAGAAAACTGCAATTTTTTTTTTGTTATCAGTTTGTTTCAAATATCCAATATTACAGATCATATGATTTGCTGAAATGAAAGTGCGTTCATGTGCTAGAGATATGAATTTTTATGGAAAATGTGTAAAAAAGTATGTAGAAATACAAAATATTGTTTTTTAGGAAAACAAAACGGTGAAAATTGTTTTTTTCTTTGGGCCAAATGTTTTATAGCTCTTCGGGTTATTTAGACGGTATAATGGTTTGAATGCCCCGCCAATATTTCTATTCAGTATTCGTCTACCTTAATAACAAGATCTTAATCACCTGTTCTAGTTAGTAGTTGCAATAGCATAGGGCCAAAAGTTCAAACCATTGACGTGTTAAACTAAACTAGACTTTTCAATCTGACGTAAAAATTGGTTGAAATTTATGTGCTAATTTCAGTAATTTATTCTGACCATGAAACATAATTATTATACGAATGTTCATGCATATAAGATTAGATAAAACAACTGCCAAGCCATTTGCTTCATTTTTAGCTTAACATATATACGGCACACTTAGAAAATTTCGCTAATATATAGTAATATATATGTCGACGAGACTATTGCAAGAGACATGAGATGGTACAAAGCGGCCCTACGTTATCAAAGACTATAATAATATATATTTTTAAACAGTTATCATTATTTTTACCTATTTCTGTCAGGTAAAAGTAGTATTTTTTTTAAATCCTTTGACCCATTTATCTTTTCACTCTTCTAAAACAAAAAAGTGCATTTTAATAGTAATACTTTAAAATTCAAGAAATAATTCTCTCTGATTTTTTATGTCTTTGTAAATCCCTCAAGCTTCGAATTCAATTATTATGGATCTTACAGTTTGCTATATTTCTTATATTCAAAATCCCTCAGGTTGGTTAATTGCTAATCGGTCTCTTTTTTTTTTTTCACGGAGCAGGAGAAGGTTAGATGATCCCAGCAGCTACATTACGTTGACTCAACGCCGATTCATTATACGTTGAATCAGCGTTGATTCAACGCTATATTGCTCATTCGATCGCTCAAGATTACCTTACTAATCAAAGTTGAGGTCTGAAGAAAGTCCGCCGGCCAAAGAAGCTGTGACGTCACTGTGACTGCTGTCAAACTGAGGCTGACACGCCCTCCAGCATCAAAGACTGTGTCCAGGTTATGACTGTCTTTAAATACATATTTTCTCAGACTGTTGTAGATCACAGCAACTAAGACAGAGAACCCGCCAAACCCCAGCAGGATCAAGAGAGCAGCCTCATGTTTCTCTATCACTGGAGAGACCCTGAAGTAACGTAAATACTGAGTACTATTAACTATAAAACTCACTCATAGTTTATACTTCACACTTCGTAGAATAAAATGTGAAATATGGACATGGGAATAAGAAGTGTGAAGTATGACATGTGAAATACATTGTGCGAACAGTGATTTATGATGAGTAAACCTGGAACCATTAAGTGTGAAAAAAAAGAACTATGAACGGTGAAGTATGAACTATGAAAAGCAAAGTTGCTATGGCTCATCTTCATTCTCATAGCTCACACTTCACTCTTTACAGTTCGTATGTCAACATTTCACACTTCACACATCAAAGTTCAACTGAGATGTTAATAGGTCACAATTAATGGTTTACATTCATGGCTCATACTTAGCCCCTCATAGTTTATATTTCACACTTTATGGTTCTTAGTTCATACTTTACACATCAAAGCTCATTTTTCGCTTTTTCCAGTATTTCACACTTTATGGTTCATACTTCATATTTCAATGTTCACACTTCATATTTCGTAGCTAATAGTTCCATATTTCATACCTCATGGTTATCAACTATGTAATATGAAGTGTGGCGTGTAAAGTATGAACTGTGAATTATGAAGTATGTGAAGTGCGAAGGATAACATATGAAGTGTGAAGCCCCGCTGTTTTTTTTTTTTTTTTTTTTTTTTTAATATTTTATTTTATATATCTTGAAAATGCTAAGTTCTTCGTATGGAGACGGCATTGTTACCAGGAAGAAATAAAACATTTTGACCGGAGTTTATATGCAAGCACATTATTACCATTCTGCTATCTTTATTTCCTCTTCTTTCTTTACTTTCTCTTTTTGCTCTTTCACTCTACTGACCTCTGTTTAGTCTGTGTCTGTCCTAACTCTCAGTATTAGATTTCAAATTTGCATCGTGTTATACATATTTATTTATTCGTATTCGTTTTGTCTCTGTACTTTTTATATGCTGTATGTGAGGAAACCTACTAGTGGGGTGGTCGGGTGCGGGTGCGATGATGCTGCGTGTAACTTCCAGTGCCATTTGGATAGTAGTAGGGCAAGGGCCTACTATGCTTGCAGTAGGTGCGGGTGGGGGTTGTTTGGACAGTTTTTCTTTCGTCTATCATTTCTCTTCTTTCTCCCTGTCTCTAGGAGACGGCCCGATATAGACTGATATACTGTCTCAAAGGGCCGTTAAACCCAAAACAATCAATCAATCAAAAACCTAATAGTGGCCTTTAAACTGTTAGGAATCCTCGTTAAAATAAAGCATTCAATTAAATTTATTTTATTTTAAAAGAATCTCTACTAATATAAATATATGTATAGCCAAAATAAGATTCAAAATCTGGAAATATAATCATTTTGCCCCTCCAAAGTGATATACTGTGCCTGACTTACTTCTTATCGGATGAAGCGAGACTAAGGTAATTTTCAAACAAATATAAACTTCAAAATTGTAGTGTCTTATAATACCTTGAGATGCCAGGTTTTAGCTTGATTCTGCAAGCCTGATCATCTGAACTCGGTGTTGTTGAACCGAACACTAAAGATGGACATGTGATACCCAACAGCAACAACAACGGTACATATACCAATAGCTTTGGCATCGCTTAATGTCCTGAGTGAAGATCTTATTATACAGTTGGTGCGTCTACAAAAGAAACAGAAAGTGATATAGTGATGTACTTCCTTATAATTAACTTTTTATCAGCGCATTCACTCTCTCTCTCTCTCTCTCTCTCTCTCTCTCTCTCTCTAATTATTCTTGTTTATTACAAAATGATGGCGCACTGTTGCGCAGGATATAACGTTTACGATCAAAATAAAATAAGCTAAGATACCACTCAGATATTCCTTTGTGATAAAGATTGAAATCTAAAATAGCTCTCCAACACAGTTGCAATTTTAATCTCTACACCTTCTTATGAACTCATTTGTCCAGGTTAGTGTCTTCTGAAATGGACCGAATGTTGAACCTAAATAACTGAGGTAGAATAATAAGCTTGAAAAACTAATGAGACTATGTTATGCATTGGCGATAAAAGCATTATAAGAGGTCACACTTTCCACTTGATAATAAGCTACAATAAAGACTGGTTTTGCTAAGTGCTGCAAATACGTGAGTTTGAATAAAAAAGAGTAAATCAGTTGCCATACTATATCAACATCAGAGCATAGTTCTGGGCAGCTTCATCCCATGACAAAGTACCTCCTGAACTGGAAGAGGGCCCAGTTAAATCACACTAGAGTACATTGATCAGCAAAATGACTACTTAGACATGATGGGCAGCCCCTACGGCTACTAGAATATGGCAAACCCTTCACCTGTTATTCAAAGAATTTTATGTTTCGTGTATAAAATGCTTCTGCACAATTTTAAAAGTGTGGTAATTTAAAGAGCAGATAATGCAACCGTTAACAGTTGTAAATATTCGGTTGTTCTCTGCAAAAACAAAAGAAAGAAAAAAAGTTTTCATTAATTTTTTCATTGCACACGTTTTATGATGCGGTTAAAACGCATTGTTTGAGCCGATTTCGCTAATTCATAAAAGGTAGAAGCAAAGATTTCCCATACTTATCTTACATTATCACTTTTTGTCAGAAAAAGACTTTCTCAGAAGTTATGGAAACACAGACAGACACAAACACAAATTTAGTTTTTGAGTAACAATTTTGGAAAGGCTATGTTTTAGTTTCGAAATACCGTATACAAAATAACTTTCGCGGTGTTCCATTTTTCGCGGTATTTCGCGGTCAGTTAGAAACCGCGAATATTAAAATCGCGAAATAATTTCCTGTTTCCTACAAAGTATATTCTGTAGACACAGTGTTCATATATTTTGCTTCTGTTTGCTTTTGTAATTGCTGGTACTTTTCACTTGAACCAGTTCTTTCATTAATGAAAGAACTTGTTCGAGTAAAAGAGTTTTGCTTTTCGCGCATGTTGCTAACCGCGAAAATTAAACATCGCGGAAATTAATGTTTATGTTTTTGACACTTTACCGCGAAAATTTGCAGTATCTGCTTCTGATAAAATTTATATTAAGAGTGACCGATTGGCTTTAGAGATGTTTTAACAGTGTGAACGAAATGACGACGGACGGACTGACGGACTGACTGACAGAGAAGAGATGATGACGAGGGTATGACGACCAAATTTTTCGACAACTGATATAGTTGCAACAGATATCAGCCAAGATTAGACAGCTGTTCATATTGTACTTGCATCAATAGATTATTGTTTCTGCTGGCTTGCGACAAATGGTGTGCCGTCCGTTTCAATAAAGATAACATCATTTAAAGAAACCCATCATAGGGACTCGGTGCAATGCCTAGAAAAAAAATATTTTAACAGTTGAACTAGTTGAACTTATGTCTCCCCTTTGATCATGTGATGTGTCATGTGACTTCTTCACTCGGTCCTCTGTGCAGATAGTTAAACTTCCAAAGATGAGCCAGACTTCGATTGCAATTCACTTGGCAGTATTTATATTCCAACGCAGATAAAGTAGTCTCTTTAGAAGCGGCTTTAAGGAATATTCACTAGTTTACGAGAAACAGGTAGAAATCTACACTGAACAAAATTTCTAATTGGTCACGTTTTCCATACAATTAAGCCTTATGCAATTTTAGATAACTCTGACTACAAATAGGGGAAAACAAACGCACATATTTTCTTGCATTTTACAAGCAACACAACCACTGATGCATTTGCAAAAGGAATCGCTACAATTCGAGGTGCCTGTTAAGATTTACACAAACATTAAAAGGGAGGTAATTTGAATACAGCAATATTAAAATTAATTCAGATAAAAAATATCATGATAAGAGAATACAGATTTTGTGTTTTTATGATAGAAAACTTCATTTACTTCTGAAATTTTGAAATACTGTGGGAGTTTGATGCAGTGATAAATGCGTTTTCAAAACATTCTATGGTTTACAAGGAAGGGGTCATAACTCTGATAATACAATAAAGTTCTCATGACAACATTCACTTTTAGTAGGTAGATAACAGGCCAATATTTTGATTATAATACTATTCAAAAATATTGTTTAAAATTCATATTTCTGCAAAGAAGAAAACTGACCAATTAGAAATTTTGTTCAGTGTAGATCATTAGTTAAGCAACATATGCCAGAAGAGCCTCTGATTGATTTATATGTCAAAGGCGGCTCGTAATATGAAGCGTAACATTATCACAGGGTATAATCGATTCCGCCAATTTTCGCTTCCTGCAGAGAACTCTTGCTTCCTGCGGAGACTACTGTCCTCGAGAAATGGCTTCCTGCCGAGACTGTCCGCGTGACTCTGCTTCCTGCCGAGAGCCTCGGCAGGAAGCAGAATCACGCGGACAGTCTCTGCAGGAAGCCATTTATCATGTACAGAAGTCTCGGCAGGAAGCAAGAGTTCGCGGACAGTCTCAGCGGAAGCCAGATATGATGTACAGTCTCTGCAGGAAGCGAAAATTGGTGGAATCGATTATACCCTGTGATTATCATTCTTCACTGTCATTAGATATTTGTCTGTACACATTCTCATCGTATTCTCCATTTTATATTGTGTTTTGCAGATATTTACATCTTCGGAGGTTCGATGGCCTGTAGGTGGGAGACTTACCCAAACACTCTCCAAAAGAACCTCTGATTAATATATATTTCAAAGAAGGCTTATGATATGTACCTTAATATTACATTTCTCACAGCAATTATTGTTTGGATATTTCTTTCTTTGTGCACATCTCATCTTATCTTCGTCTTTAGGTGCAACTCTCCCAAAAGTATATTTATAACTATAGCATACGCTTCATTGTAACTATAGGTATTATACTTTCCCATATTGTTGTATATGCTTGTTATGCTTGCTGTCCTGTATGTTAATCAAATGAGATGCACGTATATATGCTCATGGACCATATGGCGTATTGCATTAATAAAGTATTCGTTATTCGTTATGACTCTAAATCTACATGTATGTAGTCACTGTCTGATCAGAAAGGTAACGGCGGTAGCGATGTAAAGGACTTCTTTGATTAAGGCGAGGATTTTCCCCATTAGGCCGGCGCGACAAGTCCGAATTTTCAAAAGTATAAACTGTGCAAATTTTTCTTAGCAGAGCTTCCACAAATATGTAAACCGGATGAAATCTGGTCATTTGTGATTCAGACCCAAAGACATGGGGAGATAATCCAGTCTGACCCTACCAACCCTAAATTCAAGGTTTTCGCATACCTCATTTTTTGAGGTAATAAAAATATTAAAATTAGTCATTCATTCCTTAAATTTTGTTCATAAATGCATGCTAAATACACGAATATCACAATACAAAGCAATGATTTTCTTGTTGTTACGCCTGATTGACATTTAAAGATGCAAAACCGTAGTTCTACTTCCGGTCAAAACAGCCAAAAGAGAACGCTTCACTATAATTAAAATACAAGTACTTTCCCCCCCCCCCCCCCCCCCCCCGTGACCCAGCATTTCCTTCATGCAGCAGACTTATGCGATGCAAGTACGCAATATATATGAGTGGGAAGCTGGGTCACGGGGGGGAACGATACTCAGTTAGCCAAAGAAGAAGAATGGTCAACAGTAGCACTGTGATCTTCAAGGATTATATTGCGTACCATAACCTTGAAATGAGGTCAAGGTCACATACATATAGTCAAAACTATCCAGTATTGTCTGTTATGTAAGTAATGTAAGTCAAAAAAGGGTGAAATGTATACAATTGATCATTATTCCAACGATCAGTTTGAGGATAATTTACAATTTATCTCAACAATGACGTCAACGTTAACGTATGTTTAACGTACTTTACATAGACACAAACACTTGAAAATTCGTTTGTCATGCAAGTTACATGTCATAGTCATAAATGCAAAGCAGAAGTCAGTGATCTGTATCATTTTTTAATCATGGGGAAAATTAACGCCTTAATCAAAGAAGTCCTTACTCTTCTGTTAAATAATTGCTGGAAACAATGGTTGGTTGTAAAGAGCTAATACGCTTTGAAAATGTTTCCTTAAAGAATTTCTGACTACGATGGCTCAATCAGTATACCTAGTATAAATTATATTGTTTAGGGTAATGTATGCATCTCCAAATCTTTTGACTTGTGTGGCTACAAGTTTATGACTTCCTGTTTATTTCTCTGGGTGGCGGGGACAGTTCTACTGGAACCTCCTCTTGGAGTGAGGAATCTGCTTCCAAAGAGAGCGGGTTCTTTGTTTGTGAAGGGGGTTATGGGGGCATGGGAGAGCGTCACCTGGAGGTCACATTTTTACAGTGAAATTATTTGAGCCGCCACACGAGAAAACCAACAAAGTGGTTGTGCGCCCAGCGCACTCAGATCAGCCTGGGCATCCGCCCAGTCTGATCAGAGTCTTCGCTGTCCGCATGGAGGTAGCTTAGACTCTTAGCTAGCCTTTAAGCGCTTAGCAAAAGAGTCTGATCAGACTGGGCGGATACCCAGGCTGATCTGAGTCTGCGCTGGGCACACACCCACTTTGTTGTTTTCTCGTGTCGTGTCTCATTTACATTCCCATGATAATTGGAGTATAATCTTAACCATTTATTGTAAATGCGTTCGAGCTAAGTAAAAAAAAATATGTCAAGTTCGTTCGAGCTGAGTAAAAAAAAAATGTCAATTTGTCATTTGGAAATGCAGTCAGCATCCTGACTGAGTTAGACAGTCGCCCCGGATGACATTCTGACATTAGAAGTGAATGGCAAGACGACAAACCGTAACATTTCGCGTAATGATGATGATAAGCATAATAATATCAATAATAACAATTACGTTCTTATATCTCTGAAATATAAAAGCATTTAATATAATTAAATCTCTTTTCGATGTAGATATCTGTGCTCGAATGCTGTTGTATCTTATCCTATGTGCATGATATATCATGCATCTCAATTATATCACCAATCGGCTGTACTAAACTGTATTTATATACTGCACTGTAGGAGTAAAAATTGATTTATAAAAACAAATAAATAGAATTATAACAATTACCTGAAATATTCCCTTTATGGTGAAAATCCAGTTAAAATGCAAAATCACACACAAGAATAAGCTATAGTATTTTCTTATCAACAGACTCATTTATCAAAGTTCAGACCTACAATGGACAAGCGCTGAATATAAATTTTCTCAGGTAAATATACTTCTCCTTAAAACACAATTAGACCATGTTGACAAGATCCTATATAAGCCCCTAAAGCGCCAAAAATGAAAAAATGTTGAATTGGCAAACAGTGTAGATCCAGACGAGGTGGCTCATCTGAATCTACATTGTTTGCCCTCTAGTGTTCGAATTCTCAATATGATATCGCTTGGACGAGACATTTTTTGAAATTCTGCAGACGTAACTTTTGTCATCTGCTTTTTGGCGCATTAAGGGTTAGAGGTTAACTGCACTTATAATGAGCAAAAGACATTACAAGTTTACACAGACAAGTTGTTATGCAAATACATGAGTTTGAATATCTAAGTTGTTATGAAGTGTGTTTTCGTATATAACCATGAAGTCCTCTTCAAGATGTTAATTATCCCATTTTAAAAAATCTCCTTTTGATAACCCTTTACATGTGCATATGTTTGAGACAAGAACAACAGACGTATTACCAAATGAAAAGTGCTAAATCGTACTTACATTTCACTGACAGAAAATATTAAAAAGATATTTTAATTAAACTTTATGTACCACTCAAAATTCCTCTGTCAATGCTGGTCCAATTTTAAACGTTCGTATATCACAGTTGTATATTTCATATTATCATATTATCAAACTATTCGTTATGGTTCGTGCTCTCTATAATGGACAAGCTTAAAGGTAAAAAAAAAAAAATAAGAAAGATGATCAAGATGTTTATCTACTAAAGGGTTCACTCTGCACCTTCTACATTGCTAGTATTACATAGATCAGATCTACCATATAGTATACTGAGTGGGCGATAGGTTTATATATTATTTATTTTTTATGTTTTACGAATATATAAAGACAAGTCGCCCAAGGGCAACGATCGCTCACCTGCCAGTATATGCTCAGGTCAAGTGGTCAAAATGCAAGCTTTCGGCTCAGGCAGGCTAATAAACAGGCTGCAATTCTATAGGATTGGATAGTGAGTGTGTAAACTGTTCCATCATGGCCACTTCTATAAAATCACTAAATGACCTTGACCTCTAGTATTTATAGAAGTTGAAGCTGACTGCAATTCCATATCACAGAGCTCAATAGCAACAGAAAAATGCACTTTCTCATCCTTTCCCATTGAAAAGACTAAGGGACCAAATTTGACCTTGCCATAAAATACGTCAAGGTCAACCTAAGGTCATCATTTATATAAACTTTGTAGTACTATAGTCTATGATGCCACATACCAAGTTTCAAGGCAATCGGCCCATTGGTTCTTGAGAAAAAGAATTTTTAAGGTTTTTACCATAAATGGGCATGGTGGCCATCTTGGTCATGTGATCTGGGTCAAATATATAAACTTTTATTTCTTTATACTGTTACTGCGGCTATGGATTCGTTCCGCTGAGGTGCGGGGGCAATGTCGATATGAGAATTGAAATACTACTACTACTGTTAAGGCTCTATATGAAATTTGGCTTCAATCAGCCCAGTGATTTCTGAGGAGAAGTCCTTTGTAAATGTTGACGACGGATGACGACGACAATGACCTTGACCTCTAGTATTCGTAGGGGTTGACAATGACTGAATTTCCATATCACAGAGGACAATAGCAACAGAAAAATGCACTTTTTCTGCTTTTCCAATTCAAAAGCTCAAGGGACCAAATTTGACCTTGCCATAAAATAGGTCAAGGTCAACCTAAGGTCATCATTTATGGAAGCTTTGTAGTACTGGAGTCAAAGATGCTACATACCAAGTTTCAAGGCAATCGGGCCAGTGGTTCTGGGGTAGAAGATTTTTTAAGGTTTTTACCATATATGAGCATGGCGGCCATCTTGGTCATGTGATCTAGGCCAAATATATAAACTATCGTTCCCACATCCTGTTAAGTCTTTATATGAAATTTGGATTCAATCAGCCCAATGGTTTCTGAGGAGAAGATGTTTGAAAATGATGACACCCAATGGCCAAATGACCTTTGATCAAGGTCACTAAATGACCTTGACCTCTCATATCCATAGGTGTGTAAATTGACTACATTTCCATATCACAGAGCACAAAAGCAACAGAAAAATGCACTTTTTCAGATTTTCCCATTCAAAAGCCTATGGGACCAAATTTGACCTTGCCATAAAATAGGTCAAGGTCAACCCAAGGTCATCATTTATATAAATTTTGTAGGACTAGAGTCCAAGATGCTACATACCAAGTTTCAAGGCAATCGGCCCAGTGGTTCTGGTGATGAAGATTTTTAAAAGGTTTTTACCATATATGGGCATGGCGGCCATCTTGGTCATGTGACCTGGGCCAAATATATAAAATTTTCTTTCCCGCTTTGCCTGAAGGCTGCATATGAAATTTAATTAAATTTGGCCCAGTAGTTTCAGAGGAGAAGTCCTCTAAAAATGTTGACACACAACGGTTGATGGTTGATTCGATGCTTAACGTCCACGGTAAACAACTAAGGTCATGTCGGGACGGTCAGTTAACCTAACCACACTATTCCTGGGCAGGCTTAGACCTCCTAAGCGGTTAATCAGTACTAAGTGCACATACTTTCGCCAGTAACTGACAACTACCCTTCTTAAATCAGCGGAAGGAGAAACGAAAGTATGTGGCCAGACCGGGATTCGAACCCAGGACCTCTGACTTACGAGTCAGGTGCCCTACCGATTGCGCTACCCGGCCCGGCGACACACAACGGACAAATGACCTTTGGCCAAGGTCACTTAATGACCTTGACCTCTAGTATTCATAGGGGTTGACGATGACTGCATTTCAGTATCACAGAGCACAATAGCAATATAAAAATGCACTTTTTCAGCTTTTCCCATTCAAAAGCCTACGGGACCAAATTTGACCTTGCCATAAAATAGGTCAAGGTCAGCACAAGGTCATGATTTATATAAATTTTGTAGTACTGGAGTCAAAGATGCTACATACCAAGTTTCAAGGCAATCGGCCCAGTGGTTCTGGAGATGAAGATTTTTAAAGGTTTTTACCATATATGGGCATGGCGGCCATCTTGGTCATGTGACCCAGACCCCGGGTAGAAAATTTCGTTCCCCTATCCCACTGAGACTCAATATGAAATTTGGCTTCAATCGGCCCAGTGGTTTCAGAGGAGAAGATGTTTGAAAATCTTGACGACGGATGGTCCGACGGAATGACCTTGACCTTTAGTGACATAATATCTTCATCTGGTCATTTAGTCGACCATGTATACCAAGTATTGTACCTTAGACTTAAATAGTTTCTGAGAAATCCACTGTTTAAGCGTTTTCCAATATAAAAGCCTAACGTACCAAAGTTGACCATCCCGTAAATTAGGTCAAGATCAACGCAAGGTCATGATTTTTATAAACTATGATGGGCCTGCATGCTCGATTCTACACACCAAGTTTCAAGGTCATAGGCCTTTTGGTTCTGGAGAAGAAGATATTTGAAGGGTTTTTACCTTATATGGGCATGGCGGCCATCTTGGTCATGTGACCCAGACTCCGAGTATAAATTTTCGTTCCCCCATCCCACTGAGACTCCATATGAAATTTGGCTTCAAGCGGCCCAGTGGTTTCAGAGGAGAAGATGTTTGAAAATCTTGACGACGGATGGTCCGATGGAATGACCTTGACCTTTAGTGACATAATATCTTCATCTGGTCATTAAGTCGACCATGTTTACCATGTATTGTACCTTAGACTTAAATAGTTTCTGAGAAATCCACTGTTTAAGCGTTTTCCAATATAAAAGCCTAACGTACCAAAGTTGAACATGCCTTAAATTAGGTCAAGGTCAATGCAAGGTCATGATTTGTATAAACTATGATGGGCCCGCATGCCCGATGCTACACACCAAGTTTCAAGGTCATAGGCCTTTTGGTTCTGGAGAAGAAGATTTTTGAAGGGTTTTTACTATATATGGGCATGGCGGCCATCTTGGTCATGTGACCCAGACCCCGGGTATAAACTTTCGTTCCCCCATCCCACTGAGACTCCATATGAAATTTGGTTTCAATCGGCCCAGTGGTTTCAGAGGAGAAGATGTTTGAAAATCTTGACGACGGATGGTCCGACGGAATGACCTTGACCTTTAGTGACATAATATCTTCATCTGGTCATTTAGTCGACCTTGTATACCAAGTATTGTACCTTAGACTTAAATAGTTTCTGAGAAATCCACTGTTTAAGCGTTTTCCCATATAAAAGCCTAACGTACCAAAGTTGACCATCCCGTAAATTAGGTCAAGGTCAACGCAAGGTCATGATTTGTATAAAATATGATGGGCCCGCATGCCCGATGCTACATACCAAGTTTCAAGGTCATAGGCCTTTTGGTTCTGGAGAAGAAGATTTTTGAAGGGTTTTTACCATATATGGGCATGGCGGCCATCTTGGTCATGTGACCTGGACCAAATATATAAACTTTCGTTCCCCCATCCTGTTAAGGCTCCATATGAAATTTGGCTTCAATCCACCCAGTGGTTTCTGAGAAGAAGATGTTTAAAAGTGTGGACGCCGACGACGGACGACGGACCAAGGCTACACTATAAGCTCACCTTGACAGGTGAGCTAATGTAGAAAACAGCAGTTTTATGTGCTTATTTTTTGGGGTTTTTTTTAGTCAAAAACAACAACAACAAAAAAATCCACAAAAATGCAAAAACAACATATCTCTTGGATCAAAGGTGAAACTTATGCGCTCCCTTTACTTGTCATTTCTGTATTTCTGTATGCCTGTGAATCATGGACCTTGATGGCAAACGCAGGCCGAGATGCTACCGAAGGTTACTGAACATTTCGTACAAGTGCCATATAACCAATGAGGAGTTCGTAAGGTTACTTTTTTCCGTTTTGGCGTTGAGGATAATTGTCTCAGTTCCAGATTATTGTTGTTTTTTGTGTGTCTGTGTGTGTGTGTGTGGGGGGGTGTGTGTGTTTTAATGTTGTGTCAAATAAGGAAACGTAATAGACGAGTTCATGGATGGATGCATTGTGATTTTACGTCCTTTCAACAGTATTTGAGTCATATCAGGACGACGGAAGGGTAATAATGGAAGGGTGTGTGCAGTGGAACCCCGTTTACGATTGGAAAAATTCTCGCCTCTAGCGGGACTCAAACCTGGGACCGCTATATCAGCAGGCCAGCGCTTAACCTACTGAGCTATCCACTGAGCTATCGTGGCTCCTACTTTTTAATAAAGTTAAATCATTTTTGCATTCTTCATAAAATGACGATGCTTTTACCTATAATATGTTTGAAGTTTTAATGTCTCATTAACTAACGACGTCGTTAGTTTTGAACAAAAGGGCCGTATTTATTAAGGCAAATCAGATTATACTGCAGAAAAAAATTCGTACAGCCAATATTTTAAGGTGAATGGCTACACATACACATTTTAAAGAGGTACCAATTTTGTGACTTTCTATTAGCGGCATAGAACAGATCTTAAACCCTAGACTCCTATGTGAGAATTACCTCTCAAACCAGGAAATCTGCTCCATGTTTTCAAAGCATCACAATGCATGACACACACACCGCCACTGCAAACTCATTTACCCTGTTTTTTTTGTTTTTTTTGTATTTTTTCATTCCTTTATTTATTTATAAGTTTCCTTTCCTTGGTCAGAGGACAGGGGAAACAGATTCTGATTGTAACAAGTTTGTTTTCCAGCGATTATTTCTATGACGTTTCACCAATATTCCAAACAGTGAAAGAATTACAGGCCAAACATCGACCCAGCGGTAGGAGATGACCCTGTCAGACAAAATACCAATTTTAGTAGAAGCTTTCCTTACTTTGACCATGTTCGTGAACTTTCAACAAGATCTGATCACAAAGTTAATTACAGTAAGTAAAACGATACGCAATGATCAGGAACTAATACAATCAAATCCTATATTCCACCCTTAAAACCGTAAGGTTGGTTGGTTGATTTGATGCTTAACGTCCACGGTAAACAACTAAGGTCATATCGGGACGGTCAGTTAACCTAACCACACTATTCCTGGGCAGGCTTAGACCTCCTAAGCGGTTAATCAGTACTAAGTGCACATACTTTCGCCAGTAACTGCCAACTGCCCTTCTTGAATCAGCGGAAGGAGAAACGAAAGTATGTGGCCAGACCGGGATTCGAACCCAGGACATCTGACTTACGAGTCAGGTGCCCTACCGACTGCGCTACCCGGCCCGGCAAAACCGTAAGGGAAAGAAGTGTATACATTAAGAGCAGTTCAAGAAAAGCATGCTCAGTAAAAAGAATGTACAGCCTTTTTTTGGTGACAGGTAGCCATTTAGCTACCCCAACTAAAAACCCCGCTCACATAACAGTGCACGAAAGAACCAACACAGACAGCAAGAGCAAGTTACCATAAGGAACCACAAGAGAAGTATGTACTGGCAGCATTCAGTAATACATTATTGGGGGATGGGTGTGGGAGAGGGCTTAAACTAGTTTTACCAGATCCTAATCCTCACCCTCAGCTTCTGCATGGTTGAAAACATTCAATAAGCCTGCTTTTTGAAAACGTATTTAGTCCCGTATCAGCCAGGCCGCATAGCACTATCGGTAGGGCACCTGACTCATAAGTCAGAGGTCCTGGGTTTGATACCCGGTCTGGCCACATACTTTCGTTTCTCCTTCTGCTGATTCAAGAAGGGCAGTTGTCAGTTACTGGCGAAAGTATGTGCACTTAGTGCTGGTTAACCGCTTAGGAGGTCTAAGCCTGCCCAGGAATAGTGTGGTTAGGTAAACTGACCGTCCAGACATGACCATAGCTGTTTACCGTGGACATAAAGCAACAAATCAATCAATCATAGTCCCCTATCAAGGGCAGATAACTCAGTTGTACAAAATCCTAATGACGCAGAAAGCCTAACTAACTTTGATCACTTCTGTAAAGAAATTATAAGAAAAAAAACTATTTAGGGATATGAATATGGTCCTGTGGCAGAAGAAGATAACCCTGGCAGATAAAAATCAGATTATAACAGAAAGAATCCTTTGGTTCAATCATTTCTGAAAAATTTCCACCGAGATATTCCCTATGGTAAATGAACTATAGTACTGTAAATATATTATCTTAATCCTTTTAAATGCCCTGGGAGGCATTGCATTTTATGAAGTGGGGTGTTATTTAGAGCTTAAATTATAGTAACTCAGCCACTGCCAAAATACCTCTAATAAACAGTATTAAGGTAAATGGGTATACTTTCAGAGGAAGTAACTTATTTTTGCCTTCCTTCAAGTAGGGATAGGGGTTGACTCTTAAAGGAAGAAATTTGCTCCTCTAGGAGTATTTTGTTTTCCTTTAAGAGTAGACCCCATTTCAAAGAGCTACCTGATAAAGAGAAGCAAATAGGAATTCATGCAAGTTTATTTAAGAAATGAATTTCATTTTTCCGAGGTTTATCGAAGTGTAAACGACATTGGGTCACGTGCAAAGTGAATGAACCCCAAAGGGGTTCATGTAAACTTTGCTAGTGACCCAATGTCGTTTACACTTCGATAAACATCAGAAAAATTAAGTTCATTGCTTCTATTTACATTCGTTTCAATCAAATCTTTCATGAAAAATCTTATATAAGCGCTAAAATTAAAGCAGTAGAACATGTACACGCAGTTTTACTGCTAACAGCAGAACGGCATGCATGACGTCATGATGTTGTTGACACCCAATCAGATTGTACAGAGCCATTGTTTATTTTAACGTCATTGACGTCGCGTGTCTCAATGTAATTATTGGAATGTAAACTACACTACGTTCCAATGGTTTACTATAGGGCTTTTCAGTAAATACACAAAGAATGTAAATATAAGACATTATTTTCAGCAAAGAAGCAGGGGCATTTATTAGGATTAATATTGTAACACTGTGGGAAAAAGTTGATATGACTGAACTTCTATAACAGAAAGTAGATGGAACAAAACAGATTCTGTTTTGAAACATTAGCAGAACATGTAAGCTCATTGTCATTTATTACTATTCATTCTATCAAATATAGCACATTCATACCCAACTTGTTAGTGAAATGAGCTGGGACATGACAAAACCAACAAAGTGGCATGTGTGCCACATGAAGACTCATATCAGCCTGGGCTGTGCACTTCAAGGGTAGTTAAGGGTCTAAGCCATCTCCGTGCTAACAGCAAAGACTGATTAGACTGGGTGGATGCCCAGGCTGATCTGAGT
This sequence comes from Ctena decussata, assembly GCA_963989385.1. Classification (NCBI taxonomy): domain Eukaryota; kingdom Metazoa; phylum Mollusca; class Bivalvia; order Lucinida; family Lucinidae; genus Ctena; species Ctena decussata. Next base: position 88,280,524 of record OZ022506.1, read on the forward strand.
CTTCACTGGGCACATATGCCACTTTGTTGTTTTTGTCCTGTTGCTGCTCAAATATGGATTAATATATGGTGTATATATTATAAAAAGCATTATCTAAAATATAGCAGATGATTAATATATGTAACAAAAATATCAACACATTTATAACGAAGTGACTAGTTCTGTTATCACAAAAGTTTACACAGTCATCAATACATATCTGTGGGTTGGTTACAAAATTCAATCTCATACATATCTGTGGGTTGGTTACAAAATTCAATCTCATAATTCAAATTTTCAGAGTCCTGTTGTTCAAACCAAAGACATAATTTGCTAAAGAGACATCGTATTTTCGAATGTATGTTATGTCAATACACTGATTTTCTGCCAAAAAACTGTTGAGGTACTTTTGCAATGCAAAAAGCTCCTCCAATTTTTCAGCAAAATTATTTATTGATTGATTATTGTATTATAAAACACTTAGCAAATCTGTAACAAAAAGCTTCAGTTAGATAATAATACTTTGAACAACTAGGCCCTGGTCATACCATGAAGCGTTGTCGCAAACTGAAAGTAGATGTCAGACAACAGTCTAGTACAAAAAGCACCAAAATTCTTAATTCTTTTTGTAATTTAAAATATAATGCGTAGAAAGCTGGAAAAAACAGGTGTAGTCTGCCCATGAAAAATGCTGCATTTTATTCACAAATACTCCTGTGTGTGAACCAGTTAGCTTGCCTTTAATCACATAAAACATCTAAACCAAAACTTAACACTTAGTGGTGCTGGGATAAGTGCACTAGCAATTCCTGTACTTACACACAGGCAAACTTAATTATGGTAAAGCCATTAAAATATAAGTATGGAAAATTCTAAGCTATCTCTATACACCAATCAAGCAATAATGAAAAATCAACTGATTGTCTAGCAAAGTAAATACAAAATGAGTCACAGAATACAAACAAGAATTCTGCAAAAAGTGTGTCTCGCATGTATGCCCATTCTCACAACTCGCATGTATGCCCATTCTCACAAAAGAGAACTAAACCAGAAAAATTGATGCAAAGTTTACACCCTAATGTCAACACTGCCGAAAAGTAACAATATCTCGCTTCTGCTTGCCCAGAGAGATAAACATTGAGTTTTATGCAATCTGCAGAATACATACACCCTACTCAATCTGCTCATTTGTTTGAGCCTGGGGCCGTATTTATAAAACGACTTAAGTGGTTGCTATGCTGTTGCTAAGGCTACATTTCTATGAAGGAGATTCCATACAACTATGAAATTTGCTCTGGAGGAACAGTCTTTTGAGACTGTTCCTCCAGAGCAAACTTCGTAGTTGTAGGGAATCTCCTTCATAGAAATTAAGCCCTAGCAAAAGCACAGCAACCACTTAAGTAGTTTTATAAATACAGCCCCAGGTTACTAGATCTGTAGACTTTGTTAAAATCCACATATGTGGTAGCAAAGTTTGCATAACAGCTAATGTTTTTCTTACTATTTACCACTGGATAGATCAGTTCTTCTAGTGACATAGCTCAAGGCAGGAGTGGTTGATAGTGTAGTTGATAATGTGCTGCCTACCAATCAAGGGACTGTAGGGGCTCCAGTCTATCGGATGAGACTTTCAACCAAGGTCCCACATTTGCATGAACAATGTGGAATGTTAGATGCAAGTTCACAAACTCACACACCCAGACAAGGTGCTTATTATAAGGTGCCTCATCTAGATCTGTGCAATTTGCAAATTAAACTATTTTTTGGTATTTTGTTTTTGTTTTCTTTTTGGCACTTTAAGGGTTACAGGTTAAATGGCATGGTCAAGCTAACAGACATGGAATAAAGCTACCATGATAGTCATAAACATGATTAAAAACATTGTTGTTCTTAAAAAAATTCCTGATCACAGACTGTAAGGCAAGATATGGAAGATCACAGTTCCACTTTTTCCAGGGTCTTTGAAATAATAAGTCATGGTTTTCTTTTTAAGATACTAAATATGAAAAACTTTTTTTATTCCTTTCCCTTTTTCCCCAAAATGTTTCCATAGCATGAAACATTTAGGGGAAAAATGGGGAAGGAATAAAAAAGTTTTTTTTTTTTCTTTTTTTTTTTTTTTTTGTCCTCGTCTTCGCTAACATGCGTTATAATATGTTGGGAAAAAAGTAAATAATAATTAATGGTATAATGGACTTCATTCCAACTAACATCACATCCTCTGAGATAAGGCACTTTTCATATTCGGTATCTTACAAAATAGGTTGCTTTATGTAAAACATAAAATAAGCTGAATAATTTTTTGGGGAAAAAGTTCTATTAAATTCTCACAATTTTTCTCAGCAGGCTCTAGGGAAGAAAACTAAGGCTACCATGCACCTCCTGGGGCTGAGTGTTTCTGTGTCCTCTTCAATTAGAAAATGAGACTATTTTCTCTAACTGAGGCTTGGTATAGTGCTTAGGTCTCATACCGCAATGACCCTAAAATTTCAGACACCCGAAAGTCAGACATATTGTTGTTCCATAATTCTTATGTGAAATTTACACATATTTGTGCATCCAAATGATACTTAGTGAATGGCAAACATTGTAGACCCTGATCAAACTGCTCCTGAAGGAGCAGTTTGATCAGGGTCTACAATGTTTGCTGACCTGTCCCAATATTTAAGGTCATTATGGTATATACCCACCAGTAATCCTTTCTTTTTAGGATTATGCCACACTGCTGACAGACAAATCACAACAGGTTGTGCATGATTTGCACATGGCGTCTGACTTTTCTTTTATGTTTATAAACAATATTGCAGAAGCTAAATTCATCCAACTATTTTTTCCTGAGGAGACTTGGTGCCATTGCGAGCACTGTAGACCCTGATCAGACTGCTAAAAGAGCAGCCTGATTTGAGTCTACACTGGCTGTCTTAGCATTTTTTGTCACAATCTGATGTTCAAATTTTTAGAATATCGTAATTACAGGTCACATAAGTGTGACAACAAATCATGACCTGTGGGTACATCTGAAAATTTGATTAATCTTTTACAGAAAGTGCACATGATATTTTGTGCACATGTATGGCTAACTGCACAGGACTTTTGTACTCGGCAATCATTCATTATGCTGACTGTCTTTAACAGCTTTTTTTATTTTTAAACTTTACATTGCTGCAGACAAACCAAATTTTGAAGCTACACATTATAACTTGTGCATCTCATATGGAATATCTCTATAAATGAGATTCCACAACTTAATATTTTGTGGAGAATAAATAAATTCAAAACGGGGTTTGCGGTTATAAAACTTAGGAATAATATCAAACTCCAAATAAAGCACACTGATTGGCTGCTTCCGAGCATGTGCTCGGAAGCTGCCAATCAGTGTGCTTTATTTTGAGTTTGAGAATGTACTAAAGTTTTAAAACCTCTGGGCCAGGAGTATTTAATCTCCAAATTTGGGTACTATAACCTTTGGGCCAGGAGTATTTAATCACCAAATTTGGCCACATTTGCAGCTCTTAATTTAGTTTTGTCTCAGTTACATACCCATGTGTCAGTTTCTGTAACATCAACAAAATTCTACATAAGGCAAACTTTGAGTGTGATTCTGGGAAGTTTTACTCCATATGAACGTTGTAGGCACTTGTTGGATCTTCTAATGGGAAATGATCAGATAATCTTTTCACCCTGTCTTATCTGTAACTCTGAAAACCCTCAAAATATTTCTTGGACCAATCAAGCTCCTATTCTATATCACACCTGGGCCCAGTTGTCCAAAACTTTAGTTAAAGAGAAGTTAAAATTTCAAAAGTGTTATATGTAAAAACACTTCCATTTTTTGCCCCAAAAATGTGAGGATTGGGAAAGCTCTTCTCTTTTTTTCCGCAGAAAATATTTGAGCCGCGACACGACAAAACCAACAATGTGGTTGTGCGCCCAGCGCAGACTCAGATCAGTCTGGGCATCTGCCCAGTTTGATAAGACTCTTCGTTAAAGGTACAAAGGGTAGCTAAGTGTCTAAGCTACCCCCATGCGGACAGCAAAGACTCTGATCAGACTGGGCGGATGCCCAGACTGATCTGAGTCTGCACTGGGCACACAACCCCATTGTTGGTTTTGTCGTGTCGCGGCTCATTTCAGCATTTGATTTTATGTATTCTAGAACACTTAACGTATCTTTGACTAACAACCTCGTTAGGCAAACAACGCTTTGATCAAGTGGGCCCTGGACATCAGCCTAACGTCTGTAAACAGGTGATAAGTGGCTAATGGCCCAATGTCTTCCTATTGTTTTTACTTATCACAGAACTTAATATACAGCATCATAGCATAAGCATGACTTCCATTAATGTATGGGTACACAACTTCCATTAGTGTATGGGTACACTGGCCTGTTTCTTTGCCACTATGACAAAGGGAGATAACTTCTGTGACCTCCTATTATAAAACCCTTCCAAATAGGGGTCAACTCTTAAAGGAAAGAATTTGCTCCTAAATGAGCCTACTGTTCTCTTTATGAGCTGATCCCCACAGAGAAAGGAGGCAAAAAATTAAAGTGGCAAAGTTGCAACCCATGAAAGTCACACAGTCACCTTAAATTCACTGTAAATCTGTATTTGGTGATCCGTAGCCAGTGACTGTTCTTGTTATGAACTCATCCAAATTCAACTTTTGACACCTTGATTTATCCAATTAGAGTCCCTTTTCTAAAACTGCCGACAAGTACTGCTCTTAAAAGCAGTCTGATCAAGGTCTTCACATTTTACTCTCATATCTATGGTAAAAACCTTAATCAACTTTCAGGTTCTACAAAAGCAGCAGGGAACATGCCCCTGTGCCCATTAAGTTCCCCCCACTGCCAGTCCTCGGCCCCTTCTACCCTCTCTAGCAACTTAATCCGTGTCCCGGCTTCAAATGTTAGCTCGTTGTCTGCTTCACCCTTGAACTCATAAAGTGCAAGTCCATAAATGGCTGCTTCATGATGGTCTTTATGATGTTCTTTATGTGCTGTTGTTTCTGAGGCTAAAAAAGAAATATTTATCAATTAAATTAATCCATAGATCAGATCTTTTCAGCTTTTGACCTGTCTAAAGCTGCAACATCAACAGGCTATCATTTACCATATATACATGATACCAATGTTCATCACAAATCCCCAAATGCCATACCTTGCCTGTCTGCACATTACTAAACCAGAAAATTCAAATCCAAGGTTTACCCCGCAAACCACGCTGGGAAAGAAATAGATTTATCTTGCTTCCAGTAGTCACAGGTGGGGCACAAACAAACATGTTGACAAGCAGATCAAGGAAAGAACAACTAAATTTCTTTGCATTTATAGTAACCTTGAGGAAAAAAATGTTTTAACAAACAAGCTGTTACAGGAGACTTAGACTATTCTCTACAATACTGCCACCTGTACAGACCAAGTTTGTGGAACTGTTATTATATACAAATATTTATGGTTTTTACCTAAAAAATTCTAAAAATTGGGACACCTAACATAATTACTGCATCCTCCCTATTCAAGATTTTTTTGTTTTTCTTTTGTAAAGCAGTGATGCATAGATCTAAAAGATACAGATGGACTGACAAACAGTGTATACCTATATCATACAACTCCTTCACAAACAGCACCTTCACAAACAGTCTAATCGAGGTATGCACTGTTTGCTCAGGCCTATCCCAGTATTCAGAATTTTTTTGGTATGGTATTTCTCCTTCTTAATCTCATTACCTGTAGTAGTTAAATCTTTATGTATTTCTACAAAGGCTGCAGGAAATATTCCGGTCTTCCCATGTAAAGATCCCTTCAGCCAATCAGCTCCAAGATTCTCTAACAGTTCTATTCTGTCCCCTGTGACAAAACTAAGGTCCTCTGGTGACTCCCCAGGGAAATCATACAAGGCAATACAATATGGCACATCTTCTGACTGTTTAGGTGATGGTGGGTGGGGTGAGGGATTGTCCTACAAGAACAATAAGAGACAGTCATGCAAAATGTTGCTCAAGGTGAATAGAAAAACCTTCAGGGAAATCAACTCTGCAAGTTTCATTTTGCCTCCCTTTTCAGCATGAGTCAACTCTTAAAGGAAAGAATTTGCTCCTTTAGAAGCAAATTCTTCCCTTCAAGAGTAGACTCCATTTTGGAGGAGCTTTAAAGTGGGATGCAAAGAGGAAGTCACAATATTTGCTTCCCTTCATCAAAATGGTGGAAAATATGTGAAAGAATAACCATTCACCTTATTGTGTCTATAAACGGTGAGGACCAACTAATCTGGGAATCCATTTTGACTAGCAGGATCCTTTATTTTTAGCTGTAATTTCCTCATGATTCACATATGGTGAGTGTGAATGGCAATAGCTCAGTTCTGCTTTGAATATCTGCAGATAGGTAGGCCTTTCCGAGCCACACCCAGAATGTCAGTCAAAAGTCACTTGATAGTATATAATTGACTAATGCAACGACAACTTAGCATGTGACATAGTACCACAAATCCCACAATAAGTCTGAGATTTACCCTGCAGTTAATGAAGAGATGCATACCTGTTTAAAGACGGAGTTATTTCCCAAAGGTTTATTGGTGGCTTTACTACTAGCATAAACAATAAACACCTTTTGCATGGCCTGGCTCACTTTATACTAACAAAGATACATATTGCTGGAAGGGACACCCTGTCTTAACTTGTGTTTCCTCATCACATAACCTTTAAATCTGAACACTTTTGAACCCTAACATTAATTCTGATGCCAAGGTATTGTAATTTTCAACATATTTATATCTATTTCATGTGTGCTCTTTTGTCCAACCAGAAACTAGGAGTGTTGATCAGTGGTACATGTTGTCTCAATACAATGACATAGATACTGTTTCAAAAGAAAACATCAAAGTAAAGGATGGTGCTATAAAACTTATCATTACCTCCCATAGTAAATTTTTTTTACATTTTTTTTTCAAACTAAGGTTGACAGTCATGCTATGGTCCAGTTTAGTTTTACATAATGCCAAAATTTTACCTCCGCATGCAAATCCTGAAAGTTCTTGGAACTGGCACTGGAAGGTACCATTGTTAAACCATAAGAGCCGTGACATGACAAAGCCTACAAAGTGGCTTGTGCGCACAGCCAAGACTCATATCAGCCTGGGCATCTGCCCAGTCTGATCAGAGTCTTTGCAGTGCACTATTAGGGTAGTTAAGGCTCTTAGCTAACTCCATGCGAAAAGCATAGACTCTGATCAGACTGGGCGGATGCCCAGGCTGATCTGAGCCTTTGCTGGGCGCACTTGCCACTTTTATGTTTTCGTCATGTCGCGGCTCATTTTGTTAAACTGTGATGGCCTCTGTGTTATGAGTGCTGTAGCACATTCAAAAACTTACCTTCAAACTAATACTGTGGTTCTGCTCTTTTTCCCTTAATGTCTCAGCTTCTGCCAGGTGATGTTTTACAGCAGTTGGCTCTTGAGCGGGGAATGGAGGAAGATTTGCTGGCATATGATCCACAAATGGTACAGGAAACTGCCCTTTTCTGCCCCCACATTCCCCATATAGCCACTCATCATTCACTTTGTATTGCACTGTGATAGTATCACCCCTCTGAAACATACCACAAAATCCATCAGTGTAGTGTCTGAATGACGATCGATACACTATTATCACGTTCTTCCAACTACAACGTTAAAAGTCCAAAATTAAAGTTTTGAAATATATGACATATTTTAAACATTATATCATAAAATAAGATATTATTATCTTCATTCTTAATACATCTCATACTGACACAGACAAAACTAAACTTGAAGGAATTTGCAACAATATTATGCCAAAGTATAGTTTTCTGAACATAAGCTTTTCCAAATATTTCCCTATTATGGTACCATACAACAGTTCTTTTTACCAAACACATGATTCTTTACAACAGAAAAAGCTTCATTATGCAAGAAACAGGATACATTATATCTGGAATACTATTTTTATTCATTTTTCAAATGAAGCTTTATTCTCTTAATACAAAGAAACAGGGTTGTTTATACCTGAAAACTTAATTCATCATCCTGACCGTCATAATCAAACATTGCCTTGACAACCACACTGGTCTCATCAGTAGCACCATCTGCTGGCAAGTCTTCTATTATTTCCACAAATGACAAGGGAAACAACCCAAGTTTGCCATTTAACTCCCCTTTTCTCCACTCTGGCCCCACTCTTTCTAACAGTTTAATGACATCACCATCTTCGAAGACCAGATTTTCCGGCCCTTCTCCGTCAAAATCAAATCTCGCTCTACATCTTGGACCTTGACCTATAAAGTCCGGTTTCTCTGAGGACGTATCATAAAAAGTTTGCTCAGTATCTGAAGATGAATCACTGTCTTCATCTGGACTCTGAAAGATAAGTGCTTTGTCTTAAAGTGAATTGGTACACTTTCAGGGGTAGTAACTTTGTCATTTTTATTTTTTCCTCCCTTCTCAATGGGGGTCAATTCTTAAAGGAAAGAATTTGCTCCTATATGAGCTAATTCTTTCCGTCAAGGGTCGACCACTTCTCGTAAGGGATTTGTAGCAAAGGAAAGTAAGCAGGGTGTCACAGAAGTTGTCTCTCTTTGTAAATATGGCATATAAACTTGGAGTTACCCATCAGAGTGCCCTAACATGAGGGAGAAGAACTCTATAAGCACTCAGCTTTCGTTCTAATCCCAAGATTGTATTGTATATTCTATATATGTATGTACGTTACAATTTCAAAAACAAATAAAATATGTTTAAACCAAAAGGAACTGTCAGATCAGGGTGTGAGGACCTACAAAACCAATCAGTTCAGGGTCTGCCCTATTTGCCATTTCCTCAGCAATTTTTTGCAACTGGGTGGAGAGAAAAAATATGTTTGTTAAAATTTAGGATTAACTGCATTAATCATTTTGCCTCCCTTCTCAATCTGGGTCCATTTTTGAAAGAAAGACTTTGCTCCCATAGGAGCAAATTCTTTCCTTAAAGAGTTGACCTTTTTTCTGAAAAGGCTTTGTCATCCAGGAAAACAGGAAGTCACAACACGTCTCCCTTCATTAAAATGGTGGAAATGATGGCAGAGTACCTACACACCTTAAAATGTCCCAAAGTTTAACAACGCTATTGTTTCAATCAGAGAAGGTTATACAGTATAAAGAAGCAGCTGATGTACCTCTCCAGGTAGTGGTATCTTGACCTTGACAAATGACCTTGGAAACATTCCTGTTCTCTCACCAACTTGTCCCACAATCCAGTCAGCATCAACGCTTTTCAGTAAAATAACAACTTCACCTGCCTTAAAACATTTATAAAAAAAAGGTAATTATCCTCAAGAAGTTTTTGTTTGAAAAAAACTCAGTTTTGGATATGAAAAATTTCTTGTCACATTTCAATGTCAAATCTTGTTTACAAGAGCATGATACCAGTGATGCCACAGATCCATTATCAAAGCAATTACATGATTCAAGCATGCTCTTCTGAAATCTTCACATGAACACATATCATCCCCCCCCCCCACCCCCAACCCCACACACACAATCCACAACCCTAGTTGCAATGGTTATGGAGTTATGGACTCACCCATATAGGGAAGGGCAGAATGCAATAGCAACATGAAATTAGAAAAATCGAACTCCAAGATATCAAACACTTCTTTGACTCACTGATAAATGGTTGGCAGCCTAGGTTTTAGATAAATAATCAAATATCAATCATGAAATTAGCTGACTCTCAATCATTATTTATAACACTGATAACTCAAAGCACCCTGATATCAAAGAATGTAGTTCAGACACATTTCCCATTTTCCTTTACATTTCAACTCCTGTTATCTCATACTACTGGTATCTGAAAGTAAATTTTCTGGGACCAGAAAATTTACTTCAAGATATCAGTAGTTTGAGATGCCCTTCAAGACATGACTGAATCTATTTTTTCTATTAGGCATAATACAAAGTCAAGTCTCCTACCTGGAGAGAGAGTTCATCCTCTTGTGAGGCTGTAAAGTCATGAAGAGCTATACCATGTGCTGCCTTCATCATGTGATGGTAGAGTGGATGCCCTGGTCCAGGCCTTCTTGGCAACTCCGGAACACCTGTAGAGACCAAAGTGTATGTACTCTATGATCAGACCCTCCCTACTCTGGCTCCGAGGTTATAAAACTTTTTTTGAGCTCAGCTCAGCTGAGCATGAAATTTTCTCTGCTGATAAATATGAAAATGCCAACTAATGTTATGTTGGCATTTTCATATTTATCAGCTGAGAAAATTCCATGCTCCGCGGAACTGAGCAAGAAAACAACTGTACTTATCAATACATGTAATATGCTATTTATAAGCAGGTAAAATTTCATGCTCAGCTGAGCTGAGCATGAAAAAAGTTTTATAACCTCGAGGCCAGGTTAAGAAATTCAAAATTTATTTTTTCCTTGGAAGGTTATAATTATGAATCATTGCAAATGGAAAAGTCCTACTAAATCTTAACTTATTGAGGCAGTAAGGAAGCATGTCTCATATACCACCATCCTGTTATGCAAAGAAAAAAGGCTTTCAAATCTGGCATAAGACTCTTAATACATTCTTTTTCATTCATACCTAATGCTTATCAAATGCAACACGTGACAACAAGAAGCATGCAACAATGCAACAAAGGTGTGTGTAAATTCCTTCATATGCAATGTATGTGTAGTAAGACAGACACATCCAGCACTTTTCAGGACTGTGGAAAACTTGTCAAGAACTCAACAGATTAGTTTAGATTATTCTACCTGTTTTCTTCACTGCCATACTGCCAGGCCCTGACGGTTTTGATTTGGCTGGAGAACTTCTGAAAATACAAAAGTCCCATGGTCTGTATCATTAACTTTGTAAGGGTTTCACAATAATTTGCCATTATCAAATCAAATATGTAAGTTGTTGTACTTTTACTGCTTACAATGATTTTGGTTTTGCATTTAATAACCTAAATACACAATTTCAACAAAAGGACTATAGGTGAGGAGGGGTGGGGTTTCAACTTTGCATATGCAAAGTTGAAATCCCACCCCTCCCTACCTCCCATTAATATAAAATCTCCCTAGAGGCGAACTTTATCATCCTAGAGGCGGACTTTCTATATCAAATGAAATCTATCAAAATCTAAAATATTTTCTTCTTAATCTATAAATAGATGTCAAGCTGTCCTGTTAAAAAAACAAAGTTTCCTTCTTTATTCAATGATTTTTCCTATGTGATACAGATTCTCCCTATCAAAACTCTTCAGAATATATCAGAATATACCAAAAGTGCCCTCCCCACCAATCCCCTCAAACCAACAATTTCGTAATAGGATAAACATACCGTATGTTTTAAGTATGCCTGATTCACAATCAGCTTTAGACTCTTTTGGTTTAGAGGTTTCTGATTCTTTAAATTTTCATGACTTTCATAACAGTTGCAAGAATACTTTAAGAGAGATCAACTTACATGCTGAAGAATTAAATATTACAAGCCAATGAATTAAAGCAGAATAATTGCAACAATTATGCTAGTTGAACCCATAGTTTCAGAGTAAAAAGGGAGTATTTGATAATAATTCTAAGTTTTTCTTTTACCTTAAAATGCAAGTAGTATACTGAACAAAAAAAGCAATGTTACATCAACATTCAAATAATTTTTTTCCGAGAAACACTTTATTAAAATAAACCAAGGCTAAAAACTTGTATTCTATACAAATACCAACAGATGCAGATGTACACTACCTAACGTTTGAAGTTGATTTTAGATTTTTTGCATCCCACGATGTAGAGAATTTTAAGGTTTTTTTTGTTTGTTTTTTTTGTTCAGAATAGATCCCGATTAGACCTGTCTAATACAGAGCAATAACGTACATGTAAGTTTTCATAAAAATTATCAAAATTCGCTATAAAAATTAAAAAAATTTTGGACACCTAAATAATTATTGTAACTGTCCCAACAATGGACAAAACTGGCTTTACAATGCAGCAATGCATCCAAAAGATTTATATGGAATGGCAAACAGTGTAGACCCTGATCAGACTGCTCCTTTAGTCTGATCTGGGCCTGTACTGTTTGTACAGACCCATGTGTCCCAGTATTTAGAATTTTTCAGTATCTCAATACCAAGGGCAACAACTTACGTCATTCAGTAAGTCACAAATTCAGTCATCTATTCGGAATAACAACAAATCTGGATGTTTGAAACTTTTCAAAATACGACTCCATGCACCAAATGTACTAAGAAAAGGAAAATATTTCCCCCTGAAACTTACCTCATGAAATACTGCAGAATTTGCAAACACTTCAACTACATTACAACATAAGGGGAACCAAGTTTGGTCAAAGTGCCAGAACATGGTTTCAGAGTAGTAAGATTGTCCTTTTTTTAATGTATTTGGTGCACTACATTTGTATATGGCTTTTCTGAGACTTTGAAATGTACAAGATTTTGAGTAAAATTCCGAACATTGGCCCATACAAAAATGAGGTAATTTTGAATATACATCACTTGATGATGACATCAGTTGTCAAGGGTGAGTAATATCATCAAGTCATCTGGAGCTCTGGTAAACACAGTCAAAAAAGTTAACTCACGCTTTCATTGGCATCGACAGTGGTCGTGATGGTCGTGCTTCAGGCTTTGGTGGCCGTAACACTGGTGTTATTATATCCTTATCATCATCTGAAATCCAGAAACATTATAATCACAAATAGGACAACTATAAACTAGGGAGTTGCTAAGGTTAACTCTTTCAAGATTTAATTTATAAAACCATTTGAAGAGTAATAAATTTACAAAAATTGAGTTCTTCTTCATACCAGTAACTACACAGTACCCTAAAATTTTATATACTGGAACAGACAGATCTAAGCAAAACAGACCAAAATACAACTTCTCCAGAAGAAGCAGTCAAATCAGGGGCTACACTGTTTGCCGTTCTATCTGTATCTTCCATTGAAAAAACAAATGGTTCAATTTTATGACAGTCACAGTGATTACTTTAGAAATTGCAAATGTAGAATTTTTAGGGTATATACCAAAGTTATTCTTTTAAGTAAACACACAAAAAACTAGAGCATGTGAGCAGGGGCTCACGTATACCCCCGGCCAGCGCCACCGCCAAATAAAAACACATTTAATATAAGCAAATGTTAACTAACAGACAGACAGATGGACAATCTATTACAAATCCAGTGAAAGGCCTATAGACAAATACAAAAAGGTTCCTTTAAAGTAAATGCAAACTGCTATAAAAAACAAATACAAAATTAACACAAAATTTCAATGTAAGTTTACATAAACTTCTATGCCTCTGACTTTGACCTAAAGTCAGCAGCAGCATCCAAATGATGTCAACTAATCAGTTTAGACCTAGACGTACACCTAATAACATAGCAATCTGAGAAAATTTTGACATAAATTTTCCCATTTATTACACTGGAGTGAGAGATGGGAAAAGAAACAAGAGGGCCATGAGGCCCTGAATCGCTCACCTGAACAATTGGCAAGGTGGCTTTTACTTATCATGTCTGAAATTGTCAAAATATGAGTTTTGGGTCAAAAGTCAAAGAATGACCATGACCACTTGTACTCATAAATCTTCATGTACTCATTAAGACAACCATATATACCATTTTTAGGCCAAAATCTTCAAAACTTTCCATGAAATCTTATGTTCTAGCATTTTCCCATATTTGACCATGCCGCAAAAAAGGTCAAGGTAAACCCAAGGTCACCATTTGAACAGTCTTGCTGGTACTCTAGTACTCCATGCTATTTACCAAGTTTCAAGGCCATAGGTGTATTGGTTCTGGAGAAGAAAAATATTAAAGATTTATACCATAAGTGGTAATGGCGGCCAAGTTGGTCATGTGACCTGGACCGTTTGAACAAATTTTCATTCAATCAACCCCTGGAGGCTCTATATGAAATGTGTTCACAATTGGCCCTTTTGCTTTTGAGGAAATGGTTGAAAATGTCAAAATGAGCGATCTGGATCAAAGGTTAAAAATGACCTTGACCTCTTGTACTCATAATTCTTCATGAACTCATTAAGACAACTGTATACACCAATTTTTTAGGCCAAAATCTTCAAAACTTTCCATGAACCTTATCTTCTACCATTTTCCGATATTTGACCTTGCTGTAAAAGGTCAAGGTCAACACAAGGTCATAATTTGAACAATCTTGATAGTACTCAAGTACCCAATGCTACATACAAAGTCTCAAGGCCATCGGTCAATTGGTTCTGGAGAAGATTTTTAAAGGTATTTACCATATATGGGGGTGGCGGCCATGTTGGTCATGTGTCCAGGACCGTTAGAAATTTTTTTCATTCCCTCAACCCCTCGAGGCTCTATACGAAATTTGGTTTCAATTGGCCCAGTGGTTTTAGAGCAGATTGTTTGAAATTGTCAAAATTTGAGATTTCTGGGTCAAAGGTCAAAGAATGACCTTGACCTCTTGTACTCATTAATCTTCATGTACTCATTAAGATGATTGTATATACCAATTTTTATACCAAAATCTTCAAAACTTACCATGAAATCTCATGTTCTAACATTTCCGATATTTGACCTTGCCGTAAAAAAGGTCAAGGTCAACCCAGGGTCATAGTTTGAACAAACTTGATAGTACTTGAGTACCCAATGCTACATACCAAGTTTCAAGGCCATCGGTCTACTGGTTCTGGAGAAGAAGATTTTTAAAGGTTTTTTACCATATATGGGCATGGTGGCCATGTTGGTCATGTGACCTGGGCCGTATGAACAAATTTTCATTCCCTCAACCCCTGGAGGATCTATGTGAAATTTGGTTACAATTGGCTTAGTTGTTTTTGAGGAGATTGTTTGATATTGTCAAAATATGAGAGTTCTGGGTCAAAGGTCAAAGAATGACCTTGACCTCTTGTACTCATAAATCTTCATGTACTCATTAAGATGACTGTATGTACCAATTTATAGGCCAAAATCTTCAACAGTTTCCAAGATATGTTATGTTGCAGCATTTTGCCATATAAAAGCATAAGGAAGCAAATTTGACCTTACCGTAAAAAAGGTCAAGGTCAACCCAAGGTCATAATTTGAACAATCTTGGTAATACTCGCATGCCCGATGCTACATACCAAGTTTCAAGGCCATCGGCCTATTGCTTCTGGAGAAGAAGATTTTTCTAGGTTTTTACCATATATGGGCGTGGCGGCCATGTTGGTCATGTGACCAGGACCGTTTGAACAACTTTTCGTTCCTAAGTTCCCTAGAGGCTGCATATGAAATTTGGTTATAATTGGCCCAGTGGTTTCAGAGGAGAAGTCGTTTGAAATTGTGGACGGACGACGGACGGACGGACGGACGGACGGACGGACGGACGACGACGGACGACGGAGCCTTACCATCCTATAAGCTCCCCCGGAGCCGCTGGCTCAGGTGAGCTAAAAAGAACAAGAAATGTTACAGTGTAACAAATGCCCCCGAAGGCCCCTATCACCTGGTATATGACCCCTGACCTTTGACTGTGAACTTGACCTTGGTTATGGGAACCTAAATTTTGTGCATGACACAACTTATCATTTTGATTTACCTTTCTGTAAAATTTGATTAAATTCGCTTCAGCAGTTTTTGAGATAGCTAAATGGACACAAGATTTGTAAGAGACAAACTTACAGCCTTTGACTGTGACCTCGACCTTGACCTTGGTCGTGAGAACTTAAATTTTGTGCATGACACAACTTCTCATTTTGGTTTACCTTTCTGTAAAATTTGATTCAATTTGCATCAGCAGTTTTTGAGATATCTTGGATACAAGATGTGAAGGAGACAAACTTATGACCTATGATTGTGACCCTGACCTTGGTCATGGGAACCTAAATTATGTGCACAACACATCTTCTCATTTTGGTCTACCTTTCTGTGAAATTTGATTCAATTCACTTCAGCGGTTTTGTGTTATTGTGGACACACACTTTGTAAGGGTCAAACTAGTCCAGCTCCGGACCGAAATTATTTCAGAAACAAAGTTTCTAATTTAGGTCCAGCACCTGTAAGTCTTCCTCAGTGTGGGTATTTCAGATGCCGATAAAATCATTTTGGCACATTGTAAACTGTGCATTAATCAATATATTATGTTTTCTTTTTGATAAATAACAGCCTTTTTTGTCTTCTGGCCTTCCCAAAGTGTCTTATTTAATATTAACTGGCGATTTTTCCTTCGTAGCTGTGAGAATGTTTACGAGGACCGCCATGTTTGCTTGGGATTTTCCCAGTTACCGGATGACGTCATTGGGTGATAAAAATGGCAAGGATATAAAACCCAGTACCTTAGGAGATATGAGTGTCGCAATTACATACATCAGTGGATATTGTTTGCAATACCTATATATGCATTTATTTTATGCCTGGTGTCCAAATTTCATTTAAGCACGCGTCAGTGTGCTTCTGTGAAAAGGCTGAGCACTCTTTTAGATTTCACTAAGTAACGCAATAAAATTAACCATTATGAATGTTCAATTACCATGCGGACACCGAATGTCCGAACACAATTTCACTTTTAATAAATATTCGCGCGCACAAGAAACAAAGGGAATGCTGTTTAATTAAGCTATCAATTTTATAATAGATCTAGTCCATGTCAAAACGTAACTTTGGTAAAAAAGTAAGCCTAAACACTTCACAACATATGAAACAACTTTTGTGTGTTTGAAGTCGCCGACAGGCCTGTATACTTTCAACTATCATGAGAGAGGACGCGATAAAAAGAAATCACGTGCTGTTATGCTTAAACACATTGCAAAAAGTCTTCAGACAAATGCTGTAATCAGACTGCAAAAGAACGATCACAATATTTTATATCCGCACAACTTACGTAATAAGAATCTTTTAAGATCTCAAGCGTTAACAGCGATATTTTCAAACTGCCAGGACGTTTTCTTAAGATGTTGCGATCGGAGCCGTGATTATGTACAAATGCGGTACTTCTTTGAAATTCTTAAAACTATCTGTATCATTTTAAAATTAGTTGCGTATAAAAAATATAATATTTCTTGGGAAAATACGCATTTTCTTTGCAAAGGACAGAACCTACTATAGAACCAATATTTTACTGGTCTGGGCCTGCAGTTAGACGTGTTTTGCTACGGCGCGATTTGTTTTCGTCTGCGTATATTTCACTTAATTTCAACAATTGAAACTATGGAAAATAAAACTTCGCCAAAGCCACTGACTTTCTTCGAATCCGTTTCAAATACCGATGACGGACGAGGCAATACTACTGTTAGCGAGCTTGTAATAGAAAACCTTATAATTTCTTGGTTCATTGAAATTAATATAAAAACATTTAATGCGTCGGAACAGTTGTGAAAGTTTGGGTAAGTAGGTATATGTGGCAGAAAATAACCTCGACATCATCACATTCTTTTGGCAACGTATATGTCCTTGCTAGTTTTCTCTTTGATCGATACGTCAGAGCATACTATTGATCGGTAAATTTCCTATGTACTGTTATTCTACACAAAAAACAACAACAACAAAAAAAAACAAAAAAACTAGAGATATAGTAGAGATATAGTCAGGCAGACGTAAGGCGTAACTGGGAGCAGATATCAAACAACCGACCCCCCCCCCCCCCCCCCCCCCCCGCACACAAAGAAAGAAAAAAAGAAAGCAGAAATTAAACAAACAAAGCAAAGATCACAGTCAGGGAGGCGTAAGGCGTATTGTGGGTGGGGGGGGGGGGGGGGGAGGAGACAGACAGAAAATGTCAAAGAACGAGGGGGGGGGGGGGGGGGGGGAGACAGACAGAAAATATCAAAGAACCGCCAATTATTAGGATATGACACTTTCTTACTTTCTCTCTCTCTCTCTCTCTCCCCTCCCCCCCTTCCCTCCGATGTAATTTGTAATTAAAAAGCGTTTCTGCAGTGGAGCTATACAATTAAGTTTTCCGACCACTCGGACGGGGGATGCTCATTTTGATACAAACAACACTGGATACCGGAATAACAACACACGTTTCATGTTTAACAAGATTCAAAGATGTCTGTAAGGTGCAAACAGTCGTCGTATAAATATTCTGTTATCGTTTAAACCAAGAAGTTAGTCGCTTAACTTGGGTTTTCTGGAGTACGTCTGTCTTTGCAATTCTGGTACTGGATTTTATCATTGACAGATGGCGTCATCACGTGACCTCCACGAGCTCATTTACATATCCTGTCAACATGTCCGTTGAAACGCAATTTCTTTTCACCCCTCTTGAGGAAAATGCTTCAAAGCCAGCCCAATGACTCTTAGAAAAGGTAAAACTGGTGGCAGTCATGATCCAAAATGGCCAAAGAACACAACCGCTAATGTTTTTTCCTAAGTGAAGCAAAAATAATGATTTTATCAGTGTATAGAAATTTCCCGGTAGCATTTACCGGCAAAAACCCAGCAGTAGCGGAATAGGTGAGGCCTGGGCCGTGAAAATTGAAACTTGTTTCTCGGCATTTTCCGGCCAAGAGCTGGGCTAGGGTCAAACCTATGACCTTTGATTGTGACCTTGACCTTGGTCGTGGGAACCTAAATTTTGTGGGTGACACACCTTCTCATTATGGTTTACCTTTCTGTGAAATTTGATTCAATTCACTTCAGGGATTTTTGAGTTATGGCGGACACACGATTTGTAAGGGTCAAACCTATGACCTTTGATTGTGACCTTGACCTTGGTCATGCAAACTTAAATTTTGTGCACGACACACCTTCTCATTATGGTTTACCTTTCTGTGAAATTTGATTCAATTCACTTCAGGGGTTTTTTAGTTATGGCGGACACACGATTTGTACGTGTCAAACCTATGACCTTTGATTGTGACCTTGACCTTGGTCATGGGAGCCTAAATTTTGTGCGCGACACACCTTCTCAATTTGGTCTACCTTTCTCTGAAATTTGATTAAATTCCCTTCAGCGGTTTTTGAGTTATGGCGGACACACGATTTGTAACGGACGGACGGACAGACGGACAGACGGACGGACGGTGCGATTTTAATATGCCACCCGAAGTTCCTTCGGGGGCATAAAAAGGAGGCCAAAAGAAATCTTAGCATCTTGATTTTCTTCCACCAATAATCCTAGCTAAAGTGGTTCGTAAGAAATCTTTGACAGAAATTTTATTGGAGAGAAAGATAAACTGGACAAACAAAGGGACTGATAAGCAGGAGAAGGCAGATTCTCTCTTACACAGTACAACTAGTCATACCTAACATTTGTACCAAATTTCAAAGTTCTAGCTGTAGTGGTTCCTGAGAAGTCTGTTGTGATAAAAATCTAATTGGAGAGAAAGAAAACATGGACAAACAAAGGTACCGAAAAGCAGGAGAAGTCTGATTCGATTCTCTCTTACACGGTACAACAAAGTTCTAGCTGTAGTGGTTCCTGAGAAAGCTGTGACAAAAATTTAATTGGAGAGAAAGAAAAAAATGGACAAACAAATGGACTGATAAGCAGGAGAAGGCTGCTTCTCTCTTACACGGTACAACTAGTCATACCCAGCGTTTGTACCAATATTCAAAGTCCTAGCTTTAGTGGTTCCGGAGAAATCTGTGACAAAGATTTAATTGGAGAGAAAGAAAAAATGCAAACAAAGGGACTGATAAGCAAGAGAAGGCTGCTTCTCTCTTACACGATACAACTAGTCATACCCAACGTTTGTACCAAATTTCAAAGTCCTAGCTGTAGTGGTTCCTGAGAAATCTGTGACAAAAATTTAATTGGAGATGGATGGATGGATGGATGACTTGCGATTTTACGTCCTTTTCAACAGTATTTCAGTCATATCAGGACGATGGGCTTGTGATAATGAAAGGCTGTGTGCAATGGAATCCCGTTTGCGATGGAAAGAACTCCGCCTCTGGCGGGGCTCGAACCCGTGACCGCTAGATCAGTAGGCCAGCGCTTAACCCACTGAGCTACCGGGGCTCCTATTTAATTGGAGAGAAAGAAAAAATGGACAAACAACAAGACTGATAAGCAGGAGAAGTCTGTGACAAAAATTTAATTGGAGAGAAAGAAAAAATGACAAACAAAGGTACCGAAAAGCAGGAGAAGTCTGATTCTCTCTTACACAGTACAACTAGTCATACCCAACGTTTGTACCAAATTTCAAAGTTCTAGCTGTAGTGGTTCCTGAGAAAGCTGTGACAAAAATTTAATTGGAGAGAAAGAAAAAATGGACAAACAAATGGACAAATAAGCAGCAGAAGGCTGATTCTCTCTTACACAGTACAACTAGTCATACCCAACGTTTGTACCAAATTTAAAAGTCCTAGTTTTAGTAGTTCCTGAGAAATCTGTGACAAAAATTTAATTGGAGAGAAAGAAAAAATGGATAAACAAAGGGACTGATAAGCAAGAGAGGGCTGCTTCTCTCTTACACGGTACAACTAGTCATACCCAACGTTTGTACCAAATTTCAAAGTCCTAGTTGTAGTGGTTCCTGAGAAATCTGTGACAAAAATTTAATTGGAG
Source organism: Ctena decussata (assembly GCA_963989385.1). NCBI lineage: Eukaryota > Metazoa > Mollusca > Bivalvia > Lucinida > Lucinidae > Ctena > Ctena decussata. The sequence continues at coordinate 88,300,995 of OZ022506.1, forward strand.
AGAAAGAAAAAATGGACAAACAACCACACTGATAAGCAGGAGAAAGCTGATTCTCCCTTACACCGTTCAACTAGTCATACCCAACGTTTGTACCAAATTTCAAAGTCCTAGCTTTAGTGGTTCCAGAGAAATCTGTGACAAAGATTTAATTGGAAAGAAAGAAAAAATGGACAAACAAAGGGACTGATAAGCAAGAGAAGGCTGCTTCTCTCTTACACGATACAACTCGTCATACCCAATGTTTGTACCAAATTTCAAAGTCCTAGCTGTAGTGGTTCCTGAGAAATCTGTGACAAAAATTTAATTGGAGAGAAAGAAAAAATGGACAAACAACCGGACTGATAAGCAGGAGAAGGCTGATTCTCTCCTACCCTGTACAACTAGTAATACCCAACGTTTGCACCAAATTTCAAAGTCCTAGCTTTAGTGGTTCCTGAGAAATCTGTGACAGAAAAAATGTTAACATACACACACACACACACACAAACATATTAACGGAAAGACCAAAAACTATATACCCCCTATATACTTCGTATACCGGGGGTATAATTACCCTTTTACATCATCAGGGGTTGATTTTTTAACATTTGCTAATTCATTTTCACATATTATGCAATCAAATATTTTACCTTCAGACTCTGTGCTTTCTTTGACAGAAGACTTTCTAGGGGGTCCTATACTAGGTCTCTGAGGCTTCTCTGAATCTGGAGAATGTTTGATACTTGGGGGAGGTGGTCTGGGTGGCTCCTGCCCCACACTGTGGAACTCTTCTTCAGATGAATCTGAGTCTTTTGGTTCAAGTTTTGGAGAAACTTTAGGTGGAGGAGGTCTGACTGAAGGCCTTCCTGGTCTAGGTGGCCCTTGAGGTGACTTCTTTATTTCATCATCTGAAGAGTCTTTCGTCTCAGTTTTAGGAGAAAGCTTGTCTGGAGCAGGTCTCATTGAAGGCCTGCTTGGCTTAGGTGGTCCTTCAGGAGACCTTTTATTTTCATCATCTGACACATCTTTCTCTTCTGTTTTTGGAGAAACTTTAGGTGGTGGTGGTCTTCTTGCTGGCTTAGCTGGAGTGACATCTGAAGTATCTGATTTATCTGGCTGTGGAAACACTGATACTCCAAATTTTTTGGCAGTTTCATGTCCAGATGGCCTGTTCTGAGGTCTGGGTGGAAGATTGGAATTTTCCTCATGCCCAGTGCTTGGAACTGCTACTGAGACTGGTCTGGCCCTTGCTGCAGGTCTGGGAACAGGCTTTGGTTTATCACCTGAGGCGAAGTTCATAGACACTGAGGAAGGTAATTTATCTATATCCTCTTCAACAGACCTGGGAATATTTATCATTGAAACAGGTCTCTTATTAGGCAGAGGTGGTTGTGATCTAGGTTTGGGTCTAAGGTTTGAGTCATCCAAAAACTGCTTAACTCTAGTGATGTCTGTTTCATCATTCTCTTTACTTATATTAGAGTTTAGTGACTCACAAGAATTTAATTTCTCAACAGATTGTGACTTAGCAGGCCGTATAATAGTTGGTCTTTTAATTGATGCTGGCTTAGGATTAACAACAGAATCATCTATTGGCTCTCTCTTTAGTTCTTTGTCATCTTCAACCAAAGTAATTTCATTCTTATCACTTAAACTACTTCCTTCAGACTTAATTGTGACCATTTCCTTGTTCATATCTTTATCATGACTAGCATCAACACTTCTGTTGATTTTGGGTTTTGCCAAAACCTGTGGTTTTGGAAGAACACCAGGTTTAGGTTTGGGAGACAATGCTGGTGGTGGTCCCTTTTCTACCCTTAATGCTTTTTCATTGTCTAAACTTGTTTTACCAGCAGTTTCAGATTGTTCAGTGGTGGATTTTAGTCTTAACTTTAGAAATTCAGGAGTGGAATTACTGCTGCCTGTTTCTGTTTTAACATCTAACTTTTGACTGGCTATCACAGTATCACTCAAATCTTTCCTAGCCATTCTTGGACTTGGAATAGGGGGATTTCTAACAGGAACCTGACTATCACTATTAGAAGGTTCTTTTGCAACCACAGGTCTACCTGGTCTTATAATTGTAGGTCTTTTAGATTTATTTATCACAGCATATTCATCACCAGCACTGCCAAGAAAATGACTAGGAGTATTATTTTGATCATTTGCAGAATCAGAAACATAATTTACAGTTTTTTCATCCTTATGTCCTTCACTCTCATTTCGTTGTTCTGAATCATTTCTATTTGTAGTTATTAATTGTATATCTGAAGGCACATGAATATTTTGAGTTCCTGAGGCTTGAAATCTTGGTGGTTTAGCTGTAGCCTCATCATGAGTTTCAGAAGGTTCCACATTTAAAGCTCTAGGAGCAGGTGGAGGGACTGGACGTTTGACTGGTGACGGTGGAGTCTTGAGCATATGAGTATTCTCCTGAGGATTAGGTATATTAACTTCTGCTTTCTTAGGAATCGGAGGTGCACCTCTTGCCGGTGCAGGTTTTGGTGGTGGAGGCCTCAGATTTGTAGGTTTGGGAGCTGAATGGAGAGAATTTGTTGATGCCGCTGCTGCTGATGATGATGAAGATGGAGGTATGCACTCTGACTCAAAGTCAATTAAGAGATTGTCGTTGTCTGTGGAGGAAGTGAAAGAAGGCACTTGTTGAACTGGTGTTGGGGAGACACCTCGAGGGTTAGGTGGAGGAGGCTTTCCTGGAACTTCTGGGGGCTTCTCTGTTTTGGAGACAGATGGCTGTGTAAGAGGGCTTTCAGCTGAACGAAAACCAATTTCACTCATAGGCCTTGCAGATACGATTGTGATTTCTGGTCTCCTGAAAAGAAGGTGAAGTATTTTGATATTTACTATATTTACACAAAACACTTGTGTACACTGACTGCCTCAGCAAACACTGGGCACAGCTGGAGATAAGCAGATCGTCTTATGACAATTTGGGGTTAATCTATCTCATATCTCAATAAAAACACAGACTGAGACCCCTCATTAGAACCATCTTGGCAAGATGGTTCTAATGAGGGACACAACATGATTTTGATGGAGAATAATAACAAGAGGCCCAAATGGGCCTGATATCGCTCACCTGGCTATTGTGCAACGGGACCATTCTGATACAAAATTGGTCCAATTCCACTGAGAATTTCTCATTTTCACATTTTGCTACTTTTAGTAACAGAGGCCAACTTGCCTGGTCTTTATATATTTACTTTTGAAACATCTCAATGCAAGAATCATTTTGCCACAAATTTCATCAAAATCCATTCAGGGGTTACTGAGATATTGCCAGTTTCATGTTTTGTGCTATTTTTAGTAACGGCAGATGGCGGCCATCTTGGATTGCTAAAATGCAAAAAATCGAAAGCCTTCATGCAAGGACCATTTTGACACAAATTTGGTCCAGTTCCATTGAGATTTTCTGATTTTCACATTTTTCTATTTTTAGTAACAGAGGCCAATATGACTGGTCTACAGTTAGATATTTTTGAAACATCTCAATGCAAGAATCATTTTGACACAAATTTCGTCAAAATCCATTCAGCGGTTACTGAGATATTGTCATTTTCATGTTTTGTGCTAATTTTAGTAACGGCAAATGGCGGCCATCTTGGAATGCCAAAATGCAAAAAATCGAAAAAGGTTAATTAAAGGACCATTCTGACACAAAATTAATCCAACTCCATTGAGATTTTCTGATTTTTACATTTTTCTATTTTTAGTAACAGAGGCCAATATGAATGGTCTACAGTTAGATATTTTTGAAACATCTCAATGCAAGAATCATTTTGACACAAATTTCGTCAAAATCCATTCAGCGGTTACTGAAATATTGTCATTTTCATGTTTTGTGCTATTTTTAGTAACGGCAGATGGTGGCCATCTTGGAATGCCAAATTGCAATTAATCAAAACGACTTCATGCAAGGAACATTCTGACACAAAATTGGTCCAATTCCATTAAAGGGTTCTTGAGTAATTGTCATTTTTATGTTTGTGCTATTTTTAGTAACACCAGATGGCGACCATCTTGGAATGCCAAATCGCAATTAATCGAAACGGCTTCATGCAAGGAACATTCTGACACAAAATTGGTCCAATTCCATTCAAGGGTTCGTGAGTAATTGTCATTTTTATGTTTGTGCTATTTTTAGTAACGGCCCCCATGGTGGCCATCTTGGATAGTCAACTGGCACAAAATTGAAATAATTCCATTCAAGAACAATTCTGACCAAATCCGGTCAGAATTGTTTGCATTTTCATTAGATATTGACATTTGAGCAAAATCGGCATTGTAAACGCTAAGTAGGTCACTGTGACCTAATTCCGCTATAGATTTTTTTTATTTTTACAATTTTTAATACCAAGGTCCCACTTATGTTCCATGCAAACTTTCAACCAAATATACCAAATGGTTCTGGAGAAGAAGTTGATTTTGTTGTTTTTGCTATTTTTAGTAACGGTGGCCATCTTGGATTTTCAACCTGACCCAATTTTACAATTCTGAGACCCTGGAGTCAGGTCATGCTCCATGTGAAATCTGAGAACCATGGGACCAGTAGTTTTAGAGAAGAAGTTGTTTGAAGTTGTTTAAACAGGTCATTTTTTGACATTGGCATTTGAGCAAAATTACACACGTAAACAGAAAGTAGGTCACTGTGACAAAACTCCGCTACAGATTTTTTTCATTTTTAAAATTTTGAATACCAAGGTTTCACTGATGTTCCATGCAAAAATTCAGACAAATATACCCAGTGGTTCTGGAGAAGAAGTTTATTTTGTTGTTTTTGCTATTTTTAGTAGCAGCGGCCATCTTGGATTTTCAACCTGACCCAATTTTACAATTCTGAGACCCTGGAGTCAGGTCATGCTCCATGTGAAATTTGAGAACCATGGGACCAGTAGTTTTACAGAAGAAGATGTTTGAATATTTGTTTTTAGGTGTTGACGGACAAATTGTGTGACGACGCACGACGGACGCATTGGTATGACAATAGCTCACTATGGCCCTTTGGGCCAGGTGAGCTAAAAACTATCCAAGAATAGTCACTAATTCATATCCTTGCCTCCTGCTCTGGTGGGAGACCCACGTGACCAGGTCTGACTACTCTGGATCTGCACTGTCTACCAACAATTCCAAAAACCCATTTTTTGACATAACTGACCTGTTCAAACATAAAGAATAATGGAGCCTAATTTCCAAGTGTAATAACAATCAGGGCCAAGATGTTCAAAGCTTGTCAGCTTAACGCAATCATTAGTCAGTGTTTCATTGTCTTCTAGTTAGCATGAAAATCAAGTGAGCTCATATGTTTTTACTAAAAAGCTCCTCTTACTTTTTGGCCAAAAATGGCAATGTTTTTCCGCATTATTATGTTTAAAAATTTAACACTTCGTCAATCAACCATGCCGTTACCTTTGAAAACCTGGCCCAGATTTCATGAAATAAATCGGTCTCAAAATGACCTTTTGTGAATAAATCATGAAAGTACCTCAGCATTTCCGAGGGACTTTCATGATTTATTCACATTTTTTGGTGCAAAACTGCACTCTGAAACAAAACGTGGTAGCCAACAAATATTTTCCAAACAAGACTTGATATGCTGGCAAACTGACAAACTTACTTTCTCACTGATCCTGAGGCAGCTATAGAAGTTGGTCTGTCAGGGGGTTTTGTTGGTCTAGATGTTGGTCTTAACTGCACATCATCATCATCTTTTGTCTTAGCAGCAGCTGGTGAGGGTCTTCTAGGAGCAACTGGGGCTGCATCAGCTAAAAGGACAAGAGCGCTCCAGATAAGATTAGGTAACAGGGATAATTTAGGGATAATTTTCCTTAGTTTTCCATAAAAACATATCTTGTGACCCCTCATTTATTCTTTGGGTTATCCTCTGTACCCCTTCTTATCCGAAACACTTAGCAAGACCATGTGCCTGCTTCATAAAACATACAGATACCTTTCACTGAACATTGCTTTCCCTCAGAATAAAGTGGGGAAATAATGTCCCAACTGCCAAGTACATTTGGAGAAATGTGGGTTGAGACTGGGTGTATGTGGGTGGGAAATTATCCCTATTTCAACATATTCATGGCATTCATAATATTTATAACAGCTAGAACTCTAGATAAGAAAAGAACCTGAAAACAACTGGGAACAGGAAAAATTTGCTTATTTATCCAAGAAATTATATTGTGGTCACAACATATGAGCCGCGACGCGTGAAAACCAACAATGTGGCTATGCGCCCAGCGCAGACTCAGATCAGCCTGGGCATCCGCCCAGTCTTATCAGAGTCTTCGCTGTCCGCATGAATGTAGCTTAGCCCCTTAGCTACCTTTTAAGCGCTTAGCGAATAGTCTGATCAGACTGGGCGGATGCGCAGGCTGATCTGAGTCTGTGCTGGGCGCACGACCACATTGTTGGTTTTCTCGTGTCGCGGCTCATATGTTTTACAGAGAATAAGCTTTTTCACACACCAGAGTTCAAGGTGATAAAACTTGAGAATAATCTCAAACTCAAAATAAAGCACACTGATTGGCTGCTTCTGGGCATGTGCTTTATTTTGAGTTTGAGAATGGACTCAAGTTTTATAACCTCGGGGCCAGGTAAAATTTACTGTACATGCTGCTTCCATGGCCTGGGGGAGCAAAAGCAACATTTGTTCACAAGTGAAAGAAAACATACACAAGCATTGCGCTTACCATCAGATCCTACATTGATATGATTTGTATTTGTATAAATGTATGTAGTTTAACTGAATAAAATACTGTTTAAACCAAGTGAAAGAAAGATTACAGAAACAAGTCCTCTTTGAAATGGAATTGACAAATCTTAAAAAAAGAGTCTACTTACTATTTAATCTGCTAGGTATAGGGGGTGGGGGCCTCCCTCCTGGGACAGGGGGTGCTGGCCTTGCTGGTATGGCTGGCCCATTGGTGTCTGTAATATAAATGTATTCACAGGTAAAAATACATGTGTACTTCAAAACTGCCTTCTATGAATAGCAGTTAATGCTCCAGAGAAGCAACATTGGTTGGTTGGTTGTTTTGGGTTTAACGGGTCACTTTGGGACAGTAAACCAAAAACAACCAACCAACCAACCAACAAGTTTGTGATTCACTTTCAGGGCAAGTGACCCTGCCACTTTCATTTTTGCTTTGCCTCTCTAAGGAGGATGTTCAAAAGAAAAGAATTTGCTCCTCTATGAACTCCATTTTTGAAGAACAACATCATCCTGACAAAAATATGGAGGTCACTCAGGTCAGGTCTACTCATATACCACAAATGGCTAAATTTCTCAAAAGTAAGAAATACATGTGACTAGATTTTTTTTCAGATACTAGAAATGTTTTTCAGAGAAAAACAGATGCCCCCCCCCCAACCCCCCCACTTCACCATCCAATCTCTAATCCCTCACCCATGCATGCATTTCCACAACAGTACACTACAAGATACATTCTTGTAGAGCTTGCAACAGTTACTCCAGAATCCTTCAAGAAACTGCATAATATTTCTGTTCTAGTATGTGTATCGGTCTGATAAGTCATGGTTTTCCTAGGAAAGAACGTCTATGGTGACTCCATGTGTCAGTACTTTCATCAATGAACAGTGGTGCATAGTTCTCTGATATATTCATCTATTCACAAGATTTCTCATCAGTACTTGTCTGATACCAAGTAAATGGGCCTACTGTAATGTTCCTAAATTTTGGGACACCTAAAATAATTAATTTTCCGTTTGGGACAAATGGAAAATCAATTATTTTAGGTGTCCCAATACTTATGCACAATATAGTAGGTCTCATGAAACTGGCATATAGTTAAACTTCTTTCATTTTATGGCATATTGTGTAACGATAAATACAGTACTTCTTCAACAAGTAACATGTACAAACCAGCCAAAATCATTTTAAAATAGAGTTTTAGTTGTAACTACTACTATCTAAGGTGACAAGCAGAGAATCATTGACTACTATGACACTCCTGTGGATATTAGTCTTCATTGGCAGAATTTATATACAGAACAGAAGAAAACATGGCACAGATGTCATGCCACAGATCTTGCCAATGGCTCATGAAATTTACTTTGTACTGTTGTCTGAAATCAGTTCTGAAGCACCAGCTGCTGCCAATGTACCAAGACACCAGGGCCAATTCAGTCCATAAAACATAAATACTGTACACACAAGAATCAGTCAACACCAGTTAAAATCTTAGGTGATGAAAAGATGTAAATTTTACATATCCCATGAAAATTTATTGCTCAAAAGTTTGCTAAGCAAGCTTCGTTGTTGTATTTTACTGCATGTACATGAAAACATTAATGTTCATGATGTTGCCAATACTCAAAATAGTCAAAAGGGAATCTGCAATAGGAACTCCCTGCTACGAGCGTATATCAGTGTTAGAAATTAACTTTTTTGTATGTATGCAGTCTTCGCGAAACCTTCTGAAGAGTTGCAGGACAGCTGTCAGACAGTCTAAAATTTTTTGCAGGACAGAACAGAAATTTGCAGGACAGAAAAAAAAACATATTCGAGCAAACAAAAAATTTTAGTCATAAAAATGGGAACCATTTTTTAATTACTTAAATACTGCTTCATTTTAACTTCAATTCCCATTTAATCATTCATTCTCTACTTCATTTAAATTAAATTCCCATTCTTAAAAGCCTTTGCTATATCTTGTATTCATCTATGCATAGGTTGGGGATAAACTCCAAAGCTTTTTCATAGGCTAAACTTGTTACAGAAAAAAAATGTTTTGATTATTTCCCTTGGTTCAGCCTTGTACCATTCACAAAGTTCGGCCATATTAAATTCGCTACCAGTCTATATAAGAAGCAGCAAAATACAGTAACAGTAAGCAGAAAATAACCAGGGGCAGCTGTCATTATACAAATAATATGGATAAATAGTTTAAAGTTCATTTCATTTTAGCTGAGTCATCGAAATAAAAAAAATGAAGATGAGATTGATATACCGGTACATTCTGAGACCGAAACCAACCGATGCGAATACTCTTTGGACCAAAAACTGTAACACTCAAAATAATTGGTTGTATATAAATAGTAAGGCAAATACTGACCAATCAGATGTCGCCTTGCATAAGCGCTTTTGTAACGGTCCTACTAACGACAGAAAAGGACTTACGCCACCGAAAAGGACCAAAAAGAACTTTCGGGCACCGAAAAGAACTTTTATTTTCCATTAAATGCCATATAAAGCATATGTTTTAGAAATTTTGATATCATCATGATATTAATCAGCGCTCGAATAATGATTTTTGTGACCTTTCTGAAATTTTACAAAAATATTGCAGCACCGAAAAGGACTCCACTTACGGTCAGTGAAGAGATGCCATGCACCCAAAAGGACATGGCAAATGCCGAATTTCGGGCCCCGAAAAGGGCATTTTTCACTTAATGTTCTAGAAAGTTGTGTTTATAAATAAAACATTTTACCCTATATATTTTTTCAAACGTTTTTTATAGCATAAAGTGGCATTTAAAAAGTCCTTTTCGGTGCTCGAAAGTTCTTTTCGGTCCTTTTCGGTGGAAAAGTCCTTTTCTGTCTTTAGTAGGACCCCTTTTGTAAATATGAAATGGCGAAACTTTCGTTTTTGTTTCGGCCAAAAGAGGACTTTTCCGACGATAAATTTTATTTTACCGAGTTGAAAAGTGTCAACTTTTATCAGTGTTGGACAGTGCGACCGGCGCCCTGGCAAAAATGGCCGGACATTTTCCAAATTTGCTGGTTTTGTCTGACAGACAGACGGTTTTCGTGAAGACTGCTGATACAATTTCAACCAATCAGAAGCAAATTTACCTCATCCAAATAATTAAGCATTTTAATTGTAATTAAAATTTACCACTGACAACTGCCCTTCCTGAATCTGTGAAAGGAGAAATGAAAGTAAGTGGCCGGACCGGGTATCGCGCCCAGGACCTCTGGCTTATAAGTTAGATGCCCTAGCAACTGAGCTACATTGTCTGAACCTACTATACAAAACTGTAGCACAGATAATAAAAGAATACTAGATATTGCAAGTTCTTCCATAAGTTTGTTTATAGGGTTAAAAAACTCAAATTTGCCTGCACTGGCGGAAAGGAAATGGGACTCCTGGGCCAAATGTAGTTCTGTACCAAAACATCATGTTTTTTCATTTTTTTCATCGGACGTTTATATGTCAAAAACATGACGTTTTGTCGGGTGATGGTTTGCTTGCTGTAGTTGTCACAGAAAATTCACCGTGACTTGAATGAGACGAAAATCAGGAAAGACAGTCTCTCTGTCAATCATAATATCCTATATTTACTCAAATTCAACCATAAAATTATCTCTATTTTACCTCTGACTGTCTATATTGTCCAAAAAGTATCTTTCCACAAAGTGAGTCCGTGACGGACGCCATGTTATTTTGAAAAGTACACGGTTAAATCAGATTTTAGGATTTTTTTTAACGAGATTCTAGCTTCTTTCTTTTATAGGAATTCTGCCCTACAAAGGGTCACCGCCATAGCGTAGTTGTTGAAATGAGCGCAGGGTGATAATAACAGCGCGGCCCGGTTCCAGTATTTACACAATATGCGTAATTTGGCAAACTGGGTCTTACTAAACACAGAAACTGGCGAAACACTTGCTCTTAGCTGAAAATGGCCATTCGTTAGAACTTAATAGGCCTTATTAACAAGAAACAAAATTGTGTCAAAAGAGCTCATAGAATCACCAAAAACCATTCCAAACCACATTCTTATTGCAGAATGGGAGAAGGTACAGCAGATTAGGTTGGATTAAGGAAGGGTACAAAAGGGTTAATGTGTTTGGGGAGGTCTTGGGCATGTCACCAATTAGTGTCATATCACCCCTTACCACTCTGAAAATGACCCCAAACCACCCTCATGGGGCATGACGGGCATGGGGAATGAAGCCTGTGTTTGTCAGTGACAAATTCTCCTTTCTCTTACTCTTTCCTAGCCTCGTAAATACCCTATAGATCTATACTACAACTTTTATCCTACCTACTCCAGGGTACCCCGTCATACCCCATGATGATGGCTTGGGGTGGTTTAAAACAGTTTGGGGTGACATGATAATATTAAGTTACTTATCCGAGGCCTGTGGCCATTACCCCCCCCCCACCCCCCCCACCGCCACCACCACCACCACTGCCCCCCATCCCCAGCCTCAAATCCCCTTTTCCCCTTCTCTACCTTTATCTAATTCCTACTACCCTTACCGGCCTCACCACATTAGTGGTTTGGGGTGTTTTGGGATGGCGAAATATTTTTATGGACTGGCCTCATACTGGCTGAAGTTTGAGTCATATGAACAATCAGGGTGTCACAGCAGTAAAGACTTACAGTCGATGAGAGAACATATACAATCAGCGATGGAGGCGTTATAGCTCCACTTAATGAATCGTTAATACACATACTTTTCGTTGCCTTGTTTTTCCATGGGTGCCACGGGTGCCGCGAGTTGTTTAGTGGTACCCACTACCCAGGCCCCAAACCTAGCACTAGGTATTATCAAAGGACGACAAATATATGCTTGCAGTCTTTTTTATTCTGAATATATCTAACCCAGAGTGGAATACCATATTATGTCAGACAATAGATCAAGGGCCACTTGGTCTGGTATGTTCCGACCATAGTGTTGAATTTTGCACCAAGAAGAATTCTTATTGTTACACATGTAGTTCATTTTCTTTGAACATCTAAACCAACTCTGCAGATCGAAGCCTCGGCATTCCCTTTTGTGCTTTAAAGCTAAACAAAATACCATATTACCATCAATCCTCTTCTCCACTGAGACAGTGTATATATAAATATACTTCTGCGGTGCACACATTTATTTAGGGCCATAGAAACACATCAAACTTCATATAGTAGAGTGGGGACGGGCAGGGAAGAGAAGAGTATGATATGATATGAGGGTTTGTAAGGGTTGGGGAGGGGAGGGTATGGCTACAGGCAATGTCGCTAATTAGTAATATGTTACCTCTAAGTGCTGAAAAAACCCTAAACCACCCGCATGGGTAATTGCGCCTGTGTCTGTCAGTGATGGACTCTGCCCTCACTTACCCTCTTCATACCTCACCCATCCAACATTGTCACTTCTTTACCTAATTTCTTGTATGTATGCCGTCAGGTGGTTGTAAAGCAGTAAAGGGTGTTTTACAACCACCATCAAGGGGTAGAACGGAATACATACAAGTATGGCCACTTGCCATTAATAACTATCACAGCAGTAAAGGGTGTTGTGATAGTGATTAATGGCAAGTCTTAGGCTGTGGCCATACTCCCATCCCAAACCATCTGGAACCCTACCATACTATATCCTACAACTCCTCCATCCACCCCCAAAGTTATTTGGTTGTTTTTTGGGTGTTTCTACGGACCGCATTTATTTCGGTGTTTTGTTGAGCCTAACATAAAATTGTTTTTGTTCAAAACAAAAATCCGGTCATTCAGACATGCGCAGTAAGCGCACGCGCCAACCACGAGATAACCCTATTTTTGAAATGGTAAACAAACGAAGGAATTTAGGGAGGGTAAATCGAAATGGAAATAAATATCTCAATCTGAAGGTAAGATGCAACTTTCATATTATTGCAGTCATGTAGTTTAATGTTTCATGTTTCGGGACAATTAATGCTGGTATTGAAATTTCATGATTTAACCAGTTTCTGCAAGCGATGTATCTCGCCACAAAGTACTTTTGCGCTACCGGCTTATCCTTACCAAGGGCCGTCCGACAAAACCCAGTTTTTTTTCAACATAGATATCCGATGAAAAAGACGAAAAAAACTGAGGGTTTGGTACAGAACTAGGCCGAATGGTAACATGGACGAAACGACCCCAAATTTTATGCCACAATATCAAGTTTATACCACAACAGAATAAATCATAGAAAGCATTAACATGATACAAATTGTAAATTTCATTGATTTTTATATTTTCTGGGAAGCAATTTTACCTTGTCTAATTACAGTGGGGCGTTTTGGTGGAACAGGAAATGTTTCTCCTGTAATTTCAGCCATATTTTCTAAGGGAGATTACTGCATATTTAGACTGGTTTCTTTTCTTGTATGCACTTTTTTCGGTGAACCATCGCACCTATCTTTAACCTTCCCGTCCTTCGTCAATCGTAACACTTCGGCCAATTCCGTATATCGAAGATATCGGCGAGGATGACCGATTGGTCCTTCGTAGGACAATCTCTACATCTACATCTACATCTATGCTGTACGCGCTGACCGTCACAATTGACTGTTATAGCGCGGGGGTTGCGACTTAAGAAAAGAAAGCGAAAAATTGATAGGAAAGACCAGTGACCTATAAATACAGTGACTCGCGTCTTCACCTTTCGGTCCAAAGAGGCGTGTCGCACATGCGTCTGCAGCGCCTCCTACCGGAGCGCCATTTTTAATACAAGCTGAAAAAGCTTGAATTTCTGTCAAAAGTTAACGGCGTGCATCGCCCATTTTATCGGTGTTTTCATAGTGAAATTATTATGCAACGATAATGTAAGCTTTGGAATTTATAATGATGTATTAGAATATAAGTTTTGTGATAATTTTGCTTGGTTTTGGAGCTCATTTTTAACGATGTAAATTGAGAAACATTGGTCACTCGAAAGAAAATGGCGACGCCGCCGTAAAAACCATCACTTCTTTTACGATGTACTCCGTCGTTAATAAGGTTTGAGGTAATATTTTAGCATTAGGAAACGAAAGGGGAAGGACCAAAATGTTGTTTAAGATCATTTTCATGACAATTATTTACTATTATGATGGTCTAATGACAGTATAAAAATAGGCTTATTTAGGAAAGTAGCGAAAACCGGCAAATCAGGATGTTCAAAACCCCACTCCCCCGTTTTTGAATAAGGCTCCCAAAATAACTATTTTTGAGCCTCTTAATGTTATTTTTCATAAAGTTGAATGCCTTTTAAATTGTTTGAGTGCTATTTTATGCAATTTTGTGCCGATTCAATGGGTCAAAATAATCTTAAAATAAAACTTGTTTTTCACAGTTTTCGCCATACAACAATGAGTTCAGAGGGTCGGTTAGTTATGCAATGAAGAATTGTCACATCAATAAAAATTCACCCCAAAACCAAGCAAAATAATCACAAAACTTACTATTCTAATACATCACCATAAAATTCAAAGCTTACCTTAATGTTGAATAGTAATTTGATTACGTAAATATTAATGAAATGGGCGATTCACGTCGATAACTTCTGATAGAAATTCCAACCCACTCAGCTTAATTAAAACCTATGTCACTGACTTACTTCAATTTTCAGTGCATGCATAAGTAAGAGAGAGTCAAGATCAAAATCCTCATCCAAATGCATAATAAAAAAAAGTTTCCCGTATTAATATTGAAAAGCCCTCCAGTCCGTTTTTTTTTTAACTACATCAAGCAAAATTACCGTATAAAAACTTGGCAAGTTTGGTATCAAAATTTCGGAAATTGAGTACACAATTTAACGCAAACGTTTGTAAGAACACATTATTTATACAGATAAAATAAAACAATGATAATATTTAAATATTTCTAGATGCGAAATAAGCGATCGATAGAATTATCGATTTTTCAGCCACTGACCTGTCCAGCGGCACGACAAGCGTCTATTGGAAAAATACCTAAATTTTACTGGAGATGCGAGTCACTCTATATATAGGTCACTGGAAAGACAGAATGAAAGATAAGACACGATAGGAAAGCCAGAAGAATATGGAAAGTTTTGGCCGAATGCATTTTCAATCCTCCTTGTCCAATCTAGCTACCTTGCAGGTACCAGGGCACACGAAGTCCCAGCCAGCACAGCACAAGAAGTCACTAGCATTTACTTGCATTCGACCGGCCCTAGACAGATTAGAAGAACATGGTGCTAAGCTCCCGTTTGAAGGATACCAAACTGGGAGCATCAGCCAAAGAGGCTGGTAGGGAATTCCAATGAACTATAGTCCTTGGGAAGTAACTGTTCTTAAAGTAGTCACTAGAAGCTGGGACCTGTCTGAACTTATGGGAGTGATGAGACCGAGTTCTTGTTGAGGCTGGTGTTAAGTACTTGTCCGGAGGGATGTCTACTAAGTTGTTGATGATTTTGAACAACATGGTTAGCTGGCATTTAACACGTCTCGATTCCAGGGATTCCCATTCTAAGTGTTCCAGCATAGAGGTCACGCTGCTAGTGTTGTGGTACCTGTTGGTGACGTATCTTGCTGCTCTACGCTGGACCATCTCTAGCTTGTTTATGTGGTCCTGAGTGTAGGGGCTCCAGACTGTGCAGCAGTACTCTAGTAGGGGTCTAACGAGTGAAAGGTATGCAGCTGTCTTAACTGACTCATTGCTGACCTTCAAATTTCTTCTCAGGAAGCCAATCATAGCTTTGTCAGTTGTTAAATTTTGTCACCTCATTAAATAGAGACTTCACTTACTTACTTACTTACTTACTTAGAGAGATGCACACGCAACGGACACAGCGAGTTTTATAAATTGCATAAGTTTAAGAGTTTTAGGCTGGAAGACAGTGTTAATAAGAGGCTTTTATCATCATATTTACAAGATTGTCTTCTACAACTTTTACGTATAACAAGACGGTGCTCCAGGACGTGAAGGAACATCAGAGAAACATAGACCATAGAACATGCTTTGGGCTCCCACTATACATAGTAGATACCATGGTGAGAAGAAAATGTGAGCTAAGTTTCATGGATTTATAATTACGTTCCCTTCGATTTTCTTTATATGAACCTAGTTTGGAGATTCAGTGTTCATACTTCCACGAATAGCAGTCGGTCACACGACGTCATTGCCGGTACACAACGCCACAAGTAAACAAAAGACGCCATTGGCCGTTGTAACGTTCTACTGGCCGTCACGTCATGACGGCGGCCGTTTAATGTAAGCGGCTTACCCTTTTTAGCGGTAGCTTTTCGTCGTATATTTTTTTTAATGTTGCTCTTAAAAATCGAAAATGATGTTCAAAATGATGTTAAAATTGATGTACAACTGTAATTATAAGAGATAAATTTCTTTTTTCCGATGTTCATGGAAATTTAAAGAGTAAATTTAAAGAGTTACTACACTTCAGGAACTGACTGAATCAGATCCCAAACCATATCCCCAACATCAAAGGGAAAGATTGACAAAGACATCCTAACAAACAATAAATTACAAGTAACAAGCCGAGTCAGCAGCTCTTTCCCAAATAGGTGGCAACTCAGCTATCTTTATTGAACTAAATAATTTAGACCAACAGAAGGGTTACAACAGACTAAGCAAATTATACGAAAAACGTTTAACAGTTATTTTTACTTATTTTCTATTTTTATTATAGAAGGGTTAAAATGAGAACAGAATAAATTAAACATCAAACAAATGCAACCGCAACGAAAGTACCGCCTTGGGACGGTCAGTAATAACTACTTGGGGAAGTTTGAACACAAAGGGTCCAGTGCAAAGTTAACGTGAACGCTCTTCGGGTGCCACTTACTTTGCATGTGACCCACTGTGTTCATACTTCCATGAACATCGGAAAAATGAAATTCATTTCTTAAATAAATAAAAAAGAGAACCCTTTTTCCAGCTGTTTTTGAAATATGACATCATTCATGTATTAACTTGATAATTTAGTTTATTATTTTTGACAAACTGTCATCATGATGTATACATGTAAGAAATATTTAGAGAGAGGGACTTTATAAGTACTTGTGCTTTCGTTCTAATCCTATTATTTGATAAGCTAAAAGAATGCAATTTTGGATGTAAGATACCAGAGTGGCCAGAAGTGAAGCAGTCTGACAATCCAGAGGACCAGCTAAGGAACAACTTTTATGCCATGTATAATTATTGTATGTGATGTTATTAGAGTGAACTAGATTGAAATGCTGGAGTCGACTCTACTGAGGATTTCACATTTACAAACAATAAAAAAAGCCAACACAGCATAAAATGTGGGTCAATGATATTACGTAGCAGCAGCTCAGAGGGCTTTATAGACGTACTGGTGTACGTTTGATTATAAACCATGTAAATATCGCATCATGCTAAGTTTAAATACATGTATTCAGTTTGATATATCGATTTCGTATCATATGGAAAATAGTATGTTGGGGATAGGATTTGGGATCTGATTCAGTCAGTTCCTGAAGTGTTGTTACTCTTTAAATTTGGCCTTAATAAAATGTTTTATCAACCCGAATATTTAAAATTAAAAGACCCTAGCGTGCGTTTTTGCTTATATCACATGTAATTATTAAATCTGGCATACAATTTCCTCTTAGAAATGTACTCTGCATAGTTTGACCCTTTCTGTACGCCACACACGGATCATTTAGATGTGGGGCCTAATAGTGAGACACGTGAAACATTGGGCACGTTCGGCAAACATATTTGGGTAAACCCTAGCAATGCCCGGAAATTCCTCAGGCTATTCGATGATATGGTATTTCTCGGGATATTAGAAGATATTTTATACACTAGAAAAGAGCCCGCGCAAGCGCGGAAATATTTCATGATGGTCAAGTTTATATAAAAAAAAGCGAGTTTTAATTTTTCAATGTAAATGGCCTTAGGCCCGGGTGAAGATATGACCTTTACCATGAATACTCACTAAAGCTTCATTTACCTAATTAGTTGTCTGCATCTACAAACTTTCAGGTAGCAGACTGCATTGTTTCTAAAAAAAATCAACCTTTTTCACTTTTTCCTATAGAAAAACCTAACTGACTCAAAAGTTGACCTTGCCGTAAAACAGATCAAGGTCATCCCAGGGTCATCATTTATATATTTTTTTTTGAGCTTTTGAGTCCTTGATGCGACATGCTAAGTTTTAAGATCATAGGATTTGTGGTTCCGGGGGAGAGTTGGTTGATTTGATGCTTAACGTCCACGGTAAACAGCTAAGGTCATGTCGGGACGGTCAGTTAACCTAACCACACTATTCCCGGGCAGGCTTAGACCTCCTAAGCGGTTATATAACCAGTACTAAGTGCACATACTTTCGCCAGTAACTGACAACTGCCCTTCTTGAATCAGCGGAAGGAGAAACGAAAGTATGTGGCCAGACCGGGTTTCGAACCCAGGACCTCTGACTTATGAGTCAGGTGCCCTACCTATTGCGCTACGCGGCCCGGCGTGGTTCTGGGGGAGAAGATTTTTGAAATTTTTTACCATAATAAATGTTTGCCATCTTGGTTATGTGACCTGTCCTGGGTATTTTTTTCTGGAAAAATTGGGTCCTGGAACGTTTTGGGGGAAAATATTCAAGCCCTCTGAAGACTAAAGGCTTATTTAGCTTCGTTGAATCATTGAAATTGATTTGTCTGCTTCGCTGGAAAAAATGCCCTTTCTTACCTGGCGCATGTGTGTTAACCTTAGACAATTTCCATTTTTGTCTTTTCGAAAGTTCAGTTCAGTTTGAATTCTCCTAACGACGTTCCCCAAGTGGCTCAGCGGTACGTAACCATAGCCGCACACACTTGGCGCCGTGTGTCCGTCCAACTTTTCGAAAGACCATGTGCGTTGAGCTTTATTCTTCAATGGGCGAGTTCGATTGGCTACTCGTATTGACTATCGTTCTGGAAGAAAATGGGTCGTTTCGAGCCAGGGCCGTCGGGACTATGACCATTTAGTTCTTCATCCGTTTAGACATATGAGCAAAAATACAAAAATAAATCGTTATTTATTGGGAATGACGTACGTTCATGGGTCGGATTTTTGCATTAGAACCTGCTAAAAGCAGCGCACCGATATAACGACGCAGAAACGAAACGACCGGATTAATTTAAAACCTGTATTCGAGTACACGATAATTTCACTCGAACGCACCCACTGTTGACAAATAGTCGAAGTTTCTAGAAAAATACTTGGGAGAATTTAAAATGAAAGACGAATTTAATTCCCAAATTCTTTAAATCCACGTGAAACTAAAACACACGCTAACCGAAATTATCAATGATAGCAATATGCGAAAGAACCAGTATAGAAATTATGCTTGAAAATGCCACCAATTTTGCAGTTTATGCGTTACTTCGTTTATTTAGTATTATAGATATCATCGAATAGCCTGAAGTGTACCTTGGTATTGGTCGGGTATAAAGAACGTGTCTATTGTTTACTGCATTGAATTTCTAGACCCTTACTTCAGAACTGAATGTAGATCTATTCTATTTAAATGTAGTTACCTCACACTAGAAACAGGAGAAAATTATATATCAGCATGATGGTGAGTGGTGCTTAAATGCACAAGATTTTATGTATGGCTATTGGTGAGATCTAAGACTTACTGCATATGATGTCAGAATTGTAAAATTTGTCCAGGCTGGATTTGAATGCATCAACCGATAAAGTGTTCACAACATAATGAGGCAATGCATTCCACTGATTCACCATTCGCTGTGAAAACTGATTTAATCTAAATGAGGTGTTTGACTCAGTCTATAGCAAACAGAAAATACTGAAAGGTGCAAAGAACCTAAGAGCCAAGGATGAGGATGGTGAGTGTGTACATTATGACTTCGCCAATGTATTTATCTCTAGTGACTTAACTAAGGAAGGCCTATTAAGCGGTATAACTTAAGAAAAGAACTTAAAACTCGCAAGGAGAATGGAGAATTGAATCTAGTGATCTATAACGGCAAGATAATAAACAAGTCTGAGATTCGAAATAGAAGAGGATCAGGCTCGGGCAGTGGGTCCGTCGACCCTCTAGCCTTTCGGGACTAGTTCATATAGCAGCGTCATCCGTGTACATGGTTGGAGGTCATTGGAACAGAGGCGGTCCGATGCGAGACTGATAATGCTATACAAAATTATTAATGGACATGTCTCTATTCCCATGCCATCTTACTTCCAGCAACCCACCATCCGCTATCCACTATCCATGGCCTCGATGACACGTTGATCTCTTCTTTAGCTTCTCTCTCGTGTATGAATGGCTTCTTCTGTACCTTTACTCAATTGTACTTCAACAAAATGGTAGAATAGCGGATCACGGATTCTGGGGAGTCTGGGTGCCTGTCTTAAATCTACCCGTGGCCTTGATGCACTGAGCCAAACCCCATTGTATGCTTTCTCTGAAGTTAGGAATGTTGTTGTCACTTTTGCTCCCAAGTAGTAATTGTAAACCTATGTGTTAGAGGCCTATTTTCCTGCTGAGCCTCTGTTCCATAATATTCCGGGAGAGCTCATACAGTGGGCATTGCATGCAGTAGGTAGTGCTCTGTAGTCTCGGTCTGTTCACAGCTACATAGATCTGAAGGTACTTGGCCTAGCTTATTCTTGTAATAATTGAGCTGGGTATAGCCTGTTGGAAGTTGGAGTATCCAGCTGTAGGTTTGTTTGTCTGGGTTATCGAAGTGTCTCTTGAATTCCACACTGGGGGAATAAACTGTAGTAGACTCATCTTGTATCTGACAGTTCCCATCTCTTCTGCCATCTCCCATCTCTTCTTTACCATGACTGGGTCATGGTAAACTTTTGGCAAGCTAGCTTGACTTCCGACTGGGATATAGTCCTTTTGTCTTCCTTGAACTGACTTGCCTCCGACGCAGCTTCCTTGACTATCCTGTCAGCGACCTCAATACCGGCTATAGCACTGTGTCCAGGTGTCCAGTCGGTCTCTACTACAATTCCTTTCTGTTGCAGGAGATTTTACGGACATCCTTGGTCACCTGTCTATAGCTGACATCCTTCCAGTTCAAGGTGAGAATGCCAACAGTTGACTGGCTGTCGCTGAAGATCTTTAATAGCGGACACGGAATGCTTGCCAGGTTTTGCAGAATATATTCCAATACAATAAGGATGGCCACCAGCTCGCCCAGTAAGATAGACAAGACATAACCACCCCCTCGCTCTGCGTCAAATACACACAAGACATAACTACCACCTCGCTCTGCGTCAAATACACATATCTTTTAATTTCTATAAAATTCATTTTCCCTTAGCTGTGTTACAGTGGAATGCACTGCCTGCTAATGTTGTTGTTCTGCCTACTGTAGATCACTTTAGAGAGGCAGTCCGGTCTTGTGACCATTCAATGCCATAAAGCAAAAGAAACATTGTTTTTAATCTGTTTTATCTGCCTTTCACTACCCTTTTAATATTTTAACACGTTCATCTTTTATTTCAGCACTGCATTCTTTTAAACTTTCTAACAGCCTTGACGCGCAGACATTCCTGTACAAAATCCTCGCGAGGGGGTGTTGCAGTAGAAATAGATAGATACATACATAGTTTTAATGATGTTTCAAAGATGTATTAATAGTCGGTTTAATAGCTATTCATAGCTAATGTTATTTGTTTGCAAATTCATCCGACTTTAAATAAGATTTGTATCTGATTTTAATTGTTGCCCGTGATGACTCTCTGATAAGTTAGGGGACCTCTATACGAACCGAACTAACAACTAATTGTGTGCATCGCGACGGAGGGTGAGGGTGAAGGTTTGGGCCCAGTAAAACCGGTTTAAACCCCCAGTAGTTATTACTGACCGCCCCAAGGCGGTACTTTCGTTGCGGTTGCATTTGTTTTATGTTCGGTGCTGTTTAATTTATTTTGTTCTCATTTTAACCCTTCTATAATAAAAATAGAAAATAGGTGAAAATAGTTTTTGAATGTTTTTCGTATAATTTGCTTAGTCTGTTGTAACCCTTCTGTTGGTCTAAATTATTTAGTTCAGTAAAGATAGCTGAGTTGCCACCTATTTGGGAAAGAGCTGCTGACTCGGCTTATTACTTGTAACTTATTGTTTGTTGGGATGTCTTGGTCAATATTTTCCTTTGATGTTGGGGATAGGGTTTGGGATCTGATTCAGTCAGTTCCTGAAGTGTAGTTACTCTTTAAATTTGTATCTGTATCTGTATCTGACAGTTGTTTTATATTATCTGGGTAAACTGAGTCTGTTCCGAGCAGATAATGCTATCACTCTGCAAAAATCCAACTTACAGAACTCAGAGTTTCAGTCCGTCTTCACAACTAAACCCCCCTTTTACTTTCCAGACTATGTACCATGAAGCTCCGGGATATGGTTGACAGTGGGCAGACATCTGCTGACACTGTCCCAGCTGGGATTTTAAATTCCACTCAGGTTATGGAGGAAATTGGGATCTCAGTTGCAGGTATCCTGAATCTTCTGAAGAATCTTAAACCAGGTAAGGCGGCCGGCCCTGATAGGCTTAGACCACTCCTGTTGTAGGAACTGAGAGAGGAGATTGCCCCCATATTGCAGGTACTCTTTGAGCACTCCCTTAAAACAGATAAACTCCCAACAGACTGGTGTCCTTAAAAAAGGAGACAAGTCATCGGCTGCAAACTATAGACCGATCTCCCTCACTTGCATACTTTGTAAGGTCCTTGAGCATATAGTAGCTTCAAACTTGGTTAAGCACATGGATAAGCATGACCTATTGTATGATCTACAACATGGCTTTAGAGGAAAACGGTCATGCGAAACCCAGCTTACCATATTGATCGAGGACCTTGCCAGGAATGCGAGTGCAGGAAAACAAACAGACCTAATACTGCTGAACTTTTCAAAGGCGTTTGATAAGGTGAGCCATTCCAAGCTCCTTTGGAAGCTCCATCAGTGTGGGGTCAGAGGAAATGCACTACGCTGGATCCGTGCCTTCCTGGGTAACCGGTCGCAGACGGTGGTCCTTGATGGCGAGGAATCGGAGTCGGTCCCGGTATCCTCTGGGATTCCCCAGGGCTCTGTCATGGGGCCGATCTTGTTCCTCATTTACATCAATGACCTGCCAGATGAATTGCCTTCCAAAGCGCGTCTCTTTGCAGTCGATACGGCCGTGTACCTAACAATTGGAGGCATGGACGACAGCAATGTGCTACAAAAGGATTTGGACAAACTGTCTGTGTGGGAGTCCAGGTGGGACATGGAGTTCAACCCCTCTAAGTGTCAAGTTGTAAGGGTGACAACTGCAAGGAATGATACAAACACTTCATATCAGTTGCATGGTCAGATCCTTGAAGTGGTCACCAATGCAAAGTACTTAGGGGTTGACATATCTGGTGGCCTATCCTGGAACTCCCACATAGACCGAATCACCGCAAAAGCTAATGGCACTCTTGGCTCCATAAAAAGAAACATTAAAATTAAGAACAAAAAGGTCAGAGAGATTGCCTATAATACACTTGTGCACCCTCAGCTGGAGTATGCTGCCCCAATATTGAACTCCCATACAAGGGAAAAGATACTCCAGCTAGAAAAGATCCAACGTAGGGCTGCACGATGGACCACCAGTAATTATAATTACCGGTCAAGCGTGTTACAAAATTTAGGTTGGCGTACCCTAAAACAGCGACGGGCAGACACGCGTCTTTGTTTATTTTACAAGATTGTATATGGCCTTGTGGTAGTACCTCTTCCTGATTATATCCAACCTTCAGATAGAATATCCCTGTACTGCCACTCGATGACCTACAGGCAGATTCATACGTCCAGAGATTTTTACAAATATTCATTTTATCTGTTGGCAGTTGTCCAGTGGAATGCCCTTCCCGAATATGTTGTAGTCCTACCAACCCTAGAAGCATTCACGGATGCGGTTAGTAGATTGCAACACTCAAGGCCTTAGATCCAGAGGTAGTTGTTGTTAATCTGATTTTCACTTCACTACCCTATTTTAACCTATCATCTTTTATCCCCTGCACCATTTTACTTTTACTGTTCTTTTCCAGATAAAATTTCTGCCTGTTTCTTGCTTGACGCGTGTACCTGTCTAGAATGTCCGCGAGGGCGCGAGGCAGTATATGGAGATAGATAGGTAAACCAATGTCTCCAAAACAATCTTCTTCCTTTCTTTTGTAGGTATTCCACCCTATAAAGGGTCACCGCCGAAGCGTAGTTGTGTCGTTGGGTTGAACATGAGCGCAGGGCAATTATTACAATACTTTTGAATTACGAATTTCTGTGCTAGTCTTGTACTTGTACTTGTACTAAGGAGTTCCACCCTTGTTAGGGTCACCGTAGTTATACGTATTCTTCTGGAGTAAAGACCTGACTAAAAACTTTTACAGTACGAGGCAGCATGCACCAGTCTGTATCTACCACTGAATGTCTTTAGTAATCAAAGGGCAGTTGAAATACACCGGGCAGCGTTCACGCGGCATTTTCATCACAGAGATTTAGCCTTCATAAGTATAGTCGCTCCATCCACCAGAATTATTGAATATGTGTTGTATTAAATGTTATACTGTAATTAGTAGCAAAGGCAGAAGCACAAATCCGCACCACAAGAGATGAGTCCAGCACCGCAGGATTAAAAGGAGAAGAGAAGATCCAATGATGATCGCAGCATCCTGTAGGCCCTCACTCTATAGCCCTCCTTGACAACTGTGATCCACATGCACTATCTCGACCAACAAAGTCCCAGCCATAATGGGTTACCCAACACCATATTTACACTAATTTACACTAACCCTCAACGGCTAAGAAGTTACAGCTCGACATACGCATAAGATCCTCAAAAAAAAAAAAAAAAAAAAAAAGAAGGTTGATGTATTAATAATCTAATAATCTAATATTATTATTCAGGTTGATGTATTAATAATCTGGTAGTATTTATTGCAACGCATGCAACTAGTTGTATACTGGTTTAACTATCCAATCATCAGGGCTCCAGCCAGGTGCAAATTCTGGGGTAATCAAACACCCCAATCCATTCAAAATACGACATATCATGTAGCCCCTCATCAAAGCTGCCTCATACAGAATGCCCAGAAGAAGGGCCACAACATATGTATCCCCATAAACATCAAACCGCCGTATCTCCTGTACATCTCCCACCCTACCTAAGGCTGGACCCCTGAACCACAGAACATCTAATTTCATTAAACACTGAGACTCCATGCAAGAGGAGAGCAAGGCCCTAAACTTAATCAATTTGTATACGACTTTAACTAATGCTCAACTCCACAAGCAGACAGCACAGCTGTATAGGGATACGAATAACATCAGCACTTCAGCCATCTGCAAGTCATGGGCAAGGTATCCAGCGCATCTCCCTAAAAGAATCCATGTTAAGGCTCCCCATCAGTGCACCCTCGGCGAGGATGCCCTGGTCAGGGGCCACAACACGTGCACATACCCCACTTAATCCCACAAAACCCAAGAAATGCCACCCCATAAACACCCCCATGACCCACCCATGGCAGGAGTCCTGATACAGCCTCTAATTTGTTTCATTCAATAATGTGGTTCTTTTCAAGTGGAGCGCAAAGCATAGGTTCCTACTCAAGGTCTCCATTTCATTCTGGAACCCGTCCAGAAGCTCCTTACCAACAAAAGCGTCCAACACAGTGCAGTCCATGATAATGCGGCACAGCATCTCACTATCAGCTAGATACTGGTCCGCATGCTCCGGGACTACCCCAACCAGCAGCCTCTTCAACCCAGAGATATACCCCACCCTAACAGAATGCAACAGGGAACAGTCAAGAAGAAAGTGCATCAGATCCTCAGGCGCGTTCTTACATAGGGGACACGTAGGAGACACGGTGGATTTTTTATACTTCGAGCGATGCGACTGCAGAACATATGTATCAGTAAGCAGCTTTACCTTTATTTGCGCCCTACGCACGTCCCTAACACTATTACTAACCAACCTCCAAGAATTGTGCACTCTACCCACCCAACACACTTCAATGTTAAGGTACCTTAGGGAAGACTTAGCGGATGCTTCAATTTGCCACTGTTCCGACACATATCCATCCACCCCATCTTTAATCGCTGCCTTAAGGGCCTGCTTAGAGTGAAATGCATTTCTGACACAGAAAACATTTGGGAGGCCATATTTATGAAGAAGCACATTACACTGCATAAACCAGCTGTCTGAATTGATTTCCCTTACAGCCAACTGTCTTTGAAGAATTTCATGTTCCAAGGAGGCTTCATCAAACAGTACAGATGCGAACAGGGAAAGTTTTCTAAGGTCTAACTCCTGTTCTATGGGACGTACACCCAAAAGACCGTAGACAGCAACATTTGCCACACGTTCAGGCAGACACTGAATCCTCCTCAGGATCCCTCTTTGCACGGCTTCCAAGACCTCAACATCTTTCATCCTCAGGCTGCATACCTCCAACCCATATAACATTCGTGGGAGTGCAAACGTTTTCCACATCTTTGAAGAGACAAGGGGGTTCAACCCTGAGTTTCCATAGGCCCCAGCACCCATTAGAGAATACATAGTCCTTCTTCCCAGCTGCGCCTTCTTATCAATGTTACCAGATGCCTTCAGATTCCTATCAATCCCCAAATGCACTGTCTCCCGCTCCTGGGGAATAGGGCTATTATCAAGAGTAACCTGTTCTGCCTCTAGCGTTTTTCCGCCATTACTCAATACCACCTCCACAGACTTCTGTGCGTTGATAAGATACCTCTCTCTTCCCTTGTAAAAAGACACAACATCTACTAGCTCCCAGAGATGGCGCCTACACAAACCCAGAAGAGCAACATCGTCGGCACACGTCGGAGCACTGCAGTTTATGTGGCCAATAAATGCCCCCATGTTCAGGTCCTCCAGCATATGTAGCAGGTTATTGTTATATAACTTGTAATGAAGGGTGGACAGAATTCCACCCTGGCGCACGCCTTGTTGCACCAGAAACGGGTTTGAGAGATGG
Organism: Ctena decussata; assembly: GCA_963989385.1. Lineage (NCBI taxonomy): Eukaryota > Metazoa > Mollusca > Bivalvia > Lucinida > Lucinidae > Ctena > Ctena decussata. The sequence goes on from OZ022506.1 coordinate 88,327,644, forward strand.
CCCATCCACTTTACTGCAGACGCTGCCCCATTGTACAAGCTAGACAGTGTTAGCCACAGGGATCCATCTATCCCGGCCAGGTAAATCTTCCGCAGAAGTGAGTCCTGCCAGACCACGTCAAAAGCTTTACAGGCGTCCAGGGTTACCAGATGAAGATTTTGCTTATTACACTTCGCTTCGTATTGTACTTCTGACACGATCAGAGCTGCATTAATAGACGAAGAATTCTTAGTAAATCCTCGCTGGAATCTAGACTGTTGACCACATAACGTGGACTCCGTACGTCTCAATAGTACTTTCTCCAAGATTTTACCAACTACTGACAGAACTGTAATTCCCCTATAATTAGTAGGGAGCAAGGGGTCTTTATCTTTTTTCAGAAAGGGCGTTATCACTCCTTGTTTCATGTCGTGAGGAATATATCCCGTCCGCATGATATAATTCATTAAATCCGACAGGAGAGAGAAAACAACATCTGGGGCAAACTTAAAATGTTCAGCCGATAAACCCTGTTTATCCTGAGCCTTGTTGTTCCGAAAAGCCTGCACTATATTTGAGATCTCCTTTGGGGATGTCTGTCAAAAAACTGGTTCTTGCCTCGCACACAAGTCCTCAATCAGGACTGTATCTAGGGAGACCTGGTTCCAATAATCAGGGTCAAACTGGGGGTCATCTGTAGTCATAAGTCTTTACAATTATAGAGCCAGCAACAGTTACTGTGCTTTAACGTAAAATTACATATCCAGCGTCGGTTAAGAGAACCCTCCAGCGTCGTACCATATCCACCGTCGAATAATATAGTCACATCCAGCGTTGATACTATGAGATTACATCCAACATAATTCAGTAATCCAAATATCCAGGTCATGCGTTATCGGTTTTTAGTAAGACTCCGAATAGATTTGATAACCCGACCAAATTCCTTCGATTCAAGTCGAGGCGCGTTCTGCGATTTTCAAACATGTACACAAATGAATCAAAACAATGACAGCGATTTATTTACATATTTTCATTCAATTCAAAGGATTGTCATATGTGAGATTTAAAAAGATGGATACATAGCATCATAATGATGCTATGATATGGCTGATATGAGTGAAACTATAGATGTAAGTGCTTTTTAATATTTTTTCGATTTAATCCACGAAAACATATGACATGTCACACCTGTCAACAGAAAAGAAGGGACGGATCTCATTTGTTCACATGCTTTAAGAGATGCTCAAACATGAGATAGCAAATGCTAAAACCGTGCTATTCTTTTGATAAAGACATGTCCAGTAATAATTGGAAAAAGTCAAGGGCAGCAGTTTTCAGGGTATTAACATTAGCTAAGCTCGCCACATAAAAACTGTGTGATAAACAAAGATCACAAACTGACAATTTTGTGTGTCCATAAAAAAATGTGTTAAGTAGCATGTAACTTACATTTCATGTCCGCATGTCTCCATGATTACATATTTCATCAAACCGTCCCGACATGACCTTAGTTGTTTACCGTGGATGTTAAGCATCAAATCCAACATATTTCATCAAATCCAAACAGATGCTCAGCTGAATCTGCTCTCCGAAACTGCCCCCATTTTCGGGGCACTTTCAAGAACTTGACTGCAGTTCAACTGCAGTTCCTAATGATAACAACTGCCTTCGTAAGACCTGCAGTTATTTAGGATGTAGAAAAGATCTTTGTGTTGACAGATAAAAAGTTCATAATTCAATAAATCGCCGTCGGTACTTTCCATAAACTTTGCAGTGTTTCCAATATGGCCGCTTCCACGGTCACCATAGACGACGTCCTGGATGACGTCAAAACTTACATGCCCTCACGCGTCAATTAGTGCAGTGCTCCAGATAATTTTTGTTTCAATCAGTACCGTACTGATCAAAATTTTCTTGGATCAGTATCCACGATTCTGCTCCAGTATTTGCACTGAAAGGAATGATGTAACATGCAAACAGGTTCAATTCCAACAGCATTTCAGTGGTACTCTCTAAATGACTTTTCTTGAAGTTGTAAAATACTATTTCTGCTTTCATACTTAGGAAATATACTCTTCTATATACATAATAACGGAAAATCAAAGTCAGATTTATCAAACCATTCTATCACGACTTAACCTTGTGAAAGCTCCTTCTGACTGCTTCACAAAATGTAAATCTCAAACTGAAACTGATGTACAAGTTTTAATTTATATTGTCAGTAGGCTTAGTCATACTGCTATGCATTTGAATGAGTAACATGAAGAAACTCTCTAGTTAAAAGAACCAAAGCCTTAAAATATGAACTCAAAATATCTGGTAAGAAACCAATGTCCGTGCAAACCGTATTTGAATTGTAGTTTTCTACCCACCAGTATGTTTTCTTCCTTTTCAAAGTGCGGTGTTAACCGCATTTGAGATAATAACATTTCAAATCTCGTCCATGCATCAACGATTTTCCGCAGAAGACAAAATCTAAAAGCTCAAAAAATATGTAGAATTGAGGCTTGCTTTCATTACTCATGCTTTCTACTTTCAGTTTTGAATCGACTGGTTTACAACTCAACTAATTTCCATGCATTAGGAATTCTGATTTCATGAGTAAACATTTAGAACCAGTCAGCTTCTCGGTGACTGTGACGCATAAAGAACCTCAGTCTTCTTGATGATATTATAATGCAAGCGTCTGTGGGAACTCATCCAGGTGGTACGGATTACCGGAAAAAATGATCCGTAACGTCTTGAAAGAGTCCGTACCGGGTACCGATAAAATTTCCAATTGGTCCGTATCGGCCAGAAATGATCCGTAATATACGGCGATACGGACGCTATCTGGAGCACTGTTAGTGTATGATATAATATGTTGATTCAAGTTCAACTGTGCCTATCAGTAATGTTTACTGTGTATCCCAGCCTTCTCTGACTAACAAAAAGCTGTTTGATATTTTTGATTTGCTTTTAACATCAGAGGGCATAAGCATTGAATAACCACATGGTTGCGGCATTTATTTCACTGAAAAAAAAAATGTTTTCGTGGAAACAGCATTTTTTTATCAGCTTCACGTACTAACAAATATTTTAAGTGTGTAAACCAAAAGGTGGTCAGGGCTTCCACTAACTTTCAAAATTTGGAAGTCCAGACTTCCATGGCGTCAGATTTGGACGTAATGAAACAATTTTTTGGAAGTCCGAAGTTTTTAGGAATGACTTATGCATGGTAATTTTTACCTCTCCCCCTCCCCCCCCCCCCCCCCCCCCCCCCCTACACATCCCTCTCTCTCTCTCCCATACTGTAGTGAACTTTTTGTTCTACGAAGGGAAGCCTGAGCATTTGCGCAGTCTAATCAGGGTCATTCCTGTTTGTGAACAATACGCAAGTCCTGAGCACTCTAAAAACTGAAGACTCGCATAAGTTACAATGGTTGCACTGTCTGCTATTGCATAATATTCCCTTTCATTACCGCCGAATGGGCCGCGTCGGAAATACAGTGACTTACGGAATCTATAATGACACGCATCCACCTAAGAACTCAGTTGTCGCTAGGTCGATGTTCATTATTATTCATGTTAGATGCGGACAAGAAAGACCGGTCTGGCTGCCTAGTTGCGCTGGCTGATACGATTGTTAGTTGTCAGTGTGTGTACTGAGGTACCTTTAGCCGTCTCACGGTTAAACGACACGCGTATATACTCACAGCGGCGACTTTGATCCTTACATCAAAGAGAAAACGTGCTTGACCCATAAATGAGCAGGTAATTGCATATCAATGCTACCGTTAGTATTATACCGAATATATAATCGCGTAGACCCTGATCAGAATGCGCTGTTTCTGTGGACACTGTACGGCATTATTTTCGCACTGGGTTGCATGACGATATGACGATACAACTAGGAAATCGGTGAAATGGACGTTTCAGTAATACTAATCAAAACAATGTATATTTCCAGAGCATAGACCATAACACGTCGGAAATAGCGACTATTAATATTAACAGTGTATCTTCGCTTTGAATCAACATTTTTCGCGGAAGACGTTCGTATTCCTAAAAAGTCCATTGACGACAGTATGGATCATGACAAGATTGATTGATTGATTGATTTGATGCTTAACGTCCACGGTAAACAGCTATGGTCATGTCGGGACGGTCAGTTCACCTAAACACACTATTCCTGGGCAGGCTTAGACCTCCTAAGCGGTTAACCAGTACTAAGTGCACATACTTTCGCCAGTAACTGACAACTGCCCTTCTTGCTTCTTGAATCAACGGAAGGAGAAACGAAAGTATGTGGCCAGACCGGGTTTCGAACCCAGGACCTCTGACTTACGAGTCAGGTGCCCTACCGATTGCACTACGCGGCCCGGCCATGACAAGACCTTCCGTTGTAAGGACAAGTGTTAATATGAATGTTGTGTTCGTAAAAACTTCGGATAGAGTTTGTCAATACATGCTTCAGTATTCGTGATCGTAAAAAAAAAAGAAAAAAAAAGATGGACACCTTTCATTCAAAAGCTCAGTCATCGTGATTTGATAAGTTGTTGTGCAGACTGCCATAAGAGGTTGAATCTACGAGTGGGCGTTATTTTGATAATCGTTTTTGACAGGTAGGCGGTCCGACATATGTGTTACCTGGTTCAGTGGTCCATACGGACAATCTCGATTGGTCCGTAGGCGGTCTTTTCGTCTGGCTGACACCTGCGTTAATCCGATTAATTATGACATGTGCTAAATTTTAAAGACAGTGGCGATATTTTATAAGTAGGGACAAGATCAAACGGCCGTATGTGACAATTATCGGGCGTATGCCAGACGCCAGAGGTCCCGTTTCTCGACGTACGGGAGCAAATCCTGGGCGTAATATACGGCCATACGCCCGTTATCGGAAGCCCTGGGTGGTTATTTAAAGACAGGAGTGGTACTATATAAGGAGGATTTACTTCTGTAGTGTCAGTCCACTCGGGCCAGGTGTGTGCAACTTACCGCCAGGTGTGTGCAACTTACCGCTGAGCCACTTGGGGAACGTCATTCAGAGACTTGAAACAGAACAGTGTCATTCTGTCTCTTGATTACATAGTGCCAAAACCTCCAGCAGTCAGCCAATGAAATTATAATATAACTGGAAATTCTGGTCCATTGATTGGGTGAATAAATTTTCACACCTTTACCTGTAAAGGTAACATATGCTATTGCTGGGAACCAGATCTCCCCCCCCCCCCCCCCCCCCCCCCCCCCCCCCCCGCCCCCGCATAGAAGTCCTGTCTTTAAACAAACACGGAACACCCAGAACAGACAGAATGTTGTATATTGGGCTTTGTCAGAAGCCTTAGCCTTAGACATTCAGAGTGTGCTCAGTGACTCACTTGATGATGTTGACATATGCCCTGCGCCTCAGATTTTCCATTGCTCCAGCTGATAGTTGATTGCACTGTGATTTTAGATGCGCCGTAATACTGACTGTAAAGAGTTCAGTGAACTTGTAGACACACTACATTATCATAGTAGAAGATTAACATACGTTCTACATGCTAAACGCTATCATGCACTAGAACTTTCCTCCAAAAGTAAAAAGTCCAAGAGGTTACATCAATCCACAGGATGGTAATTTTAGTTCTTAATTGAGGCAGCCTTTAAGTGACTGTGTACTGTGCTGTGGCTTACGATTATAACTTTCTAAACTATTGTATGTACATACGGATGTATATTTGGTGGTGGCAGTTTTACATTCCATTGTAACTTTTTATGAGTGACTTTTACTATTTTAATACAAGATACAAGAAATTTTATTCACCAATTTAGGGCCCACGTCGGAGCATACAAAGAACTGACATGCAATGAGAGTAGGGATGCGCAATAATACTGATATATCGGTATATTGCAATACATTCAGAAAAAAATACGTATTGCGATATGGTCCGCCCGTATCAATGCGCTGATGATATTTTAGCTCCTAACAGTTGGAACGCAGCTCCAAGGAATAGGGATATAATCAAACACATAGCAACGAATTTTTGTTCGAAATTGTCGCCATCAAAATGGCTATCGGCGAACCCCATTGTACTTTCACGCCACCATACAGATTAATCAAATCGCCCCACCGGTTGAAATTTTAAGAGCACTTTTCTGACTTCCATTATTGAATTTTTCTGTTAAAGTGATTCCAGGACTGTCCGACATCCTTTTCCGCCTGTGTAATTATTGACGAAACAGTGCCCTTTACGTCAGCGTCAAACATGTGAACAAAAAATTACGATTTACAGCTTATTCGACTTTCTCCAAAACGCAGACCTTTGCCACGATAAATATTGATATATATTGTACTATTATGTGAAATTTCAGAAAATTTGGTTTTGGAACATTTTAAAATTGCAAAATAACATATGACCGACCGGTTTGAAAACAAACCGAAAATGGCGTCGAAATCATGCCAGCCTTACGCGCTAAGTGTTCAAGGGCTGCCAAATTAACAAACTCACAATTCCGCCTGTCCGTAGAAACGTAACACCTCTCACTGATTAATCTTCAACCAAGACCGAATAAAAAAGTCAAGCAAATACATTTTATTCACATTTTATTGTCAGATACAATAATGTCAACTCTCACCTCTATGCTCTAGCAAATCGTAAACACAAGCTTATGACGTGATTTTAAATCGATTAGAAGTTTGTATAATCATGGCTTGAAAGACGGACTTAATCAGCAATTGATGTTCATTTAGGTACAGTTCATGCTATCGTTCAGGATTAGCCTTTCCCCTCGTAATTGAACGGTAATTTAACGGTTATTTCTTTTTTAGCTCGCTTGAACGAAAGTTCAGGAAGAGCTATTGTTGTCACCACGGCGTCGGCGTCCGCGTCGGCGTTCGAATTGGATGTTTTGGTTAAAGTTTTTTAAAGACCTATATCTCCTTAACCCATGGATGGATTCTTTTGATACTTGCACTGTAGCTAGATATTGGTCTAAGGTTTAACAGGGTACCACCCCCACCCCACTCTGTGACCTTGATGTCAAGGTCATGGACTTAGAAAATTTGTGTTTTTTTGGACAGGATGTTTTGGTTAAAGTTTTATAAAGCCCAATATCTCCTGAACCCATGGATGGATTCCTTTGATACTTGCACTAAAGTTAGATATTGGTCTAAAGTTTTCCAAGGTACTACCCCCACCCCCCTCTGTGACCTTGATGTCAAGGTCATGGACTTAGAATATTGTCTTTTTATTGATTGGATGTTTTGGTTAAAGTTTTTTAAAGACACATATCTCCTGAACCCAGAGATGAATTCTTTTTATATTTGCACTGTAGTTAGATCTACAGAGTACTACCCCAACCCCGCTCAGTGATCTTGATGTCAAGGTCAGGGACTTAGGAAATTTTTGTCTTTTTTAAAGTTTTGTAATTGCATACTGATTCATAATGCTTTGCAGAGATTTAGTTTATACTTGAACTGATGTTAGACTCTTTTTTGAGTTTTTACAAAACACCTTATAATACTTACCCCACTGGGTGACCTTGAAGTCAAGGTCATCGACTTAGAATTTTGTTTTAAAGATTTTGGTTAATATTTATGAAGACATAATTTCACAGTGCTAATATGATGGACTCAGTTGATACTAATACTTGGGCTGATGTTAGATAATGGTTCAGGGTTTTGATACCTACTAATATGATGGACTCAGTTGATACTAATACTTGGGCTGATGTTAGATAATGGTTCAGGGTTTTGATACCTACTAATATGATGGACTCAGTTGATACTAATACTTGGGCTGATGTTAGATAATGGTTCAGGGTTTTGATACATACTAGCCCCCCCCCCCCCCCCCCCCCCCCCCCCCCCCCCCCCCACCGGTCAGTTTTTTTACCTCAAGCTCATGGACTTTGAAATTTCATTTCATTTTTTTTATTTTAATTTTATTTTAAGACTTATTTCTGAGATAGCTTTTGTGTTTTCATTATGGACATGCTTGCATGAAGTTTTATGCATAGCAGTCCACATAGCCCCACCCCCCACCCGTCAGTTTTATTTTTACCTCAAGCTCATGGACTTTGAAATTTCATTTCATTTTTTTTATTCTTATTTTATTTTAAGACTTATTTCTGAGATAGCTTTTGTTTATAAATGTGTTTTCATTATGGACATGCTTGCATGAAGTTTTACGCATAGCAGTCCACACCACTATAGCGGCTGAGTGATGGGCAAGCACCAATTCAGGCGAGCTATGCTGTCTGGTGACAGCTCTTGTTTAATTAGCAGATCACGCGCTTGATTTCAAAAGTCAAATAAACGGTTGTATGTGAGTAACCTGGGAGGGATGAGAAATGCCCCCCCCCCCTCCTTCGTGGGACGGTTAAAAGCAGGAGTGTTGGGGTTATTACACTTTACGCACAATTATGTTTATCCTTTGAGAGCAAGAATAAGAGGCGGGCCCCAAAGTTACTTTATATTGCCGCTACTATTGAAATCTTGTTCAATTTACAAATACCAGCATCATTAAATATAGCGATACCTCTTGAAATTTTGTCTATTTGACAAAATTACAATACGCACCTGGCTATTAGCGTACAGGCAGTTACGCCTTTGAGAAGGGTTAGCAGTGCACTGTATGCATGCAATGTTTTTGCATTGCCTGTATAAGTTTGAGAAACTCGTCGGGCATCTGAGTGTGTGTGTGTGTTTTTTTTTTGTTTTTTTTTTGGGGGGGGGGAGGGGGGGGGGGAAGGGGACAACATTTACAAATCTGCAGGTACACGGGTAGATCTACATAAAATAATAGAATAGAATAGAACATTTATTTCTCCAATTACGAACACTTTCGGTTATGCAGTCACATATTAACAAACAACAAAAACATTCACTAATAAATCAGATCGTGTCTATTAAAATGACTGATGTTGCCTCACACTAGAGTAGTCTTGGCGAGGCGGTTCTATATACAGCCGCAACATTTTTTCATGGATAACTGGCACAAATTATCGTAGACTTATTATCAATACACAACTTTATCAATTTCCTGTTAGTTTTCCTGAACTGGGAGACTCTTCAAAAATTCTTTGCTCTCAAAGGAGCAAATGCTTTCCTTAAAGAGTTTACTCCCATTGGAAAGGTAGGATAAATCAAAAATATTATTGCCGAGATGCTTCCCCTGAAAGTGTACCCGGTTCACCTCGGCCCACACACTTACATGTACACTCTCAATTTCTTTTCAGTTCCTTCCAATGCTTAACATGTTCATTCTTCATTTGTATGCCGACTAGAATTGTAACATTGTAATTGTCCGATTTACTAGCAGGCCCAGGTATCTTGCAGGTCACCAGAAGATTTGATATTTTTGCATTTACGAATCGTCCCGAAGGCACATGTTAAGGGCAATCCAGTACACTTTATACTCAACTCTGGGCTTAATCATTATTCTTCATACTCTGCGTCCTGAAATTAAAAATAATTGGGCAGTCGATTTCCGAATCGAATAGGACAACAGTCGATATACATTCATTAGGCAATGATAGGAATTGAGCTAGCGGCCTTCAGATTCTCATTTTGAAACACTCTAAGCTACCAAATGTGGTGACGTGCGGGAAGGTTTTCACTTTTTCCCTTACTGTAGTATTTTCTGAGGGTCAGTAAGTACACGGGTGACCTGCAACAAGCAAAGACTAAGATAGCTTGCACTACAAATGTTATAAAAGTTAAGATGAACAGCTTGCATGTGTGCATTCTATTATGGATCTTGGCTGGTAGCTTTTTTGTTCATGCACATTTTGCTAAATGAAAGCAATGATGGGTTGCTTGAATAAGTATACAAAGTTCATGCGTATGTCAACAGTTCCTCACAAGCCCGCTATTTTCAACTTTCAAGCAGATTGTTTAAGTATACTGTCAATGGTCTTTACGCTTATTCGGGATGTGGAATTTGCCAAAGTGGAGCGATTCGTATACAGTTTAAGTTCATGTACAGTACTTTGCTTCCACGGAATAAATGGCTGTTTCTGTGCCACGTGCCAAACGTCGGATGGCACGTAGCAAGCCTCCAAATTTTCCCCCCACCTCCCAAATCCGCACACCCCGACACATTTTCAGGCTCACCATCGAACACACGAAATGCTCTTCGTAACTTAATTCAGAACGGAAAGAGTTTGCTTGCAAGCCAATCAGGGTTTTGCTATTCGCTTATATATACAGTTTTGTATCTTGAAGCTAAGCAGATTTTGCTGTTATCATATCCGACAAGATTCCTCTTTCCCTGCACTGTAAAAACATTTCCGTAGATTTTACTGTAGAATACCTTGCAATCAGCTGCCAGTCCATTTCCCGTTATTTTTTACGGGCGCCCGTAAACATTGGCGGAATCATCACGCAGAGCAGGGTAGAATAAGACAGGTATTGTTTTGGTCATGTAGCTCTTCAACATTATAAAGGGATTTTCGAGTGTGGTCAGTTAGCATATCTCTACCTTATCAAGATTTCTAAAAAAAAATGTTTTACAGACAAACGCCCGTAAAAATAACGGAAAATGGACTGGCAGCTGGTTTCCAGGTGTTCTACCGTAAAATCTACTGAAATTTTTACAGTGTGTTGCGGCTCAGCTGTTGGTAAGATTCAAATGATTGTAATAAATCTCAGTATGTGTAACAACAATGAAGCCAAATCGGGCAGAGAGAGGGAGAGAGAGAGAGGGAGAGAGAAAATACGCTGTCACAGCAACGACTGCTCAAGTCATGTTTGGGACCTATACATCACTCCAAGCATCAGTCAAGATGAATTCCCCCACTTCCCTGGCCCCCACCCTCGTCACCAACCGCCTCCTTCCATCCAAACCTGGTTTGTTTCTTTCTAAGTAACTTGAGCCGTCGACGCGAGAAAACCAACAATGTGGTTGTGCGCCCAGCGCAGACTAAGATAATCCTGGGCATCCACCCAGTCTGATCAGAGTCTTCGCTGTCTGCTGGTACACTGCAAAAATAACGGTAGATTTTACGGTAAAATAACTGGCAACCAGCTGCCAGTCCTTTTACCGTTATTTTTACGAGTGGGACAGAATAGAGCAGGCGTCGTTTTGGTCAGATAGCCCTTCAACAATACAAAGTTATTTTCGAGTGCGCCAAGTTTACATAAAACTTCATTTTCGTGATTTCCAACAATGTCTTACAGGCAAACGCCCGTAAAGTAACGGGAAAAGGACTGGCAGCTGGTTTCCAGTTATTCTACCGTAAAATCTACAGTTTTTTTACAGTGTAGCTTAGACCCTTAGCTACCCTTAAAGCGCTTAGGGAAGACTCTGTGCAGACTAGGCGGATGCCGAGGCTGATCTGAGTCTGCGCTGGGCGCACAACCACTTTGTTGATTTTCGCGTGTCGCGGCTCATATGTTCTCTGTACACTGTAAAAAAGTACTGTAGAATTTACGGTAGAATAACTGGAAACCGGCTGCCAGTCCTTTTACCGTTATTTTTACGGCCGTTTGCCTGTAAGACATTGTTAGAAATCACGAAATGGAAGTTTTATGTTAACTGGCCGCACTCGAAAATAACATTGTATTGTTGAAGGGCTATCAGACCAAAACGACACCTACTCTATTCTGTCCCAATCTGCTTGATGATTCCTGCAATTTTTACGGGCGTCCTTAAAAATAACGGTAAAAGGACTGGCAGCTGGTTGCCAGTTATTTTACTGTAAAATCAACGGATTTTTTTTTTACAGTGTAGGCCCTAATTGTTGAGCAAATTATAAAATCAGATCGTATTTTTAGCTCACCTGAGCACGAAGTGCTCAAGGTGAGGTATTGTGATCGGTCTTTGTCCGGCGTCCGGTCGTGCGTCCGGCGTCAACTTTTGCTTTAAACAACTTCTTCTCCAAAACTGCTAGCCGGATTTCAAAATAATTTCACAGAAATGTTCCTTGGGGGACTCTCTACCAAAATTGCTCAAATGGTTCCGCTCCGCTGAACAATATGGCCGCCAGAGCTAAAAATAGAAAAACCTTTAAACGACTTCTCCTCCAAAACTGCTGGGCCGATTTTGAAATAATTTCACAGAAATGTTCCTTAGGAGACCCTCTACCAAAATTGCTCAAACGGTTTTGCTCCGCTGAACAATATGGCCGCCAGAGCTAAAAATAGAAAAACCTTTAAACAACTTCTCCTCCAAAACTGCTTGGCAGATTTTGAAATAATTTCACAGAAATGTTCCTTAGGAGACCCTCTACCAAAATTGCTCAAACGGTTCCGCTCCGCTGAACAATATGGCTGCCAGAGCTAAAAAATAGAAAAACCTTTAAACGACTTCTCCTCCAAAACTGCTGGGCCGATTTTAAAATAATTTCACAGAAATGTTCTTTAGGACACCCTCTACCAAAATTGCTCAAACGGTTCGGCTCCGCTGAACAATATGGCCGCCAGAGCTAAAAATAGAAAAACCTTTAAACGACTTCTCCTCCAAAACTGCTGGGCCTATTTTGAAATAATTTCACAGAAATGTTCCTTAGGAGACTCTCTACCAAAATTGCTCAAACGGTTCTGCCCCGCTGAACAATATGGCCACCAGAGCTAAAAATAGAAAAAAGCTTTAAACATCATCGTTTCTAAAGCCAATGGCTCGATTTCAAAAAAAATTCACAGAAATGTTTTACTCATGGCTCTGACCAAAAATTGCTCAGACGGTTCCGCTCTGCTGAACAAAATGCCGCCAGAGCTAAAAATAGAAATAAATCTTAGAATGGCACAGAGGGCACAGTTATGATCCAATCATCATGAAACTTTGTCAGAATGTTTATCTTAATGAAATCTAGACCATCTTCGAAACTGGGTCATGTGGGGTCAAAAACTAGGTCACTGGGTCAAATCTTAGAAAAACCTTGTGCACTCTCTAGAGGGCACAGTTATGATCCAATCTTCATGAAACTGTGTCAGAATGTTTATTTATATAAAATCTAGGCCAAATTTGAATCTGAGTCTTGTGGGGTCAAAAACTAGGTCACTAGGTCAAATATTAGAAAAACCTCATGTACACTCTAGAGGGCACAGTTATGATCCTGTCTACGTGAAACATTGTCAGAATGTTTACTTTTATGAAATTTATACCAGATTTGAAACTGGGCCATGTCAGGTCAAAAACTAGGTCACTAGGTCAGTTCTTAGAAAAACAGTTTGAACGCTTTTGAGGACACAGTTTTGTTCTAATCTTCATGAGACTTTGTCAGAATGTTTGTCTCCAACGAATCTGGACCAAGGGTGCAACTTGGTCATGTTGGGTCAAAAAGTAGGTCACTAGGTTAAACCTTAGAAAAACATTGTGTACACTCTAGAAGGCACAGTTTTGATAACTTTGCCAGAATGTTCATATCCAAGAAATCTAGACCAGGTTTGGAACTGGGTCATGTAGGGTCAAAATCTAGGTCATTAGGTTAAATCTTATAAAAACCTTAGGTACACAATAAAGGGTTCATTTTCCATTTAATCTTTGTGAAACTCTGTCAGTCATATGGATGTCTCTGAGGTTAAGTTCACAGGATATTCAGGTGAGCGATCCAGGGCCATCATGGCCCTCTTGTTTTTCGAAAACTAAACAAACAAAACGACAAGAAAGAAACTCTTTACTTCGTACTGGTGCATTTCATGTTCGACTTATAATCTGTTTACATGGCATGCGGACTGGCAATCTAGCTCGAGGCAATATACGTCATTTTTTTATTACGTCACAATGTTCAGTGACCTAATAACTTATTTGACAGAAAACAGATGACTGTTTGAAAGATAAATAATATTAGAAAAGGATATTATTTTCACAAATTTGAGTGGCAGAACGTCAGATTTGTACAATGCCAATCAGGTCAGCAGCCAGGTAAGGTACGTTCTACCAGTTTGTAGTCTATTTTAGCTAACTAAACTCCGTAATTTTTCTCCTCTTCAAGTATTTAGCAATCTGAACTAATGTTTGACAAGCTGTCGACCTCAATTTTCTGTCTAAATTGTGGCTGTCCGGCAAGTATTGCTGGTGCTCATATCACGTGCAGGACCGTTTCCTGAGCGTTAAAACTACTGATGCCATCTTTCATTTTGCAATTTAAAAATGTTCCAAAACGAAATCGCTTGAAATTTCACATGCAAAAAGAAGAAATAATAAAGTTTTCGATGGCATGGGTGTGCGCATTGGAGAAAGTCTCAACTTTCTGTAAATTATGTTTTATGTTGATGCAAGTTTTTGGTAGAATCAAGATAGAGTATTGTACTTTGACGATGAATATTTCAGCATTTCGAGCAATTTTGGCCCTGAACTTTGTTGAGAAAGCCTGCTTAATACTAGTTAGCAAAACATTTTTATGTGTTTAATCATTTTGATATAGCCAATACCTCTAAATACATTTGAGAATAATGGGAAATTTCGTCAAGAACCATGTTCGCCATTTTTAGGGCCTATTTTTTATGTGGAAGGATCCATCGTTGTAAATACAATCACCGCTTTTCGAGGGTTTGCGTTCCAACTGTAAGGATGTTGAAAGTCTCAAAAATAATCCATTCAGATTTTGTTATGCTGAGGTTCTCTAAGAAATTTACATCGTTCTTTCCGGTAAACAGAATCACGCTCGGAAAGCTTTATAATCAAGTACCCCATGGGTTACATAATCCGTTTTCTTCGTAACAGCGTAGGCTGCAATGTTTTACCTATTTTCAAGCAAGCTGTTTTCTTCGGAACGGCGTAAGCCGCATTGCGTTAGTGAATGAACGGCGTAAGCAAGCTGTGAAAGCAGAGTGTGCATATACATGTCGAATTGATAACACCATAAACAACCGGCTGGCAACAATGGCCGAAAACGAAATCATTAAACATCCGAAAGGAAAGTCAGATATCTGGAAGCATTTTGGCCTTCAAAAGATAACTGCTATGAATACCATTACTGGCAGAGAATGTTGCAGTGTGCCGCAAATGCGATATGGCTGTCAAACATTCATGAAAATAAATGGTACTTACAGTTAGTAAAAAAAACTACAAAACTTGAAGTCTTAGTTCTCCTGCTGATAAACAGCTTCCTTTAGGAAAATGCATAAAAAGCTTGATATAGGATTGCCCTTCTTTTTCAGACTAAGCCTTCAACCAAAATCTAACCAGACAGTTTATTTAGAGGAGTTCCACTAGTCATTCTCTTGTCCAGTTCAAGTCACACTTTATGAAGGAAAAGATAAACATAATACATCTTTATTATCTTATATCTACTTCCATGCAAAGCCCTCCAGTGTACTTTACATGTAGAAAACAAATGTTACAATATGTTGTGATACGTATTGCCATACAGTGTGAGTTTTGGTTGGTTGGTTGGTTGATTTGATGCTTAACGTCCAGGCCAACCTTAAAAAATTGTTGGTTTGCTGTTTACCGACCCAGAAAATTAGAGGTGGGTCGGTCGGTAGGCTTTTTATTTTTTTTTTCTAATAGTAGAAGTGTGTCGGTCGGTAGGCTTTTTTTTTTTTTTTTTGTATATTATACATATATATGTATGGCAGGCACAGAAAGTTAGTGTTAGTATGGTTTGCAATGATGAAATCTTATAACCATTTTAACAGGCCTTGCTACATAAATTTGAAATTAAAGATCACACAGAATAAGTGTTTCCCACTAAAGCACAGGACTGAAAAAATATAAATCTTGACATGATTTTGTTCTTTAATCTGATTACACTCTGAACAATAATTTCAACTTCATAATTGTGAAAATTGTCCCCTGTTGGGATTACCATACTGACCCGAAGTTTTCAGACAGATATGGACGCGACCTTTGAGTATTTGTCGACGATATCGTCGGACAAATCGTCTTCCGAAACGTTTATTATTGCATCATTGAAGAGGTCTTCCCATGTGTTGCATGTGGGGATTCTTTTCAATGCGTTTTTAACTACTGTACACTTTTTTTTCTGCTTTTTTGACAACGACAGACACGCAGAAAGTCGCTTCGACTCGGGCGATTTTCGCCTCCGAAGCCATTTTACAACACAAATCATTGTTAAAGAAACGCTCATTGGTTGAAATAATAAATTTAAAGCGGTAAGCTGATTCGGATCGTGCACGCGGTTAAATAAGCGACACGAACAAATAATACCGGGATATAGGAAACGTCGTGACTAAAATCCGGACTTTACCGGGACGGGTCGGGAAAAAAATTTTTTTTTTTTTTGGAAATCGAAAAAAAATATTTGGGTCGCACGGAAAACCTCGGGTCGGTCGGTAAACAGCAAACCAACATAATTTTAATTTTGGCCTCACGGTAAACAACTAAGGTCATGTCGGGACGGTCAGTTAACCTAACCACACTATTCCTGGGCAGGCTTAGACCTCCTAAGCGGTTAACCAGTACTAAGTGCACATACTTTCGCCAGTAACTGACAACTGCCTTTCTTGAATCAGCGGAAGGAGAAACGAAAGTATGTGGCCAGACCGGGATTCGAACCCAGGACCTCTGACTTACGAGTCAGGTGCCCTACCGATTGCGCCACCCGGCCCTACAGTGTGAGTATATTGCAATATATCACAATACAAAATTTCTGGCAATACCCACCCCTAAATGAGAGTAGAAATCCAAATGATAAGTGATAATAATAAGTGAAGCTGTGAGCTCCTTTTTACCTCTTATCGAGGGTGTGCCTATAAAGGCAGAGTTTCCAAGAAGAATACAGAATGCCAGAAAACATACTAATTGGAGAAACACATACTAAATGACACCAGTCCCATTACAATATTGCACAGGCTGATATGAGTCTTTGCTATCAGCGTACCGGATAATATACCTTCTCTCATCTCTTGGTTCAGTCTGACACTTTCTGTTGCTGCATGCATCAGTCTGCGATGTCCTTTGATCTGTAAAGTTAACATCTGGGATTAGACGAAATGTGTCTGACCTTCTGTCTGTTCAGGGTGTTCAGTATTTAGGTAACCACCTTTAAAAGTAGATATTTGTTGTTACTTCGGTTTACATACATAAAATATATGACATGAAGCTGATATTATAAAGATTTTTTTTTTTTTTTTTTTTCATGAGATAATATAATTTTTTCAGTGAAAGACATGTTCATGCATAAAATTGTCCTCAAGGTATAAGGCATAATTACTGGATAATGAAATAGAGGTCAGTGTGTCCTACTTTTAATTTGAGGTCAAACATTGGTTATTCTGACATTATCTCAGCAGGGGTCTGCCTAGAGCTTTCAGACAGGGAGCAGTTTTTAGACATTTTCTAGCCTCAAGGGAGAAGTTTTGGTCCAAATTTTGGATTTCCATATGTTCTATACATTTTCACGTCTCTCTCAGCTCAAAATAGGGAGAAGTCAGCCAACTTAGGGAGACTATTTCTCCCAAATCGCCCTCTAGGCTGAGCCATGTCTCAGGCTATCCAGTACTTAGTCTTGAAGGTATGAGGCAATATCATTGGCCCATGAAATATAGGTCACTGTGACATACTTTTTTTTTAGGTAATCTGAGCACAAAGTGCTCAAGGTGAGGTTTTGTGATCGGCCTTTGTCTGTCGTCTGTGCATCCATCGTCAAATTTTGCTTTAAGTGACTTCTCCAAAACTGGTAGACATATTTTAAAATGATTTCACAGGAATGTTCCTTGAATGACCCTCTACCAAATTTGCTCAAACCATTCGGCTTTGTTGAACAAGATGGCAGCCAGAGTAAAACTAGAAAAACCTTTAAAGGACCTTTCCTCCTAAATGGGTAGACAAATTTTGAAATAATTTCACAGGAATTTTGTTTTGGTTACCCTCTACCAAAATTGTTCAAACTGTTTTACTCAGCTGAACAAGAAGGCCACAGAGCTAAAAATAGAAAAAAAAACTTTAAAGGACTTCCTTTCCCTCAACAGGTAGACTGATTTTGAATGATTTTACAAGGATGTTGCTTGGGTGACCCTAAAACTGAATATTACATTTTTCTGCTTCAGGACTACCGGGTGCTCAATCTGCTGGGCAAAGGTGGCTTTGCCTGTGTATACAGGGCCAGGTCCAGTAAGACAGGGCAAGAGGTGGCCATCAAGATGGTAAGTATTGATTGCACAGTTTCCTCATTATACCCTGTCAAATTATTTGCATATAAGACAATGCTCCAGATGAGAAGGGTCAGACTTGGATAATTCATTCAGAGATAAATTCTCTTATTTTTGCATAAAACATATGTTATGAGCACTCGTTAGAACCGTCACACTTAGGCAGTTGTAAGGAGGGGCCATAACAGATGTTTTCATCGAGAAATTAGAAAAAAGTTCTCTGAATGGTTCTGAAAACCCACATAACCATTAATAAGGCTAGTGTAATTTCTTCCTTTGATCTCGAGTCAGTGGACCAGGCCCCAAGGTTATAAAACTTTTTTCTTGCTCAGCTCAGCTGAGCTTGAAATTTTCTCTGCTGATAAATATGAAAATGCCAGTTGGCATTTTCATATTTATAAGCAGAGAAAAGTTCATACTCAGCTTAACTGAACATGAAAACAACTGTACTAATCAGTAATTTGCCATTTATAGGTAGGTAAAATTTCATGCTCAGCTGCGTTGGGCATGAAATTTTTTTTATAACCTTGGGGCCAGGAAAAGTTTAAAGATTCGGTTGCACTAACTGAAACAAGAAGTGTTAAACAGCTGACCCACCAACTTACCATATTTCTTTGGTTATAAGATGAAGGTTTCTAAATCCCAAAAATCTTCAGATTGTTTTCGGAAAGGAAAAACTCATCTAAAAACAGAATTTCTTATGACTGATTTAGATATTTGGGGTTGTTCTAGAGAGTGGGAAACCTCGTTTAATAGCCAAATACCACAGGGTATAATCGATTCCGCTAATTTTCGCTTCCTGCAGAGACTGTACTCTGCTCTTCCATTATCTATCTGAGAATGCATGTGCACAGCCGCAGACAAACATTTACTGTTATACTGCATATGTTCAGCTTTTAGAACATGTTAGTGTTACTTAGCAGCATAAGTATTTTATGATATCCATATATCCATATAATATCACATGGAGATGAAAAGAAAAGAATTCTACAGGTTGAACACATACGTTGAAATCCCCAACAAATACATGTATCGTACCTGTATTCACAGGGTATAATCGATTCCGCTAATTTTCGCTTCCTGCAGAGACTGTACGTTATATTTGGCTTCCGCCGAGACTGTCCGCGAAATCTTGCTTCCTGCTGAGACTTCTGTACATGATAAATGGCTTCCTGCAGAGATTGTCCGCGTGATTCTGCTTCCTGTCGAGGCTCTCGGCAGGAAACAGAATCACGCGGACAGTCTCGGCAGGAATCCATTTTACGAGGACAGTAGTCTCTGCAGGAAGCAAGAGTTCGCGGACAGTCTCGGCAGAAGCCAAATATAACGTACAGTCTCTGCAGGAAGCGAAAATTAGCGGAATCGATTATACCCTGTGAATACAGGTACGATACATGTATTTGTTGGGGATTTCAACGTATGTGTTCAACCTGTAGAATTCTTTTCTTTTCATCTCCATGTGATATTATATGGATATATGGATATCATAAAATACTTATGCTGCTAAGTAACACTAACATGTTCTAAAAGCTGAACATATGCAGTATAACAGTAAATGTTTGTCTGCGGCTGTGCACATGCATTCTCAGATAGATAATGGAAGAGCAGAGCTGTAGGGCAGCCTGACCATCATTTTGGAAACTTGGGGAATAAAGGGATAAAATACATGTGTACATGTACTGGTCTGTTTTTCTTTGTTGTAAGGCATAGTGCTGTTCTGTCATACTGTAACATAGCAGAGCAGATCCCACACTTTAATACGAGCCACGACAGGACAAAACCAGCAATGTGGCATGTGCACCCCACGAAGACTCAGATCCACCCAGTCTGATCAGGCTTTTCGCTATGCACTTAAAGGGTAGCAAAGGGTCTAAGCAAGCAGACTGCAAATACTCTGATCAGACTGGGTAGATGCCCAGACTGATCTGAGTCTTCACTGGGCGCACATGCCACTTCGGTGTTTTTTTTTCATGTTGTGGCTTACATGTATCTGCAAGACTTTGCAGAAGAAAAAAACTGTTTCAGCCCAAACTGAGATCATCTGTGGCTTTAACAGAGATCATCTGTTGTCTGGAAACTGATAAAAAGGACATTGGCAAACACTATAGACCCAGATAAGATGCCACAAATGTGACTTCATAATCAGGGTCTCAGGGATTTCGCTAAGGACTGAATGACTGGTGATCCACAGGACCAACTTATCCACAATTTAAGTGGTCCTCCCGATGTTTTGGCTATTCTTTGTTATCATGTGTTTTCATTTAATTTCAAAATCAGTTGGTCTGCAGGGCCAGCTACCAAAGACATCAACTGGTCATGCCAAAAAATCACTGGTCCAGGACCAACAGACTTATGGCTAATAAAACCCCTGGGGTCTACATTCAGAGGTTGCCTTAAATAATGAAACTTTGAATGAGAAAGATTGCGAAACAGCTTTCCCATAGACCCTCTGCAGAGTTTTTACCCCCCCCCCCCCCCCCCCCCCCCCAAAAAAAAAAAAAAAAATTGCCATCTACCCCCACTCCACAGCCCCAAACTCATTACAGTCCCTATATGATGCTTTACATTATGGGTACAGAGATAAGGAAACAACTTGCAAATGTACCCCCAGTTTTAAAATTCAGTAGGAAGTCTGGCTAAAATAGAATAGCCCTGACAACCCTTAAACTGGAAATAAAGTTAATTTGGAGCAATTCAAAGAGCCAGCAGAAGAATCCATTTGTCATAAAAGGGTTAAAATGTACTGAAATGTGTTTCAGATTGACAAGAAGCTGATGAAAGCAGCTAATATGGTCAGTAGAGTCCGCAAAGAAGTAGAGATACACTCTAGGCTGAAACACCCTTCCATTCTAGAGGTAAGTTGATATTGTTAGTAGAAATTTCATTCTAGAGGTATGTTGACATTGTCAGTACATTCCAAAGGTGTGTTGACATTGTCAGTATATTCCAGAGGCGTGTTGACATTGTCAGTACCAATAGTTTCCTTTTTAGATGTATGATGATATCGTCAGACTTAGGAAAGTTTTCATTCTAGAGGTATGTTTACATTGTCAGTAGAGTTTCCAATTCTCTAGAGATATGTTGCTGTTTCTATTCTAGAGGTAAGTTGACATTGTCTGTAGAATTTCCATTCTAGAGGTACAGAATGTTGACATTGTCAATGTCATTAGAGTATCTTTTCTAGAGGTACATTGACATTGTCAGTAGAGTTTCCATTCTAAAGGTACAGAATGTTGAGTATCTACTGTCATCTTGAGATGTTATGACAATGTTAGTAGAGTTCCCAATCTAGAGGTAAGTTGACATTGTCAGTAGAGTTGCCATTCTGGAGATACGTTGACATTGTCAGCTCAGAGTTGGCAAAGAAGCAGAGATACAGGCGCACTCAATGCTTCAAGGTCCATTCTGTGACCATAAATCTGGTTAGTGTCAAGGGTTTATAACCCTTTCAGTAGAGTTTCAGAACGCAGCCTATGATCTCTGAAGTCCAGGCTTTTAATCCTTCTGTTGGTAGAAATTCTGATAAATCAGTAACATTTTATAATGAAAATTATTGTTCTCCCTCCAGAATTTTACCTTATCTGTGGCTCTACAGTATAAATCAGGTGGCATGTCTTGCAAAAATGTGCCGTGACATGACAAAACCAACAAAGTAGCATGTGCGCCCAGCAAAAACTCAGATTAGCCTGGCTATCTGCCCAGTCTGAGCAGAGTATTAACTGTTTGCATGTAGTAGCTTAGACCCTTAGCTACCCAATAAGCACTCAGGGAAGACTGTCAGGCAGAGCAGATGCCCAGACTGATCTGAGTCTTCGCTGGGTACACATGCTACTTTGTTTTGTCGTATCAAGGCTCCACTAGGCATAATAAAGAGTTAGTAGAGCCTTCATTTTGGGCCTCTAGTTTCCTCAGGGTCTGTACATAGTTTGTGTAAAAAGCAGCTATACGACAAGGCTACAAGTGCAGTCCTGATAAATGGCAGCACAGGAGAATGGTTCAGAACAACAGTTGGAGTAAGACAAGGATGTCTTCTGTCACCCACCCTCTTCAACATTTTTCTCGAACGGATCATGTCCGATGCTCTGGACGAACATGACGGAAACGTTAGCATAGGCGGCAGAAGTATTACCAACCTGCGGTTTGCCGATGACATAGACGCTTTTGCTGAGGAAGAGCAGGAACTAGAAGCTCTAGTTGAAAGACTCGACCAGACCTGCACAAGGTATAAGATGGAGATCAGTGCTGAGAAGACCAAACTGATGACAAACAGCGCAGATGGCATCCAGAGGGAGATCAAGGTAAAGGGGCAGAAGCTGGATACTGTAAGCAGCTTCAAATACCTTGGAGCAGTTGTCTCAGATGATGGCTCAAAACAGGAGGTTCTCTCAAGGATAGCACAAGCCACTTCAGCTCTTGCCAAGCTGAAACCAATTTGGAGAGATAACAACATATCTCTTGGATCAAAGGTGACACTTATGCGCTCCCTTGTCATTTCCATATTTCTGTATGCCTGTGAATCATGGACCTTGACAGCAGAGTTAGAGAAAAGAACGCAGGCCTTTGAGATGAGATGCTACCGAAGGTTACTGAACATTTCGTACAAGGACCATATAACCAATGAGGAGGTTCGCAGGAAGATCCAAGCAGCCATTGGAGAATATGATGAACTCCTGACACTGGTCAAGAAACGGAAACTAAGGTGGTTTGGCCATGTCTCAAGGTCTTCTGGTTTAGCAAAGACAATTCTTCAGGGCACAGTGAAAGGAAAAAGAAGAAGAGGTAGACAGAAGAAGAGGTGGGAAGACAATATCAAGGAGTGGACTGGAATGGATTTTGCCAGCTCAACTAGGGCAGCTGAAGACAGGACAAGGTGGAAAGGGATTGTTTTGAAGTCAGCTGTGGTGCCCCAACGACCTAGTAAGGTTATGGGATAGAATAGATAGAATAGAAAAAGCAAAAGCTCTGATCAGACTGCACAGATGGGCAGGCTGGTCTTAACCTTTGCTATTTCCATGACTCATACTCATGATAAAGCAACATTTTTGCTTGGCATGGCTCAAATGTTGTTAATGCTGTTTCGTAACAATAAGTAAATTGATTTAAGGTATTTAATCAAGTTAACAATCTTGATACACTTAAATTAATACACCTGAATGCAGGTTAATACATGTCAAGGTTGGATTAAACACTTTGAACAGAGCTCTAGATAAGACGGCGTATTTGATGATAATTAAGGATAATTTTTCTTATTTCTCATCGAAACCATATGTTGCGACCCCTCATCTGAACCGTCTCGTCGAGACGGTTCAGATGAGGGGTCACAACATATGTTTTTATGCAGAATTAACAAAAATTATCCCTAATTATCACCAAATACGCCGTCTTATCTAGAGCTCTGATTGAATAAGTCCTGGCATTGGAAAACCCACAAGCAGCAAAGGATCAAGCCAGTCTGCACATCTACCGGTATATACCGTATTTAACCCTTTTAGCGCACTATGGGCTTAACATTTTCAAAATGGCATTAAATACTTTCAGTAGACTTTTTTCCTACATTGTAATAAGCACACATTTCAAAGAATTATTAGATTCAGAGTTTAATACATGTTTAAAGCATCAGAGAAAAGCTGCTTATAGTCATGAAGGATGGAGAAGCTTTGTAAGTGAAAACTGAAAGAGAACTATAGTGTTTTCAGCACTTGTGAACAAGCAATCAAAGGAATAAACTGGTAAAAATATGTGCGCTTATAATCATATGCCTTAGAAATTCCCATGATGTGCACTTATTCGGACATGTGCACTAAATAGGTCAAATACAGTAGTCTGACATTCATTGTGTTTGGAACTTTCTTGAGATTAATATGTGTAGTCTTTTTATAACATAGAGATCTACATGTTGATAGCTATGGAACAATGAGTCATTACATACAAGAGTTACATGTTCATTGACAAGTTCAAGTAATTTTGGTCTTGGTAAATTATTTATAAAGTTGTATCTGATCAGTTTTACTGATCAAGTTCTGTGAAAATAGTGTTTTCACGGGTTTGGTTCTTCATAAAAAGATGTTTCAGCCTCACTGGGTCCCTGTCAAAATAAGGGCCCCTTTTCTTCAAGTGTACATTTTACACAGAAAACTTGTCAAGGTGTAATGTTTTAATCTTTATTTGTTCATTCATACTTAAGTTATAAAGCATTTATTGTACCGTATAAAAGTCATTTATAGATGACTTATTAAGTTGTTCTAACATATTCTAATCAGCAATAGGAATTTATTGACAAATAGGTTCATGCTGCCTTTACCGATTTACCCCAGTTCATTCTCAAATTTCTTAAAATAAGAACCAGTTCTAACAGGCAGCTTTAAGTTAATTTGATAAGGAATGGCTCAACTTGACTTACTGCCATGTTTGCAAAAGGAATTAAAATCTAAGATCAATACACCCGAATACTGAATTGGTAAATATTGGAAACATTAATCTTATTTGATGTCTCCCATATCAATGGGTTTGGGACCTGGGCTTATTCATGATCTTTCACCCAACATTTCTTACCTATCATATAGTACCATAATCCAATAATTTTCCTAAATATTGGGACAGATATGACTGAGCAAACAGTGTAGACCATGATCAGACTGCTCCTCATGAGGAACAGTCTGATCAGGGTCTACACTGCTTGATATTAAATCAGGAGTTTCTTGAAAAATTTTGGAGTTCAAATTTTTGGAAATTTATGGTAACTTGTGAATATGTCCCAATCCTTAGGGTAAATACGGTATTATATAGTAATATTGTACCATTATTTACATTTGAGATTTTCATGCCATTTATGAAGTTTATGAAAGGATATTATAAGTTATTCCTCAGTGGGCTTTTGGGTTGGTAACATTTCTTTTAGAAAGGCATCATTAATATTTTGAGCATACTTTTTAGCAATTTGTACCCTGTACTTTTAAATAAAAAAGGGCTATGGTATTGCATATTGATAAATAAAATCAATTTCATTCAGTCAGTTTTCTTCAAAGTTTTGAATTGAAAGATATTTTTAAGAAGCATTAAAATGGTCTTCATGCTTTAATGTCCTGAATATAGAAATGTTCTCATTAAATTTATACAAAAGATCAGGCAAAGAAATACATGTATATTCATATATTCAAATGCCAAAAGCAATTTATTTATGTATGTATTTACTAGTGGGTTTCCAAGAGTCTGCTGTATATAAAAGCATTAATGCCTGTCATCATAGGATTATGAATGAGCAGACTGAATCAAATCATCAGAGTTTAGTTTCTTGCAAATGTCCTTATTAAACAGTGATATACATATATATTGTATGAGTCATTGGCATTATTTAATAAAAAAATCCATGCAGATTTCAAGATTCCTCCATATAATCATATATGAATGACCTTGACCTTCACATCAGAAGCTAGATTTGACCTATACATTTCACCATTTCTCACCTTGGCCCAATAGTTCAAAGAAAACAATGTCATTAAGTTAATTTAATCTTTACAGTTTCAAATACATTTTTTGCTAATAAATGTGAGAGGCTTTCACAGTTCAAAACTTATCACATTTTTCAGCAAAAATATTTGCCGATTTTGTGTTCTGAAAGACTAGATGAATCCTTGACTAACAACTTTGTTGAGCTAAAAATGCTTTGAACAACTGGGCCAGATGATCCTTTTCTCTCAGAAAAGTGTGTGATAAAACTAAGATCTAAACCCTGTCTTAGTTGGACTTATGTATGTGTATTTCAGCTGTATAACTATTTTGAGGACAACAACTATGTATACCTGGTTATAGAGATGTGCCATAATGGAGAACTACAGAGATATCTACGCACCAACTGTAAAGTTCTCTCAGAAGATGAAGGTATGCAATAAATATACTGAGTGCTGCAGATAATCCAAATTCATGTGTAAAATAGTTGACCATTTGCTTATTTCTGTCTCGAGAGAAAATGCAAACATGCATTAGGTTTAAACATATTTTATTCAGAAATATCAACAGAAACACACATTGTATACAATCAATTAAGGATCAGAACGAAAGCAAATACTTATTAAGTTCTTCTCCTTAAACATGCATTTGTTGCCTCATCATTAAGAAAATAGAAGGAAATATAACTTCAGTCACTGAAATATTGTCTTGTGGTATCTGGTGCCATAGTCAAGTGGATAGAGGTTTGGATCCCACTAGCTTCAGTGCTATAGAACTATTGACACAGCGTTACCTAATTTGAATCACTGATGTTCAAAGGCAGAACAGAAAGGATTTAGCCGTGAATTGGATTTTGTGCTATACTTTGATTTTTAAAAGTCACATAGGTTGAAGCATCAGATGTTACATGGGTTGCTTTTAAACTTTATCATATGAAATTCTGGGCATGCAAATTTGTAAGTCATTGAAAGCAGAAAACTATCATGAAGATAATAAGAAG
Organism: Ctena decussata; assembly: GCA_963989385.1. Classification (NCBI taxonomy): domain Eukaryota; kingdom Metazoa; phylum Mollusca; class Bivalvia; order Lucinida; family Lucinidae; genus Ctena; species Ctena decussata. Next base: position 88,354,094 of record OZ022506.1, read on the forward strand.
TACTTTACAGTAGATGAACAAATGATTTCAAGTAATTATTCCTTGTATTTCAGCTCGCCACTTCATGAAGCAGATATTGGAAGGAATGTTATACCTCCACTCCTATGGTATTCTACACCGAGACCTGACTCTTGCCAACCTCCTGTTGACTAGAGATATGGATGTGGTAGGTTTCTAGCTTCGATTTTGCCTGGGTGTGTATACGACACACTTCAGTGCTCCAAATAAGAAGGGGTCAATCTCATAAAGACAGTTCTAATGAGGGGCCACAAACATATATTTCCATATAGATATGAGAAAAACTATTTTTGAGTTATCTCTGTTATTCCTTCTTAGTTCCATGGTAAAACCCAAAACTTTGAAACCAGGCCCCAAGGTTATAAAACTTTTCTCGTGCTCAGTTAAGCTGAGTATGAAATTTTCTCTGCTTATGAATATGAAAATGCCAACATTAGAAAACAACTGTACTAATCAGTAATTTGCTAGTTATTAGCAGGTAAAATTTCATGAGAGCTGAGTTGAGCGTGAAACAGTTTTATTACCTCAGGGCCAGACCTTGTCCTTCAGTATACATATTTATTTGCCCTTTTGCCATGCTCAAGGGGATGTTCTGATGACGATTCATCTATCATTTTCTGTGGTTCATTTTTTAAAAGATATCATCCCGTATTTTGACTTAATCAGCTTTAAAGGCTATTTGTTTTATATAAATCTGAGGAAGGCTCCTTTATTCAAGGTTGGGACCTTAATTCAAGTGCCATGATTCCAGCTCTTACTGCAAGTTGTGTAACTGACGAAACAAAAAACATTGTATGCATACAGTGTTTTGTGTTGAGAAGTTTTATAAAAAGCTGACTTGTTTATCTTTCAGAAAATAGCTGACTTTGGCTTGGCAACTCAGCTAAATGCACCAGAAGAAAAACATTTCACCATGTGTGGAACACCCAACTATATTTCACCGTAAGTTCATATTTGTAATTTGCATCAGCTGATGAATGTGGACTAGGATTAGCATCTCAGTAGTTACAGTAGAACTTCATTGGCTCGAACAGGCTTGGGACCATGAAAATTAGTTCTAGCCAAGGGTAGTTCCAGCCATCCAGGGCTAGTTTCCATATAAAGTGACCTCTAGGGACCAAGAAAAGAGTTCTAGCCAGACAGGGTGAATGAGCCATCAGGGTTCGAGCCATTGAAGTTCTACTGTAGTTAGTGTGGCTTTGGCTGTTCCTTTCTTGTACACATTAAGGACTCAGTATGCTGTGGAAAAAAAGAAGTTAAAACTGGTGGAGTTATAACAAAATCTAAGAAAGTTGTGACACTGAAATTTTATTTGGCTACTTAAAGGAGTTTTGCAATGGCTTCGCCAGTTTATCTTTAACAAAGCTAAAATTTTGTACATGTAGAGACATAGATATGCTTTACTTACATGTACATGGAGTTGAATTGGAATATATTATTTGGTTAACTATTTGCAGATACTTGATTAAACTAGTCTTTTCCGTTCCAAAACAATCTCAGAGATTTAGATCCATCTTGTAATGGCTATTCCAGATAAAAGTATGTACCTGGGCAGGACCGAAACTTTTGTTCCACCAAGGAACTTTTAATTACATTTACTGTAAGAAATCATAGTTTTTCTATCTCTGAGAACCCCTCACCATCAAAATCAGTTTAATAGCTAAATTAAACCAGACTGATTTACATATTTGGAAGGATAAACATCTGGCATATAATCAAATAAATAGCATTCTTTTACCAGGTGTAGTATAGAATACTCAGGAACTGTAGATTGTTCATGCCAAATGAGAAGATGGATCAAACTGCAGATATGAAGGCTAGTCTGAAATTCTTTTGCACATGGCAAACTGAATTTTTTCAGGTTCTTTTTGTAACAAGAATTATTTTTATTTTGTAGGGAAGTGGCTAGCAGGTCAGCCCATGGCCTGGAAGCAGACGTCTGGTCACTTGGCTGTATGTTCTACACATTCCTTGTTGGAACCCCACCATTTGACACTGATGCAGTGAAGAGTACACTGAACCGAGTGATCAAGGGAGAGTTTGATCTTCCTGAGGATATCTCTCCTGAAGCAGAGGACCTCATACATGCTCTCCTACAGAAAAATCCTGATAAAAGAATTGCTCTTCATGGTAAGTTGTCTTGAGCAGAAATGTCATACTGAGAGAGAAAGAATGCTGACAAAGCATTGGCTCAGTGGGCTAAGCACTGGCCTGCTAAGCCAGCAGCCCCGGTTTGATTCCTGCTAGGGCCATAAATCTTTTCAACCATAAACTTTTCATTGCACAAAGTTATTCATTGTCACCATCCCATTGTCCTGATATGACAGAAATACAGTAGAACTTCATTGGCTCGAACAGGCTTGGGACCATGAAAATTAGTTCCAGCCAAGGGTAGTTCTAGCCATCCAGGGTTAGTTTCTATATAAAGTGACCTCTAGGGACCAAGAAAAGAGTTCTAGCCAGGCATGGTTAACGAGCCATCAGGGTTCGAGCCATGAAGTTCTACTGTACTGTCAAAATAATGTAAATTCGCAAGTCATCCATCCAGTGCTGACAAAATTGCAGGTTGGAACACACACACACAGTAACTGTAAAGACTAACAGAGGTAACTGTGCAATTTGATCTTAACTTTTGATATCTGTCTTCACCACATTTAGACCACCTGATCAATAACATGAAACCATGATCAAACTGTCTGGATGTGCCGACTGATACAGGGGTTTAGTTAGTATATCCCAACTCGAGGGCCTTGGCTCGGCTGTTCAAAACTAATCAAGTTGTTAGTCCATGTGAATAGACAGTAGTCAGTTAATTTGAACAAGTGTAAAAATTCTAAAAATTTGGACACTTAAAATAATAAAAGTAAATATTACAAAAATTGAACTGTATGATTTTTCAATGCATTTATGCATCTAAAGATACAGATGGAAGGCAAACAATATAGATCCTGGTCAGACTGCTCTGTCTAATCTGGGCCGTTACTGTTTGCTCAGACTTTTTTGTCCAAAACATAAAAAATTCAAGGTATAAAAACAACATACTTTAATTAATGATAGGTATTAACATTTCTTCAGTGACAGGGAAACATTATTTCAAATACAGTCAACTTTTGATTTGAGATGCCAGTAGTTTGAATTAACACATGAAACATATATATGTTTAAACTATAATCATTGATATAGGAGGATACTTTGAGATATCAGTGTTTGAGATATTGAGAGTCCATGTATATTGTTTTCAGATGTAATCAAGCATCCATTTATGACGAAAGAGGGCAATTCTGGATATAGTAAAGAACATAAGGTAGGATATTTATTTGCAACAACAATTAAGCATAGAAATCAGTTGCCAGTTCATAGTAGCCAGTTTTAGATCTTCCAATGCGAGTGATTATAAGTAATATAATCTCTGGTGTAACTGTTGAAATGAGAACAATTCTTGGTGAGTTACCATAAATTCTGACACATGTGCTCAATGTCTTCTTCATGAAACTGTTTGGCATAATGTCAGATTGAAGTAGATTTCAGGTTTGCATAAATGCTGAATTTAGGTCGTTGCTAAATTCTGAATCTGTCAAATATCTCAATTCAGAAAAAAACATGCACTTCACACACAAGCATATACACACATTCATACACTGACACACAGGCATACCCATGCACATGTATGTATACTAGTCTGAATTTTTTTTCATTCGATTTCATGTCTCTTGTGTTATTTTCAGAATTTAACAGAAGTATCAATAGACAGTGGCCGAGGTACCATGGCAACTGTCACAATGTCGTCACGCATGTCAAACAACCCTCGACAACGACCAATGCCAGCAATACATCAATATCAGTCTCAGATTCCTGAGGATCGAGAGAACAGTGTAGGGGACAGTGACAGGTCTGGGGAGGAGAGCAGTCACTCAGGAAACTTCCTACCAAGAAAAGGGGTTCCTAACGGCCCCATGCCGAGTGCTGTTTTGAGACATCCCCCATCACCTCCAGTCAGACTAAGGGACAGGTAAATCTACAATTTTTCACACAAACATACACACACACACACAAAAAAAAAATTCAGTTAAATTCTGTAGACCATTTTAATGGGAATCAGAACATTATTATTGAATGCTTACCATATTTCTAGATGTCAGTTTTATGAATATGAATGTTCATACCAAGCTCCTGTACTGTGACTGAGGGGCACTGGTTAATCATTGGCAGTCATGCACTTCCCCCTACTGACACACATTCTTTCCACAAGAATGGAATATTATTGTTGATTCTGTAAACGCTAATATTTAGAGCTATAATTATCATAGAATTTCTAAAAATTGAGAAATATCTGAAATAATTACAATGAATGTCCTAAAATTGGAAAGGTCTGATGTTACAATGCAGTAATGCGTCAGAAAGATGCAGAAGGAAAGGCAAACAGTGTAGACCCTGATCTGACTGCTCCTTAAGAGCAGTCTAATCAAGGACTGCACTATTTACTAGGACCTGTCAGTCCCCGTACTTATACAGTATTTTCTGAACAACTGTTTTATTTTAGTGAGAGAGAAATGGCAAGACAGCAGGCACTGGCCTCACAGACAGACAAACAAACTTCTGAAAAAGTGTTTCCTAATAAATATGTGGACCGCAGTGTCACACCTAAACCAGAACAACTGTCAGAGCACAGAAGTACAACACCGAAGCCGTCACAGCAAGACAGGTTTACTGAGTTCATTCAGACTCCAGCTGGTGAGCGTACGGCTAGATATGTTGATAGGACACCAAGTACAAATCACATTCCGGAATCGGGTTACAAAAGCTCAAATATAACAGACACTGGTTATTGTAGTGCTAGTAAAGTATCACACAATCAGGACTTGGAGAACAGGGGGTATAACTCTAGACAGATAGATACTCCCAGAATGAATATGGCTCAGTTTGATCCAAACAAATATCAGGATCGTGCTCAGACTCCGAGTAATTCTTCAGGCTGGTCGTGTAGTGCTTCTATGCATAGTAATGATGTGAGAGGAGTGATAAGTCCCACACAGGAAATTTCTGACACAAGTCCCTTAGACATGAGGAGAAAACCCTCGGTCAGTACTGTATCAGACTCTTCTTCTCAGGATGGCAATGAATTCAGTTTACAAAACACCAAAAAAGTGCTACATTTTGATCCAGAATCAAATTCACGTCAAGCCAGTTTAAATGAACAATATTCTCATCAGTATGAGCATAGTGAAGGACCTCGCAGTCATTCACTGCAGCAGAAACAACCAGATTTTCATCATAATTATATGTACACTCGAAGTAACTCTGTAGATGAATTAGAAATTGACAGGACACGTAAGAAAGTGGCAAGTGGACGTAGTAACTCTGTTGACGATATATTAGATTTTGATGAACCAAGGGAACAAAGAACTAGAAATGTGCTACAAAATAGAAATTATAATAATTCACAAAGACCTGTTAATGTTAATTCAGGAGATTCTCAGAGGGTTGTAAATAATAATAATAATTGTGCTAGTGCTTCTCAAAGGAGTAAAAATATAGAACAAACAGTGAAACCAAAAATGGATTCTCAGCAGCTTGCAGAGATAAATACTCCGTTGAATAGTGCAAGGTTAAGACCGATCAGACAGCGGACTAGAAATGCTGTAGTTAATATTCTAGATAATGGTGAAGTTTGTTTAGAGTTTGTTAAACAAAAACGGAATGAAGAGAAGGTGGTGGAGGTGTTTGTTATATCATCAGAGGGAACTCAGGTTAGTTTAGGCTGAATTTCAGCCAGAGCAGTTTAAAGCCTAATTAATTAGGTCGTTTTCCAGGGCTTAGTTGTTCAAAGCATTGTTAGCCTAACAAGCTCATTAAGATGTGAACTTGTTAAGTGTTTTATGACTTAATGACCAAATGCACTGATATTTTTATTGAAAAAATATAAGAAGCTTTTGCATTGCAAAAGCTTCTTACATTTTTTCAACAAAAAATATTGGTGTATTTGAGATATTAAGGTTTGAAATTTTAACGAAACGTTAACTAACGTTGTGATTAGTTTTGAACAACCGGGCCCAGGTTTTCAAAATATCTCAAAACAAATTTTTGTGAAAAACACTTTTTATGCCAAAAATGGCCTATCATGAGCTGTGAATTAGGAAACTACTTTTAATGTGGAAGGAAGAAAAACAATTGAGCTGTGACACGACAAAACCAACAAAGTGACATATACACCTCATGAAGATTCAGTTAAGGGTCTGAGCTTGCTCCCTGTGAACAGCAAAGACTCTGATCAGAGTGCCCAGGCTGGTCTGCATCTTCCCTGGGCGCATATGCCACTTTGTTTTCGGCTCATTTATCATTATAGTCTTTACCACTATAAGTAAACAAACTTATGAAAAGACATATTATTATAATCAATGAGAAACAATCCTTGTAGAGAAAAGAGGCGCCACTTTATTATGACTCAATTGAAAACTGTTTCATGCTATGCTAACTATTAAATTTTTCAAAGGAAAATGGTTGCAGATATAATTGGTATTAACTTTTGTAGGTGAATGTGTATCAACCTAACAGTGGTAAAGGGGTGCCTATCCAGGACCACCCGGTCTCACTGCCCAGTGTTCCACTGAAGACGTTCAGCTATAAAGAACTGCCAGAGAAATACTGGAAGAAATACCAGTATGCTTCTAGGTAAGAGTGTAAGTCCCATGTTGTTTGCATTCGAAATCTTTTCAGAGCTCATAAATCAGAGACAGCTTATGTTTATCCTCCATAAAACATAGGGCTGACTATCATCCCAAATTTTGACTATCATGATACTATCACTATCGGAGAAACCCCTATCAAGATACTATTACTATTGAGGGTCTTACATCACGATGCATCATGACAGTGTTAGAAATAAGCAATTGCCCACTTGCCCGACACGGGTTAAATTTGCTGGGGGCAAGCTGATAGTCTTGGAAGGTTGCCCCCTGGACAACCTGAAATTCTTGGAGATAAAGTTCTGGAAAATAATTTTGTTTCATGTCTCTTTTGAGAAGTTTGAAATCCACCAATATAGCGTTTTGAAGGAGAAAAAATAAAAAGAATCCAAGTCAAAGTAGCGCCGTGAAAATGATAAGGCAGCTGTGATCAAAACTGTTTGTCAGTTATCTCCGAAGTTCATGAATTTATGCTTAGTGTCCTAGAAAGGGAGAGCATTTTTGGACTATGTTTACTTATGTGACTTTTGAATAAAATGTCATGTTAACGATTTAATTACAATGAAATAGTGGGGCAAGTTGAAATCTTGGCCTGCAAGTTGAAATTCATGTCAGGTTGCCCCCCGGGCAAGTTGCTGTCTGGGCCTTATTTCTAACACTGCATGATACTATCACTGTCTCTGAATACTGCAATTTCTTAAGAATTCAGATGATTTAAGTAAGTCCCTCATTTCTAAATTACATACCAGTGCTGTCCACTATGGATGTAAGCCTTACCACCATCTTAAACATTTTTGATGTAAGGCAGACACCTTTGAGGTTCCTAAATGACATTTGTTTGGAGAACAAGTGTCAAAATCCAGTCCACAAGCTGAAAATCTACATGAACAAAAACTATCAAAACTATCGATAGTTGAAAGCACTATCGGCAATAGTTATCAATAGTTGAAAACACTATCACAATAGCACTATCAAGGCAACAACTATCTCGATGCATCAATATTTTGATACATTGTTACACCCCTAATAAAACAATATTTAGTTACTCCTCTTTAGAATCTCATAACTGCATGAGCAAAGTACAAAGTGAATTGATTGTGTTGCTACAGCATGCATTTGCATGGAGAAGAAAGAAAACTTACACCCCTTCTCCTCCCAACCAAAACACCAAACACCCTTATTTAAATCTCCAGTTGTTGACAGAATAGAGTTATGCAGTGTTGCAGGTGTGGATTTAAAATGATTTGTATTCAAATTATTTGTGGTTGTCTGTAAAAATTATACATTTCTGAATGCTGCAGATGAATTGAAACTTGGGAATAAAAAATTCATAATAGTGTTCTCGTTTTTGTCTTACCTGTGACTACCAGAAAGTGAAACATAGGTATGCATTTCTGCACATGCACATTTTAGAGATGTTTCTGGTTTAGCTAGGAGCGGCTGTAGTGTAGTGGATAACACTCCAGACTACCAATCCAGGGGTCGCAAGATTGATCCCTCGCTTCTCCGGTCTTTTGGATGAGACTATAAACTGAGGTCCCATTTCCATATGACCTTGTTGTTAGTGGGACGTTAAACCCGAGTTCACTCACACTCTGGTTTAGCTGTTTTGGTACAAATCCAGATGAGTAAGACTCTACCTTTGGTGGAATTCTTTTGCCAGCACAAAGTATTCTCATTATGAACACTTTCAGAAAGAGAATTCTGTGGAGACACAAGACGATATACACTGTAAAATCACAGTTGAATTATATTAATTGTATCTCACACATCTGTTTAGGTTTGTGAAGCTAGTGAGGTCAAAGACACCAAAGGTGACACTATACACACAGAGGGCAAAGTGTATGTTGATGGAAAATGGACCTGATGCTGATTTTGAAGCTGTCTTCTATGATGGTAAGTACTTTTATTTGTGTCATTATATTTTTATATCTCTATAACTTCATTTATCAGGAAGCAAATCCATTCGTATAAATGCAAATGGGGAAACATTTATCAGGCAGTAAATCCTTGTTCTTATTATAGGGAGATATTCATGGTTACCAAGGGCGTAGCTACCTATACGGCAAATACGCAAGTGCGTATTGAAATTTTGTCAAAATTGACAAAATTTCAAAACGCACCTGCATATTTGCACGCTGAATATTTATAAATTAGACAAGATTTCAATACCAATTACCAAAGTGACTGAAATACTAGCTTTCCCTTCAAGAAGTAGAGAATAAAACATGGTCGTGCGTATTATGAAATTGCCCCTAGTTACGCCCCTGGTTACAAACTGTTTTTTTCCTCAAAACGAGTCAATGCATGACTGCAAGATGAGAGTGTATGTTCAGTACAGCATGAACGTTGTTTAGTTGTAAACGAGAAAGATCATAATTACTCCATCAATACATTAAAAAAAATTAAAGAACATAAAAATGATAAATAAAACAAAACAAACAAGAATCAATAAGAATAACTCATTCATTTGTTGTATATGTAATGTGAAATACTGCCATTGTTAATGATAGAACCGGTTCCTTTGTACATGTTGTCAGCATTTCTGTAATAAATCCTGACAGATAGGCACAATACTATACTGAGTTGTCACTGAATATATTCATAACTGATGGACATGATGGAGTTTACGTTATGCACTGTATGAGTAAAATTAAAGTCAGTATCTGACAGAATTAAGATATTGAACAAGATTTTAAAAAAATAAGATAAGCAAAAATTAAATTTTTATGTGAGATTTCACCATTAATGCATGCAGATGGGAAGGCTACTTCTCCAAGTGACAATGATGATGAGATAGGATGGAGTGAGTAGCATCACATATATTGTTGGTATTGTGTGTGGGTTCAGCACTGTGTGGTATTACTCTCTGGGCTTAGGATTTAATTCTTGATCAGAATGCCAGCCAGATAAGCTGGGGCTTGATGATAGTTCTGGGATAATTTTTCCGTAAAACAAGAACAGGCCTGGGTCCAGCCCACCGGGGGATGTGGGCTTGAAAATATATGACATAATTAAGGATCAATTTGATGAAAACTTTTGCTTTTGAGGGGCTCTGGATAACTGGTGGGGCTGGGAGGTGCCGAGATGTATATGAGCCAGTCTCTGTGAAAACCGGGCTTAATGACATATGAACAAGAAATTAGCTAACTGCATCACTGAAAAGTATTAGCTTTTCTAAACATATCCTGAAAATTTGAGATGGTTACCATTATTCATTACTGAGATATAGACTTAAGAAGCACACAGGTAGTGCAGTTTCTATATATGATGTTATTAACGTCATGCAAATATGTTCTGACATCAACGTCATTACGTTTATTTGAACGGGCTTTCTGTGCTTGCTACACAAAATAACTAGATCAAAAAGTGTGTTTGCTCATTTTCAATGTGTATTTAATAGCACACACATGACAATTTGCATGATTTAACATTCTTTCTCAAATGATAGGTCTTTGTGATGGTAAATCATCTGTTTTCAAGGCTTTGGGGTTGCCGTGGAATAAGCGTTGTCATGGCAACATATGTCATATTTATGACTGGATTTTGTCTGCCTTCATAGGCTTTCTGTTATATCTCAACGCCTGAGGTATTTTCATGGAAATAAATAGATGTCCGAAAAATCATTAATTTTGGTGTTTTTCATTCGTTCAAAATGTAATTATTACGTAATGTCATTAAGCCCGGTTTTCACAGAGAATGGCTCATATGTGTGTGTGTGTGTAGGAAGGGGGAGGGGAAGGTGGAGGGGGGATGTGGGCTTGAAAATAAGGATCAATTTGATGAGAATATGTATGTTTTGCCATGAAATAAATGATTTTAAAGATGTCACAACATATATTTTAATCAAACTAAACGGATAACTTATCTCAAACTGTCATCAGTTACGCCTTATCATCTGGAGGCCTACATATTACACACAACACAGAGGCCCAGATGGCGCAGAGGCCCAAAGCACACACCCTGGATCCAGGGCTGTTTATGAAATAATGACAAAAACTAATTATCCTAGAATATTATTAGAAAAGCTTCACTGTATCTGGAGCTTAATAATCTGGTGCTACCAATGAAGCAAAGATATGTTTGAATTGTACTTTTGAGTAGACTAGAATTGTCTGTTGTAATTTGGGGGATAGTAGGGATGTAACGATAGTCCATAAATGACTATTGCGATAGTATTGACATTGCAAGAAGTACCATTGCGTTAGTATTACTATTGCAGGTTGCTATTGCAATACATTGCGATAGATATTGGGGACAGATTTTGTATCCAGAAACTGAGCTTTTCTGTACAAAATTCTGGTATGTTCACAAATTTACGGCTGAAAAGCATTTTCTGTATAAAAATCTGGTATGTTCACAAATTTACGGCTGAAAAGCATTGTTTAATGACTGTTGTTTCACAACATGCACACCTTGGCTACAAAATACAAGAAAATATTATTTTTCATTCTTTGGAATCCATATGCATTTCTATGATTCTTTTAGCTAAAGACTTCTTTCAAGAAATAGATGCATGTCTAGAAACTATTGCGATATTGGACACACTATTGCCAATAGTATTGACATAGTATTGCCAATGTTACTATTGCAATATATCGATAGTCCGATGTATTGTTACACCCCAAGGGGATAGGGCTGTTATGGGTGTCTTGAACAGTTTTTGTTCAAAATAATCAAGTTTGATCATATTTAAGTCTGTAGTAAAGGCAGTTTAAATAAAGTCTGTTTACAATTGAATTATATATAGGTTACAAATGACTGGAGTACATGTAGTACATGCAAAAGAACCACTTTAAAAGATGTGCCAGAACCTTGTACTTTAACAATGACAAAAAAAAGGAAAAACTGAGATCCTGTAAAAACATGAAATACATATATGCGCTATCATTGCTGTCTAAACTTTGTTACTGAAGAACATTTGCCTTTCTTCCAGCACCCTAAGTTGTTGTGCACACTGTGATTATATAATCAGTATCTAAATGATTACACCTCCATGCTTTTTGGCCAATTTTACAAAGGGGAAGAATTTCCCTGCATTCTTGTTTGCTTACTTAGAAGCTATCACCATTAAGGAAAAGGTCTACTCCTAAAGGAGAGAATTTGTCCTTGGAGGAGAAAATATTTCGCTTTTAATAAGATGTGACTTCCATTGATAAGTGTTAGAGACAAAAATCAAAATGGCAGAGTTACTCACCTGAAAGTGTTTCTAATTACCTTGATAGTGAATTTATGTGATTCCTTGTGGCTTAATTCTAGTAATGCTCTCTTTTATGAAACCAGTTTGCTCCCCTAGGAGTAAATTATTTAGCTGTAGACCCAGTTTGTGAAGGTTTTGTTGTCCAGAAAAGCAAACAAGAAGTCAGAAAAGTTGTTTTCTCTTTGTATAAAAATTGCAAAAAGAAATGGAGGTGTACCCATTCAAAGCCCAAAATAAGAAATGGTTTTGTTAATGCTTCTGCAATTCATAGGTTGTGGCCCCCTCATAAGAACCACCAGAATAGATAGTTTAGTTGCGGGTTCCCAATGTGTGCTTTAAAGGGGAGCTAAGAAATTAACACATAGATGCCATCAAAACCATTCCTTATTGGGAGACCTGTGAGGCGTATGGCTTATATGAACCCCTATACTCTTGCATGCTTCTCTCATAGCCTTTCTGCTTCTCCCCAAGTTGTATTCAGACCTTCAGGTAAGCCTGACCCTGCGAATAATAATATAATAGTTAGGATCCTTGTTGCATGTATTGTATATCTATTAACTAAACAAGAATAAAACATTTTGTGTTTTAAAAAACAAACATTTGAGTCCATGATATTTTCAGTTGTATGCAAAACCATCATGTTATCTCAAAAATTGCTTTAATTTTAATTGATAGCATTAAAAGTAGTTTAACTTTGTAACATTAAATCTATAGTTCATGAAAATTGGTTTAATTTGGTGGGGGGAAAATCTACTTTGAATTTTGCAGACTCCGGAGACAGTAACATTAGCAAAATTATTGATAAAATTAAGTATTATTTATCTCAAAATAGTCTTCTTAGTCATTATGTGGTATCAATCAATAAAATTGTATACCAGATTAAATGGTCAGAACACAGTGTCTGATCAGGGTCAATGCTGTTTGCTTACAGAAATTTCTATGCAAAATACAATAAGATTGAAAACTTTCACCAGAAACCCCAAAACTTGACATGGATTCATTCAAATGATAAGAATAGACAAGTACACTGGTTATAAAAAGGTTAGGACAAGTTTTCGCTGTGTAGAGGTAGCCTTTATAGCAAGTTTCACTGTATGTACATGTACTAAATTTTCTATTGCAGGTGCTAAGTTCACTGCCAGTTCACGAGGTATGAGAATTATAGAGAGAACAGGGACATCTCTGATGCTAGAGTCTACTGACATGGAACAGAGACTGACCCATGACACTCAGAAACTACTAGAATATGTTAAACAGGTTCGTACCATGCATGCTTTGTGGAGATACACAAAGCATTAGAAAAGCCATAATTTTAGCTTCTTCCTTAGTTTTCAACAAAACTATTAAGTTCTGGAACCTTGTTTCAATTGCCTCTCTTGACTCTAAGTTTTAGATACTTTAGTCTGATTGTTATGATTTTCTTGAATGAATTAAGAAGCGGACTTACCTTTCATATGAATCTGTCTTATTTATTGTTAACTTGTCAGTTTGTCATGCTGCTTGTAAATTCATCAATTGTCAGTTTCTTACTGTAGAGTGAATTTGAAAAACTTTAGAATGACAGTTACTATATTCTTTAAGTCAGTTGAGTCCTTATGTTTCATCGTATTATTCATTATCCCTTTTCAGTGTCGTCAGCAGTGTTTAGAGCTAGAGTCAGTAGTAACAGCTGTTCAACAAAGATGTTCATTGAAAGAGGACATGTTCCCTATTATTATTGGTAGACGACCAAACTCTGGGTTAAATGACTCAGGAAAGTTCAGTATAGGGACAGGCAGTGACGATCATAACAGCAGTAATAGTACTGATACTAACAGACCTCCAACGGTAAGTTATGGTAAAACTGCTGTACTGTTTATGCTTGTAACCATACTGTGTTAATGTGGTGTCTGAATTTTTCACATGGATTTCACCACTGTTTTATGAATTGATTAATGAGTCAAGAGGAAAGAATTTTTATAGTGCTGTAGTTCAGACCAAACCATAGTTCAAGAACACCCATCATAGTACATATCTTGCTTGTGAATGCCTGGATTGGCATAAACATATACATCAGTTTTGGGCCATATGGATTTTAGGAATATAGGCTGGCCTAAGCATTTGTGATCTGCATATTAAGTCTGGCCTTCTTACAATGAGGCTTGTTTAATGGTAGGACCATTACTATGCAATCATAGCATGAGTCTTGGATAGTGCTGGTTGCTCTCAGTTACCAGTTTCTTACAAAATTTGATGAGAACTGCCATATTCAATGAATATATGACTAATATCTGTGTTAACCTGATAAGAATAGGTGGAATAATCAACAAATTTTATTGGTAAATCTTAACAGCTTGGATGACTGTAGGATAGACGTTCATAAATCTGTATTGTGTATTTCTAGATGACATCATTTGATGGCACTGTGGTCAGTACAGTGACAGACTGTGTGGAGAAGACTGGTTCAGCAGACAGTTCTCAGGACCACACATTGCGGTCACAGTCTACAGTTGTTAGTGGAGGGATGGCGTCAGGAGGTCAGACAACCACATCTCCAACTAACAGTCAGTTACGCAAGATTGGGAGTAAAGATGTTTTAAGACAGGTTATGGTGCAGGAGATTGGCTGGGCATCACAGGTTAGTAATCTTTAATGTATTTAGAATCATCTTTGAATTGCAGGAAAATACTTGAGAGAACAAAATTAAGCATAAAATTCTTTGTGATGTCTGTTCTGCAAGCAGATTAAAACAGGGTATATTGACATGTAGTTGATTGATGTGACATGAAAAAAGGCATTTGCAAAGAGGCAAGTCTCAGATCAGCCGGCACATCAGTGCAGTCTGAGTAGAGTATTACATTTTCACTTACCATTTATGAATCCTGGTAAATCTAAATAACGAAAAGTGAAAGCTCTGGTCATTTTATGGAGCTATGCAGGCTGATTTGAGTGTTTTCTATATTCGCTTGGCTTAAAATGCCTTTTCACACAACTTCATTTATTGTCAGTACAACCTTACAAAACACTGAAGGTCAGTAGGGGCCGTATTCATAAAGCCACTTAAGTCGTTGCTATGCGGTTGCTAAGGCTAAATATCTATAAAGGAGATTCCCTACAACTATGAAATTTGCTCTGGAGGAACAGTCTTTGTAAGACTGTTCCTCTAGAACAAATTTCATAGTTGTAGGGAATCTCTGTTATAGATATTTAGCCTTAGCAACCGCATAGCAACGACTTAAGTGGCTTTATGAATACGGCCCCAGGTCAAATGCGTCCTGTTAAGAATGACAAAGGTATAATTGCAGAACTCCCTAGAGTTTGGACAGATTTTCTATTTTTCTTTACATTTCAACTTCTGTTATCTCAAACTACTGATTTCTCAAAAGTAAATTTTCTGGTACCGTAAAATTTACTTTGAAGTATGGGACAAACTTTGACTTTGAGATATCAAGAATTGACTGTATATACCAATATAGTTTTATGTATATTAGGTAAAAGTGACATAAATATTACATCTGAAATATTTATATATTTATATATTTTATGCTATTATCATTGCAGCATGCTAATGGTGAAATTTGGGTCAGATTCTTTGATGGGACACAACTTGGTATCAAGTCAACAGCCATCAAGTTTATAGATCAGAATGGTCAACACAGCAGGTAAGATAGTGGTCTTGTATGCATTTGAGAGGTGGGTTGGGAGAGGCAACTGCACTGCAATTTGGTATCAAGTCAAAGCTGCTAAGTTTATAGATCAGCATGGTATGACAGTACTAAGTAACATCAAAAGACACTGAACCTAAAGACTGAGAAAGTGTTTAAAAATATTTCTCCATAAAAATGTAGGATGTGCCTTCAGAAGTTATAGAATGGCCTTGGTGAGGTGGTTCTAATAACGGGCAGCAATGTGCTTTTTATGGAGATGACATAAAATTTATTTCAGAATTATCAAAAGAAAAAGGGCTTAAAAACATGATGATTTGGTTTAAGAATGAAGTGCTACTTGCGGCATACTTGTGCTATGAACAAGATCTTAATAAGGCTTTCTCTATATTACAGGTACCAAGAGACTGATGTGTTACCAGATATTGTGAAAAGTCACCTGGAGAAGATCCCTGTTGTTCTTGAGCACCTACTCCAAGACACACAGCAACTACCAAGACATAATCCTAGATGATCTTCCATGTCATTCCAAATTTGATAAAATCTTCTACTGACACAGTTCTAGACAATGCCTGATTTTGATAATTCAGGATTATTCCTGTTCATTCTTCAAAGAGACCATATTGTGACCACAATACATTCTCTTCGGAGAACGAGCTGGAATTAATCCAGAAATATCATCAAATTCAGACCTTGTGTAAAAATATGAGACAAAGAATTTCTGGACTGTCATCAGTGCCCGTCCAAGTTCTGGCTTAGCAGTCCAAGGAGCTGAACCAAGCAAGCAAATATGTGTGTAATCAACTGACTTAGTGAACAAAGAAGTTGCTGATCTATTGCCATTATTTATGACTGATGATATAGGACTTTAGGTATATGGGAATATCTCTATGTATTTCTGCCATTTTTATGAGGAGGATTAAATTAGGTGACTGCTAGCTTGTTTTCTGGCTGGTCTAGCCCTTTCAAATTGAGGTCAACTCTTAAAGGACAGTATATGCCTCTTGTGTCTTTTCATAATGACCTCAATTGCTGTGTAAGCAAAAGGGCATATATGAGTGATTAAGCATGGAATTCTCCATCCAGACTTGGATAGTTAGCAAGACGTCTCATTAATTTCTCATATAGAACACTGAATTTAAGTAGTTGTACTTTGTAGGTAGTAATGTACTGTTGGACAGTTTTGTAGGTAATTCAGTGCTGTGCCTTTGTAGTGTGTGTGTATTGCGGCTCATTAGAGAGTCTAAAAGCCAAATTTTTTTCTTGGAGGGCATAAAAAGCAGGTTAAACTATAGCTGTGAAACAATCTCAAAAACACTGAAAAATTGTTGTGCTCTTGAATATGCCTATGTACACTTGAAATTTAATGGCATTGTGTACCATATTTATTTGGTAATAACACAGGGGAACAATCTCAAATATCTAGTTCCATGATGTAAGCTGGATCTGGATTTTTGGGATTGTTTTGGAAGAGGAAAAGACTGATTTACGTTTTTGGTAATTTTGAAGGGGTAAACTCCCACCTTATAACCAAATAAATAGGATATTTCTTAAACAAGCCTGTGCTGTGGTCACATGCAATTGTGTATTGTGTGTTCTCATTAATAATGGCTTATTTATAAGATGCCAGTTAGAACTTTCTGATGATTTTTTTTTTTCCTAAAATATATATTGATACACATTCCAACATATGAGCAGGTAGCTACAAGGTAATATTTAATATCTTCTCAAAAACATTATGATACAGGCTTTCATTAGAATAGCCTATGGCAGTGGACGCTCCAGTAACTTATAAAGAGACTAGAAATACAGTCAACTCATGATACCTCAAAGTCAAAGGTCATCCCAAACTACTGATATCTCAAAGTAAATTTGCTGATCCCAGAAAATTTACTTCTGATATCTCAAGTAGATTTTCTGATCCCAGAAAATTTACTTTTAGATATCAGTAATTTGAGATAAAAGGAGTGGAAATGTAGATAAAAAAAATTAGGAAACGTTGCCAAGCCTTTTGATAACAATGGCTTCTTTGAGATACCAGTGATAGAGATATTGAGAGTTGACTGTATTGAAGAATTCATCATAAGAAAGTGACTTTCTGTCCTTTTGACTTTGTATATATAATGCATGTCCAGTTGTGCCTTCATGCTGTTGTTTGTCAGTCATCTGATTTTACATATCGACACATGTCCCTCTATTTATTGCTCTTCACATTTAAATGTCTCATCCTTGCTTAATTTTTCTGACAGCTGTTTTCCAAAATAGTTTTCCCATGGACTGTAATACATGCATATGTTTATCTTTCTGAGGAATTGAATCTTAATGCTCTGTTTTAGCTACTAAAATAGTTAAGATTTGAAAGCAAAATTACAAAAGCCAGTGAAAACCATGGTAATTATATGGCTATCGGTATACAAGATTTTAGATATCAGTAACAGTGTCAGAAGTGTTTAAAAAAAGCAAAATAGTTGCAGTACTTGAATAATTCATTTCAATCTACCGGCATTGACATTTTTATAATTTTCTGAATAGTTGTTTTTATTATTAAGCAGACTGTTGACAGACATGGGAGCACATTGATGTCCATTGGAAAACTAATTTTGGGATAGACTTATGATCTTAACTGTACTCTACAGCAGTCATGTTTGCTAACAATGCTGTTGTGCCTGCATCTTTTCCTCCTCCCCTGCAGGAGTTTATTTGTGTCTTGTTATGTTAATGTGTAAATTCTTGGTAAAAATGTAGATTGTAAAAGTTGGCTGTACAGATAAGATAGATATTTATGTTAGCTGTATATGAGCTTAGTAATGATAGAAATTGTTATTACTACAGTCGGCTCTCAATACCTCAAAGTTGAAGTTCATCTCAAACTTCTGATATCTCAAAGAAAATTTTCTGGTCCCAGAAAATTTACTTGAGATACCAGTAGTTTGAGATCAAACTGGAGTCTAAATACAAAAGAAAAACAGGAAATGTTTACAAACTTTATCCTTTGATATAAGAGGATTCTTGGAGACATCGGTGTTTGAGATAACGAGAATCAGTTGTAGTTGTGTCTTGAGTGGCAGTTAGACAGTGTTAGGGCATGGATCAGACATTCTGAATTTGAATCTAATCTGGCTTTACTTGTACTGTTTTCTATGTGGGACTGGTAATTTGATGCTTGTTCCTGTCTTCGAACACTGATTAAAAAGATTTTAAAATATGTATGTTTTAGTTAAATTGTTAGATATTACTTCTACACTTGACAGGTGTATAAAGTGCATCCTTTAAACACAAATCTCTTTAAAGAACATTTTAACCCTGAACTATATTTTTACAGTTTTATAAAACATTGTTCTTTTATTTGCATGGAAGAGTTTTATCATTGTTCGAACCTGTTGCTGAACATTCAGCTTGAATGCTTGTTCAGATAGGAATTATCAATCCTTTCAAGAATTGAAACCCGCTTTGGGGATATATGCAAACAGTGCAGACCTAGTTCAGATGCCACAGAATGTGGCATCTGATCAGGGTCTAGACTGTTTGCTTAAAGAAAAAATTATGCACATTACAGTAAAAGTGAAAACATTTACCAAACCAAAACCCACTAAAACTAGAAATGGACTCATCCAAACAATGAGGATGGACAAGTCAATAAAGAGTTAATCATCAAACTGTGTTTGGAATTGGCCACAATTTCAAAGTTAATGGTTTTAAAACTGACGGACAATCGGCAGATATTTGACAGCCTATGAACACATGGTCAGTGTAGTACAACATTGTACAATGCTGTATCAGGGATATTAAACTGTAGCTTAATATCATTAAACAGACCCCGCATAAAGTTGAACATGAATTCAAGCTGACTGGTTTTGGGAATCAGGTTCTTTTGTTGTTTATTGTTTAAACATGTTCTGATATGAGTGTTCTTAGAGCAGAACTCAAGAAGAGGCAAGTATTTTATGATAATTCCAGAATAAATTCAGTTATCTCTTCTTAAACATAGTTTGTGACCCTCACAAGAACTGCCTCACTGTGGGACGGACGCAAAATATGTTTTTAGGAGAATTTTAGGCAATCAATTCAGAAAATGTATTAAAATATTTGCCTTACCTAGAGAACTGCTCAGAGACAGAAGCATTACCAGATCCCGACAAATGAAAACTGTCTGCCGTATGAATATTATATGCTAGTCTATCATTACAAATAAATAGTTAAATCCGATTCGGAGTCTTTTATTTGTTTAAACCTGTGTGGTGAGTGGTAATGCCAAACTTGCCCTAATTGCTTTTATTGTAGAAACTGAAGTAAAGAGGTGAGCATACAGCATAGACCAAGATGAGACTGCTCAAGACTCTGATCAGGGTCTGCACTGTTTAACATGCAGTGTTGAGAAAATAAAAGCTGAAAGAATATCATCTGGAAGGAAGACATGGTTTAATTGAGTGTTCATGTGCAGGTGTAGTGTTTCAACAAAGCCCAAGCACATTGATTTCCATAGTGGCTCAAAATGGGCTAAATGATCACAAAGGACCATAAAATGTCTGCACAATAATGAAGTATTATGAGAATTTATAAGGCCATCAAATAGCACTAAACACAGCTGCAGTGAAGGAAAATTACAGCGTGTTGCGACGTATGGATACATAGAATTGAAGGTAGGATCGGTGACAAGCCAATTTTCAGTCCTTCCACTGAGTTGTGTATCCACTTGTGCATAGCAACCAAAGCTCTAGACAGACTGACACCATATTCTGCCAAGGTAAATTGGCTGCTGAGGAGTTTTCTAGAATATTTTCCTCAGCATTTCAGTTGCTATGGCAACAGGCAATAAGAAATTGGAACTAAAACCATGTACCTGATGTAGGACAGCTAAGGAATCTGTAAAAGATGTTACACCTGCATTGTTATGGCAGAAAAAGCACATTTTCTCATTGCAAATCAAATTTAGTCTGACAATTTATTGTTCCACCATCCTATAGATGCTAATCTGTATATAGTTTCAAGCAATCTGGTTTGAAAGTGTTTCTGTAAGCTCTGCAGCCTTTGGTTAGGGGCAGCTAATGATGGTGTCTGACTGATTTGATTTTTTTTCAGACCTTTATTTAATGCCAACAACATAGGCCCTGGTCAAATGCTGTGTTCTGCAGTGCTGATCTGGGTCTTCCCTTTTAGCTTAAGTCCCTATTATGGGACCCCTAGCTTTTATGCTTTAACCATTTTGTAGTTTTACCGTATTTGATTATAAGACAAGCTTCTCTTCCAAAACAATCTCAAAGATCAGGCAGATCTGTTTTGAAAAGGAGGCTTGTCTTATAATCAAAAGCTTGTAAGAAAGATCTAGATCTTTGGCATTGTTGTTAAGCAATCTCAAAGATCTAGATTTGTCATTAGACAGTTCTAGATCTTTGGGATTGTGGAAGAGAAAAAAAAAATTACAGCTGGCGACTGATTTACATATGTGCTGTAATTTTGGAATGGTAAATTCCTGTCTTATAACCCAATAAATAGGGTTAACATCTTGCAACATGGGTCAGTACAGAGGAAAACAAGACACATCAGGTGAAAATACTTTATTTCAATTGAAAACCAGTTTGTATAACAAACCCGAGAAAGCTAACTAAAACTAACAATACATTAACTTTGCAATACAGATCTCACAGATCTGGAAATTGACTGCAATCACAGAGCGGAAACTTCAGCTTTATCTTCAATAAAACTGTCTTGCTCCAGAAAATGTTCATGTTGAAAATACTGGTTGATATATGAATGAATACTTTTTCAATAAGCTGATTGCCACTCACAGATCTATACCATAAAAGTTTAAGTACTGGGACTGATAGGTCTAAGTAAACAGTGCAAGCTCAGATCAGACTAGACCCAGTTATCGCAATTACTTTAGGAGTTCACTTTTTATGGTAAAACATAGAGACTTTCACCGAGTATGGCTGCACCTACCACTGTAAAACTGTTCTGAAGAGAGCTTGAAAATATCCAAGACTTATCTGTCCGAAAATGTGGTCCCTCAGTAAACTGGAATGAACCTTTGTGCGGACCAATGGAAAAATGCTACACAGTATATGCCTGATTTCCTGGCTGACCTTGGTCTGGGGAAGTCATTCTCAGTACTACTAAAGCAAGCATATATGACAACAAAATACTTGGAGAAGACATAAATATAACTAGATTCTATTTGTAGCTGATCCGGCGATGCTCTGTAATGCAACCAATTTCTAGATGTACATAATATAAATACAACTTGGCTATCGTTGAGACAAAGGTGGACGAATTGCTGATGAATCACAGTTTCTCACTTCTCTTTGTATCCCCATCATGTCATAAGATAAACCTGCCTTTAACGTTAATGGATACACTTTAAGGGGAAGCAACTCTGCCATTTTCATTTTTGCCTCTCTTTTCATTACATGAACTGTGATTAATTCTTAAAGAAAAATAATTGCTCCTTTGAGAACTAATTCTTTTTTTTTTCAAGAGCAGACCCCATTAGGAGGAGCTACTTTGTCAAGAAAAGTACACAGAAATCACAGTTGTTCCCCTTTGTAAAAATGGCGGTTAAAAGTGAAGGTGTGTCCATATACCTTAAAAATATGCTTACTGAGCATGCTGACATACCCGTACACGTGTCAGGTCGGAGCATGTATGTAGTTCTTCAAGGTTTATATAGTTTGAGCAAACTTATACAGGCTGGTCTTGTAATGTGCAGTTTGCATATATCTGAAGACAGTTTTTCTCATGATGGGGATCATATATTTTCATGTCTACGATACATAATGATTATCAATGGTTACAATCTGGTTTCAATTACACATTCTCTCTCTGAGATTCAAGTTTTTATGTGAAACCATAATTGGTGGTCTCAGCTTCAGATCAACAGGTCACAGGTTTGACTCTGTACCAAAGTTTTTCGCAAAACAGTATACCACTTTTTATACTTTAATGAAAAGTGACAATACACAATGTACACCCTTCTGCTGGCTTTAAACAGCTCAAATATTAGACTGGCTGAAACCCTGAATTAACCTAAGAACTATGAGTTAGATATATCACACTACAGAATTCTGGTATGACAAAAACAAATGGAAAGTGTGTTTATCAGATATAACATTCAGTCAAACTTCAATATGATAAAATAGTTTCAGATGTGTATTTCAGCTCAAACAAATTTTCCAGATTAAATTAACTTCTGGGTGCCTCCCGCACCTTCAGAAAATTTACTTCTGAGAATGCCCTATAGAAAAGTGACCTTCAACATCTGAATGTTCAAATTAATTTTCATTAAGACAATGTAAAAAGACAGGATTATTTTACTGTGCTGATATGTATAAACCAACAAGCCGGGAAAAAATTATTTAACAGTGCTGATGGGTTAAGTCAGCCACATCATGAAAATAGGGTGCTAAATGTACCTGTGACCAACAAAGATCCAAACCAGTCTGTGAATCTATGCAGTAATCCTACAGCATTTTAGTGGGTGTAAATTCCTCAGGTTTAGATGTAGTGTTCAAGAACAGTATACCCTATTGTACTTAAATATTGGACCACCTAAAAACCATTAATTTTCTATTTGCTAGTTCCAACTTTAACGATAAGAGAAGAGGACATTTCACAACATAAAGAATCTTGTTTCACATTCATTTACGCAAAACCGTAATACAACTTCAGTGAATATAATATAAATTACAATGAACTATGATTTCAAACTGGTCATATTTAGGATGAAATTTTTTAACCATAACCATTTTATAATTTACTGAATATGATGAAGTTCTGGAAATCTCAATCAAATTTTCCAATCTAATTTTTACCTTTCAATGTCTTTATTATTAGAGAATAGTTTCGGGTATCAAATTTATAGAAACATCTGGCCTATTATCATACATGGTTTTCATTTTACAAGTGAAAGCAATCTCAACTATTCCTTATGAGATCGGTTTAGCTGCCAGATTGTTGTAAATGTATGCTGATGAAAAACTTCACAATACAATTCACTGTTATATGCTGCTTACAAAACAAAATACCATAGTCATCTGGCTATAAGATAGGGGTTTCTGTCCAAAAGTACCCAGAATATTTAAATCAGTTGTGTGTAGTTTTGCAATAATTTTCCTTTTCTAAAAGATCCATCTAGATTTCCGGGACATTTTGGGAGGGAAAAACGTCCATTTTATAACTGAATAAATATGAATGAAATGAAATCCTTAAAGTATGCGTAAACCAGAAAAGCATTCATACCAGATCAGGGGCCGTATTCATAAAGCCACTTAAGTCGTTGCTATGCTGTTGCTAAGGCTAAATATCTATAAAGGAGATTCCCTACAATTATGAAATTTGGTCTGGAGGAACAGTCTTGGTAAGACTGTTCCTCCAGAGCAAATTTCATAGTTGTAGGGAATCTCTTTCAAAGAAATTCAGCCTTAGCAACAGCATAGCAACCACTTAAGTTGTTTTATGAATATGGCCCCAACAGGACTCGCATACATACACTATACGTGTCTATTATACATGTATTCACTATCTATTATTAGCACTTTACTTGAAAACTACCACTCTCAAGTGAAATTATGTAGAACACTCACTTTACACAAAATGGAATGATTCTGGTCTTATGTAGGTCCAGAAAAAGTAGTATTTGACAACTGAGATAATTCTTCTAGTCGTGCCTCTGCGTTTTAACTTCCATAGCACGGCATTTATAATGGCAGCCCTGATGTAAGTTTACCGTATACAAGGTAATTTTCGCGGTGTTCCATTTTTCGCGGTATTTTGCAGTCACTTAGAAACCGCGAATATTAAAAACGCGAAATAATTTCCTGTTTCTTACAAAGTATCTTCTGTAGACACAGTGTTCATATATTTTAGTTCTGTTTGCTTCAGTAATTGCTGGTACTTTTCACTCAGTGAGCCAGTTCTTTCATTGACCTGCGGCAGGGTTGCCGCAGGTTAATGAACGGACTGGCTCAAGTGAAAATGAAGTAGTTTTGCTTTTCCCGGCTGCTGCTAACCGCGAAAATTAAAAATCGCGAAAATTAATGTTTATGCTTTTGAACCTTAACCGCGAAAATTTGAACCTGCAAAAATTACCGCATATACGGTAACTGACATTTAAGAAAAATTATTTCAGAATCTTTACCAAATACTCCTTTTACCTGGATTTCAGTAATGTCTATGTACAAAATTTAATTCTCTATTCACTTAAATATACAAACTAATTCTGTAGCTTTTAATACATTCAGTTCTCTGCAATATATGCCAAAACCTAGTACCAACATCAAATATTTTCAATTCTGAGTTTATTCTTTTTTGTGCAAATTGAAACGCTGAATATCTGATAAAATCTTTTTTCTCTGATAAAAGCTTGAATGCATCAATGTTTTGAAAATATAACCTTTTTGTCCTCTCTAGGTTTTCAACGCATATGTACATGTAAGTCACTGAATATATGCAATGGACTTTTGATTTCTTAGAATATCAGTAAGTAGGAGCCTGCTGCAAACACAGGGTATTTTACAGTAAACGCAGAATCCTGAAATTGTTTCATATCTAGAGCTCTGAATGAAACTGTAATTTTTTTGGGGTTGTTCTCCGAAACAAAGAATTCTGTCACTGTATAGAAAGTAACAAACTGTTGCAACCTGGAAATCAACAATAACATTATGGCTCCTGATATTCTCAATTTTTTGTTGAGAAAGAAAATGAAACAAGAGGGCCATGAGGCCCTGAATCGCTCACCTGGACAATTGGCAAGGTGGCTTTTACTTATCATGTCTGAAATTGTCAAAATATGAGTTTTGGATCAAAAGTCAAAGAATGACCATGACCACTTGTACTCATAAATCTTCATGTACTCATTAAGACAACCATATATACCATTTTTAGGTCAAAATCTTCAAAACTTTCCATGAAATCTTATGTTCTAGCATTTTCCCATATTTGACCATGCCGCAAAAAAAGTCAAGGTAAACCCAAGGTCACCATTTGAACAGTCTTGGTGGTACTCTAGTACTCCATGCTATTTACCAAGTTTCAAGGCCATAGGTGTATTGGTTCTGGAGAAGAAAAATATTAAAGATTTATACCATAAGTGGTAATGGCGGCCAAGTTGGTCATGTGACCTGGACCGTTTGAACAAATTTTCATTCAATCAACCCCTGGAGGCTCTATATGAAATGTGTTCACAATTGGCCCTTTGGCTTTTGAGGAAATGGTTGAAAATGTCAAAATATGAGCGATCTGGATCAAAGGTAAAAAAATGACCTTGACCTCTTGTACTCATAATTCTTCATGAACTCATAAAGACAACTGTATATACCAATTTTTTAGGCCAGAATCTTCAAAACTTTCCATGAAATCTTATGTTCTACCATTTTCCCATATTTGACCTTGCAGTAAAAGGTAAAGGTCAACACAAGGTCATAATTTGAACAATCTTGATAGTACTGCAGTACCCAATGCTACATACAAAGTCTCAAGGCCATCGGTCAATTGGTTCTGGAGAAGAAGATTTTTAAAGGTATTTACCATATATGGGCATGGCGGCCATGTTGGTCATGTGACCAGGACTGTTAGAAAAAATTTTTTCATTCCCTCAACCCCTCGAGGCTCTATATGAAATTTGGTTTCAATTGGCCCAGTGGTTTTAGAGCAGATTGTTTGACATTGTCAAAATTTGAGATTTCTGGGTCAAAGGTCAAAGAATGACCTTGACCTCTTGTACTCACAAATCTTCATGTACTCATTAAGATGATTGTATATACCAATTTTTAGGCCAAAATCTTCAAAACTTATCATGAAATCTCATGTTCTAGCATTTTCAGATATTTGACCTTGCCGTAAAAAAGGTCAAGGTCAACCCAGGGTCATAATTTGAACAATCTTGATAGTACTTGAGTACCCAATGCTACATACCGAGTTTCAAGGCCATCCGTCTACTGGTTCTGGAGAAGAAGATTTTTAAAGGTTTTTACCATATATGGGCGTGGTGGCCATGTTGGTCTTGTGACCTGGACCGTATGAACAAATTTTCATTCCCTCAACCCCTGGAGGATCTATATGAAATTTGGTTACAATTGGCATAGTTGTTTTTGAGGAGATTGTTTGATATTGTCAAAATATGAGAGTTCTGGGTCAAAGGTCAAAGAATGACCTTGACCTCTTGTACTCATAAATCTTCATGTAGTCATTAAGATGACTGTATGTACCAATTTTTAGGCCAAAATCTTCAACAGTTTCCAAGATATCTTATGTTGCAGCATTTTGCCATATAAAAGCATAAGGAAGCAAATTTGACCTTACCGTAAAAAAGGTCAAGGTCAACCCAAGGTCATAATTTGAACAATCTTGGTAGTACTCGTCTACCCGATGCTACATACCAAGTTTCAAGGCCACTGACCTATTGGTTCTGGAGAAGAAGATTTTTTCAGGTTTTTACCATATATGGGCATGGCGGCCATGTTGGTCATGTGACCAGGACCGTTTGAACAACTTTTCGTTCCTAAGGTCCCAGGAGGCTCTATATGAAATTTGGTTACAATCAGCCAGGCGGTTTCAGAGGAGAAGTCGTTTGAATGTGTGGACGGACGACGGACGGACGGACGACGGAGCCTTACCACCCTATAAGCCCCCCGGAGCCGTGGCTCAGGTGAGCTAAAAAAAACTTTAGCTCTTTACAGTTACATGTACTTACATTGTGATAAATTTGTGCAAGTAAACAACTGAAATGGTAGCTGAAATTTCACAACCTAACTTTAAACACCAGGAGCTACCCATGCAAGAGAATACAACACTTTCGTAGATCCTCATTTGTGAATAATTACACTGCGACTGAACAACGACATGTATGGATATACCTTCAAGGGAGATCACTCTGATCTAGAGGAGCTCGTCTCCTTTCACAAAGGGATGCTACTCTTAGGGTAAATGAATAAACTTGCATTTTTTTCACCGTTATTACAAAAGGGGACCATTTTGAGACATTCTGTTTGCTTTCCTGGACAAAAACACCCTTTTAAAGGGGATCTATGCTTAAGGAAAGAATTTGGTCTTAGAGGAGACAATCCTTCCTTTAAGAGTTAAATAATGAAACTAGAAATGTTTTTCAGAGAAAAACTGATGTCCCCCCACCAGCCCATTTTCCATCCCCTATAATGAAGTCCTCCTGTGACCTTGAAAATGAGGTCAAGGTCACCAGAATCTGATCAGTTCTTAAGCTAGTCCCAGTGATGTATTCATGCAAGTTTGGTGAAATTCCATCTATTGGTTCATGAGATATTATGGGTACAAGAAATTTCCATCTAAGTCCTCCAATGACTTGAAAATGAGGTCAAGGTTGCCAAAATCTAAATCAGCTCTTAAGCTAGTCCCAGTGATGTATCCAAGCAAGTTTGGTGAAATTCCATCCATTGGCTCATGAGATATTGTGGTAATAGGAAATTGTCATCTCAGTCCTCCAGTGACCTTGAAAATCAGGTCAAGGTCATCAAAATCTATCCAGCTTTTAAACATGTCCAAATGATGTATCCTTGCAAGTTTGGTGAAATTCCATCCATTGGTTCAGAAGGTATAGTGGGTACAAGAAATTGTCATCTAAGTCCTTCAGTGACCTTGAAAATGAAGTCAAGGCCATCAAAATCTAATTAGCTCTTAAACTTGCCCCAATGATGTATCCATGCAAGTTTGATGAAATTCTATCCATTGGTTCAGGAGATATAGTGGGTACAAGAAATTCTCATCTAAGTCCTCCAGTGACCTTGAAAATAAGGTCAAGGTCACCAAAATCTAATCAGCTCTTAAACTTGTCCCAATAATGTATCCATGCAAGTTTGGTGAAATTCCATCCATTGGTTTAGGAGGTAACATGGGTACATGAAATTGTCATCTAAGTCCTCCAGTGACCTTGAAAATGAGGTCAAGGTCACCAAAATCTAATCAGCTCTTAAACTTGTCTCTATGACGTATCCATGAAAGTTTGGTGAAATTCCATCAATTGGTTCAAGAGATATCACGCAGGCAAAGTGGGTACATGAAATTGTCATCTAAGTCCTCCAGTGACCTTGAAAATGAGGTCAAGGTCACCAAAATCTAATCAGCTCTTAAACTTGTCCCAATGATGTATTCATGCAAGTTTGGTGAAATTCCATCCATTGGTTCAAGAGATATTGCGCATACAAGAAATTTCATCTAAGTCCTCCAGTGACCTTGAAAATGAGGTCAAGGTCACCAAAATCTAATCAGCTCTTAAACTTGCCCCAATGATGTATCCATGCAAGTTTGATGAAATTCTATCCATTGGTTCAGGAGATATAGTGGGTACAAGAAATTCTCATCTAAGTCCTCCAGTGACCTTGAAAATAAGGTCAAGGTCACCAAAATCTAATCAGCTCTTAAACTTGTCCCAATAATGTATCCATGCAAGTTTGGTGAAATTCCATCCATTGGTTTAGGAGGTAACATGGGTACATGAAATTGTCATCTAAGTCCTCCAGTGACCTTGAAAATGAGGTCAAGGTCACCAAAATCTAATCAGCTCTTAAACTTGTCTCTATGACGTATCCATGAAAGTTTGGTGAAATTCCATCAATTGGTTCAAGAGATATCACGCAGGCAAAGTGGGTACATGAAATTGTCATCTAAGTCCTCCAGTGACCTTGAAAATGAGGTCAAGGTCACCAAAATCTAATCAGCTCTTAAACTTGTCCCAATGATGTATTCATGCAAGTTTGGTGAAATTCCATCCATTGGTTCAAGAGATATTGCGCATACAAGAAATTTCATCTAAGTCCTCCAGTGACCTTGAAAATGAGGTCAAGGTCACCAAAATCTAATCAGCTCTTAAGGTTGTCCAAATGATGTATCCATGCAAGTTTTGTGAAATTCCATCCATTGGTTCAAGAGATATCGCGCATACAAGAAACTGTCACGCCGACGCCGACGCCCGGGAACCGCACTGAAAACAATATGTCCCCCCTCACCTTTGGTGGGGGGACATAATAAAGTTGTTTCCCTTGAAAGAGAATCTATTTATTTCACAGGAAAACATTTGCTCTCATAGAACCATATGAGCCGCGACACGAGAAAACCAACAATGTGGTTGTGTGCCCAGCGCAGACTCAGATCAGCCTGGGCATCCGCACAATCTGACCACATTCTTCACTAAGCGCTTAAAGGATAGCTAGGGGTCAAAGCCACCTCCATGCGAACAGCGAAGACTCTGATCAGGCTGGGCAGATGCCCAGGCTGATCTGAGTCTGCGCTGGGCGCACAACCACTTTATTGGTTTTGTCGTGTCGCGGCTCATATTTGTTCCTTTAAGAGTAGCCACCATCAAAGAAGACCTCTGACGGACAAATATTATTGCTTAAAACTGTCTCCCTTGATAAAATCACGGTGGTATTTCCATACACTTTATTACATGACTGACATACAAATATGTTAATCTTTAAGTTATGTTAAGTTTAACTTTGTTCTGCTCTAAAAGAAACAACCAGCAGTCTTCTGAATTTTTCTTCGTTTGACTGATTCAGCTACTGGCTTCATCTGAAAAACAGAAGATATATAAAGAAATTATGAAACAAACAAAATCAAATAATCCAAAAATGATCTATTTTCAATCTGAAACATATGCAAAAGACTTTGCAATTTTTCTGACTATGTAGTCCCAAAAGTCGATTTCCATTTTAATATCTTTTGTTGATTTCCATTTTAATATCTTTTGTCTGGAACTGTTCCCACTACCTACCAAAAACCATACTGCCATATTTTTTCCCAATGTTCTCTATCTCCAATGTTAAAAAACATAATACAGTCAAACCTGCTTATGTGGCCACCTCTACTAAGGGATCACCTATCTCAGCCACCTTTTCTGGGTCATTAGAACCAAAATATAGTGCAAATGAATCTTTATTATGGGGCCACCTGTCTTAAGCAGCCAGGTTTTTCCCTTCCCTTGGGTGACCCCTTAAGACAGGCTTGACTGTACTACCAATATGTCAATAAACTTACCTGGCTCCTTAAGGAACTCCCCATCCCCAGCCAGCTCATTTTCAACCTCTATAGAGTTGAGAACTGCGGCTGCCCCTGAGTTGTTCTGTTGTTCCTGGTTAGCTTTGTTTTGTAACTCCTCTGGGGCCATAACGGTGAGAGACGCTGGCAGGTCGTCCATGGTGATCACCTCAATATCACCATTCAGACCATCAAACAGCTGTAAGATGGAAAGAAATATTGGTATGATACTGTGTCTGCTAGAGTAAGTATCTTGGGTCACCTTAAGTTGTGTGGCTACATCACATTGGTTTACCCACCATCTTTACATGAGAAACAACTTTACATGAATAGTGTTCCCTTATAAGTGAATCCCTTTTATGTACCCTTTTATGTCTCCGTTTATTGTGGAACATTTTGACTTTACAATGTGGTAATGCCTCAATAAGATGCAGACTGGTTGGCAAACAGTGCAGACCCTTATCAGGCTGTTCATCACACTACTCCTTTAGATATAGTCTGATCTGGATCTGCACTGTTTGCTTAAACCATTCTATCCCAGTGTTTAATTTTTTTACGGTATTTCTAAATAATCCAAATACAATGAAACACGAAAAACTTGATATATCAAATTACACTTACAACATCTCCATTCATATGTTCAGTTGTTCCAGCATCTGCTTTCTCACTGCTAGCTCCTTGATCAGCATCTCCTTGGTCCCCTAATACTGTCTGCCCCTCAGCCTCCTCCCCTCTCCCAGTACCACTGTCCTGTTTTGTACTCACAACCTCTAGTTTAGGCCCACTATTTTCTTGTTTCCCACTAGCTCCATCTGATTTGATATTAACAACATCAGGTTTCACGCTATTGTCCTCTTCAAAGTCTTCTCCATAGTTTTTCACCATTTTGGCATTAATTGAGACCGCTGTCTCTGAGGGGTCCTCGTTACTCTGAGATTCATCGTCAGCATCTTCATCATCCTCATCACTGCCAATCCTGCAATAATTTCACATTAAATCACAAGAATTTCCAGGAAGGGATGACTCTCCTGTCTGCACAATGTCATAAAACAAAGCTAAACCAAAAAACTTTGACAAAAACTTTATGATGACACTGTTAATGTAGAAACACTTTGAAAAGTAACACCTGTGTCTCCCATTCTGCTAGTCCCAGGCAAGACAAAATTCAATCAAAGGTCAATACAAAGGGGGCTTTTAAAAGATAACTCGTGCACAGTTTTTCTCATTTCTCCAATGTAAATATATATTTGACACCATTAATGAAACAGATACGATAGATGAGACTAAAAATATCCAAACAACCTTTGGCCACATGTCACAGCTGCTGCAAGCACAGCCAGCCCTTGTCCTAGAATAATCCAAATTAGTAGGACTCCTGAGCACTTAAAGTTACGTAGCACCGCCATCCGACTCAACCGCCCCAAATACTACAGGTAAAATTTGGTTAACCCTATTGCACTCAGATCGGCCAAAACTCTATGGAGTTTTGGCCGTTCTGTGTGCAATAGGGTTAAAGGGCCTGATAGGTTCAGAGAAGGTGTTGTTTGAAAATGTTTAAGACAGGTGGACGACAGATGGACAAGCACCTACTATAAGCTTCTGTCATGCTTTAGGCTCGTGAGAGCTTGAAGTAAGAATAAGGGCCCAAAGGACTCCTCAGATGTCGGACCGAGGGGAAATCCTGCACAGTAAATTCAACCAGAACAGAATTCACGCTGGTCTGGCATTCAACACAGGCAACGAGGCAATGTACTATAAATAAAACACGATTGTTTTCGCATACTTCTTACATTAATTTCAAACTATCATTCTTACGGACCCGGCAGTTTGTTATACCTCTTAGTCAGACCAGATTTTCCAAGAAATTCCGTCTAGTATAAATGCAGTGCTTGAATAAGGTTTTACACCAATTCGCTGCCTGATCGTTGTAGCCCAAAACTTGTTTTCAAGCATTTCCTGAATACGCATATTAATTCAGTAAAACTTTTGAGTCCTATTTCAAGAGTAGGGGGTCGGATGGTCCGTGAGACTATACTTCTGAAACTTATCCTGATGAGCAGAACAAGCAGGTTCCGTGTACGTTGTCTTCGTTGCCTGTGCTGAATGCCAGACCAGTGTGGAATTGTTGAATACCTTGTGTAAGGTTTAGTCTCCGACACTGCAAGTTCAATCTGTACAGCTTTATATGGAGATTCTGGTTCCTCGTCCTTGTCATCAGCATCCTGGATCTCAACCTCATTGGCAAATGCATCATCACGGGACTGCAACGAAAATAAGGCAGCTGTAAGCCTTTAATTCAGATGTGCAATATAACATATGGAGATAATTCTGGGATATTTTTCTTATTCCTCCATGAAAACCTATGTTGTGACCCATCAGAACCATCTGTTCTAATTAAAGAGTCACAGTATGTTTTCTCCTCACAAGAACTCTGTAGATGTTTGGGGTAACATCTGACCAGTGACCTTAAACAGACAGTCAAGGTCACTCTAACTCAAAATGCCCTTAAATCAATATCTAATGATGTGTTCATGCAAACCTGATAAGAATCTGCCATTCTGTTTATATGATACAGTGCAGAAAATGGGCTGTGCTATTGCCGATGCTGACACATATGCTAGCAGGCTCCTCAGACAATGAAAGGTTCTACACCAAAAAGAATATACCCTGGGTGCACAAACACCAATTACTTAGGCCAAAAACATATCTGGTCTACCTATCCAGGTTCTCCCCACCCTAAAACTGTAATGGCATTTTGGACAGCAAGATTTCCTCATAAATCTAAATTTCAGAATAGCATAATGTTTTTCCATCATAAACGTAAACTTTGAGACAGCTACAATAGAAAAATTTCCATTATATAGGTAAACTTTGAGACAGCTTCAATATAACAGAGTTTTTTTTTGAGTTTTGAGAAAATATTTTGGCTACCTACCAACCCACTATACATAAAAGTCCTGCTAAGCAATTTGACACAAAGTCCTTAACTAACCTTGGCCTAGAGCTTAGGAGTTAAAGTGCCAAAAGCGAGGATAGTCAAATTTGCAAACAGCATAAATTCAGATTAGGCAGCTCATAATGATCTGCCTAATTTGGATCTACACTCTTTGCTCTAGTCCTTGAAATCTCAGTATGATATAACTTTACTGAAACATTTCTATAATTGTGCAAATGTAAATTTTGTGGTCTTCTTCAGTGCTTTAAGGGTTAAGCAACATCACTTACTTTGCCGAGATCCTCTTCCTCTGTCTGAGTGACATCAGCAGCATCTTCGTTAATCTCTTCATTATTGCTAGCGTTAGCTGTGGAGCTCTCTGTGGTGTCTGACTCATCAGACTGATCCTCTAAATCATTCTAAAATGTAAAGTCAATGACTATTGAGTCAAATATCAAGATGAATGGGTATACTTTATTTTTTGATTGATTGATTGTTTTGGTTTAACGGCCCTTTGAGACGGTATTTCAGTCTATATTGGGCTGTCTCCCAGAGAGATGGAGATAGACAAAGAAAAAATGTCCAAACAAAAACCACCCGTACCTACTGCAAGCACAGTAGGCCCTTGCCCTACTTTTATCCAAATCAGTAGGACACCCCGGCACTGGAAGTTATACACAGCACCAACTTTCAATGGAAGTAGCTCTGTTAGTTTCGTTCCTGCCTCCCTTCTCAATGGGGTCAACTCTTAAAGGAAAGAATTTGCTCCTGCAGGTGCAAATTCTTTCCTGCAAGAGTAGTCCCCATTTTGTAAAACCATCATTCTCTAGAGATGTAAACAGAGTTAGGGAAGTTGTGTAAAATTGGCATACACCTTTATCTCTTCATGCTTGATGCATCAGACATATCCTAACCATCTTAGATTGAACAGTTAATCTGATTACTTATAGAGTCATAAATTAATTAAACATGTATATGTGCCTGGAATTATCAAAATTTAGCAGTCATAAAGATGATATACTGTGATGATGGCATGCTGGTGTACAATTTAATTTTGGCACCGTCATATTGTCATACATGTCTAGCTAAGTAAATTTGTACTGCAAACAGAATACTGACAGTTGTATTTTGGCACTTGTTACCACTAGTATTTTGGGGATAATTGCCATCAAAACTGTCGTTTGGGGAGGTAAATCACAGGTTTCATGGTCAGACATTTTGTTTTATGGCAATGCAATAGCAAAGCCATAAAATGCAATTTCAGAACCATAAACCGATGATTTACCTCCCCAAATGACAATTTCCAATACAGTTATCCTCATTCTAATGTATTTTACATATTTTTACCTTTCAGAATGTATTATTTTGCATCCAAAGCAAACCCTTTCAGCAACGTAAAACCAGACATTAGCCGATAAGAAAAGATATTATATGTGTGTCTGGCAGTATACATGTATCACAGGATATACTGTCAAAATTTTATAACATTATCTGATTAGGCATCACATTATAATCATAGGGACATTAAAATAAAATTTTGCAGTTATACAACCTCTTGATCAACGTAAGCTATATGTACTTTTAATTGACACATTGATTTAACTTCAAGAAACATCAAACTAGCAATAAAGTAATTTTTACTGCAGCTATCATCACACTCACCTCTTCTTCTGACCCATACTGTGCCTGCTGCATTTTCTCGGCAATCAAAGGATCGTCTAAATCCTGCATCAGGCGGAAGAAAGCTAGCTCATTGAACAATACCTCTGACATATCAACCAAAAGGTCCTCACCACATTCTCGCATCCTACAAGAAAACAAAGAAATAGATGAGCTGTTATGAGAAATTTCAGAGCCCCAGATAAGAGGGAGTATTTGCTGATAATCAGAGATATTTTTTTTAATCTGCAAAAACAAAAGGCATATATTGTGACCACTCATCTGAACTGCCTATAAAGCTACAAAGTGAAAACAAAACTTT
The DNA here is from genome assembly GCA_963989385.1 of Ctena decussata. Classification (NCBI taxonomy): domain Eukaryota; kingdom Metazoa; phylum Mollusca; class Bivalvia; order Lucinida; family Lucinidae; genus Ctena; species Ctena decussata. Next base: position 88,389,555 of record OZ022506.1, read on the forward strand.
TTCAAAAGAAGAGACTTTTACATTTTTAAAATTTATTCTATAAGATTATATCACTGGCTTCAAAGGTATTTCAATGATTAAAGCAGTAACGTTTTGAGTTTTCAGGATCTATCAAAACAAGTAAATCAGTTGATTTATTTGTTATGATAAGCATTCATAGTATCTATAATTTTTCAAAACAGAAAGGCTGATTTTTCCAAGATAATGAAGAAGTGGTACAGCCTCTTGCATTTACTCATTTGCACATTACTGAACAGGATAGAAAACAGAAACAAATCAAAACTATTATTTATTGTTCCACAATAGTGAATACCAAATTTTGTATATGTGTACAACAGGTTACTCCTTACTTTCTACCCTCATATTTGGCCAGCGTGTCCTGCAGAATGGATCCTAGCTGTCTATGGAAGAACCTGGCGAATTCCTGTCCACTGTCATACTGTCTGGTAAGACTGAGAACCAGGCGTTTGATGTATGCAAGCAGCTGTGGTGAACACATGTTGTCCATGTGTTCTTTGATTACTGGGATCACCTCCGTCATGATAGATTTGATTTGTTGGTCAAGTTGTTGGGTGTCTATACGTGGATACTGAAAAGTTGAATAAGTGAAGCATGTCATTAACATGACTCCTTTAACTCTCATACATGTACTCCGAATAAACATGTAGTAAGACTGCCTAGACATTTAAATGATGGAAAGCAATTATATCTTCAGATCTAATTCTATGCTAGTTCAGTTTTAGCAACCTTGTTTCAGTGCAATGTGTCAGACTTTAAAAAAAATTTTCATATGTAATTTTCCCAGGTAGTAATCAACACAAATAAATATTACTTCACATTACAAGCTGTAGATTTATCGAACATGTATGCACAATGTGACAGAATCAGAACTTAACCAGAAAATCTGACAAAAGTTTACGACGCCACCACCACTGCTGCTACTGACCCGGAAGCACTACTAGTCTAAGGCTATATATTGGTAAAACTTGTTATTCTTGTCATACTTTGCATAGTTTGATCCTAAAACCATGCTTGTTTTGCATCATACAACACAGTGTATTGAATCTGACAGTAACAATTACTATCTAATTTTGAACATACAGCATCATTAAAGAAATCCATAGAGACACTTACTGGCACATCTGAAGTAGCTGAGGCTTCACTCCCTTGGTCCATAGCTGAACTACTTCCTCTGTCTGCATTTGTTAACTCCTTTGCTTCTGATGTCAAGTTCTTCACTCGCTTGTCCTTTTCTGCTAACTTCTTTTCATAGTCACGCATACGCTGCAAGGTCTGAAATACCACATCAATTCTAATAATATCCCCTGTTCTAATATACACTCCTGCTTCTTACGAAAAAAATAATGTTATATTAACTGGCATGAATTCCTGTTTTGCTTCTCTAGATGAGCTAGCTCTTTGATATGGGGTCTACTCTTAAAGGGAAGAATCTGCTCCAATAAGAGCAAATTCTTTACTCTAAGAGTTGGCCACTACTGAGAAGGGAGGCAAAAAATAGTAGAGCTTCTTCCTCTGGAAGTATTTCTATTCACCTTCATACTGGTGCTGTTTAGCGGAGGTATTTTAGCTGATTTACTAGTTTACAATCTAGATAACACGCCCCCCTTTCCCAAAATTTAACGCCCTGTGGCATTTAATAGAACAAATACAGTACCATTCTGTTCAAGTTGTGTACTTGGTGAATCATGCAAGTATAGCCATGCACTGATAATGACACACTTTCATTTAAATTTCTTGTTAGACTGGACGTCATAATTCACATGATTTTATAATTTTGTAAACTTTGGAAAATTTCCCCTACATCTGAGCATGAAAAAAGTTGGAACAGCAAAAGATTACTGATAAATAATTTGAGCCGCTACACGAGAAAACCAACAAAGTGGATGTGCGCCCAGCGAAGACTCAGATCCGCCCAGTCTGATCAGAGTCTTCGCTGTCTGCATGAAGATAGCTTAGACCCTTAGCTACCGTTTGAGTACCTAACAAAGAATCTGATTAAACTGGGTGGATGCCAAGGCTGATCTGAGTCTGCACTGGTCGCGCAACCACATTGTTGGTTTTCTCGTGTCGCGGCTCATTTAAGCTAGTACAAATCAGATACAAAAGCAGAAGACACAGAAATGAGTGGCATAGAGGAGAACAAGCAATTTCCTTGAATTTATATCCCCAGCTGAAATGCCTCTAATTTGTATTAAGGTTTATTTAAATACAATAAAATTTTGTTCACAGGTTACTTAGCTATGACTGAACCAGTGGATTTTAAATCAATGGCAATAACTCATGCACTAATGAGGTCATTCTAAATAACTTGCCTCAGTATCACGTCACTATGATGATACATTTTTTTATATCCAGATTCAAGAAATTGTTTCCTGGTATCTTAGTTTCTGCTAATTTGTTGATTCTAAATCAATTCAAGGGCAATAACTCATGCACTATGAATGTCAATACAATGAAACTTGATATGCACTGCCCTGTTATAATGATAAATTACTGTTTTAAGTTTCATGATATTCCATTCATTGGTTACTAAGTTATGTCTCACTTTGCTGAATTTAAAGCAATTCAGGGGCAATAACTCCAGTATTACTAAAGTGATTCTGACAAAGCTTGATTTAAACCACTATATTAAAATGATACGTATTTAGTACAAGTTTCAAAGAAATCCAAACTGACTTTGGGTTAAGTATGAATCTGTTACAAGGCAATATGAACTATAGTGCACTTAAACATGCAAAGAATCATGCAAAGAGAAAAAACTAATATATATGAACAGCACTACTAGAAAAAGGCCTTCACAAAGAAGAAGAACAACCTGCAAAGTCGATTCAGCCACCCGTGTTTGCAGGTTATCTGAAATGGGAAGACTGACTGGAGCACAGGATGGTATAAGCTTTATAATTGTTCATATTGCACTTTTTCCATATCTATCCTTGATATATGAGCCATGCCACAACAATCAACAAAGTGACGTGTGCCCAGTGAAGACTCAAATCAGCCTGGGCATCCAACCAGTCTGATCAGTGTCTTTGCTATGCCCTTTAAGGATAGCTCAGGCCCTATGCTACTTCCATGTGGGCAGTGAAGACTCTGATCAGACGGGGCAGATGCTCAGGTTGATCTGAGTCTACACTGGGCATATATACCACTTAGGCAGATGCTCAGGCTGATCTGAGTCTTCGCTGGGCACACATGCCACTTTGCTGGTTTTTGTGTGTTGCGGCTCATACATGCACAATGCCAGAAGACCTTATTTCTATTCCAGGAGAATGAGTACACTTTCAGAGGACAAAACACTTTTTGTCTCCCTTTTCAATGTGGATCACTCGTAAAGAAAAGAATTTGCTGCCCTATGAAAATTTTTCTGAACAAGTGAGTGGACCACAATTTTGATTGAGCTTCTTTATCCAGGGAAGCAAAAAGGAAATCACAAAAGTTGTTACTGTTTGTAAAATTGGCAAAATATCAAAGATGTGTACCACACATCATTCCAGCCAAATTATCCAATAAGCTTGCCATCAAACTGTCATAACATTTATCTAATTATCTAATTTTTAAACACTTTGAAACTGTCAACCAAATTCCCTTCACCAAGAGCTAGTCAGTCAATGCTCTAGATTTGGTGACTCTGATAAAAGTTATATGTGTCAAACTTAAATTTAGCCATGCAAAATGTATGAGCACCATTAGGGTGTCAGTCATTCTTAAGTTTATATAAATTAGTGACCATGCTCACTTTGTCCAGATGAATAACAGTTTCTCCTAATGAATCCTGGTTAAAAGGAGACTCCCAGTATGAGTTAGAGGGTGTAGAGATAGAACTGGAGATCTCCGGAACTTCTTGATAGTCAAACTGGTCGTCCTTGAGTGAACCACTCCGTAACATGGCCTTTCTTTTCTCACTAGCCTCTGATTTCTCCTTCAGTCTGGTCTGTAACAAATACTGCAATGTGACCAGGGGGCCACAGGAAAATTGTTAGTGAGGCACAGCAAACAGAGATATAAACTAAATATGCACAGTGGAAAGTCAAAAAGAAAAAGTGGTTAGTAAAATAGCAAACAGCTAACATTAGGCTAACTAATCAGAAACGATGGTAAAAGTGACTCGTACAAATCTAAGCATGTTAGAAAATATGTATAGTAGAACTTTATGTCACAGTTCACAATGAAGAACAATGCCAGTTTCGTCCTATGAAGGATTTGTCATTCTTTTGCTGATTCACACTTGAATAAAATGAATCAAACAAACGATAAACTAATAAATTTTTCTGCTTATTTTCCAGTTGGCTCTTTTGCTACATTACTGATTTGTAAATACCTAATATCTGACGAAAGTGTTACTAATGTTTTAACTATTTAAGCTTCTCAAGATAAACTTTTCCAAGTTATATCATTGTCCTAGCTGACAGATAAAAGAGTCTTAATGACATACACCTATTCGCTGAGTTGGGCAATCTTACTGTCAGATTTATGAGATACCCTAAATTGAGAAACTTAGGTACAGGTGTAAAAAGACAGCTGATTTCTCTACAATACATTGTAACTGCTTATGTAGAAGCATTGTTATTCTGTGCCATTAATGTTCCTCAAATGATGCTGATCGTCAAAACTGGAACCTAATGCACAGCAAAACATTTGTATTAACATGCAAAACTATTGCTCCCATCACCAATCATGCAAAGTTTAGCAAAATTAATGTGTTTCTCAAGCAGCTTGCTGTTATTCAAATTAAGACCATTACCAAATGCTGAGGTGTAAATACAGGCAATTAAACATATGTATAATTATAAATACACTGTTGACATTAAGTTATTGAACAAGAATAATCCTTTTGAAGGAATTACTATATAAATCAGTTGAAGTGTTAAAGATTATGTCATGTAAGACCAGACAGATTATAGAGTTTGGTGTTACCGTAACACCCTGGGCTCAGTTGTTCAAAAGTAAGGATAGAAAGTCACATTTTCAAATACAATGTATGCAAAACACTGCTTTTTTCTGCTGAAAACATGAGGAGCTTACATGTACTTAATCTTATGTGCATTTTAACACTTAACAAATCCTTGACTAATAGAAACTTTAAGTTTTTGAACAACTGGGCCTGAATATAATGGGACAGAAGTTTTTCAGTAAATAATATAGTCACATGTCAGATTGCTGTAAAGTTTACAAGCAGTCTGGATACACAGACTACATTGTTGGATGTTCCACCAACAGTTTAATTCGCACATTGCCAGACAGTAAAATCAACTTATTCCACTTTTAGAGTAATTGAGCCACGACCTGACAAAACCAACAAAGTGCCATGTTTGCCCAGCAAAGACTCAAATCAGCCTGGGCATCCGCCCAGCCTGATTTGTGTCTTCGCTGTGCACTTAAAACTGTAGATAGGACCCAAGTTACCTCCACACCGACAGCATAGACTTTGATTTGACTGGGTGGATGCCCAGGCTGAAATGAGTCTTGGCTGGGCACACGCCACTTTGTTGGTTTTGTCATGTCACGTGTCGATCATAGTAACATATTAAGGAGCCCAATTTTTCAAGGCAGTTTCAGAACTAATGAAGACTATATGGTGTAAACTATGAAAAATAAAGCATCCATTAGGTAGATTATTTACAAAAAGGCAGAATATTTACAAAGCATATTGCTCTAAATGCCATGCAAAGAGTTTTTTTTATCTAATAATGAGATAACCATCAACAATATGTTAATTTCTTACCTTGACCTCTTCATCATCAGAGGTTACTAAGCTCTCACTAGGTGTTAACTCTGAAGCATTAAAGTTCCCCATGGCTGTGTTCATCCACGGTGGTGGAGGCTGCAGTGACAAAAACACGTAAGATATCAAATATATATCATTTTAATATTCAAAGTCTGCGAAAAATGTATATATACAAACTCCGAAGGTTTACAATGACAACTTCATACTGTATGAATCTGTTTGATTTGGTAATCTAAGCAACATTTTTTTAACAAATCCTTGTTCCTAGACTCTTCACATGTTGACTAATTCATAAAACCGCAATTTTTTAATGACATTACAAACTGAATTTTTTCAATAGAAACTTCACATTTTCTCGAACAAATAATTATTCTTGAGTCATTTAATTCCGTGTTTATTATAGTAAATACAATCCACTCAAAAGGAAGGAACTTACAGCTGAGACAGAATCTGTGTTTTCATCTACAAGATATTTTGATACTACATCTTTGATATCATACAACACCCTCTGCCGGAGGTAATCTGTCGTCAGTAACTGTAACTCTTTAAACAACTCTATCAGATAATGAGGTCTGTTCTCGTTCTGTGAGATAAGTGTCGCCACTTCAGAGTATATTGTTTCTCTCAAGGTTTCAAATAATGATAGTTCATTTGGGTCATCTGATTCCCTGTAATAATCAACATATGAGCAGCAACATGACAAATCAACAAAAAGGCATGTGCCCCCAACAAAGACTCAGATCAGCCTGGGCATTCGCCCAGTCTGATCAGAGCCTTTGTTGTCCGCATGGAGCTAGCTTAGACCCTTAACTACCCTTTAAGTGAACAGCAAAGACTATGATCAGACTGAGTGGCTGCCTTGGCTGATCTGAGTCTTCGCTGGCGCACATGCCACTTTGTTGGTCTTGTCGCATCGCGGCTCAATTATGTTTTCAATACCTTACATGCAACTGGACACAGAAGTTGAACAAAAATTTAGAACTACATACCACTTAAATGCTATACTTTAAGAAACTGAATGTTTGGCAGAACAGTAACTACCAGTATAATCATTGCCATATATAATATTAAGGTAATTAGCATCTCAAATTCATATTATAAAAAGGGCCGGACCGCGTAGCGCAATCGGTAGGGCACCTGACTCATAAGTCTATAAGTCAGAGGACCTGAGTTCGAAACCCGGTCTGGCCACATACTTTCGTTTCTTCTTCCGCTGATTCAAGAAGGGCAGTTGTCAGTTACTGGCGAAAGTATTGTGCACTTAGTACTGGTTAACCGCTTAGGAGGTCTAAGCCTGCCCAGGAATAGTGTGGTTAGGTTAGCTGACCGTCCCGACATGACCATAGTTGTTTACCGTGGACGTTAAGCATCAATTCAATCAATCAATCAATCATATTATAAAGCTGAAAATGTTAGCAAAGGTCAAATCACAAAAATAATACGTCTAAAGTCCCATTTTACCATATTCTTCTAATAAGTTTTTTCTCCCCCAACTCCTCTCTCCCTCAACCTATGTTTTTGGAAGCAGACAGAATATTTTCCATGAATTCTACATAATATTCAACACATACTGAGACCAACATCAGATTTGCCACGCTGAGGCAATTTTGATGTGGGATCACAACAGATCCTAAAACAAGATTGTTTATGGAAGGATTGACAGGCAGACAACTCTGTAATTAATGACCGCTATGTTATTAAAACATGTAACACATCAAATACTATTAGTATACTAAAAATCAGCTTCAAGGGTAAAGCAGCTCAGAAGCTGAGAAATGCCAAAGTCAAATAAGAGAGATAATTCATAAACTAAGTCAACTAGAGTACCATTCTTGGTCATAATACATCCCTTGACAATAAAAACATCACCATAAAGATTTTTTAAATTATTTCCGACGGTTACGGATTTAGAGTAAAACGGATATTGATGCAAGGGCAGATAATTCAGGAAGTTAGCCAGAGTTGTAGTTCATGCTCATGATACATTGCCCCATTATTATACACATTCCTACAAAGTTTCATTAAAATATTTCAAAGGGTTAAGGAGTTATGGAGTAAATGGGGAATGGAGCTAGCCTAAAAAAACTAATCAAAGAGAGGTTACTCCAAAATTAAGAAAGGGGGAACAACCATTCTTATATGTGACAAACTGTCTTGTGATCATGCACATTGCTACATAGTCTCATCAAGATATTCCGAATGATCACCAAGTTATTGAATGCACAAGATCAGTATACACAAACCAGGGGACCAATGGTCCTGTAGCTCACCTGCCACTTGGTCCTGGTATATATTTTAAAGCTTTTATACATGTATATAGCACCAGGGCAGGGGCAGATAACCCCCTCCCTTGGGGATTAATGTTGAGTCCCAATTCTATATACCAAGCCACAAGGTCACTGGGCCTTTGGTTCTGGACAAAGATTTCTGAAGGGTTTTTATCATATATGGACATGGCGGCCACCATGTTCATGTGACCATGACCATCTGAACAAACTTTGATTCCTTTGACCCAGTATTAAAGCTCCATATGAAATACAATAATCATTTGTATAAACAATGATATATACATATCGGTACCAAGTTTCAAGGTTATATGTAGGCCTTTCGGTTCTCGAGAAAAAGATGTTTGAAGAGTTTTTACCATATATGGGCATGGTGGCCATCTTGGTCAAGTGACCAAGACCATCTGAACAAACTATGGTTCCTTTAAGCCGGTGAAGCTCCATATAAAATATGGCGTCAATTGACCCTAGTGGCCTCTGAGAAGATGTTTGAAAATGTTGACGGGTGACAGAATCTCAATGACCTTGTACAAAAGTCAAAGAATGACCTTGACCATATCTTCATCTGGTCATTTAATCAACCATATACACCAAATATTGCACCTTAGACTTAAATAGTTTCTGAAAAATCCACTGTTTAAGCATTTTCCCATATAAAAGCCTACATAATGTACCAAAGTTGACAGTGTCATAAATTAGGTCAAGGTCAACGCACGATCATTTGTATAAACTATGATGGGCTTGAGTGCCCAAAGCTACATACCAAGTTTCAAGGTCATACACCTTTTGGTTCTGGAGAAGAAGATTTTGAAGGGTTTTTACCATATACGGGCATGACGACCATCTTGGACAAGACCCCAAGAACAAACTTTTATTCCCCGATCATACTTAGACTCCATATGAAATTTAGCTTCAATCAGACCAGTGGTTTCAGAGGAGAAGATGTTTTGAAAATCATGATGACAGACAGACCGACAAAATGACCTTGACCTTCAGTGACATAATATCTTCATCTGGTCATTTAGTTGACCATATATACCACCTATTGTACCTTAGACTTAAATAGTTTCTGAGAAATCCACTGTATAAGCATTTTCCCATATAAATGCCTAATGTACCAAAGTTGACCATGTCGTAAATTAGGTCAAGGTCAATGCAAGGTCATCATTTGTATAAACTATGATGGGCCCGCATGCCCGATGCTACATACCAAGTTTCAAGGTCATAGGCCTTTTGGTTCTGGAGAAGGAGATTTTCGAAGGGTTTTTACCATATACGGGCATGGCGGCCTTCTTGGTCATGTGACCCAGATCCCGGGTAAAAACTTTCGTTCCCCCATCCCACTGAGACACCATATGAAATTTGGCTTCAATCTCCCCAGTGGTTTCAGAGGAGATGTTTGAAAATCTTGATGACGGACAGACCGACAAAATGACCTTGACCTTCAGTGACATAACATCTTAATCTGGTCATTTAGTTGACCATATATACCACATATTGTACCTTACACTTAAATAGTTCCTGAGAAATCCACTGTATAAGTGTTTTCCCATATAAAAGCCTAACATACCAAAAGTGACCCTGTTGTAAATTAGGTGAAGGTCAAAGCAAGGTCATCATTTGTATAAACTATGATGGGCCCATATGCCCAAAGCTACATACCAAGTTTCAAGGTCATAGGCCTTTTGGTTCTGGAGAAGACGATTTTTGAAAGTTTTTTTACCATATATGGGCATAGCAGCCATCTTGGTCATGTGACCCAGATACCCGGTATAAACTTTCGTTCCCCAATCCCACTGAGACTCCATATGAAATTTGTCTTCAATCTCCCCAGTGGTTTCAGATGAGAAGATGTTTGAAAATCTTGACGACGGATGGTCTGACGGAATGACCTTGACCTTTATAGACATGATATCTTCATCTGGTCATTTGGTCGACCATGTATACAACATATTGTACCTTACACTTAAACAGATTCTGAGAAATCCACTGTTTAAGCGTTTTTCCATATAAAAGCCTAACGTACCAAAGTTGACCATGCCGTAAATTAGATCAAGGTCAACGCAAGGTCATGATTTGTATAAACTATGATAAGCCTGCCTGCCCGATGCTACATACCAAGTTTCAAGGTCATAGGCCTTTTGGTTCTGGAGAAGAAGAGTTTTGAAGTGTTTTTACCATATATGGGCATGGCAGCCATCTTGGTCATGTGACCCAGACCCCGGGTACAAACTTTCGTTCCCCCATCCTACTGAGACTCCATATGAAATTTGGCTTCAATCGGCCCAGTGGTTTCATAGGAGAAGATGTTTGAAAAACTTGACGACGGATGGTCCGACGGAATGACCTTGACCTTTAGTGACATAATATCTTCATCTGGTCATTTAGTCGACCATGTATACCAAGTATTGTACCTTAGACTTAAATAGTTTCTGAGAAATCCACTGTTTAAGCGTTTTCCCATATAAAAGCCTAACGTAACAAAGTTGACCATGCCGTAAATTAGGTCAAGGTCAACGCAAGGTCATGATTTGTACAAACTATGATGGCCCCGCATGCCCGATGCTACATACCAAGTTTCAAGGTCATAGGCCTTTTGGTTCTGGAGAAGAAGAGTTTTGAAGGGTTTTTACCATATATGGGCATGGCGGCCATCTTGGTCATGTGACCCAGACCCCGGGTAAAAACTTTCGTTCCCCCATCCCACTGAGACTCCATATGAAATTTGGCTTCAATCGGCCAAGTGGTTTCAGAGGAGAAGATGTTTAACAAGGGCTTCGCAAGCGGCGCATAATACGCCCATTGTAATGTCATAAAAGAATTATAGAATGAACAAGATTGTTTATGTAAGGACAGACAGACAGACAAGTAGGGGAAACCACACTTTAATTAATGACGGCAATATTATTTAAATATTTAACACATCAAATACTATTAGTATACCAAAAATCAGCTTCGAAGGTGAAGTGGCTCCTAAGTTGAGTAATGCCAAAGTCAAACAAGGGAGATAATTCATAAACTATATACATGTATACTAGATATACCATTCTTGGTTCTAGTACATTCCCTTGACAATATACACATCTCCATAAAGTTGTGTTAAAATATTCTAAACGGTAAAGGAGTTACAGAGTAAACAGGAAATTTATGCATGGGCAGATAATCCAGTAAGCGAGCCAGAGTCGTGGTTCTTGCTCAGGATACATTGGCCCATTATTACACACATTCATACAAAGTTTCATTTTAATATTTCAAAGGGTTAAGGAGATATGGAGTGAATGGAAATGCCTAAAAATAATGATCAAAGGGAGGTTACTCCAAAATTAAGAAAGGGGGAGCAACCATTCTTATATGTGACACATCATCTTGTGATCATGCACATTGCTATAAAGTGTCATCATGATATTCCAAACAGTTCCCGAGTTAATGTATGCACAACATAAGTATACAGAAAAATAGCCGAAAAGGACTAATAAAAGGGCTGCAACTCAGAAACGAAGAAAGGGAGAGCAACCATTGTTAAACGCGACACATCATTGGGACTTCATACACATTGCTATGAAGTTTCATGAAGATATCCCAAACAGTTATCTAGTAATGGCACACACAAGCCCTGCAGGGAATAAAAAAACAATCAAGGGGCATAACTTGGAAAGAAGGAAGGGGGAGCAACCATTCTTGTATGCGATATATTCTCTCTACCTAATACATATGCCTACAAAATTTCATGAAGATATACCAAATGGTTACCGAGTTATGGTGCACACACGAACGTTTACAGATGGAGGAAAGGGAGTTTACTCCAAAATTAAGAAAGGGGGAGTAACTATTCTTATATGCCACATATTATCTTGTGATCATGCACATTGCTGTAAAGTTTCATCCTGATATTCCAAACAGTTACCGAGTTAATGTATGCACAACGTAAGTATACACAAAAATAGCCGAAAAGGACTAATAAAAGGGATGTAACTCAGAAACGAAGAGCAACCATTGTTGTACGCGACACATCGTTGGGACTTCATACACATTGCTATGAAGTTTCATGAAGATATCCCAAACAGTTATCTAGTTCTGGCGCGCACAAGACCTGTAGGGTAAAAAACAATCAAAGGGGCATAACTTTGAAACCAAGGAAGGGGGAGCAACCATTCTTGTACGTGACACGTTCCCCCTACCTAATACATATGTCTACAAAATTTCATGAAGATATCCCAAATGGTTACCGAGTTATGGCGCGCACAAGAATGTTTACGGACAGACGGACGGACGGACGGACAGCGCCACGACATAATACGTCCGTTTTTTCAAAACGGGCGTATAAAAATCTTGACAGCGGATGGTCCGACGGAATGACCTTGACCTTTAGTGACACAATATCTTCATCTGGTCATTTAGTCAACCATGTATACCAAGTATTGTACCTTAGACTTAAATAGTTTCTGAGAAATCCACTGTTTAAGCGTTTTCCCATATAAAAGCCTAACATACCAAAGTTGACCATGTTGTAAATTAGGTCAAGGTCAACGCAAGGTCATGATTTGTACAAACTATGATGGGCCCGCATGCCCGATGCTACATACCAAGTTTCAAGGTCATAGGCTTTTTGGTTCTGAAGAAGAAGATTTTTGAAGGGTTTTTACCATATATGGGCGTGGCGGCCATCTTGGTCATGTGACCCAGATACCCCGAACAAACTTTCGTTCCCCCAACCCATGGAGGCTCCATATAAAATTTGGCTTTGATCGGCCCAGCGGCTATGGAGAAGAAGACCTTTGAAAATGGTGGACGGACGGACGACGGACGGACGGACTACGGAGAATTGCCATACTAAAAGCTCACCTTTGAGCCTTCGGCTCAGGTGAGCTAAAAACTCTAAAATATCTAATCAGAGGGATGCAACTCCAAAACGGAGAAAGGGAGAGCACCCATTCTTATACGCAACACATCATCAGACCCTCATACACATTGCTATGAAATTTCATTACGACACCCTAAAGGGTTATCTAGTTATGGTGGGCACAAGACTAGTAGGGTAAAAAATCATTAAAGGGGCATAACTTGGAAACTAAGGAAGGGGAAGCAACCATTACTGTACGCGACACTTTGCCCCATTACGCGACACTTTGCACATTTCATGAAGATATCTCTAACGGTTACTGAGATATGGTGCGCACAAGAATGTTGACGGACGGACGGTGCCATGCCATAATACGTCCAAACGGTTTTTCAAAACGGGCGTATAATGAATAAATAAAAGAAACATCTCATAATTGTGAGTAGTTTCTGTAAATTCTTCTTCAAACCTATATCAGATCTGCCTCACCAAGGAGGCTCTGGTAAGGTTTTACGTGTTTTCATAAAAAACAGGAAATTATTCCCAACAAAGCACTATTTCACTACAAAATTTATGATTTCAATTCTTCCTCAAAATAACATAAATCTGTTCTTACCTTTGTTCTCTACCCTGCGCCTGATCACTGAGAGCTTGTGTTATGGCTGCCACATTACTAGACTGTACACTACTAGTTACACTCCTCCCATCCTCAAGATACCCTGCCCCACTGATACCAGCACTCAGGCCTGGCCGGTAGTCTGTGTCTGAGGTCCTACTAGCTCCCCGATCACCTGGGAAACAATCCCGAAAAATAAATTTTAAATCATTGGCCTTTATGCACCTTAAATGACATGTTTTGTAGTCAAAGTATTTGAAGACGTATATACGAATTCTGAGTAATCTGTATTTTGATTTACAGAGACTCATCTCATTCTTCTCTATTTTGCATACTTGTACCACATTTGCATTTTACACGTAAGGCATATTAAATTTGCATTTTAGGGTACATTTACCATTCTGTAATTTGACAGACAGGTGCCACAGTTGAGTGGTTAGAGCAACTCGATTATGTGCAGAAGGCTGCAGGTTCAAACCCTAGTTGGGCCAGCCCGTGATTGGAAAACACTCTCTGTCAACTGAGCAGTAAATGGTTACCTTTTTCAAATTAGGGAAGAATTAGGCAGCAAAAGTATATGCTGTGCCCAACATACAGTGAGGCTCTAAACCCTACTGCCCCTAAGACCACTGGGCTACAGGAAAGCTTTACCTTCTTTATTGAGAATTACTGGCAAAGAGCAAAGCAAAATGCTTCTGACAGAATGACCTTTACAAATTAAAACACATTTTATATCATATACTGATTCAGATTCCCACAATAACCAGAGTTCAGACTGCCTCTAAGAGCAAGCAGCCCAGGTTTAGATAAGAAAGCTTTTAAGAAGTCAGACTGTTTTTAAGAAGCCATATGACTGGAGTCTGCATTATCTGGTGGGAAGAAATAAAACACAACCCCTGCTATGACAAACTAACTGGTTCAAATTTGGAAGAAACAATCCATTACAAATACATGTATGTTTGAGATATCGAATTACTATGGCTAAAATGCTAAGTATGAAAACATTTTTTAAATTTAGCACTCACCAACTGCGGGTGAAACATCTGAAGATCTGGGATATAATTTGTTTCTTTCCATAAACTCTCTGAAATATTAATGGTAATTTGAGTTACAGGACAGCTTTATAAAAGACATAATCTATAATTATTGACTGTGCTTCAGGGCAAGAAAACAATAAAGTATTTCATTTTCTTTTTCAACTTTACCGCAATATTAAACTGAATGAAGAAAATCCTAAGAAAACTTCAGCTCAATGTCCATGAAAGTTCAGTGATGGATGCAGTGAATCAAGTCAGAACCCACAACAAAGCTTTAAGGTGAATGGAGATCTATTTCTTCACTCCTTGTTTGCTTCCCTGGATCATAAAACCCATCCAAAAAGGGGCCAACTCTTAAAAGAAAGAATTTGCTCATATTTGAGCAAATTCTTTCTTTTCAGAGCTGACCCCAATGGGAAGGGAGTGAAAAATGAAACTGTAGAGTAGTTGTCCCTGAAAGTGAATCCATTCGGTAACTTTGGCAGCTTGAAATCACTCACAGATTTAACAATGTCTTTCATTCTGTTGTTTTTTTTGGAGTGGCAGCAGAGTTATTTCTGTTCAATTTCAGGTACATGTTACCAATACTGACAATGTCTTTATTGGTAGGAGCCCTGGTAGCTTAGTGGGCTTAGTCTGGCTTGCTGATCTAATAGTCCAGTGTTTGCTTCCCACTGGAGATGGAAATCTTATAAACTGTAAACAGAGTTCTAATGCACACAGCTATTCATTACTATATTACTGCACACAGCTATTCATTACCACCCTCCCATAATCCTGATATGACTGAAATACTGTTGAAAAGAACATAAAGTTGCAATACATCCAACAATCCATGTCTTTATTGGTAACAAAGGAATTTCAGACTTAAGTTAAGACTAGAAATTGTGTTACAGCAAGCATGAAAAAGTGTGACCCACCCACGCACTCACGCACCGACGGACAAGCCAAAAGCAATATATACCCCACCAACTTCAAACAAAAAGTACAGTTGAAATATGCAAAAAAAATCTTACAAAACGTCATACAATTTTCTTACTCATCATGTAAATGTCTTCATTGAATATAGCTCTGCAATACATACGAGACAACACAAAATGAGCAACGACACGACAAAACCATTAAAGTGGCATGTGCACCCAGCAAACTCTGATCAGCCTGGGCATCCGTGCAGACTGATCAGTCATCAGTGTGTACTTAAAGGGTAGCTAAGAGTCTAAGCTAGCTTCATACAGACAGACTCTGATCAGACTGGGTGGCTACTGAGACTGATCTGAGTCTTCCTTGGGTTCTTTGTTGGTTTTGTTCTGTCGCAGCTCAAATTAGTTTAGCCATATCTTTCCAGGGTTGCTGTCTTCCACTTTAAAATTCCCTAACTTTGCCCTGACTTTTCCTTGACATTTTACAGTTTTCTATACCCTTTTGACAGATCTCACAGTTTATTTTACTCTTTGCTTCAACAGTGCAAACTCTATCACTTGGAAATTGGGTTTACTTTTACAAAAAAGAACTTGCACCACCCCCCAACCCCCGCAGGGAGCAAATTTTTGCCTATAAGGAAAGTCCCCAATAAGGAGGCAGATCTGCCTGGACTTTATCTGTAGCAACTACATCCATTCATTTTCGAATTCCCTAACTTCAACTTATTTCCAAATTTCCCCGAGACCAAACACAAATCTCTCTGAAATTCATTTTCCAGATGTTTGTTCCTGACTGTGGCAACCCTGTTTTCTGTTTCATCACAGAAAGGTACGTTGTTTGTGATAGTTAAAACTTTCTTTGTGAGTTTTTTTTTACCCATAACACAAATCTAACTCCTTAGATATCCACGATTTGCAATCAAACCCACCTTTTCTTTCTTGCTAATAACTGTTCAAACTGTAGAGGTGGTACAGGAGCTGTTTCCCTGGTCTGGCTCCCCCTGTCAGCACTGTCTGCCCGAGCCTGAACAGAGGTAGAACTCACTCGCTGACCGGAACTATTTACACCTGGAGTACTACTCTTCTTTCTTTTGGCGTAAGAATCTGACTTTGACATCCTCGAATACTTATATCTTTCTCCTGTTGACTCTGACCTCTGAGGTGGTCTTTCTGATTCAAACACACTATCTTCACCAAGAGTGGGTCGCAGCAGCCTTTCTGACGACCTCTGGCCCTGTTCTCTTGGCGACAACACTGGATTGAATGCAAAACTATCTGTCTGTGGAGAAGGCCTGGGCATCATAGGACTGAATAGAGATGGCATGGATCGGACTCGGAGATCAGATGACAAGCCAGAGTCATTAATATCTGGATTTTCCGAATAAGAGTATAACAACCCCTGCATCTGTCGTTGCATGTTTTGTATTTCCATCTGTTGCATGGCCATCTGTTGGTAACACTGGTTTAGACTCATAAACAGTTGTTGTTGTTGTAACTGTTGTTGTAGGTCAGGAACCATTGGGGTCATAACTCCAGGGTAACCTATGAGACACAAAATTATATCATTATTAGAGTAAATGGCTACAACTGCGTATTTTTCTGTTATTTTTTTCCTTAATGGAAAACAAGTTCTGGACCCAGCTGTGCAAAACTAGACAATGTTAGATAAGGACATGTTAAATTTTGAAAGAAGAGCAAAACTCAAAAGGGGTCTACTCTTAAAGAAAAGAGTTTGTTTCTAGAGGACAGTCTTCGCGAAACCTTCTGAAGAGTTACAGGACAGCTGTCAGCAGTCAAAAAAAATTTGCAGGACAGAACAGAAATCTGCAGGACAGAAAAAAAAAATTCACATTCGAGCCAACAAAAAAATTTTAGTCATAAAAATGGGAACCATTTTTTAATTACTTAAATACTGGGTTCATTTTAACTCTAATTCCCATTTAATCATTCATTCTCCACTTCATTTTAATTCAATTCCCATTCTTGAAAGCATCTGCTATATCTTGTATTCATCTACGCATAGGTTGGGGATAAACTCCAATGCTTTTTCTAAAGCTAAACTTGTTACAGGAAAAAAATGTTTTGATTATTTCCCTTGGTTCGGCCTTGTAACATTCACAAAGTTCGGCCATATTAAATTCGCTACCAGAAGCACCAAAAATACAGTTACAGTAAGCAGAAAATAACCTGGCACAGCAGTCATTAAACAAATAATATGGATAAATAGTTTAAAGTTCATTTCATTTTAGCCGAGTCATCGAAATTAAAAAAAAAAAAAAAAAAAAAAAATTGAAGATGAGATTGTTACACATTCCGAGACCGAAACCAACCGTTGCGAGCACTCTTTGGGCCGAAAACTATAACGCTCGAAATGATTGGTTGTATATAAATAGTAAGGCATATATTGACCAATCAGATGTCGTCTTGCATAAGCGCTTTTGTAAATATGAAATGGCGAAACTTTCGTTTTTGTTTCGGCCAAAAGAGGACTTTTCCGACGATAAATTTGATTTTACCGAGTTGAAAAATGTCAACTTTTATCAGTGTCGGACAGTGCGACCGGCGCCCTGGCAAAAATCGCTGGACATTTTCTGAATATGCCGGTTTTGTCCGACAGACCGACGGTTTTCGTGAAGACTGAGAGGAGTAAATTCTGTCCTTTAAG
Organism: Ctena decussata; assembly: GCA_963989385.1. Classification (NCBI taxonomy): domain Eukaryota; kingdom Metazoa; phylum Mollusca; class Bivalvia; order Lucinida; family Lucinidae; genus Ctena; species Ctena decussata. Next base: position 88,407,661 of record OZ022506.1, read on the forward strand.
AAATGGCGTGACTCATAAGTGAGACAAATCTGAAAATGGCTGCACTGCTGCCCTTAAAAGTTTATCAACTCATCTTTAAGAGGGGCCGTATTTATAAAACGACTTAAGTTGTTGCTATGCTGTTGCTAAGGGTAAATTTCTATGAAGGAGATTCCCTACAAATATGAAATTTGCTCTGGAGGAACAGTCTTATTAGACTGTTCCTCCAGAGCAAATTTCATAGTTGTAGGGAATCTCCTTTATAGAAACTCAGCCTTTAATAGCAACAGCATAGCAACCACTTAAGTCATTTTATAAATATGGCCCCAGATCTACAGATGAAAATATTTTATCATGGTGATTCTGGGATAGTTGTTTTATGTTTACCATATTAATCATAATAAAAGCCCCTGCTCTTATAAATGCCCCTTGCCTCTTTTCAGAAAATATCATATTAACTTGCATGAATTCCTGTTTGCTTCTCTAGATGAGGTAGCTCTCTGAAATGGGGTCTACTCTTAAAGGATTGATTGAGTTGTTGCTTTACGTCCACAGTAAACAGCTATGGTCATATCGGGACGGTCAGTTAACCTAACCACACTATTCCTGGGCAGGCTTAGACCTCCTAAGCGGTTAACCAGCACTAAGTGCACATACTTTCGCCAGTAACTGACAACTGCCCATCTTGAATCAGCGGAAGGAGAAACGAAAGTATGTGGCCAGAACAGGTATCGAACCCAGGACCTCTGACTTATGAGTCAGGTGCCCTACCGATTGTGCTACGCGGCCCAGCACCTTCTCTTAATGGAAAGAATTTGCTCTTACAGCAGCAAATTCTTACTCTTACAGCAGCAAATTCTTACCTTTAAGAGCTGACCCCTACTGAGAAGGAATGCAAAAGAGGAAAATTGTGGAACTGTTTTCCTCTGCAGGAATATCCATTCAGCTTAATACTGTTAGAACTTGTGGTCCAACCCATTTGTATGTTTATTAAGAAGACAATAAAATATGTTTAAACTATATAAATATATGTGGTTGCCCCCTGCTTGTGTGATTTTAACGGGGCAAAAGCAAATGCTCTGATGGGTAATAAACAGAGTCCCGTACATCCACTTATCTGGAGCTGAGAACCTAAAACAGATAAAACCAAGCAAAGAATTTACCTGAGACAGAGAGCCTGGCCATCTGCGAAGCTGCCTGGTCTCCAAGCAGTGTCTGGCACAGCCTGTTGGTCTGTTCTATCTGTTGTTGTAACATCTCTAGTGTAGGTCGACCTGATCTAGACGTGTCCTCTGTTTCCTCATCATCCTGAACAATCTCTTCAGCGGAACGGTAATTCTGAATGTGAATAAACAAGTAAGACTTTCAATTTGTTGATACATCTCTGAGTTACTAATCTGGGTCAAGTAGTTCAAAACATTCTTACCTTAATGAAGTTGTTAGTCAAGGATTGGATACTCCTAAACTTAATTGTGGTGATATTTTTTGATCAAAAATTGTGAGGAGCTTTTGCATTATACAGTAGAGCTTCGATGGCTCGAACCCTGATAGCTCGTTCACCCTGCCTGGCTAGAACTCTTTTTTTGGTCCCTAGAGGTCACTTTATATTGAAACTAACCCTGGATGGCTAGAACTACCCTTGGCTGGAACTAATTTTAATGGTCCCAAGCCTGTTCGAGCCAATGAAGTTCTACTGTATGTTGGAAAATTTAACGTCTTGTTAACTGATAAAGTCGTTTGTATTGAACAAATGAGCCCTGGAAATTAAGCTTTTCCAGCAACTTCACATTATACAAAACTACAACTCTTCCTATCTCAAAGTCAAAGTTCATCTCAAAACTACTGATACCAGTAGTTTGAGATAACAGGACTTGAAATGTAAAGAAAATGAGGAAATATGTCCTAAATATATTCTTTGATATAAGAGAGTACTTTGAGATATCAATGTTTGAGATAATGAGTCATCTTTACTTAGTTTTACTATGAAATTTTTAACATGCAACCTGTGCCATGAACAGCATGCACTTATACACAGTTCACATATGGCATAAAATATTTTTTCACGACAAGGCTTAAATTAGAGCCTACTGTGAATGGGTACACTTTCAGGGGAAGTAACTGTCCATTTTATAATGAGAGTTAAGTCTCTGAGGGAGCAAATTCTTTCCTTCAGGAGTAAATCCTACTTTCGATGGGCTATGTTGTCCAAGAAGCAAACAGGAAGTTATAAAAGCTGTTCCCTAAGTAACAAGAATTCTGCGGAATGCGCTGTCTCGCCTGCTTGCGCTTTGTCACAAAACAGAGCTAAATCAGCAAAGATGTATGCATGAACCAAGTTTCTTGGCTCTAGCCCTAATAGTTTCTGAGAAACAGACCTAAACGTGAAAACTTGACAAAAAATTGCAAAGTCAGTCAACCGTAAAATGTTGGTAAAGACTCAATACGGATGATGACTTTGAGCTCTTCTCTTCCAGATGAATGCATGACCCAAGTTTCATGGCTCTAGCCCTTATAGTTTCTGAGAAACAGACCTAAATGCGAAAACTCGATGAACAAGAGGGCCAAGAGGCCCTGAATCGCTCACCTGACCAAAAAGGTTAAAGGTCAAACAAGGGTCATCATTTAACAAACCTGATAGTTTGCAACCACTTCCAAATGGTTTTGAAGAAGATTTTTGAATATTTTTCTATGTATTGCTATGGTTCAAACCCTGGACCCCCTGGGGCCAGGCCATTTTGGACCCTGTGGCCATCATTTGAATAATTTTGGTAAAGGACCACTAGGCAATGCTACATACGAAATTTCATGCATCTGAGCCACGTGGTTCTGAAGAAGAAGATTTTTGAATATTTTTCTATGGTTCAAACCCAGGACCCCCTAGGGTTGGGCCATTTTAGACCCTGGGGTCATCATTTGAACCAACTTGGTAAAAGACTACTAGGCAAAGCTACATACCAAATTTCAAGCATCCGAGCCTTGCGGTTCTGAAGTAGATGATTTTTTAAAATTTTTCTATGTATTTCTATGGTTCAAACCTGGGACTCCCTGCCCCGGGACCATTTTGGACCCTGGGGCCACCATTTGAACAAACTTGGTAGAGGGCCACTAGGCAATGTTCCATACCAAATTTCAAGCATCTGAGGCAAGCAGTTCTGGTGAAGAAGATTTTTAAGTATTTTTTAGTTTCGAACCAAAGAACCCCTGCCCCAGGACCATTTTGGACCCTGGGGCCACCATTTGAACAAATTTGGTAGAGGACCACTAGACAATGCTACATACCAAAATTTCAAGCAGCTGAGCCTTGGGGTTCTGAAGAAGATGATTTTTAAGTATTTTTCAGTTCCGAAACCCAAGACCCCCTGCCCCAGGGCCATTTTGGACCCTGGGGCCACCATTTGAACAAACTTGGTAGAGGACCACTAGACAATGCTTCATACCAAATTTCAAGCTTCTGAGCCAAGCAGTTCTGGAGAAGAAGATTTTCAAGTATCTTTTAGTTTCAAACCCAAGACCCCCTGCCCCAGGGCCATTTTGGACCCTGGGGCCACCATTTGAACAAACTTGGTAGAGGACCACTAGACAATGCTTCATACCAAATTTCAAGCCTCTGAGCCAAGCAGTTCTGGAGAAGAAGATTTTTAAGTATTTTTTAGTTTCAAACCCAAGACCCCCTGCCCCAGGGCCATTTTGGACCCTGGGGCCACCATTTGAACAAACTTGGTAGAGGACCACTAGACAATGCTTCATACCAAATTTCAAGCCTCTGAGCCAAGCAGTTCTGGAGGAGAAGATTTTTAAGTATTTTTTAGTTTCAAACCCAAGACCCCCTGCCCCAGGGCCATTTTGGACCCTGGGGCCACCATTTGTACAAACTTGGTAGAGGACCACTAGACAATGCTTCATACAAAATTTCAAGCCTCTGAGCCAAGCAGTTCTGGAGAAGAAGATTTTTAAGTATTTTTTAGTTTCAAACCCAAGACCCCCTGCCCCAGGGCCATTTTGGACCCTGGGGCCACCATTTGAACAAACTTGGTAGAAGACCACTAGGCAATGTAACATACCAAATTTCAAGCATCTGAGACAAGCGGTTCTGGAGAAGAAGATTTTAAAGTATTTTTTAGTTTCGAACCCAAGACCCCCTGCCCCAGGGCCATTTTGAACCCTGGGGCCACCATTTGAACAAACTTGGTAGAGGACCACTAGGCAATGCTTCATACCAAATATCAAAGCCCTAGGCCTAGCGGTTTCAGAGAAGATGTCATTTAAAGCAAATTGTTGACGACGCACGACGGACGACGCACGACGGACGACGGACACTGGGTGATCACAATAGCTCACCCTGAGCCTATGGCTCAGGTGAGCTAAAAATTGCCAAGTCAGTCCACCATAAAATGTAGGTCAAGACTCAATATTGATGATGACTGCGATTTACTCTTTAGCATTTAGAATTAGCATGAACCAAGTTTCATGGCTCTAGCCCTTATAGTTTCTGAGAAAATGACCTAAACACGGAAACTTGACAAAAAATTGCAAAATCAGGCAACCGTAAAATGTAGGTCAAGACTCAATATTGACGATGGCTTTGAGATCTACTCCTCCAGATGTATGCATGAACAAAGTTCAATGGCTCTAGCCCTTATAGTTCCTGAGAAAATGACCTAAACACAAAAACGCAATGAAAAATTGCAAAGTCAGTCAACCTTAACATGTAGGTAAAGACTCAGTATTGATGATGGCTTTGAGCTCTACTCTTCCAGATGTATGCATGAACCAAGTTTCATGGCTCTAGCCATTACAGTTCCTGAGAAAATGACTTAAACGCAAAAATCCGATGAAAAATTGCAAAGTCAGTCAACCGTAAAATATAGGTCAAGACTCAATATTGATGATGGCTTTGAGATCTACTCTTCCAGATGTATGCATGAATCAAGTTTCATGGCTCTAGCCCTTATAGTGTCTGAGAAACTGACCTAAACGCTATAACCCGATGAAAGTTTATGCCGCCAACGACGACGACGACACCGGAAAAGCAATACCAATGTCTCGCTTCTGCTTCGCAGGCGAGACAAAAACTGCAGAAAAACTTGAAGGTGTACTCATTCACTAAAATTTTGGGCCATGACTTAAGAAAACCAACAAAGTAGCATGTGTGCCCAGTGAGACTCATTTCAGCCTGGGCAGCTGCACAGTCTGATCATAGTCTTTGCTTTGCATTGAATGGGTAGCAAGGCTCTAAGCTAGCTCTACGTGGACAACGAAAAATCTAATCAGAATGGGTGGATGCCCATGCTGATCTGAGTCTTCATTAAGCACACATGCCACTTTGTTGGTTTTGTTGTGTCCCGGCTCAAACAAAATTATAATATTCAAATATGAGATGAAAGAAGTGTACCTCTTGTCTTGATTTGTCTCTGCTGCTTCTTGACCATTTGGAGAAACTTGGGGGTCTTGTCCATGCCTCCTTTGGTCTGGCTCCTGTTACAAGTTAAATGAAAATACTTGTAATTCAGAGATCACATCTGAATGTAATAGCACTTTAACTGCCATTTACAAGCACTTAAATTGCTATTTACCAGGTTAACTTGAACCCCAGAATAGCAATCAGAGGTCCTTAACCTATCAACTCTACATTTCATCTCTATCTGAGCATTAAAGTTTCTTTTTCTGTTTCGTAAAGCCAGAACAAGGAAAAAGTGGATTTCAAATTGGCCTGTTTGTGCTACACCAGGCCCCAAGGTTATAAAACAATTTTTCATGCTCAACTCAGCTAAACATGAAAATTCAAACCCATATAAATAAATCCTACACAGTTTGCAGAGATGATTAATAATTTTGTCTTAGACTCTTTCAAAGACTCCTTCATTTCCAATCTACATGTACTTTGTTGCCTTCAGTTTGTTTGTTTGAAACTATTGTCAAGTTCTCACCTTCCCCTTTCTTGCCACTTGGTCTTGGGAAACTTCGTTTTGATTTAGTCTGTCTGTTAGCTGTATCACCGTCACTGGAGCCCGCCATGCCCCTGGCTTTACGTCTCTGGCGGACATCTTCCTCTATAGTGTAGGTCTCATTGTCAGAATTATTTTCTTCCTCCTCTTCTTCCACCTGCATTATTCCATCTAATGGGTAGCCTAATATAAAGAAACAGCAACTGACTCAGAACAGAATCTGATGCTTTATCTGAAAACATTTTCATTAATAATTTCTGTGGAATCATCTGCACAAACTCTATCAAAATATGTAAAGGGATATTGCAATTCTTCTGGGGGCTTTTCCAGGAAAAATTATGTTCTGGAGCAGGACAGGATCATAATTCAAATTCTCTATATAAGCTGTGACACAGCAAAATCAACAAAGTGGCATGTGTGCCCAGCAAAGACTCATATCAGCCTGGGTATCCACCCAGTCTGATCAGAGTCTTCCCTGTCTGTATTGCAGCTAGTTCAGATCCTTAGCTACCCTTTAAGCACACTGCAAAGATTCTGATCAGACTGGGTGGCTGCCCAGGCTGATCTGAGTCTTCGCTGGGCGCACATGCCACATTGTTGGTTTGTCGTCTTGCAGCTCAAATGAACAGTACCATCATCATCCTCTTCTTCATTATCTGGTTGGTCACCTCCCCCGTCTTCTGTTATACTCTCTAGATTGTCTACTGTTGAACCACCCCAGGTTGCCATGGTAGCATCAGCACTTGCTGCCGTCCTACAAACAAGAACTGTTCATTAGATTTGTGACTCATAACCCACATGCATCACGTGTTTTCTTACACCATTTACTTGCTTCACTATAATGAGGAAATCCCGGAATAATCTTTAAGTTTCATTGTGTGTGTCTATGTCCTTGCGAAATGGGAAACAGAGAATGAGTACTCATGAATGGTTTAAGACATATTGATTTTTTTATGATTTCTGTATTTGCTGTTCCCTTTAAAACTGAAACTGAAATTAGATCTTGGCATTCTAGATTTCTGTAAATACTGTTGCTGCTTCCAAAACTGGGGAGGATTTAACACAAAAACATCTAACTGACAGTAAAACCAATAGCATCATCTGGAAGTACTCACAAATACAAATACATATTCTCTATGTTTAAGTGCACAAATAAAGACACTGCCTCGAAAAACCTACAACGAAGCAAGTCATTTTGCTGGGATTTCCGACATTTTGTTTGAACTGAAAAACCATGTGATCCTACACCCTGATGCATGAATTTAGGGCACTGCCTTTGATGTGACATTCTCTTTGCTATCTGCCATCATGTGGATAACTCATGCATAAGAGCTACACAAATATGCAGGTAAATTTCTGATACTCTCTTAACATCAGGAATAACTAGAATTGTTTTTCTACGAAAAAACAGATGTCTCCCCCCTTTTTGATGTCAAAAGGATCAGTCATTAAGACGCCAAGGGAAAAACAATGTGTTTCCCTACCCTGAAGCAGGGATTCATAATAAGTAAAAAGTATAAATGCAAGAGTTAGAGTTGTTATGCTCTGCATGTCATGTAATGTTGACTGATATTCGTATTTAGTTTTTGTCAAAAAATATAAATGCAAGAGTTACAGTGCTCTGCACGTCGTCTATTTATATGCTGACTGATATTAGTATGAAGTTTCATGAATATAGCTTAAACGGTTTTCAAGTTATAGAGCTTAGACGATTGAGACACGATTTTGTGAATGACAAAGTTCCAAGGGAAATAACTCAAATAGTATAAATGCTGTGCTCTGCAGGTTGTCTAGTGTTGACTGACATTTGTATGATGTTTCGTGAATATAGCTTGTCCGGTTTTCAAGTAATAAAGCGATTGAGACACAATTTTGTGACTGACAAAGGTCCAAGGGAAATAACTCAAGAAGTATAAATGCAAGAGTTATGGTTCTTGCACTATGCAATTCTTCTAATGTTGATTGATATTTGTATGAAGTTTCGTGAATATAGCTTGAATGGTTTTCAAGTTATAGAGCAGACACGACTGAGACACAATTTTGTGACTGACAAAGTTCTAAGGGAAATAACTCAAATAGTATATATGCTAAAGTTATGGTTCTTGCATTCTGCATGTCGTCTGATGTTGACTGATATTTGTATGAACTTTCATGAATATAGCTTGAATGGTTTTAAAGTTATAGACGGACTCTACTGAGACGCAATTTTGTGATGGACAAAGTTCCAAGGGAAATAACTCAAAAAGGATAAACGCTAGAGTGCATTCTGCACGTCGTCTGATGTTGATTGATATTTGTATGAACTTTCATGAATATAGCTTGAATGGTTTTAAAGTTATAGACGGACTCTACTGAGACGCAATTTTGTGATGGAAAAGTTCCAAGGGAAATAACTCAAAAAGTATAAATGCCAGAGTTACCATTTGTTGCACTCTGCACATCGCCTCATGTTGATTGATATTTGTATGAAGTTTCGTGAATAAAGCTTGAGCAATTTTCAAGTTATAGAGTGGACACAATTGAAACACAATTTTGTGATGGACTAAGCTCCAAGGAAAATAACTCAAAAAGTATAAATGCCAGAGTTACCATTCTTGCACTCTGCACGTCGTCTCATGTTGATTAATATTTATATGAAGTTTCGCGAATATAGCTTGAGCGGTTTTCAAGTTATAAAACGGACACAATTTTGTGATGGACTAAGTTCCAAGGGAAATAACTCAAAAAGTATAAATGCCAGAGTTACCATTCTTGCACTCTACAGGTCGTCTCATGTTGATTGATATTTATATGAAGTTTCGCGAATATAGCTTGAGCGGTTTTCAAGTTATAGAACGGACACGATTTGTGACAGACAGATGGACAATAAGGGGGAGACATAATTCCTGAACTTCCATCTCAAGGTCATCAAATGGGTCTGGCTGGTTTCCAGCAAACTGGCTGCAGACAGCTAAAGCATCTGTGTAATTGAGAATATCACTACAAGACATGACAGCCCCTGCCATTTGCCAATGAAAATTTAGTTGTTAAGGTGTACAATGAAAAGCAAAACAAAATAAATCACATATACATTGATATACTGGCTCTGTCTGCAGCACAGTTAGGGCAGACATGGTAAGACAAGAATGAAACCTGGTTTACCCAAAGGCATCACATGAAACTGTAACACTTTTGTATATACTGTTTCTTATTACATGAGCCGTGACACCACAAAACCAACAAAGTGGCATGCGCGCCCAGTGAAGACTCATATCAGCCTGGGCATCCGCCTAGTCGGATCAGAGTCTTTGCTGTCTGCATGCAGCTAGTATGGACCCTAAGCTACCGTCTAAGTGCAAAGCAAAGACTGATCAGACTAGGCAACTGCCCAGGCTGATCCAAGTCTTGGCTGGGAGCATATGCCACTTTTCAGTTTTGTCATGTCGCAGCTCTTATACACTTTCAGAGCAGATATGACGAAGGATGAAATCTGACTTACCCAAAGGCATCAGTAGTATATGAGACTGTGTCACTCTGATTGTCCTGGTTTTTGATATATTGTTTCTTGTTTCTGTCTTTCTTCATGATTGACTCCAGCTGCTTCTTCTTGTCTCTCAGCTCCTCTCGTAACATTCTCTGTTTCCTCATCTTGTCATACACTTCTTCATTGGATGAAACTATTGGAATGATGGAATTGTATAAATGATATACCATTTGAAACATAAAATTACATACTTACAATGAAACTACTGTATTAATCCAAATAAAAGCCCCTGCTGTAATAAACACGCCCTGCCTCTTTTCTGAAAATAACGTTTCATTAATTTTCATAAATTTCTCTTTAATTCTCTGGATGCCATATCTCTTTTGAAATAAGGTCTACCCTTTAAGGAAAGAATTTGCTCCTAAAGAAGCAAATTTCTTCCTTTATGACTTGACTCCTATTCCTACTGAAAAGGGAGGCAAATATAGTTAACTTTCTCTTAAAGTATACTCATTCACCTTAATACTGTTTATTGGAGGTATTTTGGAAGTGGCTGAGAGTTATTACAATGTAGGCTCTAAATAAGGACCCCCTTTCATAAAATGCAATGCCTCTAGGGCGTTTTGTAGGATTAATATAGTATATACAGGTACTCGCACATTTTAAAATAACTAGGCTAACAACATACAAGAAAAGACAATTAAGTTTTAATAGCAAATTTGAAATTGCAAGGATAAATCTTATTTATTTTTGCCTACATTGTTCAGAGGAAATGTTTGAAACTGTAATCTACCTATTAGCATTCTAATTAAGGAGGGAAACTGATAATACTTCTGTGGTTATTATATCCACAACTGATAATGTGAACAGGAAAGATTGATCAGACTGCATGGGTATTCATGCTTATAACTGAGCTGCGATATGACAAAACCATGAAATGACATGTGCGCCCAGGGAAGACTCAGATAAGCCTGGGCATCTGCCCAGCCTGATCAGGGTCTTTTGCTGTGCACTTAAAGGGTAGCTGAGGGTCTAAGCTAGCGCCATGCAGACAGCAAAAACTGAAATCAGACTGGGTGGATGCCCAGCTGATCTGAGTATTCTGTAGGGGCAGAGATACTGTTGGTTTTGTCATGTCTCGGCTTATATGGGTCTGTGTGGTTTGTACTTTCTGTTTGTGCATACAATAAGGCATATTTTCTAACAAACATTGTGATATTTAGTAATCAGAAGAAATCAACAACAAGAGCTTACAAGTGACACTCGGTCCAGTGTTGGAGGTTTGGGATGTGTTCTCCTGTGGAGCTGGTGGGGCTGTATTTGTTGGTTTACTTTGATTGGTCTTTGCTTTCACTTTAGTCTCCTCTTGTTCTTCTCCACCGTCAACAGTATCAGCCTGAAGAAAATAAACAACCATGTACATACTGACAGAATCTTCAGACTAAAGTGTAAACCAAGATCAGACTACTAAAGAGCCATCTGATCAGGGTGTCTTGCTGTAAGTCTGTTCAAGGTGTGCCCTGTCTGCCAACTGTTCAATAAACTATTCCTTGATAGGACAAACTGAAAATCTGAGACCATTATAGGACTGGTCGTGCAGTTAAGGTAAAGGGTACACTTTAAGGGGAAGCAGCTCTAACAGTTTCATTTTTGCTTCTTTCTCTGAAGAGGAACACATTCTGTGAGAATAGACTCCCTTTAGAAGGGTTACATTGTCCAGGAAATAACAGGACTGTTTGACTGATTGATTTGATGCTTAACGTCCACGGTAAACAGCTATGGTCATGTCGGGACGGTCAGTTAACCTAGACACACTATTCCTGGGCAGGCTTAGACCTCCTAAGCGGTTAACCAGTACTAAGTGCACATACTTTCGCCAGTAACTGACAACTGTCCTTCTTGAATCAGCGGAGGGAGAAATGAAAGTAAGTGGCCGAACCGGGTATCGAACCCAGGACCTCTGGCTTAAAGTCAGGTGCCCTACTGATTGTGCTACGCGGCCCGGCAACTGCAGATCTGGGAATGGTAGGGTAGAGTCGTGTAACTTCGGACAAGGGGGTAAATTCGGACATACCATTGCAACCAGTGAACATCCAGATGAGACGGCTCATAATGAGCCGTCTCATCAGGATTTTCGCTGTTTGGCAAATTATTTTTGCTTTAGTTCAAAACAACTGACATATAAAGGAAACAATGTCACTGTCCAAATTTACCCGCTGTCCGAAGTTACCCGACTCTCCCCAACTGATGAAATGTCTAAACTGTCATGAAATGACTGTGCTTCTCAAAAGAAGTTCCAGATAAGGCAAATACTGATAATATTATTCAAGGGTTAATTATAATTTCTTCCTAAAAACCTATGTTTTAGCCCTCATTTAACAGCTTCACCGAGGCAATTCTAATAAGGGTCACAACATATCTTTTGATGGAGAATTAATATGAATTATCTTCAGCTTTACCTGTTGAAATCTATCATGTAGTTCTTGAAGCTGTCCTTGTATCGCCAGTAGACGACGTTTCTCATCTTTCAATTGATTCAACTCATCAAATTGTTCTTCCATTTTCTTCTGATAATACTCATCTCTGCAAATATTGTAATATGGGTGCATATAGACTCCTAGCCAAAAGTTTAGCATAATGCAAAAGTAGATATAACAAGATCATTTGAGAATATTACAACTGAATTTTAACTTTCTGTGGATGTTAATGTATTCTGTCATAGACAACGTTCAATCATCCTAAAATTAGCAAGTTTGATTTGAATTTCAGTAGCAACAGCACAAACTGAGCACAGACGTATAGTTGGAAGAATCTCTCAAGGGAATTAGATATATCAATTTATCATATGACATTGCTGTTATTCAGTGAATAACATCATCTTATAAAAATCGTATGACCACACGTGTAATAACACTTTGGCCCGTACACGTAACGTCCTTGACAACATCCGTGTCAACAATGCGTTTTCGTATTGAAATAAAATTCATTTTGAAGGGGAAAAAAATCCCATTTTACGGGTCATATGATAAACAGAATCTTACCCTCATGGTCATTTCGTATGAAATTTATGAAACTCGCCGAAGGCTCGTTTCATAAATTTCATATGTAATGACCACTCGTGTAAGATCCTCTATTTCTTTCAACCACCTGTCTTACCTACAATACAACTCACCTCTGACTCTGAGCTGAGGGCACCTCCCCCTCACTCATTGAAGCATTGTTCCTGTCCTCATTCTGGTTCTCCCCATCATCCATGCTCGCAGCAAGCTCGGCAATGTTGTCTGGCAGACTTCCAGCTGAGTCCGGAGCATGCTGAACCATGGCAACCAAACTTTGCAGATGCTTCAGCTTCTCTTTGGCTGCTTTCAGTTTTCTGTAACAGTGAAAAATTGTGTGTCAATCCTGAAAGATATATTATCCTGATAATTTTAGAAAATTTCTTTTTTATTTCTCTGTTCTCTGAAACAGGTGAGATACAGAAATGAATGGATTACTTGCAATTTTATGTCCTTTTTAACAGTACTTCAGTCATATCAGGACAATAGGTGAGTGATAATGAAAGGCTGTAAGCAATGGAATGCCGTTTATGATTGAAGATTCCTGCCTTCAGCGGGCCTCGAACCCAGGACCACTAGATCAGCAGGCCAGCATTTAATCTATTGAGCCACTGGGCTCCTACATGAGTTATAGCATCTCATTAGAAATGCCTCAGAGAGGCATTTCTAATTAGCGGCTATAACATTATTTTGCACATAGAATGATGAATGGATGGGTGACTTGGGATTTCACGTCCTTTTCAACAGTATTTGTCATATCAGGACAATGGGAGGGTGATAATGAAAGGCTGTGTTCAATGGAACCCCGTTTATGGTATGAAAGATTCCATATAAAATGAACAATACTCCTATTCACCCTCTCCCTTTTCCCATCCCAGCTTAGTCCAATTACACCCCCCTATTTTAATCTAACATAAACTCAGTATTCTAAACTCAGTCCTTTTTTTTCCTTGACTTTTATTAGAAAAACAGCACAAATGATTAATCCAATTTGACTGTCTCCTGTATTTCTGGTATCACCATGACTTGAATTATATTTGGTAAACAGCATAAACCTCCATTCTTACCTGACTTTCTCCTGTATCTCTGGGTCGTCCCCCCATGGCCCCAGACTAGAGAGCTGGGACTCAGTATCTGAACTACTGGAGCTGTTGTTTTCATCAGATTGTTGGCTTGCCTGTACTGGAATATTGACTTTAGCCTTGGCTTCTTGACGAGCTTTTTCCAGGCTCTCTTTGTACTGTGCAGCATATCTGTAACAAAATACAACAACATATAAGGTGAATGGGTATACCTCCATGCTTTTTTTTTTCAACATTTTTGCACAAATGAACAATTTTTGTTGCTTTCTGTTTGCTTTCCTGGATGGCAAAACCCTGCCAAAAGTGGTCAACTCTTACATAAAAGAACTTGCTCCAAAAAGAGCAAATTCTTCCATTAAGAGCTAGCCCCAACTGGAAATGGAGACACACTAAAATGGCTCAGCTGCTTCCACTAAAAGTGTAATGATTTTGACTGATTGACTGATTTGATGCTTAACGTCCACGGTAAACAACTATGGTCATGTCCGGACGGTCGTTTACCCAACCACACTATTTCTGGGCAGGCTTAGACCTCCTAAGCGGTTAGCCAGTACTAAGTGCACATACTTTCGCCAGTAACTGACAACTGCCCTTCTTGAATCAGCGGAAGGAGAAATGAAAGTATGTGGCCAGTCAGGGTTTCGAACCAAGGACCTCTGACTTATGAGTCAGGTGCCCTACCGTTTGCTCTACGAATGATAATACCGCTTTGAATATAAGTAATTGATCTGGCAACATTTTGCAAAACTATTGGAAAAAGTTTTGGTTGAGATTTGGCACCTGATATAGCACAACCTCCAATATCCAACTTTTGCTGACAAAAAAATGAGCCACTTTTTGGAGAAAACTACAAAATACTGCAGCGTTGAACAAATGTGTAGGTTATTCATCTAAAATGGATTTGCCATGATGGATGATGATAGACACTGTATTTCACAATGGATTCATATTTTCAATTCATGCTTTATGCACTTATACTGCGTTAGTCCCATAAATTACTGACAATGGATCAGGATTTATTTGACTGAAAACATACATGGTCAATCAGAATATTTTAACTTTGCCTAAGGCAATATAAATACTCTGTCGATTGCTATCTAACCTAAACCTTACCCTCTATCTCTGTTGGCATCTGACTCTGCCCCGTAGTCACTGTAGACTGGTAGGGAGGACTGGTCCTCATCGTCGTCATCATTTCTGGCCCCATCTTCAACAGACTGGTAGTACCGCACCAGGCCCTTCAGGTGACCCAGTCTCTCACGAACCTCAGACAACTTTCTATAAATAGAACATAACTTGTTTATATCCAAGCCAGTTCAAACATGTAACTCTATTACTGAAGAGTTTCAAATAAATACTTTAAACATGTGATTTTCCTATTATTTTTTTTTTTTCAATCTACATGAGACTTGAATTTAACAAATTTCGAGAAAAGCAAATCTGTTGATTTTATTTTTGCCTCACTTCTCAATGGGAGTTAACTCTTAAAAGAAAGACTTTGCTCCCCTAAGCCTGGGCAGTACTGTACATGTGTGGTCTGGTCCGACAGATTTATGACATTCCTGGCCTCCAAAAAGTGAAAAGTACATGCAGAGTGTATAGATTAGCTGTTTTAGCAGCATTATTTGGCTATATAACTGCTATTCTCCTCTTCTAGAATGACCTCAAATACTTAAATTATTCTTGTGATATTCTACTATGAGATAGGTTTTTCCTTTTTTACTTACTACGACAGATCTATATGTTTTGGGGTTGTTTTTGGAAGGGAAAAATCCCTGTCTTATACTTAATTGAATACTGTAATATCTAGTGCAACAACTTACTGTTGTTTCTGTCTGACATCAAGCAGCCCTAAAACATCATTAGCCATGTTTTCTGTGGCCTCGGCTCTCGCTATGGCTGCCTCACCCTCTGACACCTGGCTCTGAATGTTTGAACTTCTCGCACCTTGATCTTGGGACACTGAATTAATAAGCATCATATGAAAATATTAAGATGGCAGAGGGATAATGCAAGAGTAGTCATTAGTCTAGAACACTTGGTGAGGTGTCCCCATCCCAACTGCTCCCCATCCCACAAAATATGCATTAAATTCCTGTTTTTAAAGACATTCTCTGCTGCCTGACTATCCCCTAGGCCTGCATAAAATTTAACCAGCAGCCTCAAATGTAAACATCTAAACAACTAGCTCACTCAAAAAGACGGATAGGGAGTATATTATCACCTTTAAATTAAGACCAATCAGTCAGCAGTAATGCCCTATCAAATGATGTTTCACAAAACTTGGCTAAATGACCAATCCATACGTGTGAATTGACCTTGTGATTCCTTTTAACAGTATAAATTACCGCATGCACTAACAGACTAACCTCATACAAACAAAATTCACATGGCCTTTTTCCTTTTGAACTAAACTTACTTTGTCATAGTTACAGTAAGATTAAATGGCAAACAGTGAAATCCTAACTAAACTACTCATACAGGAGCAACCTGATCTGGGCCAACTCTGCTGTCTCTCTATTTCTTTCCAAGTAATTAGACCAAAAATGAGCCGTGAGACTACAAAATCAACAAAATGGCATGAGCGCCCAGTGAAGACAGATCAGCCTGTGCATCCACTCAGTCTGATCATAGTCTTCACTGTGTCCTTAAAGGCTAGCTGAGGGTCTAAGCTTCCCCCATGCTGACAGCGAAGGCTGATCAGAATGGGTGAACGCCCAAGCTGAACTGAGTCTTTGCTGGGGGGACACATGCCACTTTGTTGGTATTGTCATGTTGTGGCTCAAATAGAAACATAGAACAACCTACCATTATTCAACATCATGAAAGGATCATCCCGTAGTGACTGTAGTTCTGCTAACATATCGTCCATTCTGCCCTTCTTGGCCTGTAGTTCCATGAGCTTATTCCTCAGCTGTTCTCTGTTCATGTCTGGGGTGGGCTGAGCTAGCCCTGGACCAGTCAGCTCAGTCTGTGAAAATACATCAGGGCACATTTTTCAAAGCATTGTTAGCTTATGAATTTGTTAGCATAAGATTCATTAAATTTTCTAGCACGTATAAAATTGATGGAGTTAATAGTATACGCAGGCCTCTGTGATGACATGCTAGCTATGGCTAGCTTATACAAGGACCATGTCACTAATGAGAATGTTTGCAGAAAGACCAAAGTAGCCTTGGAGAGTATGACTATCTCCTAACCTTGGTCAAGAAATGGAAACTGACCTTGTTTGGCCATAACTCAAGGTCTTCTTGCTTAGCAAAGACAATTCTACAGGCACAGTGGAAGGAAAAATAGCCAGAGGAGGAGATGGCAAATCCCCCGACCAAAGGCCCCTTGTGCCTTGGTAAACAGGATGCACTTCAAAAAACATATAAGTAATATATTGTCATTCTATTATGCTTCTGATTGACATTATCTGTTTAACAGATGCATGATTATCTAACACTCAGACCAAAACAGTATGCCAGACTGCTAAAAAGAGGTAAAATCTCACACAGCCACCATGTACACAATGTATAGCATATGATACACTCAACATTTCAAAATGTGTGAATAACTTCTAAAGTACAAGCCCTACAAATCTAATTTTGAGCTCTCTAATAAGTGAATTTGGACAAAGAATCCAAATCTGAAAAAAAAAAAAAAAAAAAAAAATTTTGGGGGGGGGGGGGGGGGGGGGGGGGGGGGGGGGGGGGAATCAAGTCATGGAACAGAAAGGAAATCTCATCTAAAACCATCAAGGGGAAATAACTCAAAAGGTAAGAAGGCAAGAGTTGTCATTCTTGTTCGCGACATATTGTCATGACCTGGTCTACATATCTGTGAAGTATCATGAAAATATTTCAAAGGGAATTCAAGTTATAGAGCGGAATACGAAATCACAGCTAAAACCATCAAGGGGAAATAACTCAAAAAGTAAGGAAGCAAGAGTTGTCATTCTTGTTCGCGACACATCGTCTTGACCTGTTCTACATATCTGTAAAGTATCATGAAAATATTTCAAAGGGTATTAAAGTTATAGAGCGGACACGAAGACATCGTCTTGACCTGTTCTACATATCTGTAAAGTATCATGAAAATATTTCAAAGGGCATTAAAGTTATAGAGCGGACACGAAATCACACCCAAAACCATCAAGGGGAAATTACTCAAAAAGTAAGAAAGCAAGAGTTGTCATTCTTGTTCGCGACACATCGTCATGACCTGTTCTACATATCTATAAAGTATCATGAAAATATTTCAAAGGGTATTCAAGTTATAGAGCGGACACGAAATCACAGCTAAAACCATCAAGGGGAAATAACTCAAAAGTAAGAAAGCAAGAGTTGTCATTCTTGTTCGCGACACATCGTCATGACCTGATCTACATATCTGTAAAGTATCATGAAAATATTCAAAAGGGTATTCAAGTTGTAGAGCGGACACGAAATCAACACAAAATCACAGCTAAAACAATAAAGGGGAAATAACTCAAAAAGTAAGAAAGCCAAAGTTGTCATTTTTTGTTCGCGACACATCGTCATGACCTGTTCTACATATCTGTAAAAAATCATGAAAATATTTCAAAGGGTATTCAAGTTACAGAGCGGACACGAATCTGCCAAAAATTCACCAAAGGGGAGATAACACAAAAAGTACAAAAGCAGGAGTTACCATTCTTGTACGCGACACTGTGTCATGACCTGTTCTACATAACTGTGAAGTATCATGAAAATATTCCAGAGGGTATTCAAGATATAGAGCGGACAAGAAAAATGTTTACGGACGGACGGCTGGACGGACAGATGGACAGACGGACGGACGCCAGGCTCATCGCTATATCCCCCGAACCTTTCGGTCGGGGGATAAAAAGAAGAGGCATACAGAAGAAGAGGTGGGAAGACAATATTAAGAAGCGGATAGGGATGGACCTTGCCATAACAAGGGCTTCGCAAGCGGCGCATAATACGCCCGTTTAAATGTCATAAAGCAGAAACAGAATGAACAAGATTGCCTCCAAAACTAGAGCAAGTGAGCAGGGGCTCACGTATACCCCCGACCAGCGCCACCGCCTAATGAAACCACCGCCTAATGAAACCAATCTTATACATGGTATGAACCTAGAAGTAAACTTAGTCACCTATCAAATGGTTCCATCAAAGTATATTACAAATATCAGCAAAGAGTATCAACTCAACACAAAACTTTATTGTAAATATTTAAGTCTGTTCCACGATCTTGGTCAGCAGCTGCATCCAGATGATGTCAACTAATCTGCATTAACACAGAGAAGTAAATCTAGTCATATATCAAGAGGTTTCATCTAAGGATGTTTGAAATATAAGCAAAGAATATAAACTTAACACAAAACTTTAACACAAATATACAAGTCCGTGACCTTGACCTTTGGTAAGCAGCTATAGACCTAAACGTAAACTTAGTCAAATATCAAAAGATTCCATCAAAGGATATTGGGAACATCAAAGAATATAAACTCAACACAAAACTTTAACGCAAATGTTTAAGTCTGTGACCTTGACCTTTGGTCAGCAGCAGCATCCAGATGATGTCAACTATTGTGCATGAACATAGAAGTAAACCTAGTCATATATCAAAATGTTTCATCAAAGGATGTTGGAATTATAAGCAAAGCATATGAACTTAACGCAAAACTTTAACGCAAATACACAAGTCTGTAACCTTGACATTTGGTAAGCAGCAGCATCCAGATGATGTCAACTACTCTGTATGAACCTTAAAGTAACATCAGTCAAATAGCAAACGGTTCCATCAAAGGATATTGGAAATATAAAAGAAAAAATAAACTTAACGCAAAAACTTTAACGCAAATGTTTAAGTCTGTGACCTTGACATTAGGTCAACAGCAGCATCCATATGATGTCAACTATTCTGCATGAACCTACAAGTATACCTACTCACATACCAAAAGGTTCCATTGAAAGATAATGGAAATATAAGCAAAGATTAAAAACTTAACGCAAAACTTTAATGCAAATGTTAACGGACGGACGGACAGACACACGGACGAACGGACGAACGGAAGGACAGACGGACGAACAGACGAACGGACGGAAAGACGAAAACTATATACCCCTTGACATACTTCGTATGTCGGGGGTATAATGATAGACAGACAAAGTGGTACAAGGGAGATAACCTAAACATACTAGTGAGGCCTTTATTCCCTTGAAATGATTTTTATAATATACATACCATCTATTTCGAATGGTTAAGGAGTTAGAGTAAACAGGAAATTTATGCAAGGGCAGATAATTGAGTAAGTAAGCCAGAGTTGTGGTTCTTGTTCAGGATACATTGCCCCACTATTATACACATTCCTACAAAGCTTCATTCTAATATTTTAAAAGGTTCAGGAGATATGGAGTGAATGAGAAACACCTGAAAATACTAATCAAATGGAGGTTACTCCAAAAGTAAGAAAGAGGGAGCAACCATTCTTATATATGACACATTGTCTTGTGATCATGCACATTGCTATAAAGTTTCATCATGATATTCCAAACGGTTACCAAGTTATGGCATGCACAAGAATAGGCTCAAAGTACTAATGAAATGGTCGTAACTCTAAAACGAAGAAAGGATGAGCAGCCATTTTTGTACGCGACACATCATTAGGAAGTCATACACATTGCTATAAAGTTTTATAAAGATATCCGAAACGGTTATCTAGTTATGGCGCGCACAAGACTTGCAGGGAAAAAAATGATCAAAGGGGCATAACTTCGAAACAGAGAAAGGGGGAGCAACCATTCTTGTACGCTACACGTTCCCCCAACCTAATACATATGCCTATAAAATTTCATGAAGATATCCCAAATGGTTACTGAGTTATGGCGCGCACAAGAATGTTTACGGACGGACGGACGGATGGACGGACAGCGCCACGACATAATACGTCCTTTTTTTCAAAACGGCCGTATAAAAACTAGGGCAGCTGAAGATAGGACCAGGTGGAGAAGGATTAATGTAAAGTCATGCAAAAGCTCACACTTTTTCAGCAAAAAATGAAGAGTTCCTGTGTATAATGCATTTGAGAATATAACGCCCTGTTAACTAACAATGTTGTTAGTTTTGAACAACAGGCCATGTGTATGGATAGACCCGCAAGGTATATCACTCTGACATGGAATTATATTATTTGCCTCCTTTCTCATAGACTACTTGCAAAGGAATCAATTTGCTCTTTGCAGAGACAGCATGGGTGAATTTGGGCTCATCTAGTGGAGTATAGAGAGGAACAAAACTAATTTAAAAGTTATTGCAGATCTCATTTTCAACTTCAGAAGAATTTTCACCACTTGCTCATGTTCTGAAGAATACTTATTGAGACATACAGTCTCATAAGCCATGATGTGCCTGTTACCGATATGTTCCGTAGTGCCATGTTGACAGCTCTGCTAAGAAACACCTCCTCCCCCTTTAACTTTAAACACATCTAGCTGTCCTGCCAAGAGTTTAATATTAGCGAAAGTGTCTTATCCTCTCCCAATATTTATAATTTTTACACTACCTCTAACATCTGATCCAGTTTGTCCCGTTTCTCCAGCAGGACTTGCAATCTGTTCTGCATATCTTCTTTTGTCATCTGTGAAGATGGGACTTCTGCCTGACGAGGGGATGGGGGTCTTGGAGGACGGGGTGGAGCCACATTACTCTGGGCCTGCTCCACATTTTGATTCTACAATATAAATATATCTATTTGTTATATTATGAAACAAGCACAGCATAGTAAAGGTGAAATTAATTTTTTTCTAATCTGAGAACTATAAAAGATAATAGCCTGCAGAAGGTGCATGAAGTGTATAGTCTGATCAATGTTCATATTTATGGAGCCTGAGGAGTATGACACTATAAACCAATAGCAATGACTGCAAACATGCCCAAGCTGAGCCAAGTCTGCACTGTTTTTTGAAGCAATAAAAACATTTCCTAATAGTAAGGTGTGTATTACAGAGAATAGGTGCACTTCTAGTTCTAGGGAAACAGCACATCACAAATACCGTACACGCGGTAATTTTCACGAGTTCAAATTTTCGCGGTTAACGGTCAAAAACATAAACATTAATTTTCGTGATTTTTTATTTTCACGGTTAGCAGCATGAGCGAAAAGAAAAACTACTTCTTTTTCACTTGAGCCTGTTCGTTCATTGACCTGCGGCAGCTCTGCCGCTGGTTAGTGAAAGAACTGGCTCAAGTTAAAAGTACCAGCAATTACCGAAGCAAACAGAAATAAAATATATGAACACTGTGTCTGCATAACAAACATTGTAAGAAACAGGAAATTATTTCGCGATTTTAATATTCCCGGTTTCTTAGTGACCGCGAAATACCGCGAAAAATGGACCACCGCGAAAATTATCTTGTATATGGTATATTTTCCTTGGTAAAATGAAAGAAAACACAGATGTGTATAAATTCACCTAAAACACTATTTTGTAAGATAAACCAAGACTGGCCTAATTCTCCTCTATGAAATTACATATACAGTAACTAATGATACAATCAGTGAACTCGATTTTAATGTCTCACCGACAAATATGTCATACAGAGATGGGACATCTGTTTACAGTCAAAAGACCGAAGATGAAGGAGATCATCTTGCGACCCCTGGATTGGTAGTTCAATGCATTATCCACTACTCTACAGCCGCTTCAGTACAATTAGAGACTCCTGTGACCAGGTTCTTCACTGTTTGCCTTTTAGCCGAATGGTTGATAAATCATATTAACCAATCTGCTACAGGAAAAGTTCTGGACATAGCACAAAAGTGGCTGGCAATGTTTTTGACGATTGCCCAGCCACATTTTTTGGCATGGAAACATGGTTTGCATTTGCTTGGGTAATAAATTTAATATTTCATGTCTTCTATTAGCAGCAGTTAGTGCTATGGATGACCCGATATCCTCTTGCCCTCAGACTGGTGGCCTTTATGTGAAGCTGCTTTGAGTCATCCACAGTACACCCGGGCAAAAGATTTGATTGTTGTACATAAGTGCGTAAAACAGCTGAATACTGACTGGCTATATAGACCTGTCAAAATTCATAGGTGGCAGAATCCATGAAAGGAATTCAAAGCAAATGAATTTAGTTCTCCAGATAAGGGGGAGTAACAGCGATAATTTCGGGATAATTTTCCACATTTCCCCATAAAAACGTATGTTGTGACCCCTCATCAGAACCGTCTCGCCGAGACGGTTCTGATGAGGGGTAACAACATATGTTTTCATTGAGAAATAAGAAAAATTATCTCAGAATTATCTTCAAAACCACACTTTATCTGGAGCTCTGCCAATATTTTATCTTTCACTTTCAGCTTACCTGTGTCTGTGACTTCAGCTCATTCCTCAAGTACTGTAACTGTTGTTTAAGGTCCAGAAGGTCAGTGTCCGGCTGTCTCCCAGTGTTCTCTGCACTGGCCATGAGCGCGTCAGTTCGAGCTGTCATATTACTGGCCTCTTCTTGCAGTTTACTGGCTTGTGCAGTGGCTATACAATATAAACATTATGCAGATTAATCAAGGCATACCATATTTCTTTGGTGATAAGACAGAGTTTTTAACTTCTAAACAAGTAGCCCAAAGGCCAACAATTGCTCACCTAAAAGACATTGTAAACCTATAGGGATATTTAAGATGCTAAAGGGCAGCAAATTCCACAGTCAGTGGTCCAATCAGGCTGAAAATTAAACTCATCCAAAACATTATGTATGACCTCATTTAATATATGCAAGTTTAAAAAGTATCAGAACAAGAGCACAATAGACAGAGCTGTCAAGGGCAGCTAACTTCGTAGTGGTTGGCCTGATCTGGCCAAAATTTGAACTTGTTTAAGATATTATGCATTTCCTCATTACCTGCAAGTTTGAAAAGGATCAGATCAGTAGAAACCAAGAAAAAGTGGCGACATTGATTTTTTGGATGCTCAGGGCAGGTACTCCATAGTCAGTGGTGGGATCTA
The DNA here is from genome assembly GCA_963989385.1 of Ctena decussata. Taxonomy (NCBI): domain Eukaryota; kingdom Metazoa; phylum Mollusca; class Bivalvia; order Lucinida; family Lucinidae; genus Ctena; species Ctena decussata. Next base: position 88,431,166 of record OZ022506.1, read on the forward strand.
GCCGAAATGCTAACTAATCCAAGCTTTTATGCATATCCTCATTACCTGCAAGTATGAAGAGGATCCCATGAAAAATGAAAATGTGATGACGTTGTTTTCTCCATTATAACACTATGGGATTTTTTTCAAATGCTCAAGGGCAGCTAACTCCGTAGTCTGTGCTCGAATCCGGCCAAATTTCGAACTCATCCAAGCTCTTATGTATGTCATCATTACCTGCAAGTATGATAAGGATCTAATCAAAAACCTTGATTGCAGCACCCTGAAAGTCTAACTTGCTCGAGATATTGTCATGCCCTACATTTGTGTGAATTTATTTTAAAATCCGTTGAGAAATGTAGGTGCTAGAGCGATGACAAAGTTTTTCTAAAAATAGCCACAGTGACCTTGACCTTGGGCACAGCATCCTGAAAGTCAAACTTGCTAGAGATATTGTCATACCCTACATTTGTGTCAAGTTATTTCAAAATCCATGGAAAAATGAAGGTGCCAGGGCGCTGACAAAGTTTTTCTAAAAATAGCAATAGTGACCTTGACCTTGGGCACAGCACCCTGAAAGTTGAACTTGCTCGAGATATTGTCATGCCCTACATTTGTGTGAATTTATTTTAAAATCCATAGAGAAATGTAGGCAATAGAGCGCTGACAAAGTTTTTCTAAAAATAGCCACAGTGACCTTGACCTTGGGTGCAGCACCCTGGAAGTCAAATTTATTTGAGATATTGTCATGCCCTACATTTTTGTGAAGTTGATTTAAAATCCGTTGAGAAATGTAGGCGCTAGAGCGATGACCAAGTTTTTCTAAAAATAGCCACAGTGACCTTGACCTTGGGTGCAGCACCCTGAAAGTCAAACTTGCTCGAGATATTGTCATGCCCTACATTTGTGTGAAGTTATTTTAAAATCTGCTGAGAAATGTAGGTGCTAGAGCGCTGACAAAGTTTTTCTAAAAAAAGCCACAGTGACCTTGACCTTGGGCGGAGCATCCTGAAAGTCGAACTTGCTCGAGATATTGTCATGCCCTACATTTGTGTGAAGTTATTTTAAAATCTGCTGAGAAATGTAGGTGCTAGAGCACTGACAAAGTTTTTCTAAAAACAGCCACAGTGACCTTGACCTTGGGTGCAGCATCCTGAAAGTCGAACTTGCTCGAGATATTGTCATGCTCTACATTTGTGTGAAATTATTTTAAAATCCGTTCAGAAATGTAGGCAATAGAGCGATGACAAAGTTTTTCTAAAAATATGTGATGACGTTGTTTTCTCCATTATAAGACTATGGGATTTTTTTCAAACGCTCAAGGGCAGCTAACTCCGTAGTCTGTGCTCGAAACCGGCCAAATTTCGAACTCATCCAAGCTCTTATGTATGTCACCATTACCTGCAAGTATGATAAGGATCTAAGCAAAAACAGTTGAGAAAACGTGATGACGCCATTTTCCTCATTATAACCCTATGGGATTTTTTTCAAACGCTCAAGGGCAGCTAACTCCGTAGTCTGTGCTCGAATCCGGCCAAATTTCGAACTCATCCAAGCTCTTGTGTATGTCATCATTACCTGCAAGTATGATAAGGATCTAATCAAAAACAGTCGAGAAAACGTGATGACGCCATTTTCCCCATTATAACCCTATGGGGGCTATCTGTTGCCATGGAAACCAGAGTTCTGAGCTGATCGGCACCAAAACCTAATGCAGCCTTTCCCCCACCCAAATGATGCTTCAGATAAAATTTGATTGCGATCGGCCCACTGGTCTCTGAGATATTTATGTTTGAAAGTGTTGACGCACCCACCCACGCACCCACGCACGGACGGACGACGGCTCGACTCCCATCCAATAAGCTCACCTCTGAGCCTTCGGCTCAGGTGAGCTAACAATCCCAAACATCTAGATCCATCTAACAAGACAGATCTAGATCTTTAGGGTTGTTTTGAAAGATAAAAACCCAAATGACAGCTGAATTACGCAAGCCTAATTTACTTATCTGTGGTAATTTTGCAAAAAAAAAACTCTTGTCTTATAACTGTCAGCAATACTGTTTGCAAATTTTATATGATTAGAAAGAGCAATAATTTTGGCAACATGTAATAATTTTGATTTGAACTCTGATCGTTCTTTGAGAAATATTCTTTTAAAGACAACACCAGCACTTTTTCAGCACATTTTGGACGTCATTATTGACGTCAATAAAAAACTGCATTTCTGAAAATTGTATTAAAGTTCAAACACTTGTAGTTTAATTGTGAGTAGGTTTAGAACAAGCTAAAACTTATCTTATATTGCAGAAATCTTTTAGGCTTTTAGGTATGCAAAAATTATTATGAGCATCTGAACACAAGCCTCGAAGTAAAAATTTCTTGCACCCTTGCAAATGCACTAAAGTCAATGGAAAAAATATTTTGGGGAAAGACTTTTGACACCTGGCTATATATCCATCTTCTAAGATGCATCTATTGTTCGCAACTATTTTTTAAGATAAAACTCCATTTTACTGCTTAATTATACGACCGCTTTATATATATGGAGCAATTTGGAAGGAAAAAATCCTGTTTTATAACCAAAGGAAAATGGTATTACCAATCATTAATGTACCTTCGTTACTCTTTTGTCTGGCTGTGGCTAGCTTTCTTTCAGCATCCTGCTGCAAGGCCAATAGAGCTGCCTGTCTACCTCTCAAGGCTCGCATCTACAATTATCAATTAGTGAATCTATGAATTATGGTACTGAATTATGTTTTTCAGGAAAGACAAACATTTCAAACTTTCTAAAATTTATGGCCAACAGTTCTGATGAAAATGATATTAAAGGATAGATTCCAGGAGATGACTATCATATACAGTCTACTCCCGATATCTCAAACACTGATATCTCAAAATGTCTTCTTATATCAAAGAATATATTTCCTATTTTTATTTACATGTCAACTTCTGTTGTCTCAAACTACTGATATCTCAAAGTAAATTTTCTGGCACCAGAAAATTTACTTTGAGATATCAGTAGTTTGGGCTGAGGTTTGACTTCTAGATATTGAGAGTTGACTGTAAGTTTCACTTGCCATCAGATCCTGTACCATATTGTATATTGTACTATTTTGTAACCATGTAGTTTTGTGGTAAATAAAATATTGTTTAAACCAAAGGATAGATTTTTTTTCTCAGTGAGGGAGAAATTCTTTTCAATGAAATGGGATACACTAATTACTGGTGAGAATTAAATTCACCTTAAAATATATCAATGATATATCAATGTGGGTCTTGGTTAAACTTAGGCCTCTGCCCTCAACCCAATACCATGGACAGAGCAGAAACTTCCTTATCTGATGAGATACATGTATTTACAATAAATGTCTGTTACTGTCCGTTAGTGTTGATCATTATTTACTGTTTTTAAACCCATAGACCAAAAATTATGACCAATTTCATATATAATCAAATATACTGGGTCAATCTGTTACCTGCTCTTGTTGTTCGACCAGTTTTGTGAGTAGTTCCTGCTGCTGTCTGAGGGCCGCTAGTTGTTCTGCTGCTTCTACAGGGTTCATCACAGCATCAATGGCTGACTGCGGAAGAAATATAACATGGCATCTTAACAGATATTGGAAGTCAAGCATCTAAAGTTTATTATTCTAACACACACTTTCATTAAATGTTGTTGCATTTAGATTTCAGAGCTCAAGAGGAGTATTTGATCATTATCCTGAAGTACCATAAATTTCTATGTACTATGACAGATTGGACTGCCCAAACAGTGCAGACTCAGATCAGACTGCTCCTAAGGAGAAGTCTGATCAGGGTCTACATTGTCTGCCATTCCATTTGCATCTTTTGGAAGCACTGCTGCAATGTAAAAACCATTCTGTTGAAGAATTCTTAAAACAACGTACTTTCCAAAACAATTCCAAAAATCTAGATTTGTCTTATAAGATGAATCTAGATTTTTGGGATTGTTTTGGAAGAGAAAAGGCCATTTTGCAGCTGAATTAAGTGAGTCTGATTCACATACTTGCGTTGCTTTTTTTGTAGGGTAAACTCCCATGTTACAACCAAGTAAATGTAGTATGGCAGCAAGCTGACTCTGAATGACCTTGGCAACAGTGCAGAATCCATACAGTAAAGAAAATTTTAGCTCAATTTGCAGGTAAATATCTCACAATAGCAGATAACACAGAATATAGGTAAATGAAAAGAAATACTTTATATCATACAACATCTACTAATAACAACGAAAAAATCCATCTATCATGCAGAGGGAAGGAATCTACATCTACATGTAGTAAGCTGTGATTAAAGCAAGTGATTTGTCATCTACATAAAACTTGGATGGACAAAGCGAGAAAGAATTTTTTCGTAAATCATAATGCAGTTCATTTTGCATCCAGATGCAATCCCATGGGAAAAACCAGAAAGACTATCAGATTACAGTGACAAATTAACTTTTCTTTTTGCTCAGGAAGTTACGTTTAAATATTCAGAGCCAATGTTGGAAATTCAGTATGAGCATGGTGCTGCTTACATTCTGATCCCCAGCATTATCCATAACCTTATCAGAAAGTGTAATATTAGTTCCTTAGTCTATCCACATCTTTTACCCACTAGAAGACGCTACAACTGTACCTCGTCTCTGTCTAATTCAAAATCCCACTCCTGGTTTTTACGACTGGACACCACAGTATCGTCCATATTGCTAGAATCTTCTGAGCTTTCTGATGGAACTTTATCTTCCCCACCGCCTTCGTCATCATTATCAGATGTGAGACCAAGTTTGTCCTCAATTCTTGGGCGGGAAGCTGCACTTGGTGACCGATCCTTTAAAAGGGGTAGGGGGTGTTTGTGTTTACTTGCAGTAAAGTAATAATGACAAAGCAACTACTGTAAGCATGATAAAACAAGAGGACCATTGGTCCTGTAGCTCACCTGGGTCCATTCAGCCTCAGTACTCTAGAGTAAGTTACTCTAAGGCCATTGGTCAATTGGTTCAGGTGAAATTTTTTTAAATGTTTATATGGGCATGGAGAACATGTTGGTCATGTGACCTGGACGTTTGAAAAACCCCTGGAGGCTCTATATGAAATTTGGTTTCAAAATTGGCCCAGGGGCTTTTGAGGAGATGGTTTGATATTGTCAAAATGACAGAGTTCTGGGTCAAAATTCATAGAATGACCTTGACCTCTTGTACTCATGAATCTTCATGTACTCTTAAAGATGACTGTAGATACCAATTTTTAGGCATAAATCTTCAAAACTTTCCATGAAATCTTATGTTCTAGCATTTTCCCACATTTGACCTTGCAGTAAAATAGTCAAGGTCAACCCTAGGTCATTATTTTGAACAATCTTGATAGCACTGGAGTTCCCAATGCTACATACCAAGCTATAAGGCTATCGGTCAATTGGTTGTGGAGAAGATTTTTAAAGGTTTTTATCATTTATGGTCCTGGCGGCCATGTTGGTCATGTGACCTGGACTGTTTGAACAAATTTTCATTTCCTCAATCCCTGGAGGCTCTATATGAAATTTGGTTACAATTGGTCCAGTTTTTTAGGGGATTGTTTGATATTGTCAAAATATGAGAGTTCTGGGTCAAAGGTCAAAGAATGACCTTGACCTCTTGTACTCACAAATCTTCATGTGCTCATTAAGATAACTGTATATACCAATTCTTAGGCATATCTCTTCAAAACTTTCCATGAAATCTTATGTTCTAGCATTTTCCCATATTTGACCTTGCCGTAAAAAAGATCAAGGTCAACCCATGGTCATAATTTGAATAATCTTGATAGTACTTGAGTACCCAAAGCTACATACCAAGTTTCAAGGCCATCGGTCAATTGGTTCTTGAGAAGAAGATTTTTAAAGGTTTTTACTGTATATGGGCGTGGCGGCCATGTTGGTCATGTGACCTGGACCATATGAATAAGTTTTTGTTGCCTCAACTCCTGGAGGCTCTATATGAAATTTGGTTTCAACTGGACCAGGGGCTTTTGAGGAGATTGTTTGGAATTGTCAAAATATGAGAGTTCTAGGTCAAAGGTCAAAGAATGACCTTGACCTCTTATACTCATAAATCTTCATGTACTCATTAAAATGACTGTAGATACCAATTTTTAGCCCAAAATCTTCAACAGTTTCCAAGATATCTTATGTTCTAGCATTTTGCCATATAAAAGCACAAGGAAGCAAATTTGACCTTACCGTAAAAAAGGTCAAGGTCAACCCAAGGTCATAATTTGAACAATCTTGGTAGTACTCACGTACCCGATGCTACATACCAAGTTTCAAGGCCATCGGCCCATTGGTTTTGGAGAAGACGATTTTTTTAGGTTTTTACCATATATGGGCATGGCGGCCATGTTGGTCATGTGACCAGGACCGTTTGAACAACTTTTTGTTCCTAAGGTCCCAGGAGGCTCTGTATGAAATTTGGTTACAATCGGCCCAGCGGTTTCAGAGGAGAAGTCGTTTGAAATTGTGGACGGACGGACGGACGACGGACGGACGACGGAGCCTGACCATACTATAAGCTCCCCCACGGAGCCTCTGGCTCAGGTGAGCTAAAAACCTGTTTACTCATTTATGCCTAGTGGACTCTCCTGTTCTTGTAACTTGGATTAGTCCATTCATCAATTGGGGTTAATCATTTTTTTTTCAGAAATTGCTGTTAATTTTTAAGCAAACAGCATAAATCCTGGTCAGACACTGCATTCTGTGGCATCTGATCTAGATCTGTACTATTTGCACATGCCTTTTATGTGGGATGCTTGGCATTAATGGATTAAACAGTGCTCAAGATGAGCCAAAGTTTAAGACAACAAATTTCTGCCAAAAATGCAAGCTGTCATCTTATGTGAAGGGTGCCTCCTCATAGCATTATTAATGAGGGTAACAACGTTAGATTTCAAGGATAAAATTGAAACCACACTTAATTTGGAGCACTGACACATCCACAAATTTTGGCTAAACCTGAGCTGGGCTATTTTCCTATGCAGACTTTTTACTGTACTGCACTGTAATATATATCTGCTATTTCTAGTAAACCTTAAGATAAGGTTTTAAGGTGAATGGTACACATTCAGGAAGCCAATCTGCTATTTTCATTTTTTTCTCCATTTTCAATAGGGTCAACCCTGTTTTGGAAAGTCCTCATTATCCTGGGAAGCAAATAGGAAGCCACAGAGGTTGTTTCCTTTTGTAATAATGGTACTGTTCACAAACCTGGAAGTGTACCCATACAACTTACGATTGCTGTCAATACGAATCTGAAAATAACCCTATGACCAGTGGAGTAGTCCATCCTTATTATTTGGATGAGTTCATTTCTAGTTTTAGGGGTTTCTGGTGAATGTTTTCACTTTTATTTTTCTATTTTGCCTAGAACTTTCTGTAAGCAAACAGTGTTGACCCTGATCAGACACCGCATTCTGCAGCATCTGAACTGTGTCTGCACTGTTTGCATAATGTCCCCAAAACAGGTTTTCAGTCTAAAAAGAGTAGAACTGCAGGAAACCAGCAATTTGATACAGATAACAGGTTGGAATTTTGGCAATGAAACATCAAAGAGCTTAACTGTAGTGTTACTGGAAACTGGGTTAACAGAAACTAATACTAAAACTACAAATACTATATATATGGTGCAAAGATATAATTGAAATTCCCATCAAACTGATAAAAATACTTGATTCATTCAAACAGTAAAGCCATTTTCAGAAAGCGAAATAGCAAAGAAAACTGTATACATGTATATATATATTTTGTACAGTAAGTCATGATGTCTTAAGGCATTTGCATACAACAAAGGTTCATGGCAACTTGTATTCCTGCACACTGATCAGAGTCTATACAGATCTCACTGTATTCATAGACTGCTTAATAGTATAATTTCAAGGGTGACATCATGTCACTGGAAACATAGCTGTTTATCTCCACAAACACAACATTTAGCAAAAGAATTACAAAATCAATCAACTAATATTTGTGTTCCAAAATGGCAATATAATAGAATGCCTTTCATGTAAATGCAGGTATACACTTTTCAATATATAAATAAACCGGCTAATTTTCAAATTCTTCTCAAATGTGCTGACTGAGGGGATCAAACTCCATTTCTTGAAATTTGTGAATGGTTCTTCACCATTAACTGGTCCAAAATTAAAGTAATCTCATAATGGTTGAATTACTATCTACAAGTTTGGAAAATAAAAACAATCAAAGCGCCATCAAAACAGGACAATAATGTGTCCTGTTTTGATGGCGCTTCCATTGTGGAGATACACAGCCCTTGAGAAACTATTAAAGGTTTGAAACTGCCCAAATCCACCTTTTCTCTTCCGCTGCCCATCATCCGATTTACTCAAGTAAACAATAATCTTTGTGCAAAAGCAGAAATGTACAAAAACAAGCTGACAATCACAAAACAACACATTTTACAATACATAAAACAACATTATTAATAGCTTAGGATTTACAACAGGGATCATGAATATTAGGAGAGCAGTAGACAAAATAGTGTTGTTTAACATTCAACCAACAGGGTTTTTTTTTGCGTTTTTTTTTGCGTTTTTTTTTGTACATGATTAGAAAGAGTAATAATCAGCTCACTCGATTGTTATTACAATTACAGGTTGTGGTGTTCAAACAAAGAGTAACAAGCAAATTCGGTGAATTTATATCCCCCGCCCAAGTGGCCCCGATTTATTTATGGTTAATTTTAAGTTACATAAAATTTCGTTCACTGGCTACTTAGTTACGGCTGAACTTGTGGATTGTAAATAAAATCAAGGGAAATAACTCTGAGATAAGTGAGGCATAAGCTGAAGCTGTTCTTAAACACTTGTCTCAGCATCACTGCACTATAATGATACATTTTTAATTCAGTTTCAAGAAATTTTGTTCATTGATACCATAGCTATGGCTAATTGGGGATTTTAAATCAATTCAAGGGCATTAAATCATGCACTACTGGAGCGATTATGATAAAACTTAATGTGCCCTGCTGTTTCATGACAATACATAATTATTTTAAGTTTCATGAAATTCTGTTCATTGGTTACTTAGTTATGACTCAATTTGTTGATTTTAAACCAGTTCAAGGGCAATAACTCATTGCTTACTGAAGCAATTCCGACAAAACATAAGATGCACCAATGTGATGTGGTAATACATATTTAATATATGTTTCATAGAACTCTATTTAATGATTACTTGGTTGGTTGGTTGATTTGACGCTTAACGTCCACGGTAAACAACTAAGGTCATGTCAGGATGGTCAGTTAACCTAACCACACTATTCCTGGGCAGGCTTAGACCTCCTAAGCGGTTAACAAGTACTAAGTGCACATACTTTCGCCAGTAACTGACAACTGCCCTTCTTGAATCAGCAGAAGGAGAAACAAAAGTATGTGGCCACACCGGGATTCGAACCCAGGACCTCTGACTTACGAGTCAGGTGCCCTACCGATTGCGCTACCCGGCCCAGCTAAAGATTACTTGGTTATGGCTGAATTTGTCAACCTTAAATTGGTTCTAGGGCAATAACTTGTGCACTACTGATGCCCTTCTGACGAAACTTTACATGCATAACCCCCTTATGGTGATACATATTCAATTTAGGTGTCATAAAGTTTTGATAATTGGTTACTTAGTTATGGCTCATTTTATTAATTTTAAGTCTATTAAAGGGCAATAACTCGTGCACTACTGAAGCCAGTTTGACGAAACTTCACCTGCATCAGCGTGTTATAGTGATATATATTTATTATAAGTTTCCTGAAATTCTGTCCAATGGTTACTTAGTTATGACCCATTTTATTAATTTAAAGTCCATTAAAGGGCAATAACTCATGCACTACTGAAGCCAGTCTGACCAAACTTCATGTGCATCAGCGCGTTATAGTGATACATTTTTATTTTAAGTTTCATGAAATTCCGTCCTGTGGTTACTTAGTTATGGCTCCGGATGGACGGAAGGATGGAAGGAAGGACGGACGGACCAACAGATGGACGAACATGGAGAAAACTATATCCCTCCGCCTTTGGCGGGGGATAAGGCGGCGGATAATTAACAGATATGGGTACACCTACATGTTTTTCTGCCACTTTGGCTTCCGTTTGCTTCACTTAACGACAAAACCCTTCCAAAGTGGAGTTTACTCTAATAGGAAAGAATCTGCTCCTAAGAGAGCTAATTCTTTCCATAAATCACTGACCCCAATTCAGGAGAAAGACATTTGAAAATGGTTTAGTTGCTTCATCTGAAAGTGTGCCCACTGGCCCGAGGTGTATATACCTGTATGATCTGCCAATACTAAGACCTGCCTGAGCATGATTATCATGCTCAGACAGGTCTTAGCATTGGCAGACCATATATACTTTGCTCTGATAGTAGCAAGCCTTACAGAATGCATGTCTTTTCCCAACTGCGAATGTGCCAGCTTGTCTCATCTCAGCATGTTAAATGTAAGTTAAAAACACCTTACAGCAAATGTCCACGACAAAGTCCTTATAAAACCAGCAGAAACCAAATACAATTTTTGAGCATTTAAAATACAAATCTACAAACAGTACGCAAAGTCTGACCAATCAAAAAGCACTTCCTACCTCTGAAACCTCAGACTGGACATCCAGATCTATTGACTGAGTATCATCCACAGACTCAAGGTTTGGGGTCAGGTCCCGACTCATATCATTCACACCAGCATTGTCTCTCAGTGACTGAAATATGTATAGATTTATTTGACCTTGGAGCCAATAAAGCCTGATCCAAAGGGTCTTTCGTGTTGTCTTTGCTAAATGTATGTTGTAATCAATCTTGGGTTTACACATTTGGAGAGCCAGGAACAGGTACCTTTTTGACTATGTCAAGCAAATCTATGAAATTACGCAACAAAAGAGCATATCAACATTTCTGGCTCTGTTTAACTGCTGTTAACACATGAAATTATCAAAGTTAATAAAGGTAGGAAATTCTCTGATAGAAATGAGCGGTAAACTTATTTCAGGAAGCATGTAAATGACAGAACTCTAGATAAGATCGGGTAACAACTAACAAGGATAATTTAAAGACAATTTTCCTTACTTTTCCATAAAAACATATGTTGCGACCACTCATTAGAACGTCTCAAAGAAATGGTTCTACTGAGGGATCACAACTTATTTTTTCATTGAGAAATAAGGAAAATTATCTCCAAATTATCCCTAATACCCCTTCTTATCTAGAGCTCTGAATGAAATTCCTTATTTAATGTTTTTTAACTTTTTCAGTCATAGATATAAGCCAGCTATCAACAATATTCTAGCTTAACGAATTGCTAACAAATGACCTCCCATAAGAAACTTACAAGGACAGTTTCAAGCAGACCAGTATAGCCCCGCTCTTGCTCTCTTAAATGGTCTATCAATTTCTGAAGACGTTCCATTTCATCTCGGTAACCAGGCTATAACAAATAACAGCATGCAAACAATATGTAAACTCTTAAATTGGTGGCATCAAAGAAAAGATACCTTATAGCATCTTGCAATTTTACAATAGATCCATGAAGAATCCTTTTATGAAATTTCATCAAGATTACCTAAGGTTAAAAGCACATGTATAATTACTGTCTTTTTTGGATTCACACCTGCAAAAGCTGTGATAAGGTATCTTCAACTTTTGATATGACAGGAACGAATTAAGTCAAGCAAAAAGGACTCTTCTCCATTCAGCAATCTGTATGATATTTTGAGAATGGCACTCTCTTTATTTGCAATTGCACACTAAAAAGGATTTGTAAAATGGTGAATTTAAACTGAAATAATTTTGACCAGACTTTGTGCATGCTGTTGCTGATTAGTGTCAAAATTTTTTACTGTTTTAGAACGGTATAGAGAATGTGATTTTCACTTGACCCAACTCAAAAGATTCATAAATATTCAACATGTTAATCAGAAAATATCTGTGTTAACTACATGTAACAGTTTCTATTTCACATAAACTAGCTCTTCTTCTCAAAAGAAAACAACTGAAATGAATATGTGCTGAATTACACTGTCAATGACCTCGACAGACATATTTACGGTGTCTCTAGGTAACAAGAAAGTGCATCGTCTTGGAATCTAAAAACATGTCACAGTGATACATCTGTGGCTTTTAGTTTAGATGAATAACTTCTAGAAACAAGTTTCAACTTTTGCTGAACATATCAAATCCATGTGTCACTACCCTGGCAAAAGTCCTAGCATGTTAAAAATTTCATGAAGTCTGCAACTCCGAGAATAAGCGCTGCAAATATTTTCTGATTTACAAATAGACAACTTTGATAATACAGACTGTAGCATGAGATAAGCCAAACTCTGTGAGTGACAACTGCTGCTTAAAATTTTGATGATACTATCTCCATAGCTCCATGTAAGGTGGAGTTTTAAGGTGAAATGTGGAGAATCACGGGACTTACTTTGGTTATTTTGTACCTGTATCTGAACAGAACTGGTACGAAAATTGTTCATTACTTCCTTAATACCCAATGATTTTTCATGCAGCAAAGTGTGGTGCAGGTACCTTGTCGCCTTTTGCAGCAAGCCATTATATGAGCCATTTTCATATACATGGTATTTTTTCATCAAGCTCGAACGAATTCCCTCATACTTTGCTCGAGCTTGTGTGGAAAAATACAGCAAGCATGAAAATGGCTCTTATACATTGGCTTGCTGCAAAAGCGAGAAGGTATTCACACTTTACTGCTAGAAAGTTCACTGAGTATTAAAGAAATAATAATCAACTTTCTCACCCGTTCTGTCCAATTATAGGTATAAAATATCATGTTATTCCCCACCATGTGGCGCATTGGTGCATTTTCAGGGGGAGCAACTGTCATTTTCATTTTTGTCTCGCATCTAAATGTCTGACAACTCTTAAAGGAAAGAACTTGATACTCTAGGAGGTTGGCTTATCACACACTCTTAAGACAAACTTTGACCAACAAAACAAGACAACTGCGTTTACTGACCACCATGTTATTGAGCTCTTCAAGACAACCAGCTTCTTCAGCCCTCCAGTCCCTTACTAGTTCTGATAACTTTACAGTCCTCTCCAGGGTCAGCTACAAGGATCACAGTCCAAATAAGCCTAACCACTGTTTTTTTTTTTTTTAATTTAGTTATATTTTCCCCTCCAAAACATTTCTAAAAATCTAGATCTAAAACTATTGTACAGCAGAGTTTCGCAGGCATTATTTGGGGTCATTCTAGATGGGGGAGGGGAAGGGGGGACTGACCCTCTTACAGCCAATTACTATAGTATTTCAAATGACAACTTTCTTATTTCTCAAAAGAAGCATGTCATGGAGACATGGAGTCTCAAAAGAATCATCTGCACAGTAATATATGCAACATCATATCCTGACCTTCAAACCAGAGTTTGCAATATTTTGTGGATAAAGTAGAATTGTAAGAATAATTCGGAGATAATTTCTCTTATTTCCCAATAAAAACATACATTGTGACCCCCCCCCCTTCATATGAACCGGCTCGATACGACAATTCTAATGAAGGGTCACACTTGTGTTTAAAATATAGATGAAAACGACAACGTAGGTTGCTGGACTGAGCTTTTTGGACCTACAAGCTTCCCAAGGAAAACTGATAATGCTCAGATGCTCTGACTGATCTGGTTCTTTCCTATCCACACATGCTGTAAGTGACATTTTCACACAACATAACATTTTTCTGCAGAATCAAGGCATATAAACACAGTGAACTCTCTTTACAACGACAGCATTTGTTCCCAAACATTTTGACGTTAAACTGAATTTGCTGTTATAAATAATTTTGCTATTGTAATGAGTGCCGTTGTAAAGAGGGTTGACTGTATTCTTCCCTTCCAAACACTGGTTCATCTGGTGCTCTGTGTAGCTGACAAAGTGAACTAAGAATTTTCAGTGACAGCAAGACCTTCTTCTACTAATGGTTATAATTATATATTTTTCATATTTGTCCTTTCATGTCACGATTAGGGCTTCTACGTTTACAAAATATTGTAAACGTTTACACGACCGCTAGAAAACGAAACGATTCCGTTTAAACGACCATTACCGTTGAAATCTTATTCTTAGTATCGGACATCTATGAGACGCCCCCCATACCTTTATAATTATAATTATGTTACCAAACTGTGTCATCCAATAATGCGCTTTCATTTTCGGGGGTCAACTCGAAGTTTACAGTAACCGATGGTATTAAAAAAAATACCTATTTACAAATTGACCAATTTCCGATGACAGCAATTATTTTGACCGTATTTGATAATTACATGGATTAGATTTATAAAACATCGGAATTAATTATCCTGTTAATTGATAATAACTGTCAAAAGCTGCAATTATCTCACCTTCGCGGTAAGCTTAGAAAAATAATAATATGCCATATGCCAGAACTTTCATCTACCAGAGGTCCTTCTTCCCTGACACTATCAGATTGTGGAACAGCCTTCTCCAGACAGTAGTAAGCTGCTCAACTTTAGTCAGCTTCAAGGAGGAAGTGCAAACCGTCAGACTCCGCTAGACTCGTACTGGATGATTTTAACTGCACTGTACTTAGATATTTTAGCCTTCACCTTCATGTTGATTGTTCCTGCACCACCCACGCGCCAGTACGATAATACGCCGGACGACAGTGTCTGTACTTTAAGAAAAACACAGGTACCGAGGTAGTCCTAATCTTTTTTATTGCACAACACGTGTCATAACTGTTGTCGGCAGACATTACCTTGCCTTTGATCTGTACCTTATAAAATTAGCTGCCAATTATGACGTAACAATTTTCTGGCAAAACGTGTACATGTCATGCTTTGCGTAAGGTACACAGAAGTTGGAAAATAAAGATTTTAATAGACGTTTCCGAGGACACCGTCAAGTACATTAAGATTGGCTTCTGACGACTGTGTAAGATATTATAACTTGTTGGTGTACCGGGTGTTCAGGTTCGGTTAAACGATGTGTGAATTTTGTAAACGTTTAGCACATATACATGAACCGTTACCGTTTATCCGTGTAAACGTAGAAGCCCTAGTCACGATGTTTCTCTTTACCCAGTACCACTTTTGAAATGATACTTACTTACACCACAGATATGAGTGCACTTTACTGCTATACAAGTCTTAGACTGATACTTACAGGGTCCCCAGACTTCTTCAAGGAGTCCATCATGGCCCCAGCTTGTTTGATATAGTCCCTGATCTGCATCAGTCTCCCAACAATCTGGCTGCTGTCAGCCTGATAATTATAAATCAAATACACAGATATTTTTGTTGAAAAATGTGAGAAGCTTTTGCACATCTCACATTTTTTCAACAAAAAATGTTGACACATAAATATATAACTGTCATTAATACATCTTGACCTTCCAACCAGAGTTCCAGATAATGCGGAATTATGAGAATAATTCTGAGATAATTTTCTTACTTCCCAACAAAACATACATGGTGACCCCCCATATGAACCAGCTGGATAAGACAATTCTAATTAAGGGTCACAATTATGCTTTCTACAAAAAAGATAGGGAAAACATCCCTAAATTATCCCTCTTACTGTTTTGTGTATGAGGAGCCCCAGTAGCTCAGTGGATTAAGCCTTGACCTGCAGAACTAGGGATCCTGGGTTTGAGTCCTGCTGAAGGCGGAATATTTCGGGGTTTCATCGCACAAACCCTTTCATTATCACCCTTCCCACATCCTGATATGACTTAAATACAGTTGAAAGTTGAAAAGGACATAACACTGCAAGTCAGCCATCCCTCCTTTGTATATTGGTGCTCTGCTTCTAACCATCTGACCCAGAAAAACACGTAGGTATCACACACTTATTTTGATAACATATCACTACTCTTTGAAGTTAAAATTTTCTCAGAATTCCAGGTTTGAACATGAGCTGTTATAAAAGAATTTATCAAATTAATTTAAACAAAAATTTGAGCATAAGAATTCATGATATAAGCTCCTTTTCTCATTCACAGAAAGATTAAACTGTCATGCGACAACTCAAAGCATGATCTGTCCACATAACAGATAGCTCACCTGACTGACCCTTGCCCACCACAGTAAAAACTTTAACATAGGAAAAACAATAATTTTGCAGATGGCCCCTTTTAGCCTGGCTGCCCTTGATCACAATACAGCTAAGCCAGGAAACTAAATTTACTTCTTTCTTTAAAGTTGAGATATTTCCAAATTATTTCAATACACCAATGTGTGTGATTATCCTGATTTAATTCTACTATCCTGTGAAGTGTTAGAAAACACTGGAAAATGGCAAACAGTGCAGACTCTGATCAGACTGCTCCTAAAGGAGCAGGCTGATCAGGGTCTGCACTGTTTGCTCAGGCACTTCTCCCTCAAAAAGTCAAGCCTTAACTATACCTTGCCGTCTGTCTGTGCAGCACCTCTCATTTCATTTTGTTTGTTATTATTTCTGTTGTTTCGATCATCCCTCCTGTTAGCCACTGGTCGTGTAAGCACACTGTCGGTTGTAGATCCTGTGTCCTGTCTTGTGTAATTTGGAGGATTCTCTCGACGAGTGACAATGTTTCTTTCATTATTCCTCTCTCCATCATTACTCACAGCCTAAAACAAATAATTAATTCAAGTAAATAAACTTGCCACAATCAGATCAAGCTGTACTGGAAGTTTAGTTTGGTCACTTTCAAGAGTTTTGTGATAATTCTACCACTTCTTTTCTTCAAAGCAAAATAGTGTGCACAAACATGTCTTACATATATACAAGCTGAATATTACTGTTATATTTATATTTTGGGTAACTATTTGCCAAAGCAGGAGCCCCGGTAGCTCAGTAGATTAAGCATTGGTCGGCTGATCTAGCGGACCTGGGTTTGAGCCCTACTGTAGGTGGGAATCTTTTCAATCATAAACAGGGTTCCATTCCACACAGCCTTTTATTATCACCCACCTATCGTCCTGATATGACTGACATACTGTTAAAAAGGAAGTAAAATTGCAAGTCATCAATCCATTTGGAAATGCTTTAATTTTTTATTTCCAGGTAGGAAGGGAATTGGGCATTTACCTGGAGTCTACAATGTGACCCTTGATTAAAACTGCATTGCGGAAAATGTAACATTTTTTGCTTTGAAAAAAAAATATCCACAATGATTTCTCATCCATTACTTGCGTAAGCTGCAGCTCTCGACTTAAACCTTATATTTGTAATGCCATTATCTGAATATGAGCTATTCACTAACCTATAGATATCAGTTAACAGCTGAAATGCTTTATCTAGCAAAATAAGCTGAGGTTCTGAAACTGATAAAGCCTACAGTCAACTCATGATATCTCAAAGTCAAAGTGCATCCAAAGCTATCAAAAATTTTCTGGGACTCACAAGTTACTGATATCTCAAGTAAATTTTCTGGTCACAGAAAATTTACTATGTGATATCAGTAATTTGGGATGAAAGAAGTTAAAATGTGAATAAGATAGGAAATATATCCGAACTGTATTCTTTGATTTTAGACGATATTTTAAGATATCAGTGTTCGAGATATCGTGAGTTAACTGCATTTTTAATTCAGTTACATGCACACAAAACTTCCATGCCTCCATATCAAATTCATTTCGTTATTAGCTATATTAGGACCATAATGCAATGTACTAATTATTGGAAAAACGAATTCTTGCAGTTGCTGTTCATTATCATAAACTGAGCTCATTATGCCTGTTATTTTCTTTTTCTTTGTATATTACCTACCATATCATGAACAAAATATGAACAAATATTTCATTTTTGGCATCCCAATAATACACTAATTATAAGTTTGAGTTTATTAAATTCTGAAATCTGCATTTTATACAATAAATGTAGATGCATGGGTAAAACCTAGCCCAAGAATTCCCATGTCATGCTAAACAACAATTAATGAGAAAGCAAACAGCTGTATAAAATTCCTGAAAATATATCAATAATTTTTAATAACCACAGCAAGCAGCAGAAAGTTAGAAAGTGCAATAAATCACAGCAAAAGTGCTAACTGTAAAAATTGTAAGTACTGAAATAAAAATACTATAACAGTCTAAAGAAGAAGAACCAGTCTGATCAGCAACTGCATAGTTTATATGTTTTATACCTTCAATCAGAAAAATTAAAAGTTACTCTACCATAGAAACCATCCCAAAAGTATTTTTCAGCCTTTATCGTCTTTTGCAGACCACAGTTTGCTAGGCGACAGTGTACACTTTTTCGTAACAATACATGTATCAACCCCAGGGTTTTGCCAAAATGACATCAGCCAAGTTGTTTCAAGTTTTGAACATAGCAGCCACAGCTAATAGTACCACAGTTATAAAATACTGGAAAGCTTAACAACTTCTATGATACATCCCTCTTTTAATTAAGACAATACATCTGCCTCGTCACAGGTTACTTTATATGGCTGGCAAACAACTGTTGCTCCTTAGAAGAAATCACATCCAAGTCTTATCTGTTTGCTCATGCATCAGGTAAATAAGTATACTTTCAGTGGAAAGGACCCTGGGATTTTCATTTTTACCAAACTTTTACATAAATGAAAAAATTTTGTTCCTACATAAGCAAATTCTTTAAGAAAAGGCCTCATTTTTGGATGGACCTTTCATTCTAACTTTGAAAATCTTCTTTTTTCAAGAACTGTGTGTGGAAGACCTCTAGATCTGAAGTTCTGATGCTGAGTCTTCATAAACTAGAAAATGTGTTTATGAAACACTATGCCCCCAACCATATGCTTGCCTCTAAGGGGGTTCATCCCATAATTTATAAGTCAGAAAGGTGTATTAACCGGTTCATCTACATCTTAGTCTGTAACTGTATGCCAAATACAAGGAACAAAGCTTGAGCAGTTCTTTGGATGTTTTGTTCACAAGCTCGCTTATTTTTCATGTACATGCCACACATAAAATTTCAACTCCCTATCTCTAACGGTTCTTGACCGTATATACAGGTTCTTTTATACCACCGGCTTCAATGCACTAAGTCAAAAAAGGGGCTTAACTCAGTCAAAAATTAACAAATGGTTTTCAACAGTTGAATGGGTCATCTACACCTTGGACAATGTCTTCCTGCAAAAAATCATGATCCTAGCATCAGGGGCTCTCAAGATATTTTGTTAACAAGGGTCCATAGGCTTAAATGCACCAAGCTGAAAAAGGGGCATAACTCGGTCAAAAATTCACGGTATTTTTTCAAAAGTTAATCAGGTCATCTACACCTTTGGCAATGTCTTCCTGCAAAATATCGTGATCCTAGCATCAGGGGTTCTTGAGATATTTTGCTAACAAGGTTCCATAGGCTTACAATGCACTAAGTTGAAAAGGGGCATAACTCGGTCAAAAATTCACGATATTTTTTCAAAAGTTAATCAGTTCATCTACTTCATAGGCAATGTCCTTCTGCAAAATATCATGATCCTAGCATCAGGAGTTCTCGAGATATTTTGCTAACAAGGTTCCATAGGCTTACAATGCACTAAGTTGAAAAAGGGGCATAACTCGGTCAAAAATTCAGGATATTTTTTCAAAAGTTAATCAGGTCATCTACACTTTTGGCAATGTCTTCCTGCAAAATATCGTGATCCTAGCATCAGGGGTTCTTGAGATATTTTGCTAACAAGGTTCCATAGGCTTACAATGCACTAAGTTGAAAAGGGGCATAACTCGGTCAAAAATTCACGATATTTTTTCAAAAGTTAATCAGTTCATCTACTTCATAGGCAATGTCCTTCTGCAAAATATCATGATCCTAGCATCAGGAGTTCTCGAGATATTTTGCTAACAAGGTTCCATAGGCTTACAATGCACTAAGTTGAAAAAGGGGCATAACTCGGTCAAAAATTCACGATATTTTTTCAAAAGTTAATCAGTTCATCTACTTCATAGGCAATGCCTTCCTGCAAAAAATCATGATCCTAGCATCAGGGGTTCTTGAAATATTTTGCTAACAAGGTTCCATAGGCTTACAATGCACTAAGTCAAAAAGGGGCATAACTCTAGAAATACATGACCAGTGGAAAAAAGAAAAAATACGTGTCTGCTTATTTTTCATGTAGATGCCACATATAAAATTTCAAGATCCTAGCATTAGGGGTTCTTGAGTTTCCAAGCTGCTTAAAAGTGTTACGGACGGACAGACGGACAGACGGACAGACGGACGGACGGACGGACAGGCCCAAACCAATATGCCCCCTCAACTTCTCCGAAGTTGGGGGCATAAAAACATTATGTTGTGGCCTACCTATGTATTTGTAAATTCCTGGCTGAAGCACAATGTAAGTTTAAAGGAAAAATAAAGAAGTTATCCAACAATTACATCATCAGTCCTTTTTTACTCCCTCCCCACAGCTCTAGCCTCCATCCCATTTTTATTTGGAGCTCTAACATAGGGGAGAGTCGGATAACTTCGGACAGCTGGTAAATCCGGACGGTGATATTGTTTCCTTTATATGTCAGTTGTTTGGAACTTAACATAAAATAACTAGCCAAACAGTGAAAATCCTGATGAGACGGCTCATTATGAGCCATCTCATCTGGATTTTCACTGTTTGCAATGGTATGTCCGAATTTACCCCCATATCCGAAGTTACCCGACTCTCCCCTAATCTCCTTGAAACTTGCAGAGCAATAATGCCATATGTCCTAAACTAGAAACCCTGCGGCAAGCAAATGGAACAAAATGAAACAACACATGCATTGTAACTGAAAAGGAACTAGCACAGACTGTTAAGACTCTGGGGCCGTTATCATAAAGCCACTTAAGTGGTTGCTATGCGGTTGCTAAGGCTAAATATCTATAAAGGAGATTCCCTACAACTATGAAATTTGGTCTGGAGGAACAGTCTTTGTAAGACTGTTCCTCCAGAGCAAATTTCATAGTTGTAGGGAATCTCCTTCAAAGAAATTTAGCCTTAGCAACAGCATAGCAACCACTTAAGTCGTTTTATGAATATGGGCCCTGGTATGAAAAATTAAAAAGAAACTGCACATGCACTAAATGACTAAAGGGTGGTAGCAAAGAACTTATCATGCAACAAGCCATGAACCAACAAATGACTTTCTCCATATGAGACGGAAAATGAGAGTAGTCATATATGTACAATATTTAACAATAATGTCGAGCATTTTGACAAGCTTACATCATCTTGATCACTGAAGGTCATGCGCTGACGAAGGTTTTCTAGGGCTACCCTCTGAGACTTTGGGGTGTTAGACGTTATCTTTGTCCGAGGAAATGTACGTGGAGTGCCATACTGCTTCTCTGAAGCTGGTGGTGATTCCTGGGTCAACGACTGCTCCCTTTCCCACTCTGGGTTCCCTTTCTTTCTTCTTTTAGTCTGATCTTTACTAGTGTTAGTAGGACGCCAATCAGAAAAATCCTGTATGTGTTTAGTATGTATTATATTATAAATGTAAGAACAGACTCCGCCACTAGCAACATTGAAAACTACCCTCACAAATGAGCTAGTCATGTGTATTAAAACAGTGAAACACTGAACAGCCTTAGTTTTGTATAAAAAAAATCACATTTTTGGACATTTTGAAAAACTGCATTTCTAGCTGTTTTTCAAAATATAAGTGCAATGAACAAGAATTTTATGGCTCACGTGTCTGTGCACCGTCACGAAACTAAGTTTAAACAAGAGCTGTCACCTGACAGCATAGCTCGCCTGAATAGGTGCTTGCCCATCACACAGCTGCTATGGTGGTGTGGACTACTAAGCATAAAACTTCAGACAAGCATGTCCATAATGACAACACATTTATAAACAAAAGCTATCTCAGAAATAAGTCTTAAAATAAAATTAAAATAAACTAGAAAATGTGTTTATGAAACACTATGCCCCCAACCACATGCTTGTCTCTAGAGAAGGTTCATCCAATAATGCTTGTACCTTTGTACCATAGGCTTACAATGCACTAAGTCGAAAAAGGGGCTTAACTCAGTCAAAAATTTATGAATTGTTTTCGAAAGTTAATCAGGTCATCTACACCTTGGGCAATATCAACCTGCAAAAATCATGATCCTAGCATCAGGGGTTCTCCAGATATTTTGTTCACAAGCTTCCATAGGCAAATAATGCACTAAGTTGAAAAAGGGGCATAACTCAATCCAAAATTTACAAATTATTTTCAAAAGTTAATCAGGTCATCTAAACCACAGGCAGTATCTTCCTGCATAAAATCATGCTCCTAGCATCAGGTGTTCTTGAGATATTTTGTTCAAAAGGTTCCATAGGCTTACAATGCACTAAGTCAAAAAAGGGGCATAACTCAATCAAAAGTTAATCAGGTCATCTACACCACAGGCAGTATCTTCCTGCAAAAAATCATGCTCCTAACATCAGGGGTTCTTGAGATATTTTGTTCACAAGGTTCCATAGGCTTACAATGCACGAAGTCGAAAAAGGGGCATAACTTTGTCAAAAATTCACGAATTTGTTTCAAAAGTTAATCAGGTCATCTACACCTTGGGCATTCTCATCCTGCAAAACCTCATGATCCTAGCATCAGGGGTTCTTGAGATATTTTGTTCACAAGCTTCCATAGGCAAATAATGCACTAAGTTGAAAAAGGGGCATAACTCAATCCAAAATTTACAAATTATTTTCAAAAGTTAATCAGGTCATCTACACCACAGGCAGTATCTTCCTGCATAAAATCATGCTCCTAGCATCAGGGGTTCTTGAGATATTTTGTTCACAAGGTTCCACAGGCTAAGTCGAAAAAGGGGCATAACTCTGGAAATACATTGCCGACGGAAAAATAAAAAAATACGGGTCTGCTTATTTTCCATACTGATTATGTGTATAAAGTTTCAAGTTCCTAGCTCTTATTGTTCTTGACTATATGTCAGGGTACCTTTGTACCATAGGCCTCAATGCACTAAGTCGAAAAAGGGGAATAACTCGATCAAAAATTCACGAATTTTTTTCAAAAGTTAATCAGGTCATCTACACCACAGGCAGTATCTTCCTGCAAATAATCATGCTCCTAGCTTCAGGGGTTCTTGAGATATTTTGTTCACAAGGTTCCATAGGCTTACAATGCACTAAGTCGAAAAAGGGGCATAACTCGATCAAAAATTCACGAATTTGTTTCAAAAGTTAATCAGGTCATCTACACCTTGGGCATTCTCATCCTGCAAAACCTCATGATCCTAGCATCAGGGGTTCTTGAGATATTTTGTTCACAAGGTTCCACAGGCTAAGTCGAAAAAGGGGCATAACTCTGGAAATACATTGCCGGTGGAAAAAAAAAATACGGGTCTGCTTATTTTCCATACTGATCATGTGTATAAAGTTTCAAGTTCCTAGCTCTTATTGTTCTTGACTATATGTAAGGGTACCTTTGTACCATAGGCCTCAATGCACTAAGTCGAAAAAGGGGAATAACTTGATAAAAAATTCACGAATTTTTTTCAAAAGTTAATCAGGTCATCTACACCACAGGCAGTATCTTCCTGCAAATAATCATGCTCCTAGCTTCAGTGGTTCTTGAGATATTTTGTTCAAAAGGTTCCATAGGCTTACAATGCACTAAGTCGAAAAAGGGGCATAACTCGGTCAAAAATTCACGAATTTGTTTCAAAAGTTAATCAGGTCATCCTTGGGCATTCTCATCTTGCAAAACCTCATGATCCTAGCATCAGGGGTTCTTGAGATATTTTGTTCACAAGGTTCCACAGGCTAAGTCAAAAAAGGGGCATAACTCTTGAAATATGTGACCCGCGGAAAAAAGAAAAAACATGTGTTCCCTTATTTTTCATACTGATCATGTGTATAAAGTTTCAAGCTCCTAGCTCTTACGGTTCTTGAGATAGAGGACAGACGGACAGACGGACAGACGGACAGGCCCAAACCAATATGCCCCCACAATTTCTCCGAAATTGGGGGCATAAAAAAAAATCCACATGAAATGTCACAGTCCATGAGCTTGAGGTCAAAGAACTAAGGGGTGGGGGTGCAGGGGGCTAGGATGTACGAAAACCTTGAACCATTATCTAACATCAGTCCAAGTATTAGTATCAACTAAGTCCATTGTGGCACAGTGAAATTATGTCTTCATACATATAAAACTTTAACCAAAATCTTTGAGACAAAATTCGAAGTTGATTACATTGACTTCAAGGTCATCCAGTGGGGTAAGTATATAGTGTTTTGTAAAAACTCAAAAAAGTGTCTAACATCCCAATTTTCTAAGTCATTTCTCTTGACATGAAGGTCACGGAGTGGGGTGGGGGTGGTACCGTGTTAAACTTTATGCCAATATCTAACTACAGTGCCAGTATCAAAAGAATCTATCAATGGGTTAAGGAGATATAGGTCTTTAATAAACTTTAACCAAAACATCTAATCCGGATGCCGATGCCGACGCTGACGCCAGGGTGACAACAATAGCTCTTCCTGAACTTTTGTTCAGGCAAGCTAAAAAAGAAAGAAAAAAACATAAAAGTTTACACTTTCACCGATGCCTAAGGAAAGCAATTACCTAATAGCTTTGTATGGCTTTTGCTAATAGCAGGCACGATTTCTGGTACAAAATTAAGAACAGCCTATAGATACAACAGGACCATTTGTTCAGAGTACTCTTTGCCTTAACAGATTCAGAGAAATTAACATTGCAAATAGCAAAGATTCTAATAGTAATACACCTGTTCTGTACTAACACTGAAGCCCCCCATAAAAAAACAGTTGAATTTGTAGAATAGTATAATGCACTTACAAATATAACCCGACGTCTGATTGAATAATGTCAAAAATTTGCAACAGTATATTCTGCGACATACTGTCGCAAACCTGACGTCATTAAGTAACGTCGCTTCTTATTGGCTGACGTTTGGTTTTATGTTGGTGACGGCACTTGAAATGGGTGCAAACTAATACATTATGAAAGCTGAAAGTGTGGAAAAGTGCATTAAAATGGGTATAACTGTATTGAAAATTGTCATTTGGGGAGGTAAATCATCGATTTTATGGTCGCAAATTGCGTTTTACGGCTCCACTGGCGCGTCGCCGTAAAACAAAATTTCCGACCATAAAAACGATGATTTACCTCCCCAAATGACAATTTTCAAGACAGTTATCCCCTAAGTATAGATCCAAATGAGGCAGCATAATGAGCTCCTCTTCTGAATCTACACTGTTTAAAGTCTCAATATGGTATCAGAGCTCTAGATAAGAGGGAGTATTTCATGATAATTGAAGGATAATTGTTTTTATTTCTCATTGAAACCACATGTTGTGAGCCCTAATCTGAACCGTCTTATCGAGACGGTTCAGATGAGGGGTCTCAACATATGTTTTTATCCAGAATTAACAAAAATTATCCCTAATTATCACCAAATACTCCCTCTTATCTAGAGCTCTGTAGTATAGCCTGGAAGAAGCAGTTTTCAAACTTTGGGAATGTAAATTTTTTCCGCTTTGTTTGGCACTCTAGGTTGGGCACTTCTTTTTGTGTCCTGGCTCAAGTGATTTTCATTTAAGCTTTCAATCCTGTCACACAGCTGAATGTTCTTGCATTTGAGAAAATATTTGCAGGAAAAGGAAGAAATACTACAGACTACAGCTAATATTCAAAGGAAACTGTCTACATAATAATACCATGTATGCAGTAATTTCCGCGGGTTCAAATTTTCGCGGTTAAGGGTTAAAAACATAAACATTAATTTCTGCTATTTTTAATTTTCGCGATTAGCAACTTGCGCAAAAAGAGAAACTACTTCTTTTTTCACTCGAACAAGTTCTTTCATTAACCTGCGGCAGGGCTGCCTGCCGCAGGTTAATGAAAGAACTTGTTCAAGTGAAAAGTACCAGCAACAAGGCATCGCAGGCGATACAAATCCCCTCACACAAGACTACTTGCTCGAGATATTGTCATACCCTACATTTGTGTGAAGTTATGTCAAAATCCGCTGAGAAATGTAGGCCCTAGAGCGATGACAAAGTTTTTCTAAAAATAGCCACAGTGACCTTGACCTTGGGCACAGCACCTTGAAAGTCAAACTTGTTCGAGATATTGTCATGCCCTACATATGTGTGAAGTGATTTCAAACTCCGTTGAGAAATATAGGCACTAGAGCCCTGACAAAGTTTTTCTAAAAATAGCCACAGTGACCTTGACCTTGGGCGCAGCACCCTGAAAGTCGAACTTGCTCGAGATATTGTCATGCCCTACACTTGTGTGAAGTAATTTCAAAATCCATTGAGAAATGTAGGCGCTAGAGGGCTGACAAAGTTTTTCTTAAAATAGCCACAGTGACCTTGACCTTGGGCGCAGCATCTTGAAAGTCGAACTTGCTCGAGATATTGTCATGCCCTACACTTGTGTGAAGTAATTTCAAAATCCGTTGAGAAAAGTAGGCCCTAGAGGGCTGACAAAGTTTTTCTAAAAATAGCTACAGTGACCTTGACCTTGGGCGCAGCACCCTGAAAGTCAAACTTGCTTGAGATATTGTCATGCCCTACATTTGTGTGAAGTTATTTCAAAATCCGTTGAGAAATGTAGGCGCTAGAGCGATGACAGTTTTTCTAAAAATAGCCACAGTGACCTTGACCTTGGGCGCAGCACCCTGAAAGTCGAACTTCATCGAGATATTGTCATGCCCTACATTTGTGTGAAGTTATTTCAAAATCCATTGAGAAATATTGGCACTAGAGCGCTGACAAAGTTTTTCTAAAAATAGCCACAGTGACCTTGGCCTTGGGCGCAGCACCCTGAAAGTCGAACTTGCTCGAGATATTGTCATGCCCTACACTTGTGTGAAGTTATTTCAAAATCCGTTGAGAAATGAAGGCGCTAGAACGCTGACAAAGTTTTTCTAAAAATAGCCACAGTGACCTTGACCTTGGGCGCAGCACCCTGAAAGTCGAACTTGTTCAAGATATTGTCATGCCCTACACTTGTGTGAAGTTATTTCAAAATCCATTGAGAAATGAAGGCGCTAGAGCGCTGACAAAGTTTTTCTAAAAATAGCCACAGTGACCTTGACCTTGGGCGCAGCACCCTGAAAGTCGAACTTGCTCGAGATATTGTCATGCCCTACACTTGTGTGAAGTTATTTCAAAATCCATTGAGAAATGAAGGCGCTAGAGCGCTGACAAAGTTTTTCTAAAAATAGCCACAGTGACCTTGACCTTGGGCGCAGCACCCTGAAAGTCGAACTTGCTCGAGATATTGTCATGCCCTACACTTGTGTGAAGTTATTTCAAAATCCATTGAGAAATGAAGGCGCTAGAGCGCTGACAAAGTTTTTCTAAAAATAGCCACAGTGACCTTGACCTTGGGCGCAGCACCCTGAAAGTCGAACTTGCTCGAGATATTGTCATGCCCTACACTTGTGTGAAGTTATTTCAAAATCCGTTGAGAAATGAAGGTGCTAGAGCGCTGACAAAAGGTGAACATACGTACGTACGTACGTACGTACTTACGTACGGGACAAAACCTATATCCCCTCACCACTTCGTGGTGTGAGGGGATAATTACCGAAGCAAAATATATGAACACTGTGTCTACAGAATATATTTTGTAAGAAACAGGTAATTATTTCGCAATTTTAATATTCGCGGTTTGTAAGTGACCGCGAAAAATGGAACACCGCGAAAATTATCGCGAATACGGTATTAAAGTCATATATCATTTAAGTGGCAGTGAAAAAGAAGAGCAATGGAAATATAGTTAGAGGCAGGTATATAGCAAATTTTAAAGCAAGTTTATGTTCAGTCTACTAATATGGATTGTCCTGTACATTATCTAGTCTACTCGGTGTAAAAAGTGTAATAAATCAATGTAAAATATAACTTTTGCATCCTTGCAGTTTGAACATCAGCAGCTGCGAATTTTGTCAAAATCCAGAATGCTATTAACAGTGACGAGATAATAGGAATTTGGCAATACATGTATATCACTAATGTTTTTGTTTGTTTTAGCAGTATTCAAATGATCATCAAGACAATCTGATCTGGTTCTTAGTCTACACTATCTAGATGCTCAAATAGACTGTTTAAATAATCATACTGTTGCCAGTAGTGATATACAGGATATGTAAGTTGAATTGGAAATTAAAAACCACTCTTATTAGCAGCAAATACAGTTATTTCAAACACTGCAGAGCTCTAGATAAGAGGGGTATTTGATGATAATTGAGGAATTTTCTTTTTCTCTCATTGAAACCATATGTTGTGACCCCTCATCTGAACCGTCTCGTCGATACGGTTCAGATGAGGGGTCACAACATATGTTTTTATCCAGAATTAACAAAAATTATCCCTTGTTATCACCAAATACTCCCTCTTATCTAGGGCTCTGAAACACAGTAGTTTAACCACAAAATGCACATAGATGTTTAACATAAAACCTTGTCCAGAAATGTGGGACATATACATGTACTCTGTAAGTCCATTTAAGTTTTTATTGTAAATCACTCATACGTTGTCAGTTTTCCTTCTTGGCAACTTTTTGTTTAGTGAAATATAAAAGGATAGCCCCCTAAACATTCTGCCACTTTTATCTAAGGTCATGTTTTGGAAGGAAAAAAACCTAATTACCGAAAAAACTAGAGCAAGTGAGCAGGGGCTCACGTATACTCCTGACCAGTGCCAATGCCTAATGAAAGCGTATTTTTGACACAAAACTTCAATACAATGTTATAAAGGTACAAAATACAAAGTTTGTGACCTTGACCTTAGGTCAACATCCATATGATGTAAACTTATATGAAATACACCTAGTCATGCATCATTAGAATCCAGTCAAGAATATCAGAAATAGAAGCAAAAAACTACAACAAATAGCCAAGTCCTAGTTATTGACCCCTGGCCCGACCCATGAGCCTGACCCAGCAGCTTAAAAAGTCCATACTGAAAACAATGCTACAGAGATATCATGAACTAAACGTGGAAGAAATCTTGAATGCAAGAGACATGAGCAATTAATAAGGTTTAACGCAAAACTTTGACGTAATGAAAATGCCTTAGTCCAAATTGCTGACCCCTGGCCCTGCCCTGGGGCCGGACCCAAGAACTTAGATACTTTACATAATAGGTAATGTTATAGAGATATCATGAACCAAATATGAAAAGAATCGGATGAGTGGTTACAGAGATATTAGCAATCAAACAAGAGCTGTCGCCTGACAGCATAGCTCGCCTGAATTGGTGCTTGCCCATCACTCAGCCGCTATGGTGGTGTGGACTGCTATGCATAAAACTTCATGCAAGCATGTCCATAATGAAAACACATTTATAAACAAAAGCTATCTCAGAAATAAGTCTTAAAATAAAATTAGAATAAAAAAAAATGAAATGAAATTTCAAAGTCCATGAGCTTGAGGTAAAAAAAAAACTGATGGGTGGGGAGTGGCGGTGGGGGGGGGGGGGGGGGGGGGGTGGAAGCATGTCCATAATGAAAACACAAAAGCTATCTCAGAAATTCAGAAATAAGTCTTAAAATAATATTAAAATAAAAAAAAAATGAAATGAAATTTCAAAGCCAGCTTAAGGTAAAACAAGAGGGCCATGGTGGCCCTGAATCGCTCACCTGAGCATTAATCAGTTCACTGGCTCTGGTGAAGATTTATATGAGTTTTTACCATACATGGGAATGGCGGCCACCTTGGTCATGTGACCAAGATCATTTGACGAACTTTCAATCCTTTGACCCATGTGCAGGCTCCATATGAAATTTGATCTGCCCAGTGGTTTCAGAGATGTTTGAAAATGTTTATGGATGGATGAAAGAGGCAGCTAACACCAATACTGTAAGGCTCGATCAGGTGAGCTGAAAATGGCAGAGTCGCTTCTCCGAAAAGTTCCCGTTCATGTTGAGTTCCTTTGATGGATTTCAACTAGACTTAACTAGGCAAACACAGATGATAGAATGGTAGCATCATTATCTCACTGTGGTGAAACTAATGTATTCCAAGGAGTTTGTGGCTGGCATCATTGCAATGTTAGTTCTGATTCTTGCAACATAACTTAATTTAAATTTGACCTAGTGACCTAGCTTTTGACCCGACATGACCTAGTTTCAAACCGGATATTGTAAGAATAAACATTCTGACAAAGTTTCATTGAGATTGGATCAAAACTGTGCCCTCTGGAGCGTATACAAGGTTTTTCTATGATTTGACCTACTTTCGAACTTGTCTTAGATATTATAAAGATAAACATTCTGACAAAGTTTCATGAACTTTGGATGAAAACTGTGCCTACTAGAGTGTACACAAGGTTTTTCTAAGATTTGACCTAGTGACCTAGTTTTTGACCCGACATGACCCAATTTCGAACTTGGCCTAGAGTTTATGGAGACAAACATTCTGACAATGTTTTATAAAGATTGGATCAAAACTGTGTCCTCTAGAGCGTACACAATGTTTTTCTATGATTTGACCTAGTGACCTAGTTTTTGAACCAACATGACCCAGTTTCGTACTTGTCCTAGATATTATAAAGATAAACATTCTGACAACGTTTCATGAACTTTGGATGAAAACTGTGCCTTCTAGAGTGTACACAAGGTTTTTCTAAGATTTGACCTAGTGACCTAGTTTTTGACCCGACATGACCCAGTTTCAAACTTGGCCTAGAGTTTATAGAGATATATATTCTGACAATGTTTCATATAGATTGGATCAAAACTGTGTCCTCTAGAATGTACACAAGGTTTTTCTATGATTTGACCTAGAGACCTAGTTTTTGACTCGACGTGATCCAGTTTCGAACTTGTCCTAGATATTATAAAGATAAACATTCTGACAAAGTTTCATGAACTTTGGATGAAAACTGTGCCTTCTAGAGTGTACACAAGGTTTTTCTAAGATTTGACCTAGTGACCTAATTTTTGACCTGACGTGACCCAGTTTCGAAATTGTCTTAAATATTATAAAGATAAACATTCTGACAAAGTTTCATGAACTTTGAATGAAAACTGTGCCTTCTAGAGTGTACACAAGGTTTTTCTAAGATTTGACCTAGTGACCTAGTTTTTGACCCGACATGACCCAATTTCAAACTTGGCCTAGAGTTTATGGAGATAAACATTCTGACAATGTTTTATAAAGATTGGATCAAAACTGTGTCCTCTAGAGCGTACACAATGTTTTTCTATGATTTGACCCAGTGACCTAGTTTTTGACCCAACATGACCCAGTTTCGTACTTGTCCTAGATATTATAAAGATAAACATTCTGACAAAGTTTCATGAACTTTGGATGAAAACTGTGCCTTCTAGAGTGTACACAAGGTTTTTCTAAGATTTGACCTTGTGACCTAGTTTTTGACCCTACATGACCCAGTTTCAAACTTGGCATAGAGTTTATGGAGATATATATTCTGACAATGTTTCATATAGATTGGATCAAAACTGTGTCCTCTAGAGCGTACACAAGGTTTTTCTATGATTTGACCTAGTGACCTAGTTTTTGACCCGACGTGACCCAGTTTCAAACTTGTCCTAGATATTATGAGGA
Source organism: Ctena decussata (assembly GCA_963989385.1). Classification (NCBI taxonomy): domain Eukaryota; kingdom Metazoa; phylum Mollusca; class Bivalvia; order Lucinida; family Lucinidae; genus Ctena; species Ctena decussata. Next base: position 88,462,635 of record OZ022506.1, read on the forward strand.
TAAACATTCTGACTAAGTTTCATGATCTTTGGATGAAAACTGTGCCTTCCACAGCATACACAAGGTTTTTCTAAGATTTGACCTAGTGACCTAGTTTTTGACCCGACGTGACCCAGTTTCGAACTTGTCCTAGATATTATAAAGATAAACATTCTGACAAAGTTTCATGAACTTTGGATGAAAACTGTGCCTCCTAGAGTGTACACAAGGTTTTTCTAAGATTTGACCTAGTGACCCAGTTTTTGACCCGACATGACCCAGTTTCGAACTCGGCCTAGAGTTTATGGAGATATATATTCTGACAATGTTTCATATAGATTGGATCAAAACTGTGTCCTCTAGAGCGTACACAAGGTTTTTCTATGATTTGACCTAGTGACCTAGTTTTTGACCCGACGTGACCCAGTTTCAAACTTGTCCTAGATATTATGAGGATAAACATTCTGACAAAGTTTCATGAACTTTGGATGAAAACTGTGCCTTCTAGAGCGTACACAAGGTTTTTGTAAGATTTGACCTAGTGACCTAGTTTTTGACCCGACGTGACCCAATTTCGAACTTGTCTTAAATATTATAAAGATAAACATTCTGACAAAGTTTCATGAACTTTGAATGAAAACTGTGCCTTCTAGAGTGTACACAAGGTTTTTCTAAGATTTGACCTAGTGACCTAGTTTTGGACCCGACATGACCCAATTTCAAACTTGGCCTAGAGTTTATAGAGATAAACATTCTGACAATGTTTTATAAAGATTGGATCAAAACTGTGTCCTCTAGAGCGTACACAATGTTTTTCTATGATTTGACCCAGTGACCTAGTTTTTGACCCAACATGACCCAGTTTCGTACTTGTCCTAGATATTATAAAGATAAACATTCTGACAAAGTTTCATGAACTTTGGATGAAAACTGTGCCTTCTAGAGTGTACACAAGGTTTTTCTAAGATTTGACCTTGTGACCTAGTTTTTGACCCTACATGACCCAGTTTCAAACTTGGCCTAGAGTTTATGGAGATATATATTCTGACAATGTTTCATATTGATTGGATCAGAACTGTGTCCTCTAGAGCGTACACAAGGTTTTTCTATGATTTGACCTAGTGACCTAGTTTTTGACCCGACGTGACCCAGTTTCAAACTTGTCCTAGATATTATGAGGATAAACATTCTGACTAAGTTTCATGATCTTTGGATGAAAACTGTGCCTTCCAGAGCATACACAAGGTTTTTCTAAGATTTGACCTAGTGACCTAGTTTTTGACCCGACGTGACCCAGTTTCGAACTTGTCCTAGATATTATAAAGATAAACATTCTGACAAAGTTTCATGAACTTTGGATGAAAACTGTGCCTCCTAGAGTGTACACAAGGTTTTTCTAAGATTTGACCTAGTGACCTAGTTTTTGACCCGACATGACCCAGTTTCGAACTCAGCCTAGAGTTTATGGAGATATATATTCTGACAATGTTTCATATAGATTGGATCAAAACTGTGTCCTCTAGAGCGTACACAAGGTTTTTCTATGATTTGACCTAGTGACCTAGTTTTTGACCCGACGTGACCCAGTTTCAAACTTGTCCTAGATATTATGAGGATAAACATTCTGACACAGTTTCATGAACTTTGGATGAAAACTGTGCCTTCTAGAGCGTACACAAGGTTTTTCTAAGATTTGACCTAGTGACCTAGTTTTGACCCGACGTGACCCAGTTTCGAACTTGTCCTAGATATTATAAAGATAAACATTCTGACAAAGTTTCATGAACTTTGGATGAAAACTGTGCCTTCTATAGTGTACACAAGGTTTTTCTAAGATTTGACCTAGTGACCTAGTTTTTGACCCGACATGACCCAGTTTCGAACTCGGCCTAGATTTTATGGAGATAAACATTCTGACAAAGTTTCAGAAAGATTGGATGGAAACTGTGCCCGCTAGAGTGTACACAAGCAAAAGTTGACGGACGTCCGGACGTACGACGGACGACGGACATCAGGGTATCCCAAAAGCTCACCCTGAGCACTTTGTGCTCAGGCGAGCTAAAAAACTGACAGGTGGGGGGGGGGGGGGGGGGGGGGGGATGGGGGGGGGGGGGGGCGCTTGTATGTATCAAAACCCTGAACCATTATCTAACATCAGCCCAAGTATTAGTATCAACTGAGTCCATCATCGTGGCACTGTGAAATTATGTCTTCATAAATATAAAACTTTAACCAAAATCTTTAAAACAAAATTCTAAGTCGATGACCTTGACTTCAAGGTCACCCAGTGGGGTAAGTATAGGGTGTTTTGTAAAAACTCAAAAAAGAGTCTAACATCAGTTCAAGTATAAACTAAATCTCTGCAAAGCATTATGAATCAGTATGCAATTACAAAACTTTAAAAAAGACAAAAATAACCTAAGTCCCTGACCTTGACATAAAGATCACTGAGCGGGGTTGGGGTAGTACTCTGTAGATCTAACTACAGTGCAAATATAAAAAGAATTCATCTCTGGGTTCAGGAGATATGTGTCTTTAAAAAACTTTAACCAAAACATCCAATCAATAAAAAGACAATATTCTAAGTCCATGACCTTGACATCAAGGTCACAGAGGGGGGTGGGGGTAGTACCTTCGAAAACTTTAGACCAATATCTAACTTTAGTGCAAGTATCAAAGGAATCCATCCATGGGTTCAGGAGATATTGGGCTTTATAAAACTTTAACCAAAACATCCAGTCCAAAAAAAACACCAATTTTCTGAGTCCATGACCTTGACATCAAGGTCACAGAGTGGGGTGGGGGTGGTACCCTGTTAAACTTTAGACCAATATCTAGCTACAGTGCAAGTATCAAAAGAATCCATCCATGGGTTAAGGAGATATAGGTCTTTAAAAAACTTTAACCAAAACATCCAATTCGAACGCCGACGCGGACGCGGACGCTGACGCGGACGCCGTGGTGACAACAATAGCTCTTCCTGAACTTTCGTTCAGGCGAGCTAAAAAGGTTTAACACAAAACTTTGACGTAAAAGTTGACAAACGGACGGATGGACTGAAGGACAGACTAACATCCGAAGAGACGAACGGACGGAATGACAAAAACTATATATCCCTTGACATACTTCGTATGTGGGGGGTATAATGAGGTAAAACATAATATTCCCTGACAATGTCCAAGGGACCTAACAAAAGACAAGTACTTTAAAATTACAGTGATCTCTCTCTCAGGTGCATTCACTCTCCTAAACAGAAACTTTGCTAAGAAATGATGGAACTGAAACCTGATGTGCTTTAGCTACGCTACAAAGAAACACTGCACATTATATTCTGGTAACTCTAAAATTCTGTGTATATCATACCCAATTATTTGGCCTCAGTTCATTTGGTATACTGTTAATGCTAATGTTGTCCTCTTTGTCCGACATACTCGTAGTTCTCTGCCATGTGCTGCGCTGTCGTGGCTCCGAAGCTGCCGACTTTGGCTTATGACCTCCGGAAGCCATGTCTATCTGAAATATAAACCAAACACAGAGCCTCAAATAAGGTGGTCTTTGGTGTTGTTGAGGACAGCGGACAATTAGGAGATATATTTCCTTATTTCTCCATGAAAACAATTTTTTGTGACCCTTCCAGGGACACAGTTCTAACTAAAGCAAGTGAGCAGGGGCTCACATATACCCCTGACCAGTGCCACTGCCTAATGAAAGCATACTTTACCACAAAGCTACAATACAAATGTTATACATGTATAAAAATTCCAAGTCTTTGACCTTGACATTATGTCAGCAGCAGCATCCATATGTGTAAACTGGTATGAAATAAACCTAGCCATGTATCATTGGGCTCCATTCAAGTACATTAGAACTATAACCCAAAACTATTCAACAAATGGCAAAGTCCTAGTCCCCACCCATGAGCCTGACCCCGCAATGTAGGTAGTCCAGATCAAAAGTAATGATATAGAGATATAATGAACCAAACAGGGAAGAAATCTTCAATGCAGTTACAGAGATATGAGCAATAAACTAGAAAATTGTGTCTCTAAGACACTAATAATGCCCCCGGGCAGCACCTGTCAAATGACGTGTACATCCATAAAGCACCTACAAAGAATCCATTGAAAACATACCCTCCCATGTAAAAATTTGCCCAAAATGACTAAGTTAAAAAGGCTGTGATTCTGTCAAAATTAATTCTAGATCTATCAAAATGCCTCATGTATATCTTCAAATACGTCCACAATATGTAGACAAGGTTTGAAAAAGATCCACTGAAAACTGTGGAGCAAGTTGATAACACAAACTCCATACTCTAAAATGCAAAAATTTCCCTAGAATGACTAAGTTAAAAAGGCCGTAATTCTAAATATTAATTCTAGGTCCAACAAAAACCCACATGCACATCTTCAATACATTCACAGCATGTATGCAAGGTTTGAAAAAGATCCATTGAAAACTGTGAGAAGAGTTGATTACACAAACTCTATACCCTCCAATGCAAAACTTTGCCTAAAATGACTAAGTTCAAAAGGACTTAATTCTGTCAAAATTAATTCTAGGTCCAACAAAACCCACATGCACATCTTCAATACATTCACAGCATGTATGCAATGTTTGAAAAAAGATCCATTGAAAACTGAGAGAAAAGTTGATTACACAAACTTTATACCCTACAATGCAAAAATTTGCATAAATTGACTAAGTTCAAAAGGCCGTAATTCTGTCAAAATTAATTCTAGGTCCAACAAAAATCCACATGCACATCTTCAATATGTCCCAAACATGTATGCAAATTTTGAAAAAGATCCACTGCAAACTGTGGGAGGAGCTGATTACACAAACTCTATACTATAAAGCGTGACGAACAGACAGACGGATGGACAGACAGACAGGGGCAAATCTTAATGCCCCGACGCTATATAATGCCCCCTGACTATCGTCACGGGGGCATAAAAAGGTTTAACGAAAAACTTTGACATAACGAAAATGCCTAAGTCCTAATTATTGACCCTTGGCCCCACCCTGGGGCCTGATCCAGGGACTAAAATATTTTACACCAAAGGCAACGCTATAAAGATATCATAAACCAAATATGAAAAGAATCTGATGAGTAGTTACAGAGATATGAGCAATCAAAAAAGGTTTAATGCAAAACTTTGACGTAAAATTGATGAAAGGACGGACGAACGAACAAATGGACGAACACACAGACGAACGGACAGAATGACAAAAACTATATACCCCCTGACATACTTTGTATGTCGGGGGTACAATGAGGGGTGACCAAAAAAGAAAAAGTTTTTATGGAAACATGGAAAACTGTCCCTAAATAATCCCTGTAACCCCTCTTATCTGGAGCTCTGCCGAACCATTTCGCAACTTGGTTTGCTAGAGTGTCTCGTCATGGGAAAGACTTCAATGCCTGAAGTAAAAATTTAATGGCTTAACTTTTCCAACATGGCTGTTGGTATCATAAAATTTGAAAAGCTTTACAAAATTTTATCGCCGCAAGGATTTTCTGACCTTTCTGTACTTGGGTCCAGGGGCCCCTGACTTTGGGAAAAACCACGCCAGGGTCATCGAATTTGGAAAAATTTGACTGGATGATAAAAACAAGATTAGCAATTTCAAAATAGCAGATATAATTTGCTATTTTGAAGTTTTGACTAGTTTTGGACTGGTCCCTTGATTAATACGGGCACGGCCTGGGACCAGCCCGCCTATAGGTAACACGTAGGAAAAAAAACAAACACACACACACATAACCCTATGGTATTTACCTTGTGTGTTCCTTCCGTAAACATTGAAAATCTCAGATAAAACAACATTCTCCAAGTATACAGTCATTTTTTGCACAATAAAACAACAGAAATTTTATTGTTTTATGCCTCTTTCATACTTCTTTGAACATGACAGGTAAACAAATGTTGACAAGATCAAATTGAAATTAAAAAACTGAAAAAAATAAATATTTAAATGGAATTGATCCACTTTATTTGCTGTTGAAACGAAGGACGCTCTAAGACGATTTCGAACACTGCAGTGCCGGTCGGATCTTATAAAAAAATAAACAAAAAATCGCACTTTCTTCTTTTTAAATTATCGAGATAAACTTGAATTCTAAATGTTTTCTTTTCAATTTATCAACTTTTCCACCAAGATTATGTTGTCTGCTTGAACACACGTTCGACCAGAACCGTAGGTAAAACCCCGTACCGCACCGCATAAACTTGAAACACAAAACACAGCCCATCTGTTTGACTGACGCCGAAACAGATAATTTTAGGTGAGGCTAATTTTGCTTAATTTCTGAAAGCTAGACCTAAAAATGCCATGCCCTTTATAAGCTGTGCCTAAATACATATTATAGCGAGCATTGCGAGCTGGCCCGAAGGGCGAGCTCTTATGGTAGGACATTAGTCAATAGAAAATGTAGATGATGTTGCATATGTTGCTTCATAAAACCATTGTTTCGATTTCTGGATCAAATTTACCTCCATATGGGGGCTGCCATTATGATTAAACAGGAAGTTTTATTTCAACACACTGTCTTTATCTGTTTCTCAGTGGTGCAAAAAAAACAAGAGGGCCATGATGGCCCTGGATCGCTCACCTGAGTATCCTGTGAACTTAACCTCAGAGACATCCATATGACCGACCGACAGAGTTTCACAAAGATTAAATGGAAAATGAACCCTTTATTGTGTACCTAAAGTTTTTTTAAGAGTTAACCTAATGACCTAGATTTTGACCCCACATCAGTCTTCGCGAAACCTTCTGAAGAGTTGCAGGACAGCTGTCAGACAGTCAAAAAAAATTTGCAGGACAGAACAGAAATTTGCAGGACAGAAAAAAAAGATCACATTTGAAACAAACAAAAAATTTTAGTCATAAAAATGGGAACAATTTTCTAATTACTTAATTACTGCTTCATTTTAATTTCAATTCCGATTCAACCATTCATTCTCTGCTTCATTTTAATTCAATTCCCATTCTTAAAAGCCTCTGCTATATCTTGTATTCATCTACGCATAGGTTGGGGATAGACTTTTTCAAAAGCTGAACTTGTTACAGAAAAAAAATGTTTTGATTATTTCCCTTGGTTCGGCCTTGTACCATTCACAAAATTCGGCCATATTAAATTCGCTACCAGTCTATATATAAGAAGCAGCAAAAATACAGTAACAGTAAGCAGAAAATAACCTGGCACAGCAGTCATTAAACAAATAATATGCATAAATAAATTAAAGTTCATCTCATTTTAGCCGAGTCATCGAAATAAAAAAAAAAAAAAAAAAAAAAAAAATGAAGATGAGATTTTTACACCGTCCGAGACCAAAACCAACTGTTGCGAGCACTCTTTTGGCCGACAACTGTAACGCTCGAAATGATTGGTTGTATATAAATAGTAAGGCATATATTGACCAATCAGCTGTCGTCTTGCATAAGCGCTTTTGTAAATATGAAATGGCGAAACTTTCGTTTTTGTTTCGGCCCAAAGAGGACTTTTCCGACGATAAATTTGATTTTACCGACTTGAAAAACCTCAACTTTTATCAGTGTCGGACAGTGCGACCGGCGCCCTGGCAAAAATCGTCGGACATTTTCAGAATTCGCCGGTTTTGTCCGACAGACCGACGGTTTTCGTGAAGACTGCCCACATGACCCAGTTTCAAACCTGGTCTAGATTTCTTGGATATGAACATTCTGACAAAGTTATCAAAACTGTGCCCTCTAGAGTGTACACAATGTTTTTCTAAGGTTTAACCTAGTGACCTACTTTTTGACCCAACATGACCAAGTTGCACCCTTGGTCCAGATTTAATGGAGACAAACATTCTGACAAAGTCTCATGAAGATTAGAACAAAACTGTGTCCTCCAAAGCGTTCACACTGTTTTTCTAAGAACTGATCTAGTGACCTTGTTTATGACCTGACATGGCCGAGTTTCAAATCTGGTATAGATTTCATAGAAATAAAGAAGCGGCTGTAGTGTAGTGGATAACACTCCGGACTACCAATCCAGGGGTTCACAGATCGATCCCACGCTTCTCCGGTCTTTCGGATGAGACTTTAAACCGAGGTCCTGTCTCCAAATGACCTCGTTGTTGGTGAGACGTTAAACCTGAGTTCACTCACTCACTCACTCATAGAAATAAAAATTCTGACAATGTTTCATGTAGATTGGATCATAACTCAGTCCTCTAGAGTGTACACAAGGTTTTTTTTCAGATTTGACCTAGTGACCTAGTTTTTGACCCCACAAGACTCAGATTCAAATTCGGCCTAGATTTTATATAAATAAACATTCTGACAAAGTTTCATGAAGATTGGATCATAACTGTGCCCTCTAGAGTGTGCACAAGGTTTTCTAAGGTTTGACCCAGTGACCTAGTTTTTGACCCCCACATGACCCAGTTTCAAAGATGGTCTAGATTTCATTTAGATAAACCTTCTGACATAGTTTCATGATGATTGGATCATAACTGTGCCCTCTGTGTCATTCTAAGATTTATTTCTATTTTTAGCTCTGGCGGCCATTTTGTTCAGCAGAGTAAAACCGTTTTAGCAATTTTTGTTCAGGGCCATGAGTAAAACATTTCTGTGAATTTTTTTTGAAATCGAGTCATTGGCTTCAGAGATGATGATGTTTAAAGCTTTTTTCTATTTCTAGCTCTGGTGGCCATATTGTTCAGCGGAGCAGAACCGTTTGAGCAATTTTGGTAGAGGGTCTCCTAAGGAACATTTCTGTGAAATTATTTCACAATCGGCTCACCAAATGTAGAGAAGTCGTTTAAAGGTTTTTCTATTTTTAGCTCTGGTGGCCATATTGTTCAGCGGAGCGGAACCGTTTGAGCAATTTTGGTAGAGGGTCTCCTAAGGAACATTTCTGTGAAATTATTTCAAAATCGGCCTAGCAGTTTTGGAGGAGAAGTTATTTAAAGGTTTTTCTATTTTTAGCTCTGGCGGCCATATTGTTCAGCGGAGCAGAACCGTTTGAGCAATTTTGGTAGAGGGTCTCCTAAGGAACATTACTGTGAAATTATTTCAAAATCGGACAATCAGTTTTGGAGGAGAAGTTTCTATTTTTAGCTCTGGCGGCCATATTGTTCAGCGGAGCGGAACCATTTGAGCAATTTTGGTAGAGGGTCTCCTAAGGAACATTACTGTGAAATTATTTCAAAATCGGACCATCAGTTTTGGAGGGGAAGTCGTTTAAAGGTTTTTCTATTTTTAGCCTTGGTGGCCATATTGTTCAGGGGAGCGGAACCATTTGAGCAATTTTGGTAGAGAGTCCCCCAAGGAACACTTCTGTGAAATTATTTCGAAATCCGTCCAGCAGTTTTGGAGAAGAAGTCGTTTAAAGCAAAAGTTGACGCCGGACGACGGACAAAGACCGATCACAAGGCCATCCTTAGAAATATTCTTGTTTCCCCTTACCCAACCCTTTTTCTCAATGGTGGGTAGGTCGGTCGGGATTTTATTTTTTTCCGGAAAAGTCAGAGCTCCAGATAATCTTTATAAGCGGAGACACGCTGACGCCTCACTCGAGCCGCTTCATCTGATAGTTTTTCCATCCCAAATTAAGTTAAGGAGTGTTTTTAAAAGTACTTGCATATAAATCCTATAAAAATAGACGACGCAGTTTTTATAATTAAATAGGGACGGGCGAATGGCGCCCCGTTACTGCGACTACGGATATGTTCCGCTGAGGTGCGTGGGGCATGCAAGTATAAGTCACACACGTACAAAACACGCACACACTCATAATTAAATGTAAGTGTGAACGTGCCATATCGGAACATGTGTAATGCGCATTCTGATCATGGTCTATTCTGGTTACTTACGTAGTTGTTAAATCAAGCAGTGTATATATGAGGTGACAGTCCAAACTGGTACACAGCTTTTTTTTATAACGTCAGTCTCATTCCTTTTTTAATGTTGGCCGTATAGCCAAGAACAGTATATAACATGTTCATTCAAGTTTTACGATAAGAATAGTGTGATCCCGACGAGGCTGCATTGTTAGCAAATATGGGATCGGATGCACCGGAGATAAACACATTCTCGTTGCATCGTCGTCTATACACTTTTGTCACACACATTGTACCCTGTTTTAGATATTGGAACAACCCAAATATGAAGATGTATCTCCGTAAGATGAGTTTATTAGGGTGAACTGGTCAATCTGTATCAAAACAACATGCAAACATTAATTATGGTCATTGCGAGTTACGCATTCTCATCAGGGAATACGCTATAACGGAGTGTAAAGACGGTAGTAGTTTTTTTAAATACGGTAACCACCTGCACGTGGTTATGTTGATCAGACATCAAAGAACGCCGCATTGAACTGGACACGTGTCATATAAAACCGTGAGACAGGCAAAGGTACCTTATACCATATGCCCCGATCAGCCTGCGCAGTAATGCAATGCGACTGGTGTTTCCTTCTTTGGATTATGAAAACTTTTACCATAAATTAGAAAAGCGAATATTTTCTGCGCGTTCGCGTTCCGTTGGACACATTTGACACCACTGGAGACGTTTTGATTAGCGTCGGCAAAACGGCAGAACATTTGAGATTTCAGCCATGTGCGTTTCCTAATAATCAAAATAGTTTTCAACCTAATACTAGATGAGTTGTCCAGACAGGGATGACTCTGATCAGACTTAGCGAATACACATGCTTATCTGCGTTTTCCCTATATGCACACGTCGTAAAGTACCCTAAAAATGTAGCCTTTAAAGCATAATTTTATGCGATTTTCGCTAGTCTTCAAATCCGATTTTACTTTTTTGAACAGTCTCCTTGTATTTCAGAAAAAGACAAATTAAAAATAACAATACCCGGAATGCAATTTGGTTGCTTAACAATTTTCGCATGCCGCTCTGTATCAAAGAATGACCCATTGTTTTTGCCCGACACCGAAATTTTGAGCTCCAGGTTACTCTACATAAAACCTATCGGCACGTGCGTTGAGCAGCAGCCAGTGACTTCAAAAGATGGCTGAAATCCTTTGATCTTTTGCCAGTCTTATCTAAGGTGGTTGAGCGCATTTTTGTTTGGCTATTCCGCTCTGCTTCTTTTGTCTCCAAACATAGTTAAAAAGACGATGCTGTTCGTTTTTATGATGGATAATCCTGTTTAGTGGGAGTAGCCCATTCTTGACTCATTAGTTTGGGACTGCAAGCGTTTTTCTTCAGAAACACCTTTATCTAGAGCTCTGAAGACCCAGATTTTTGGTACTCGGCACAAAGGTAGAAAAAAATATTTATTTTTTTTTGAAATCAGAAAAAAATATCTGGTCGCTACGATTTTTTACGGTCGGTCGCGTAAGGGGAAACATTAAATATTTTATTTTTTGGCCCAATACCTCACCAAGAGCACTTCATTCTCAGGTGAGCTAAAAATTGGTTGTTATTCTCAGTAGACACAAACAAAAACAAAGTTGATCGCAGCTGTGGAGTTCCAATAATTTTATTACAAATTTCATATAACAAAAAAATTATATTATATTCTTTAATTATAGTCGCTTATTTATTAACAACTAACATAAGCTCTGTAGAGCTTTTATTGCGACGTAATAAGACTATATAACAGTGCTGGAAACGGCCAGTGGCCCGGTGGGCAAATGCTCCTAATTTTTGTTTCGGGCCACCAGAAATCTCCAAAATATGACCTTTAGTGGCCCAAATTTATCTTTCTGGTAATACTAAATGAATGGAAATTTTAGCCAGTGGATAATTTGGGCCACTGAAAGTTAGGTCTGCTAAGCTTTTGGGCCACCATATTAAACTTCTGAGTTTCCAGCACTGTATAAATATATAAAAGCTGAGCTGTGGATATGTGACTTGCTCAAGGTCACAACGCTAGGGTCCGGGTGGAATTCGAACTCGGGACCCTTCGATCATGAGTTGGGCACATTACCACTGCGCCACGGTGCTCCAAAAGCATTGTGAAATTTCCAAAAGCATTGTGAAATTGAATCCAGAATCAAACAATGAGTAGTCAAGGTCGTGTCCACCTATTCGGCGCATCAGCTTATTCAGTGCATGTTACGTAACGTCATTTACTGTTAAACACGTGTTGATAATTTTTCCAAGCAGTCCTTCAAGATGCTGTAAAGAAGATCATTTTTGGCTAGAGGGGTTAGTTGCACTTGGTCAGAGCTCCAGATAATTTTTACAGTGGTTTCAGTATTTACCAAACAGATTTTTAACCTTTTCAGTATCCTGATGAGTCCTTTCAGTATCGGTTCTCCTGAGACCCAGTGGTTGTTCAGTATCTTTTTAACGCACAACTGGTCTCCCAAAATGTCAGTCTACTTGTTCTTGTCCAGGGTTCTTGCTTAAAACTCTGGACAACAGGAACGACCCAGGCCGAACGGGAATAAGGCCGAAACGACCCGGGGCCGAAAGGGAATTGGGCCGAAACGACCCGTTACCGACCCTGACAGTGTTTTGCTTTCCTTTTACCACGCATCAGGGGACGATCGGCTGATCTTTGCTGGCTAGAGTTCACTAGATTTAACCACTGGCTTGCCAGGTGGGGCCGTTTATTGACTGTTCAGTCAAGTAACAGAGACGTTTTTTGCAACATGTTTGTTCAACGAAAATGAAAGTACCTACGCAATCGACCGGAAAGATCATGTGCAATTTAGCGATTGGCTAACGCTCGGTAAATTCCAATATCATGCTCATGCTTGTTCCCGGTCTATTCATAAAAACGAAAAGTAAAAGCCTAAAAGAGAATGCTGAAAATAGGTACCATGTGCTTTCTGTTTTCGGGAAAAGGTTGACTGAGACAGCGCATGCGCTGAAGCAATGATTAGTAAATGCTAAAAATAGGTAACATTCTGGCTATTGAAAAACGGTTGACCGCGCATGCTATAGCGTAAATACGTAGCACATTTGAGCTGCTTTCGTAAGCTGAGAAATGACTACCGTATTCGATACGATTGAAATTTCAAGACACTTCGTATTTTGTCTTTTTTGGTCCGTATTTTACGCAAATACGAAGCTTATCTGGCTCTCTGCTTGGTTTTTGCAGATACTTGCAGTTGTCATGTGACGAATGTTACTTGCAGCTCGGCATATGAAGTTGAATACACACCGTATTTCACAATCTTTGTTTACAAACACTGTGGCTCTGAGTACAAATCACGAATGTAGGTCAACTCACTTCAGCAGCATTTGTAAATAATAATTATCACTCTTTGCATGCCTTGCATAGTTGCACATAGTAAAGAAACGAATTATAAAATAACTCACTCAGCTAATGTCCTAAGATTCATGATTCAACAGTGCTAAAGCGAATAATTGTTCTGTAGCCATTCTGCAGACCGCGGAGAGATGTCAGGATTATAGTCTGTTTCACAAATTTAGTCCATTATTTTTGACAGGAATAAGACATTTTCAGAAGCTGCATCTAATAGGCCGACAAAAATGGGGTCCCTCATGTACAATGGTACATGAGTTTTTTTACTTTTATTGTGAATAGAGCAACGGAAGGTATTATCGACAGGTAGTAGTTATCGACACCCCCTTGTGAACTTTTCCATTTCTTGACATTTTTCTGTAAATAAGGCATTATAGTGGTGCAATTTCATGTAGCTTGATGTAATAGTGCAAAAAATGCTAGAAAGTTATGTGTTTGGAGAAAAAATAGACATATTTGTTGATGAGGTAATGAAATAATGTGCCTTTTATGCATGGCTATACACCTTTCCTATAATTCAGTCTGTTCGAGTTTTGTCCCTTGCAACGCCTATGACGTCATCTATAGGATAGGCAATTGTTTTTCATTGTGTAACCAAATAATTGCCGGGTTTCCGTACATTCAAAACTAACATTCAACGGTTAAGATTAAGACAACTATTTTGTTCCAACTATATTTAGCGCTTTCTTTGTCGGAAAATAAGCTTTATAACTTATAGCATATGGGAATTTGACATAAAATTAAAAGATTTCCGACTAAAATTTCGGGCCAAAATTACCGTAATCAAGAGCATGCATCACAAACATAAGGAAAAGGAAGAAAATCGCGGAAGATGCTCAGACCGTTATTACAGAAAATACAAAACGAACGATTAGCTGATTATAAAGCAGACACACTCTAAAAATGACAACAAAGTGTGCTGACATGGAATTCGTTTGTGTAATCACCAAATCGCGCGCATTGCCGCAATAAACAAACACCTATGATTGTGTATTACCTGGACACGTGTCAGCTTTAAGAACACCCTACCGTGAAATGGAAACGATCAAATAATAATACCGAAGATAAGTAAGAGATAGAAAAAATAATATAACTTCAACCTCGGTTTCAAAGTTACGAAAAACTGTCTGGATGCTGATGCTTTTAGATCGGTGTGTCGCACAAGAAACCATAAATATCAGCGCTATAATCTGTCCGGTAATAATGCGTAGTTACTACCTGAATGCTGAGGTTTTACCTGTCGGAAAAGATGGAAAGAACTTTTCAGATTTACGAAACTTCAGTTCTTTTATATTGAACAAACGTGAATGTATTGCCGGGGTGTTAAAACACGGCGTCGATGAAAGGGGTCATGAAAATCATGAGCGACTTGTCGGGATTCTCAATATGATATCAAAATAAAAAAGAAATATAAAATAAAAAATGTCGCATGACAACAGGGCAATTATACTTTAATTTGGTCTTTCAATGTATTTTTTGCAGTTCACATCTACAAAACGTCTGCTTTATGCACGCTATGTGTGCTTGCAGTTGTACTGAATTATATGGGATGTTCCTATAGATGACGTCACAGTCTACTTGGGTAGACAACTCGTGCGCGACTTTATCGATTTATAGGAAAGGTGTATAAGGGGAGGTCTCTTAGACACATGGTAATTTTCACTTACATAAAGTGCTTTCATGTGGTTTTATTCCTGAAACTAGATCACCATGGAGAATATTAAGAGTAGACATGGTTACTCTCTTCAAAACCATAAATGGTTCTGTGACCTCAAGGGTGTCGATAACTACTTCCCTAAATGCAGCATGGCAGTAATTATCAACACCCCAAAATTAAATGGCTCAAAAATGCACAGTTTCTAAAAAAAAGATCAGAAAAATAGTTTATTTTCAAGAAAAATTATCTCAAAAAGCAAACAAAACATCACCAAACATACAATGTTTAATTTTACCTTTGTAAGATTTTTTTTTTATATATATATTTTAAGGGTAAAAACTGAAAAAAAATCCACAATTTTTACTGCTACTTTTTCATATTTTTGCATATTTTCAGTCTGAGAGAATAAACATCAGAAATATTGGGATTTTATGTTTGAATTTAGAGCAAATCTTTCAATCATTATCTACACTAAATGATCATAGCATAATTTCAAGAGAAATTGTATTAAATCATCATTATTTTTATCATTATCATTTAGGGGTAAATGGGGTGTTGATAACTGCATACGGGTGTTGATAACTGCTACCCTCCGGTATATGGCATGATGCAAACGTTATTTTTGAAATGTAAACAATAATCTAAAGAGTTCATTCTCATCATCTTGGTAGATAATTGTGTTAATAAAAAACAAGTCAGTCCAATATGAATCTTACAAAGGTATCTGTTAAAAACCAAATAGTAGCTTAAGGTGTTGACAATACCTTCCGTTGCTCTACCAGATGGTGGATTTTGGGGGATGAAATAAAGGGTGATTATCGTACTTATAAATACAATATCTGTTGTTTATGTTTTATTGTTCTTCTTTACACATATAACGATTCTTTGCTTAAGTGCTCCGAATAGGTAGTTCTACAATGCCGAACGTAATTGGCCCGATTTACATTTCTCGTTTATATCGGACATTTTCTATTTTTATTTTTAGTTGGCCTTATTACGTTCTACCGACGTCAAAAAATAATGCGTAGCAAATCAATTACTTAAGTTTAAACTGTATTGCTTACCACTGCGACACAGGAATCACTGCCAGCAGCCTATCTATCCCCTATTTATCTATATATTGTAATGTTCATATCAGGATCTTTGGTAAAGTCTTCGAACATATCCAGAAGCTTCAATTGTACTTTCACTTCACTGCCATCTTGTTATTCTCCAAAGCACGTGAGAACGTGAGCTTTGGTTGAATGCAAAATAATAATTTCATTTTCATTTCTTGAACGAAATACTTAAATATTTATCGTACCAATAAAGTATGATCCTATACTATCTATAACTATGCACTCGGACAATCACCAGTAAACAATTCGGATTCTGATCCGATCTTTTTCCGTCTTCTGTCCGTCTCACCCAACCGTTCCCCGACTGATGGGACTGTGCCACAAGAAAACATACCTTCCGACATGTGCGACCCGACTCAACTTCGGACTTGCTTGCGCACCAGTGCCTAGACCGGATGATGTTTATGTAACCCAGGGTCCGTATATACCATATACGAACGGAAAAGACGCTTACTAGACTGCGCCATTGCGTTTCAGAAACAAAAGTGAACTTAGCATGTACCATGAAAGTAATTGCTTTGGTTGGTAAGACTGACGTCCTGTTGGCGTCAGTGCAGGGTCCTTAGGGCCTTTCACCGACGCTGCTGAGACATTGATGGAAGTTTGGTGCCATCTGAAGAACGATAATTTTATTACTCTTTGGCAGTGTTAACTTCGTGCCCAGTTTTGTTGACCTTGCATCGTTATGAGAAATTAGAAAATATATAATCTGCATATGTTTTGAACGATGATGTTATCAGCCCAGAAAGTGCCTCGTGCCGACCTTAGTGCGATGGCAGATGTTTTACACCCACGTTGATGCAACGATTGTTTCGGGTTTGGGTCATAGGTGGTGGTAACACCTGTGACCCTCAGGGAGGGAAGGGAAATAATTGAAAATAAAGACATTGTACCATTACAAAGTCTATGTTAATAGGTATGACGTCAAAATAAATAAATAAATAAAATAAAATGAAAAAAATTGTCCCATCCCCTTCCACCCCTCGAGGGCCACAGGTACGATACTACCACCTCTGGTTTAAACTGTCTAGAAATAAAGGATATTTCAGCTTTTATTATTAAGATTATCATTTTGTACTCGCTTAATTGGTAACAGCGCACGATCCTGAAACGTACCGTTTCATCGGTGACTCTTGATGGACGGTAAAATGTTCTTTCTTTTTCTTTCCCTCAGAGTAAAGTGCCTTCTGGGAACTTACACAGGAGACGTGTGCATGTATCTGCGTTACATTGTTTTGAAACTTTATTATCCCAGAGAGTTGTTAGCCCGTTGACGCAAAGCCATGACGATTTTGCAGATGCGTAGCACTATGTCGATGCAATGTACTAGTGACTTGGCGCCGACATGGTTGTGGTGTTGTTTGGGGATCGAGTGTCTTACTTAAGGGTATTACCTCATTTAAAAGGGAATTAACTATTTCCAAATTTCTTTTAGGTGTACTCATTCTCATTTATCCTCCTTTTTGTCAAGTTCTCACAACGATGTCCCCACTGAAGCTGAACGGAACGAATCTATGCACTGTAAAATATTTCCGTAAATTTTACGGTATCTAATAGGTGGTAACCATGAAGCTGCCAGTCCATTTTCCGTAAAAACCGCAGGAGTAGGATAGAATATAACAGATCTTGTTCTGCCTTTTATTCCTTCAATACCATAAAGGTATTTTAGAGTGAGGCCAGTTAATATAACACTAACATGTCATAATTTTCAACAATGTTCTACAGGCAGACGCCCGTAAAATAACGGTAAATGAACTGTATACTGTAAAACAAAGTCCGTCGATTTTTCGTTAGAATAACTGCACAGTGAAAAAAATTCGTAAATTTTACGGCAGAATGCCTGGCAACCAGCTGCCAGTCCATTACCCCTTATTTTTAAGGGCGCCCGTAAATATTGGCAGGAATCATCGCGCATAGAAGGGTCGAATAAGACTTTTCGGTCATATAGCTCCTCAACACTTTAAATGTATTTTCGAGTGCGGTCAGTTAACACAACTCTACCATATCGTGATTTCCACAAATGTTCTACAGGCAGACGCCAGGCTGTGCACTGTGAAGAAATTCTGTAGATTTTACGGTAGAATAACTGGAAACCAGCTGCCAGTCCTTTTCCCGTTATTTTTACGGGCTTTTGCCTGTAAGACATTGTTGGAAATTACGAAATGGAAGTTTCATGTTAACTTGGCGCACTCGAAAATAACTTTGTATTGTTAAAGGGCTATCTAACCAAAACGACATCTGCTCTTTTCTGTCCCACTCTGCTTGATGCTTCCTGCATTTTTTACGGGCGCCCGTAAAAATAACGGTAAAAGAACTGGCAGCTGGTTGCCAGTTATTTTACCGTAAAATCTACCGTTTATTTTTGCAGTGTGGGCAATGGAACGCGTTTACGGGAGGAAAGATTCTCGCCTCTAGTGGACCGGGTTCGAGTCCCGCTTGAGGCGAGAATCTTTCCTACCGTAAACGGGGTACCATTGCTTACAGCCTTTCATTGTCACATTCCTATCGTTCTGATATTACTGAAATACTGTTGAAAAGGACGTAAAATCGCAAGTCATCCATCCGTAAAAATTACGGGAAATAGACAGGCAGCTGAATGCCAGGTATTCTATCGTAAAATCTACGGAATTTGTTTTTACAGTGTGGCAACCAGCTACCAGTCCATTTCTCGTTATTTTTACGGGTGTTTGCCTGTAGAACATTGTTGGAAATTACGATTTGGTAGTGTTATGTTTACTGGCCACACTCGAAAATATCTTTAGAGTGTTAAAGGGCAATATGACCAAAACAACACTTGTATTGTTCTATTCTACTCTGCTTGATGATTCCTGCAAAATTTTACGGACGCCCGTAAAAATAACAGGAAATGGACCGGCAGCTGGGTGCCAGTTATTCTACCGTAAAATATATGGATTTTTTACAGTGTGGCAGCCAGATAACAGGTATTTAATCGTAAAATCTATGATTTTTTTACAGTGCGGTTGCACACTCTTGACACCGAGTCTGGCCGTCCGTCCGCTCTCCAGTTTGAAGAGGGTTCTCGTATTGACATTTTTTTAACTTTGCGTCAAAGTTTCAAACCTTATCCCGGAATGCTATGTTGTATGTTTACTCGAGGGTTTTATAGGTCAAAAGCCTTTCGAACTGAATACATATATGAAATGGCATCCCTCTAGGCAGACAATGTTGAGTCAACCCTGAATCAACCCAGATTCAACGTCATGATGTTGAATCTTTGTTGATTCAGTGTTAATTCGACGTTTTGTGCCTGCTGGGATATGAATTCTTGGCTTTACTTATCGGATATTGTCCGTCGGAGGATAAGTATTAACAAACTTTATTCGCTGAGCCCATTCCGACAAGTTCAGCCGGGCCGGGTAGCGCAATCGGTAGGGCACCTGACTCGTAAGTCAGAGGTCCTGGGTTCGAATCCCGGTCCGGCCACATACTTTCGTTTCTCCTTCCGCTGATTCAAGAAGGGCAGTTGTCAGTTACTGGCGAAAGTATGTGCACTTAACTGTTTAACCGCTTAGGAGGTCTAAGCCTGCCCAGGAATAGTGTGGTTAGGTTAACTGACCGTCCCGACATGACCTTAGTTGTTTACCGTGGACGTTAAGCATCAAATCAAATCAATCCGACAAGTTCAAGTTAAAGATTGGAATAAAGAACCACAATCAGGGATCAAAGGTCAGTTCAAGGGACTTTCTGGGGCATTTGTTACATACTGTAGCACGATTTCTTGCTCATTGGTATTTTTTTTCATACTGGTATTTCTAATTATAAATTTATTTATTTAGCATCTTAGAATGGCTGTAGTAATAGATTATGCTGTCCGTAGTAACCTTGTTTATTGATTTTTTTTCTTTTCTTTTTTTTTTAATTTCGTGAGCATAAGCCAGTGATTTATTTACAATTTTATTCCAGTGGGTCGAGAGACTCGAATAAGTCCCAAATACTTTTGCCTACTGCAATTCTATAATTTCGTTGAGTCTTGGGACCATCAAAATAAAGAAAAATGCATCCCAGAGGGAATTAATACGTACAAGATGTGGAATACACAGTAAAAAATCACTGACAAGAAAAACTTTTTGTAAAGTTTTTGAAATTATCCATAGGGTATGCGAGGCAATCCCCATTTACCCAGTCATTCTGCTCAGAAAAAATATATCGGGTAACCTTGATTAATGAGACATTATTATAAGTGCCGTCCTTCTTTTGTCTAGCTTTTAGACAGCTCTATGATACTTTCAATTAAATTTCTCTGACATTTTTTTGTACTTTCGCTGTATCTGAACGGCACTTTTTTTTCTTTTTGTTCATTAAATGAAAAAGAGATAATCTTGAGAAATTATTTATTTACTTTTTTCCCTCTCAGGATCAAATTAATGACCCCGTTTGGGCAGTTCGAACTGCCGCGTCATGCCAAAAGTCCCTCCGGATATGTGCATTTAGCGAAGACTCAGATTAGCCTGCGCATCCTCCCTGTCTAATCGCCATCTTTTCCGTTCAAACAAGCTATTTAGGGAGTCTTAGGCTACCCATACAGCGTCGAGCAAAGAGATTGCATTGAGGCGCAGGCGAGACTGAAGCCTTACTGGTCGCATTAGTCCATGGCATGCTTTTTTGTGAGGCAGCCCAATGATTGTGTGTGATTGGGCGATGTTGGAGGGCGGGAACAGAAAAGTAAGAAAACGAAAAAAACTGATGTTGATGCAACAGTAGGGCGTTGTTTTGATGTCGTGTGCATAGATAGACAGACTGAGGAGGCTGAAACAGATGAGAAGAGGAAAGGAAACACACACACACACACCCACACACACACACACGCGCGCGCGCGCGTGCTTATTCTTTCGTCGTATGACGCTTTGCTCAGAATATCTAAATAGGGCTTCGTTGCAAAAATAAATCCGTGTTTTACATATACCTATGTGTCGTCATAAAATATTGGTTTTCCCAATATTTCATTCGGAACACTTTAGCTCTTGTCAAGTACCTGCAACAGTCCGTCGCCAACGAATTTAAAAAAGGTGAGATTTAGAAAGGTTTCTGGAACCTTTTGACAATAAGATGATGGTAGTTAACACATTTTTGTATGACTTTTCGAATGCTGTATAGCACTTTCCTGGATCTTCCATGGCCATGGCAGGAAAACCAAGTTTAAGCCGCCTGGATTCACGATCGGCATTTGGTATGCCAAGTCCATGTTTAGCGAAGAGACGTCAAGGTGCCAGCCAATATAAAAAACACCTCGACGTCGATTTTAAGGGACTATCCGAATAGGCTGACGGCACTGTAGGCGGGCTGTCCGCTGGACCCTTCAGGGCCATCCGAGGTTGCTTCGCAAGGTTGGGCCATGCCCGTATCAAATGCTCAGTTAATCCCGTTTCATATAATAAGATTTCTTTTCCTTCAGTGGGCCCCAACAACGCGAAGTTGGGACGAACTGAAACTGGACGAAACATGTTTAGACAAAATAAAGTTCATAATAAATCATTCAATGAAAACGTACATCAATAAAAACGCGATCCTGTTGATAACTTAGAGCATGAATTAGTGCGCTGGCAAATCAGCAAAACAACTGTTTCTTAGGAAATGTGTATAAATTTGTCGTTTGCTCGTCTCAGCGAAAATCAATGTGGTCCGCCATTTTGACGCTGCGGATGAATTTATGGCGACTTCGGCTAACCTACCCGAGAAACTCGGTATTCCTCAAGACCTTACAACCGGGTCTGTCCGGTCCATCGAATTACCCCAAACCACCCCAAACCACTCCAAAACACCCCAAACCCGGTGACTGTATTTACCGAAAAGTACCGAAATACCGAAACGAACTGGAAATACCGAAACGAACAATTAAATATATAGGGAAATGGCATTTAAGTATTTGTTTGTTTATTCAGGCACAGCATAGGTGTTAATGATTGTTTGTACAGGAAAGGTTTTGCAGATGTTTTCACAAGTATCTATCTATCTATCTATCTATCTATCTATCTATCTATCTATCTATCTGTAATAACTTAAGATTAATTGAGCATTATGTTTATTAGTACAGTAGTAGACAACAGACATGGATGACGTAACTTAGCAACAGACGTCACGTAATGACGTTGACTGGTTCCATGCAATTCATAAGGCTATGAAGGATATTACATTTCTCCTCCATTTTATAAGACTTGTTTGTGAATAGGAAAGATTTGCTACCGTAAATAGATAAGTTGAAAGTGAAATATAATAATAAAATTCTAGCACATACTTTACAGCTAATGAACAGTCAATAGTTGCTAAAGACCGAAAACAATTTATATACTCATATATTAATAAAACTGTTTGAACTTAATCTCAGAGCTTATAAAAATAATTTCGAGAACAATATTGTCACTATTGTCTTCTGCCATTTCTTTTCCTTCTTCGGTGTGTTTGGTAGCACCTAGTCCTCTTTCCTTCGTGTTGTGCTACCAGTTCCTGAGGCTTTCTGACTTCCTCCGATGTCAGATTTATCTGAGTGTGTATCCATTTTAGTCTCTGTATATGGCACACACCCTTTCCAAGCTGGTTGGTTCATAACTGTTTCCATTGAAAATGATGCTAGTACAGTCCCAAGCTGGTCATTTGAAAGGTCTGAATCTTCTTGAAAGTTCTGATTTCCATTATCTAACCTGCCATGTGTTTGGTTTCTCTCGACTTTTAGCTGTGTCAACAAACTCGAGATTAGCTTCTTTGCATCTGCCAAATCTTTCTCAAGGCCCTCTAGTTTTTCTCGGAACGCTTTCATCTCTGAAGATAAAGCTCCACTGGCTTCTCTCGATTCCTTAACTGTCTTCACATTCATATGACCAACAGACTGGACTAGAAATTCATCATCTGAACTCATCTTACTGCTAGAATAAGTGTCTTCTGTTTTCTTTATTCTCATTCTCTTCTTCATCTCACCATGTGACTACCTATTCTTCAGTTGATTGGTTGTCTCTCTGCCTCTTACGTTCGCTCTGCATACAGACGTGAAGTGGTTGAATTTCTTGCAGATCTGGCACTGCACACCATAGGCAGGACAATGTCTTCCTTTTGGGTGTGCTCCTGTCAACCCACAGTAAGAGCATGGATGTATTCTACCTTCTGTTGTGTTGTCTAAATTCCTAGGTGTCCGGTTTCTTCTCTGTTCATCTACTTTGAATATCTGTTTGCTCCATGGAGCAGCTTTCATGTCATGCACTTGAACAGAAATATCTTCAGTCTTTCCAGCTTCAGTTAAGAACTGTTGTAATGTCAACCCTTTAGATATGCATTTCTGTATAAGAAATTCATTTTCAATTGTTTGAATAAGGTGTTCTAATATTCTTTCATCTGTATTGTCTCCAAAATCACATTCGTATGCTTTCTCTCTCAATTTTTTTGCATATACCACCGTTGGCTCTCCTGCTTTAGGCCTGGTTTTCAAAAACATATATCTGGCATAATGCTTGTTTCTCTTTGGTTGGAAATAAGATATGAGTTTTGTTGTTAATTTCTGGTAGTCATCTAAGCTTTCACGGGAATCTTCATCTGGCAAGCTTTTCTCTAAGCTTGCTATCTCTGGTCCACCATATATTATTAATGCGTCTTTCTTATCTACGGGATTATTGATCCTAAAATATCTAAATTCCCTTTCAATAGACTCTAGCCAGTCCTCCCAAGCTTTTCCTGTAGAAAGTTGGTCCTCTGTAGGTCTGAACGGCAAAGCTCTCAAGTTTCTTGACTCGGTTATAATCGTAACTGCATTATTTTCTGCCATATCCAATCCGTATCTAGTCATCTAATGGCTTTGTACAAATACAGTTTCTTTAAATTCTAATCTATATCTACTTATCTTGTGAATTCTTCTACTACGTGTAATCTGTCAATCTCTTATTTATCTTCGTCTTCTCCAGGTATCTCTACTCTCTTTCTCTTTAATTTCTTTTATTTCTTCTGTTCAAATGTATTTCAATTCATTCTCTTATTTTCATCTGCTCTATTATGTCTCAGTTAGCATATCTTCTGCTCTCTGTCACTTTTCTCCTCGTCGCCTATGTAATAACTTAAGATTAATTGAGCATTATGTTTATTAGTACAGTAGTAGACAACAGACATGGATGACGTAACTTAGCAACAGACGTCACGTAATGACGTTGACTGGTTCCATGCAATTCATAAGGCTATGAAGGATATTACACTATCTATCTATCTATCTATCTATCTATCTATCTGTCAGCCCATCTGTTTGTCAGTCCACCCATGAGAGGTCAGCCATATACTAAAACTGACCCATGAGAGGTCCGCTATGTACTATAATACATCTCTATTTTAAAGCAATATTTTAAACACAAAGAGCCTTTTTAATCTACCCATTTAATCACATCAACCTATATATTTAGATAGATAGATAGTCTTTAATTTTTATACATCGACGCATTTTTAGGATTTGTTTCAGTGATGATGATAAGTTGTAAATGTCTTTATAAATTACGAGACAAAAAAAAAGATTATTTTTTCTCTGTGCAAAATTGAATTCGATTTTGAATATAGATCCTGTTGCAGAACTGAAGTGATGTATGGGACAATGGTTGTAGTGAATAGTTACATAAGCGCATACAAATTAGCAACTTTTTATGTATGTGTGGTTAACATATTTATTTGATATATCGATTGCATAAGTATATATACAGCATTTGTCTTTGATTTTTTTTTATAACAAGAGGCACTGCGTGATTGCATGTCTGATCTCATTAGGGCATGTGAATTGTTCTCAGTCTGATGGTGAGGTGAGTAAAATTCTTAGAGTGACTAAAACTGTTGCTAGAAGCAGAAAGGTCTAAAAACGATATTTTAGTTATCCAGTTGTGATATTTAACCATATTCCTGGCTTGAGATAAAACAGTAATCTCTGGTACTTAATGTTGTGATATCACTGGCAAAAAGCTTTTTTGAGATGACGTCCTGTATGTTCTATGGAGAGAAGGTTTTTTAAGACATAATTAGTGTCCCATATTCATTATGCATAATCAGCAATATTTTAGTTACCCCTTATTAGTTTTAGCCCATAACGCGTCTCGACAGTCCTACATTTGCCCCCAGCTCAGCTTCCACACTGTGGAAGTAAAAAAAAACATTGGCCTGTAAATCACCATCATTGGTATTTGAGGTAAAAGATTATGTTTATGCTGGGGAAAGTGAAGTACTGTCTAGATAATGGTATATGCATATGAGGGTTAGGAGATAATTATTCAAGTTTAAAGTTTATTGAGTATTATTATACAGCCCCAATAATCTCTTTAATCCTTTTAACCTATGTATTGTACTTGTGAAAACATTCTTTAACACCTAGTCTGTACCTATATAAACAATTAATTACCGAAATGCCATTTTCCTATATATTTAATTGTCCGTTTCGGTATTTCTAGTTCGTTTCGGTATTTCGGTAAGTTTCGGTAAATACAGCTACCCTGATATGACTTTAAATATTTTAAATCATAAAAATCAGTAAATACGTATTTTTCTATTTTACAGATAGTTATTTATTATACACATATATATTATTTTCTTAAGAATATTTTTACAAAGTGCATTTTTTGTTATAAATCTATTCATATATCTTTTAAACATTTGAATTTCAATCATTTTTTTATGTAATTAGTGTATTATCGTTGTACATTTATGTTTTTTTTTTCGAATAAAAATCAATCAATCAATCAATCAATTTTGCAAAGTATTAGGGCTGCTTTCAATCAGTACACAGTTGACCCTACATGCAAACTGTGTGTAGCTGCACCTGAAACAAGGCAACACTTTATAGCAGAATGCTCAGCCTATGAATCTGAACGCGAGGTTTTTATGCAGAGAAATTGCGAAATAACCCAGTTCTCCCTGATGAACTCAAACGTGAATTGTTAAACCCAGAACTGTTTACCCAGCTCACCCTGGCTGCTTCATTCTATATCAATGGACAGGATAATTTGGAGACCCTCGAATTACACTCGAGAGAGTATATAGTACAGATCCACAGAAAAAGAATATCGAGTCTCAATCGCCAGATTTCAACTTGTTAACAATCGTCAGACAAAGTATCAACAATCAAAAGATTTCACCGCTTCTAATTAAAAGTTCTATACTGTAAATATACCGAGAGACTTTAGAAACGCACTACTTATTAAAATGGCAATATCTTGTTACAGGCCCAACATTTTCATTCTGTGAAAACAGAATTAAAAAGTGCTGTCAGTTGGCTTTTATTCAATAAGAAAATAAAAAAGCTGAGACTTATGGTTGCCCAGACATCGCGAGAATTCTGAGACAGCAAAAAAAGTTTTCAAACCAATATCAGGTTTCAAATGCAGTAGGCAAGACAAAATCAAATCATGAAGTTTTAGGCATCTGGCAACGTTCATTTCGTCTACGTCACGTCTTTACTTTTTAACGTAATTGGCCGTTTATAACCTAAGGAACATGAATAATCGAAATATTTTAGTCTCATCAGATAGTCCTGAACGTGCTGCATAGGAAACAAAAGAATCGTGCCATTATCGAACGCCATGAACCTGTAATTACTGTTTGAAAGATTTTGGCTGACGTCAGCAAGAAACGCTGCGACTGGGAGTGTTAATAAACGGTAATTTCCGAAACTTTTTGTGTTTTTCCATTAGTTAAGACATCTGGCTACCAACTTAAGAAACGCACTACTTATTAAAATTTTAGTCGGTTGGGACCAGAGCCTTTTTGTCTGTTGCTTGGTCCACCGGGGCTCAACTGGTAACCTTCTTTTGCTTCAGATTTCCAGTGGGGTTGTTTGGCAGGCCAGGGATCTCCACCTGTCAGACGGCCCGTTATATTTGTTGAGTCCTCGGCTTTGCTTCTTCATGGTGTTGAAATTTGATTTATGTGTTTACCGTGATGATTCATTGACGAGTTAGAGGGTTATCATGCGAACCGAACAACCAACTAAATATTTTGTACCACTTCAGAAACTGAGGGTGAGGTTGGGCCCGTAAAATCGATTTAAGCCCCCCAGTAATTCATTACTGACCGTTCCAAGGCGGTAGTTCTGTTGTGGTTCTCTGTTGCCTGTTTTTGGTGTCAGAGTTTCTGTGATGTTTTACCTTATGTATGTTCTTATTATTTTTGGTTCGGTTTGGGTTGCTGAGTGGCCACCTTTTGGGAACAAGCTGCTCACTCGGTTGGCCATATGTTCTCTGTATCTTGATTATTTGTAATCTTAGTTGTTTCCAACTATGGTTTGAGGGCTGGATTTGGATTTTGATTGTTTCAGTTCCTGGTTTTTGCATACTTTTACTTTTAAGTTGCTTGTTTTCAGATCGAATTAAACTCCCATCTGCAAGATGCCAATTGTTTAAAAACACTAACGTCATGGTAACGTCAGAATGAACAGCATGAGCAAAGCCAATTTATGGCAATCAATAGCTTATTGCGTGTGAACATATAATATGATTAAGAAAAATCATCAAATCAGCCACGTGGAAGGAACAAAGGATGTAAAATGGTGTGTTTCTAAAGTCCTTTAGTATAAAAAGATTGTACATAATAACACTTCACCAGTTTAATTAATTATTTAACGAGCTCAAGTGTGAACCTTTACACCAAACGGTGGTGCCTCGATAAATCAACGGGGGAACTCTAAGAAGACTAGAACTACTTCTTCTTCTTCTTCTTCCATTTACGCCTTAACCCCCGAAGGGGACACAGACGGTGTACTTTTGTACACTCCGGTGTTGCAGGATGAAAGTCTACGTAGAGCCATGTAGCTATAGTAGGGATCTTTAACCTGCACAGGGGATGACTCTCCCTGCACTAGAACTAGAAAATGGATCACCTGGCAGACAGAACCTCTGAGCCGCGCCAAGATGGGAAGGCAGATTACAAGGAAACGGATCAAGAAGATCAATGCTTTGTGAAAAAATCAAATAGTGTACTAGGCACCATTAAGAGAACCTTCTCATGCTTAGATGGCAACATGATTAAAAAATTGTTCAACAGTTTAGTTAGACCTTTATTGGAATATGGCAACTGTATCAGATCACCCCGTTTTAAAATGGATCAGAAGAAGTTAGAACAAGTTCAAAGGAGGGCAACGAGGCTAGTTTCAGAATTACGTGATAAATCATACCAGGATAGACTGAAAATTCTAAAATTACCGTCTCTATATCACAGACAGAAAAGAGGTGACATGATTCGTACTTTTAAGATTATCAAAGGCTTCGATAGAATACCTGCTAATCAGTTTTTCCAGTTTTCAAAGTCATCAACAAGAGGACATAAGTATAAATTACAGAAATTATCATGCCGTCTGGATGTAAGAAAAGTAAAAAGTATGCAAAGACCAGGAACTGAAACAATCAAAATCCAAATCCAGCCCTCAAACCATAGTTGGAAACAACTAAGATTACAAATAATCAAGATACAGAGAACATATGGCCAACCGAGTGAGCAGCTTGTTCCCAAAAGGTGGCCACTCAGCAACCCAAACCGAACCAAAAATAATAAGAACATACATAAGGTAAAACATCACAGAAACTCTGACACCAAAAACAGGCAACAGAGAACCACAACAGAACTACCGCCTAGGAATGCAGAGTATTGTTATCAAGAGTTGTAGCTAGTATATCAGACAGAAGCTTCTTCATGACTAAGGTTTATCAGCCACCTCTCAGTAATATAGTATAAGCTTGTGTATCAACATGGTAGTTCTTTAATAGCAGTCTTCAATATATAAATAGTATAGTTAAATGGTGTTTAGTTATTACTGAGTGTCTCATAGCCCACAAACATAACATGGTGTCAGAAGTGGTGTCAGAAGTTTAACTGGACAATTAAATTAATAAAATTGGATTAATAAATTTACTGACAAAATGGCGAAAAACTTACATCCTCCTGAAAAACTTCTGTTAAGTGGAAATTTGAAAGAAAATTTCAGAAAATTCAAGCAGCAGTTTGACATTTATATTACTGCAGCTGGACTTGAAGACAAGACAGAAATATAAAATGTGCAACATTGTTACATGTCATCGGACCGGATGCTGTTGAAATTTTTAACACATTCAAATGGGATGAAGACGGAGACAGCCCAGGAGATGATAAGAAAATGGCAAAAGTGCTGGGAAAGTATGAGAAATACTGTAGTCCCAAAAGCAATTTGACATATGAGAGACACCAGTTTAACATTCGAAATCAGCATGAAGGTGAATCTATTGACTCTTATGTGACAGACCTGAGAATTTTGTCAAAATCATGTGAGTTTGGAGACTTGTTAGATTCGCTTATCAAGGACAGACTTGTCTGTGGAGTAAAACAGGACACTGTGCGAAGCAGATTACTTCGAGAAACAGACCTTACTCTCCAGAAAGCAATTGACATTTGTCGTGCTGCTGAAACATCGTCAAAACAATTGAAGGCAATGCAAGGCATGTCAGCTGAAGGAAATGTTGACATTGTAAGAAAGAAAGTGTTCAAGAACAAACAAAACACAAGTGCGGACAATAAAGCAGTAACTTCACAAATATGTGGAAAATGTGGATATAAACATGAACCACGTAAGTGCCCTGCTTTTGGTAAAATGTGCAAAAACTGCAATAAAAGAAACCACTTTGCTAAGAAATGCAAAAGCAAGAAAATGCATGAATTGCAAGACAGTGACAATGACTCAGACATTTTCTTAAATTCAGTAGAAACTGAAAAGCAAGTAAATGACTGGAAAGTAAACGTCAAGATCTTGAAAAAGAATGTCAGTGTGAAACTTGATACTGGAGCTCAGTGCAATGTATTACCACTGCATGTGTACAAACAAATTAGTAATAAGCCACTTCAGAGATCAAGATCAAGATTAGTGTCCTACTCAGGTCACAAGTTAAACACTGTTGGAAGAGTTACACTATTAGTATCAACAAGAGACAAGTATGTTCCCATAGACTTTGAAATTGTCAAAAACAAAGCAACACCCATATTTGGACTTAAAACTTGTTTGGAACTCAATTTAATTTCAAGACTGTATGGTTTAAACAAATCAGCAACAAGTGAAGAAATTCTTGAAAATTTCAATGATGTTTTTGAAGGATTAGGATGTTTGTCAACAGAATATAAGATTCGGCTGGATAAAGATGCTAAGCCAGTGGTACATCCGCCAAGGAAAATTCCGTTCGCTCTGAAAAACAAGGTAAAACAGGAATTAAGTCGACTTGAAAGAATGAGGGTCATTGAAAAAGTATCAGAACCTACAGAATGGGTAAATTCGCTAGTTGTAGTAGAGAAACCAAACAAAGATGTAAGATTATGTTTAGACCCAAGAGACTTAAACAAAAGTATTTTGAGGGAACATTATCCAATGAAAACAGTGGAAGAAGTAGCAGCAAAAGTGAGTAATGCAAAAGTTTACAGTGTTCTTGATGCGTCAAACGGATATTGGCAAATCAAATTGACAAAAGACAGTCAAAAGTACACAACATTTAATACACCATTTGGAAGGTATAAGTATTTAAGATTGCCTTTTGGAATAAAATCGTCCAGTGAAGTTTTCCAAAGAACTGTGTTACAGATTCTAGAAAATCTGGATGGTTGTGAGATAATTGCCGACGATATTCTAGTTTGGGGAAAAGACACGCAAGAGCATAATGAAAGACTTTGTGCTGTTCTTGAGAGAATCAGACAGGCTAACATGAAGTTGAATAAAGCTAAATGCAAAATAGGACTGTCTGAAGTAGCGTACGTTGGGCATATTTTTGGTCCAGATGGATTAAAACCTAGTGAAGAAAAGATTCGCGCTATTCTTGAAATTCCAGAACCCCAAAATAAGAAAGAATTGCAAAGGTTCATGGGAACTGTGAATTATCTAGGAAAATTTATTCCAAACTTATCAGGAATAAATCAGCCA
The DNA here is from genome assembly GCA_963989385.1 of Ctena decussata. Taxonomy (NCBI): domain Eukaryota; kingdom Metazoa; phylum Mollusca; class Bivalvia; order Lucinida; family Lucinidae; genus Ctena; species Ctena decussata. The sequence goes on from OZ022506.1 coordinate 88,493,504, forward strand.
CTACGACAACTTCTTGAAAAAGATGTAGCTTGGCATTGGGACAATGCACAAAAAGAAAGTTTCAAAGAACTGAAAAAGGCTATAACTACAGCGCCAGTTTTAAAATACTATGATGAAAATGAAGATGTAGTGTTATCAGTGGATAGTTCAAAGGATGCATTAGGTGCTTGTATTCTACAAAATGGACATCCTATTGCATATGCATCTAGGTCACTCAATAAATCTGAGCAAAATTATGCGCAGATTGAAAAGGAAATGGCAGCGATCGTATTCGGAGCAACGAAGTTTCATGAATACATTTTTGCCAAAGGTCCCATTCATGTAGAAAGCGACCATCGTCCATTAGAAAGTATTTTTAAGAAACCTTTATCACAAACACCACCAAGAATCCAAAGAATGATGTTAAAGGTGCAGAAATATGACCTCAGAGTGAACTACAAAAAAGGTACTGAACTATATATTGCTGACACATTGAGTAGAGCATGTATCAGTAAAAATGAGGATTACATCTGTGATTCTGACTATAGTGTTTTCAGCATAGAAACTCTCCCTGTTTCTCAAGCAAAATTGTCAGAGCTTAGAGAAGAAACACACAAAGATATGGAATTAACCATTCTCAAAGACATAGTCTTAAATGGATGGCCAGAAAACAAGAAACAGCTTAATCAGCGTATCACACACTATTGGAACTTTAGAGACGAAATTTCATATTTCGATGGATTAATGCTCAAAGGCGAAAAAGTGATTATTCCTAAGTCCATGCAAAAATCCGTAATTGAGCAGATACACCAGAAAAGTCATCTAGGTATAAACAAGTGTATGAATAGATTAAAAGATGTTTTCTTTTGGTCAGGAATGGCTGTACAAATAAAAGACATTATTAGTCAATGTGCATTATGCAATGAATCCAGAGGAGCGCAGCAAAAAGAACCAATGATACCGCATGAAGTACCAACCAAGCCATGGGAAATATGTGCTACGGACTTGTTTGAACTTGACAGAGAGACATACATTGTCATAGCGGATTATTATTCAAAATTCTTTGAAGTCAAGAAAATTGCTAGCAGCTCAGGCAAAACAGTTATAAATGTCCTGAAAGAGAATTTTTCCAGGTATGGAATTCCTGTCATCTTGAAGAGTGACAATGGTCCTGCTTATTCAAGCATGGAGTTCAAGGACTTTGCTAAAAACTATGGATTTAAACATGTGACATCCTCTCCAAGATATTCACAAAGCATGGGATTTATTGAAAAGAATGTGCAAATATGTAAAACACTGTTGAAAAAGGCTAAGAAAAGCAACAGTGATCCATATTTAGCATTGTTAGAGTTTCGAAATACTCCAATTGATGACATTAATATGTCACCTACACAAATGCTGATGGGTAGAAGGACTCGTACCCAGTTACCGGTTAATGAGTCTCTTCTAAGACCAAGCCATGACAACAGAAACGTGCAAAGTGCGCTGAAAAAGAAGCAGCATATACAAAAACATTACTACGACCGTGGAGCAAAACCACTACCAGAATTAAATCCAGGGGACCAAATTCGAGTTAGAAACGACAACTCATGGGAACCGGGCATGGTAGAGAGTAAAGCCGACACACCGAGATCGTACAACATACATACGGACAAAGGTCAAAGGTTACGCCGAAACCGACGTCATCTGATGAAAACAACGGAGAATAGGATACCAGAACCGGAGATATTCTATGACTGTCAAGAGGAAATTCAAAGTGACAAATCAGTTTTGGATAATAGCACTTCAAATTCTGATTCACAAAATGCCACAAGAAAGTTTACATCTAGTGGTAGAGAAGTGAAAATTCCAAAAAAATATGATGATTTTGTGATGCAGTGATTCGAAATTTGGATTATACAGGGGCACAATAATCCCCTATATAATAAATATTGTGGTAAAGATACGTAATCTTTACAAATCTTTACAACAAAGCATATAATTTTCAGGTTTACCTATAATGTACTAAGGTATATTTTTATTGATTGGGCCAAACACAGAAAATTTCTATTTCTTAATTGTTCTAAAATCGAGAAAGTTTGGGAAAATAAGCACAAAACCTGTTAATTCAATGCTATGTTGTTATCTTTCTGTAAACAGTGAAGTAGATAGCTTTAAGATGATTATGATAGTACTCTCTTATCATTCAGTTAATGGAAAAGATACATTCTTACAGTAATTACTAAATGGATATTTACATTTGTATATCTGATCAAAACTGATGATTTCGGGATCTTACCGCAGTTAAACAAATACTTAATGGATAATCTGATTTGTAAACAGAAACTGTGTGAGAACATTTATATCAGAAAATTAACTGAAACATTTTGGTAGACTAGCCAGATTATACAGTACTTTAGCAGATATGTTTTGACCTGCATTTTTTAAAATATATATATATCTTTTAGATTTATAAATTTTAAACTTAAAGAGGGAGATGCAGAGTATTGTTATCAAGAGTTGTAGCTAGTATATCAGACAGAAGCTTCTTCATGACTAAGGTTTATCAGCCACCTCTCAGTAATATAGTATAAGCTTGTGTATCAACATGGTAGTTCTTTAATAGCAGTCTTCAATATATAAATAGTATAGTTAAATGGTGTTTAGTTATTACTGAGTGTCTCATAGCCCACAAACATAACAGGAACGGTCAGTAATGAAAAGTTCTTTTTCTCCAATCGTGTCATAAATGACTGGAATAACTTATCACCATATGTGGTTGAAGCTGAAACAGTGAACCAATTCAAGGATAGACTTGACTCCCACTGGAGGCATAAGATGTATGACCTCCCTGAGACTTTTATTTGAAGTTTTTATAACCTTCCATTCCCGAAAAATAACAGTAATAAGTGAAAAAAAAATCTTAAGAAGATTGGGGATACAGGCTACCAGCCTTTCAACCCGTAGCAGAGGTATCCGGTATACCTTAGAGGGAACGGTCCTCAGTAATGTAGAAACTATCAAGTATCTCGGCATAACCATTGCCAATGATTTGAAATGGAACACACATGTCAGTAATATTTGCACAAAGGCTAATAGGACCCTCGGCTTCCTCAGACGTAACTTGGCAGCATGTCCACAAGATGTTAAGGAGTCAGCATACAAGGGACTGGTGCGTCCAGTCCTGGAGTATGGCAGTTCAGTTTGGGACCCTCAGAGTATACTTCTTCAAGATGAACTTGAGAAGGTACAGAAAAGGGCAGCTAGATTTGTAACGGGAAATTACACATATGAAACTGGGAGTATGACTGGCCCCTTTTGGAGAAACTTAAGTGGGAATCCCTAAAAAAGAGAAGGAAAGATAGTAGACTCATAATGCTTTACAAAGGTTCTGAGGGGTGCAGCCAGTATACCCATAAATAACCTTGTTCCCCCAAATAGGCGTACCAGGAATCACCATTCCCTGACATTTCAAACCCCATTGGCTGGGACTGACGTTTACAAGTCCAGTTTCTTCCCCCAGACTATTAAAGATTGGAATTCCCTGGAAGATTCACTTATTTCTGCTGCTGAGGGTGCAGAGGATTCAGTTACTAAGTTTACTTCTCTTATAAGGGCTAGGGACTAGCTTTCCTGATTCACAGGTCCTGGTGAATGATTGTCCTTGGACGGTCTGGTATGAAAACCACAACCCGTACCTCCGTACCCCGTACCTAAATCCGTACTAGAAATATTTCTGTCCTGTCAGGAAGGAATCAAAAGACTCAAAGTTAGAATTATTGGTGTCATATTAAGGCATCATGCACATTAAACATCTATTATAAAAAATGGAATTTCAAAATTACTTAGTGTTGAAGAAAATAACATTTTGGAATTTTTAGGGGGTATGAAAACCACAACCGTACCTGAGATTGTTTTTCGTACAATTTTTGATAATGACGCTAGCTTATTTGAAATATACAGTTCATACATGAAGGAAAAACAATATCTGATTGATATTTAACAACAAATTACAAAATAAAACATTTAAAATGTTGTTTTTCTACAATATCGCGATTTTACCGGAAAATGTCCTAAAAATAGAGCCATAACAAAGGCTATTACTAAAACCTTGTACCGCACCGCATCGCACCGCGCTGGGGTAAAATAGAATACCGCACCGCCGAAGATTTCCGAACCCTACCGAATTTTACGGACTCTACCGCGGGCAAAGGGTATGTTACGCAGTATGTGCTGATTTTGTGAATAAGTTTTTTATTAGACATCTTAATGTATTGGAGGTAAATTCATATAATTGACCAACCTCTAAAAGGAGTTTAGTATCGGTTTTATCCATTTTAATAAATTCTCACGATAACTATCACATGATAGTCCCTGGGGTTTAGATTTGGTTGTTTTTACCGAAAAAAAGAGGTATACTTTGGGTCCTACTAAAGACAGAAAAGGACTTTTGCCACCGAAAAGGACCGAAAAGAACTTTCGGGTACCGAAAAGGACTTTTTAAATGCCATTTTATAATATAAAAGCGTTTGAAAACAATATATAGGGTAAAATATTTTATTTTCTAACATAACTTTCTAGAACATTAAGCGAAAAATGCCCTTTTCGGTGCCCGAAATTCGGCATTTGCAATGTCCTTTTCGGTACATGGCATCTCTTCACAGACCAGAAGTGGAGTCATTTTCGGTGCTGTAATATTTTTGTGAAATTTTAGGATGAATATACTAGAATTCGCAAAATTATTATTCAAGCACTGATTGATATCATGATGATATTAAAATTTCTAAAACATACGTTTTATATGGCATTTAATGGCACATAAAAGTCCTTTTCGGTGCCCGAAAGTTCTTTTCGGTCCTTTTCGCTAGGATAAGTCCTTTTCTGTCTTTAGTAGGACCGGTATACTTTCAATGTACATTTTTGTTTAAAGGTGACTTTACCTGTATAATCTCTTAGATTAAAACAAATCGCACATACATATATCTATCTGAATTATTGCCCTACAGGAGTTTGAAGTAACTCTTAAAAATATGTCTGTGTTGCAATCACCAGAGAAATACGTGTATAAATTCTTTGGAGAAAAAGCATTGACAGTAAAATGTGAAGCTGTCAATTTATTCTGCATGCATAGAAGATATTCAAAGTATTTAAATTGAGAGTTTGCTTGCAGAAAATGGAAAAGTGATCCTATGTATATATATTGAGCTGGAGAAGTATTTTCGTTGGCATAAATTCGACATAAATAAATGTTTAAAAATAGAATCATTTTTCAACTCACGAAGAAAGACAGGAACAAATCTGTATATAGAGATAGCCTATAACTAGAGAGCGGTAAAGTTCGGAATTAATACGACATCGTACGGAAATTTCCGTAAGTGCGGTACAAGGTTTTAGCCGGTGCGGTTCGGTGCGGTGCGGTACAAGGTTTTAGTAGCAGCCATAACAAATATGGTCAGATGCGGTTTCTACTATCGATCCGCATGTCATCAAATAGGAAAAATTTCCTTGGGATTTATCAAAAATGTTTATATATATGTTTTTATCATTATTAGTTTGGGTTATAAATATATCTAAATTTAAATTTGATCAATGTGAAGACATGCCCCAACACGCTTTTGCTTATTCGATGAAATGCGGTTCAATTGTAGTATCAGACCATATTTGTTATGGGAGGGCAGGAGTAGCAATCATCTGGCAGAACTCAATTGCAGATAAAGTGACAAAATTGGATACTGGTAATGAAAGGATTATTGCAGTAGAGTTGAACTTTAATATTAAACTGTGCCTCATCAACGTGTATATGCCCACAAATAAGTCAAACTCTGAATATAATTATAGAGAGTGTTTGGATACAATCCACGATATAATAAAGAGGTATGAACCGTCGCATACTATTGTTTTGTGTGGTGATCTCAACGGTACCCTGCTTCAAACGAGAAACAATAAGCATGATATCATGCTTAAAGACTTCATCAGTGAACATTGTCTTTCGGTGGGTCCCCAGTCCACTACAGATCCCACCTTTTTTCACTTCAATGGAACTGTAACTTCCCAAATAGACTATATCCTGTGTTCTGATCCGGGGATCCTGAAGGGTTACTCTGTTTTTGATAGGCAGCCTGAAAATGTGTCTCCCCATGTGCCGGTTGGCGCTGAACTATCTGTTTCCTCTGAAAGTGTAAATTCCAAGCTAATTGATAGTAAGCCTAAGCGGAAAGTAGTATATTCCTGGAAGAAATTGGATCAGGAAAAGTACACTGCGCAACTAAGAGATTCGCTTCCTCAACACTTCAATGGCAATGTTGATTCCTCGATAGCTTCAGTGACAACCTGTTTAAAGTTGGCAGCAGATAGGGCTGTTCCGACAAAAACTGTGAAATTAAAGGGCCCTAGGAAAAGAGCATCACAAAAGGTTCGAGAGCGTCTAAAATCTGTGAAAAGCACTTATAAAAACTGGGTCATGGCAGGAAAGCCTAATTCAGGTCAGTTGTATATGGAAAATAAATTAGCAAAAAAGTGTCTTAGAAGTCAGCAGCGTACTGAAGAGACTGTCAGTCGCAAATCTTTTTATCAAACTTTAATGGAAAATCCATCATCTGAAAAGTTTTACCAGTTAATAAGGAGAAGTAAAACACGGAAAGAATCAAATACTACATGTCTTGTGGTGGACGACCAAAAGTTCTATGAACCCAGTGGGCAGCGTAAATGCTTCGCACAATATTACGAGGACTTGGCAGTACCCAAGGACAATGATTGTGATGAGGTCTTTTTAAGGCTCTGTAATATCCATTGTGATGAAATACAAGAAAAGTGCTCCAGATCTGAAGATGATGTGTCTTTTTGTGAAGCGGATATTGAAAAAGCCATTGACAATTTGAATAGTGGTAAAGCCATGGATGAATATGGACTGTCCTCGGAGCATCTTAAGGCTGGCAAATCCGAACTTATTCCAATTGTTACAAAAGTCTTTAATAAAATCCTAACTGATTGTTCAGTTCCACCCGTGTTTAAAAGCGGTATAATTACTCCAGTTTTGAAGAAGGGAAAAGACCCGAAGCTTCTTGAAAATTATCGTGGTATAACTGTCACGTCAATTTTGGGAAAATTGTTTGAATATGCTCTGCTAGATAAAATTAGTTATACTCAGTCAGACCTTCAGTTTGGATTTACAGAGGGATTGTCTCCTATGATGGCTAGTCTGATAGTCAGTGAGGCGAAAGCAGAATCGTCGGAACATAAGAATTAGAATCTTAAAAAGAACACTGTATTCATGGCAACATTGGATAGCCAGAAGGCCTTTGATGTCGTACATCATTCCATATTGTTAGTTAAACTCTTCGAAAAGGGCATAACAGAAACAACGTGGTTAACTGTAAGAGATTTATATCAAGACATCTCGTCAAAGGTCAAATGGTTGGATGGTTTGAGTGATAGTTTTCCAATCAACCAAGGTGTCCGTCAGGGCGGAATTATTTCTACTCACTTGTATAAAATCTACATTGATGAATTATTGAATATCCTGAAATCAAAACGTCTGGGCCTCAGAATTGGAACCGTTTTTGTGGGTAGTCCAACCTGTGCCGACGATGTAGCCTTGCTGGCATCTTCAGCCGAAGAACTGCAGATAATGTTACAGGAAGCAGTTAGATTTGCCCGTAAAAACAGATACAAAATTCATCCAACAAAAACGTGTGTTACAGTCATTTCCAATCAAAAATCTGGTCAGAACAATACATGGTTCCTTGGTGATACTCCTATAATGTTGTCGGATAGTTCCTCTCATCTTGGGATGACTAGGGCCGCTAAAAAGGAGTCTGCATTGAGCGTTAGTGAACGGATTAGCCTAGCAAGGAGGACGGCATACTCCTTGATGAATACTGGAATGCATGGCTCAACTGGATTAAACCCAATGACCTCATATGTAATATATAAAGCATACATTCTCCCACGCCTTCTTTACGGCCTTGAAGTGTTAAAACTAACGAATGGACAATTAGATCAATTATCGAAATATCATACTCAAACTCTTAGAAACATACAGTCTCTTCCTCAGCGAACTTCAACGTCTGCAGTGTTATTGTTACTTGGAGCCTTACCGCTTGAAGCTGAATTGCACAAACGACGTCTAAGCCTTGCATACAGTGTATTCAACAGTGATAATCCAAGTCTGAAACTGCTGGTACAGAGGCAGTTAGCTTGTTCCTTCAACAACAGCAACAGCTTTTTCTTCGAGTTGGATGCTATTCTTCAAAAATACAGACTTCCGTCCCTGTGTCAGCTGTTTTGCAGTGATTTCAGTAAATTGCAATGGAAACAGATTTGTGTTAAAGCTATTAACTCTTTTTGGACAACTCAGTTAGTTAATGATATAAAGACAAAGAAAACTCTGAAATACCTGTCTGTAAAAAACCTACGTATTGGCACAACCCATATGGTCTGGAGAAATGTTGATTCCTCAGTTAGCGATGTCAGGAAAGCAGTGGTAAAAGCACGGATTCTGACTGGCACATACATACTTCAGAAAAACCGTCAGACCTTTAGTAAGAGTACAGTGGATGCAGTTTGTCGTCATTGCCGTTTGGGAGATGAGGATCTACTACACCTAGTGTCACGATGCCCAGCCTTCTATGATATCCGTGAATCAACTATTACTTCTTTGAGAGACATTATCTCACACTTGGGTGTAAATCTGTGGGAGCAATATTGTACGGATTGGTTATTTGTTCTTAAGACATTGGTCTGTGTTGAGTCTGTTGTAAAGACAGTCCCAGAATTGAAAGATGTACAAGATAATATAGAACAACTGTCAAGAAACTGTTTTTATAAAATCCACGTACGCAAGTTACAGTTAGAAAATCCCAGGGGGTAATGGTTGTTTGCTGCCATCCGACGTGTACATAGACTTTCCATAGAAGTTTTTAGGTGTCGGCCAGCTAGATTTTTATAAGTTGTGGATTTTAACATAAACTTTTAACCTGAACTTTAATCACGTTCCTGTGCGGAACGGTGCTCCTACCTAGAGGAGGAAAATACATCAACAAAGACAAAAGGTTCTATTTTTAGAATACCTTTGGGTAAAATCGCGATATTGTAAAAAAAAACAACAACATTTTACATGCTTAATCTCAGGTACGGTTGTGGTTTTCATACCCCCTAAAAAATCCAAAAATGTTATTTGTTTCAAAAATAAGTAATTTTGATATTCCATTTTTATAACAGATGTTTCATATACATTATGCCTTAATATGTCACCATTAATTCTAACTTTGAGTCGTTCGGTTCCTTCCCGAGAGGACTGAAAAATTTCTAGTACGGGTGTATGTACGGAGTACGGAGGTACGGGTTGTGGTTTTCATACCCGACCTCCTTGGACGTATCAGCAGTAAACAATTCTGATTCTGATTCTGAAGGACCGGTATATCTGGGGTGGGAGTTTACGCTACTTCCCTGTTTTTAGGTACACCGGTTTGGGCAGAAAGACCGCATACTCTCTTATGGGGGCAGGGTTCCATAGCGTTAATGGGCTAAAGACGTGTCTTAATGGGCATATATGGACTACTTTTGTAGTATCAAGGGTTATATATGGACTTGAAACCTTGTCTCTCAAGAAAAAGGATATTGAAAGTCTTGAAAAATTTCAAAGAAAATCTTTAAGACAGATACAGGGTCTTCCAGATAAGACTCCGAACTGTATTACTCTGGCCTTGTTGGGCATTTTACCCCTAGAAACGGTTATACACAAAAATTGTCTAAACTTGTTCATGGGAATTGCTCGCAATAGTAAGCTCATTGAATATGATATAGCAGAACGCCAACTTGCAATGAAAAGCCCTGATGAAAAAAGTTGGTTTAATTTGGTCAGATCTATTTTGAAGATCTACAGTTTACCTTCAATTTTCTTTTTGTTTGATAGACAAATGTCAAAGACAGAATGGAAAAAAATCATGAATGAGGCAGTACACAGCCATATTGAAGCCTTGTGGCGGGCTGATGTAATTGATAAGCAATCTCTGAAATACATTAATCCAAATTCCTTAAAGGTCGGGAAACCACATCATGTATGGTCTACTGTTAGAAACTGCTTAACTGATAATAGAAGAGCTCAATTAAAGTGTAAACTTCTCACGGGCACCTATATCTTGCAAAGTAATAGGGCTGCTTTCAATCAGTACACAGTTGACCCAACATGCAAACTGTGTCTAGCTGCACCTGAAACAAGGCAACACTTTATAGCAGAATGCTCAGCTTATGAATCTGAACGAGAGGTTTATGCAGAGAAATTGCGAAATAACCCAGTTCTCCCTGATGAACTCAAACGTGAATTGTTGAACCCAGAACTGTTTACCCAGCTCACCCTGGATGCTTCATTCTATATCAATGGTCAAGATAATTTGGAGACCCTCGAATTACACTCGAGAGAGTATATACTACAGATCCACAGAAAAAGAATAGCGAGTCTCAATCGCCAGAATTCAACTTGTTAACAATCGTCAGACAAAGTATCAACAAATAATCAAGAGACTTCACTGCTTCTATTAAAAGTCCTATACTGTAAATAAAAAGACTGTACATAATAACACTTCACCAGTTTAATAATTATTTAACGAGCTCAAGCGTGAACTTTTACACCTAACGGTGGTGCCTCGATAAATCAACGGGGGAACTTTAAGAAGACTAGAACTAGAACTAGAACTAGAGCTTTTCAAGCAATGATGCCGCCTTGAATGGACAACACGCTGTGATAAAATTTCTGGAATATAATGGAGATGGATAATATTAGCCACCCAAATGTCTTGCCAGATGTTTTCCAACGTGTGCTGAAGGTGTTGCAAGAGGAAAAACAGCCTATTGCATGGAAATTGTCAAAATCTCTGAATGGACACATTTTCTTGGGAATTAACCATTTTCCCGCTCAATCCGAGAAAATTGGAGTATCCGAAGATAATGCCTCAAAGACTCTGACAACTCAGGGGAGCACCTATTCCAAGCCACAAACAGCCTCTTCTAAGCGGAAAAAGAAGTCACCCTCTCAGATGAAAAGAGATAGGGAGAAATGGGACCGTTGGCGTAAGAAGAAAGCCAACGTGGAACCTCTTACAGTGCTGGAGACGCCTTTCATATCTGATAAGGACACTGCCAGAACTGTACAGGAGTCATCCCCGGATGTTAAAAAGCCTATCTTCTCTGATAAGGACACTGCCAGTGCCGACCAGGAGTCATCCCCGCATGTGGAAATCCAAGCGGAGGACAACCGACGTGGAACTGATCAGACTGCTGTTGTTGCCGCTACAGCAGGGGAACATGCAAATATTATGGATATGTATGAACGCAGTGATTCTAGCGTGGACATTGACAGTGATGATGACAGTGTTTCCGGATTAGCTAATTTCTGCGCTAATTGTAATTGTCAGCCTATAGAAGGACAATTAAAAAAATGCTCCCGCTGTCAAATTTCACAGTATTGTAGTGTAGCTTGTCAACGTGAGAACTGGTCAGTCCATAAATTTGCCTGTTCAGTTGTTGCTGCACAAAGAACAGCAACAAAGAAATCTTGATAATAGGCAGTGAGATCTTTTAACTATGATATTTTAATGTACATATAGCCTACGGCAATTTTACCTGTAATTACTACACGCATAGTGAAATGTGTGTATTGAGGTGTGATGTTTTAACTGGTGCTGGAAGTTTCATAGATTTTTATTATGGATTAACTTTTTACCTTATTTTAATAATGTGAAAATCTTTAATTATATAATTGGTGGCGGATACCCTACTCGTGGTTCAACGAGGTGTGCCTACAATGGCAGAATTTATAACAGAACAGAATATGGCGAACGTAGCCCATATGTTAAAACAAAAGCAGATATCTCAATTTTTTCTAAATAAACATTATCTGCATAGGTCAACTGAGTAAAAGAAAGTATTTCTGTATTTGTCGCATGATTTCCATTAAACATTTGCCCACTTCTTAGAACTATTTTTATGGTGGAATCACTTCACCGGAAATGAGTCTCGGTTCATCAGGAGCTGTCAAACCTACTTTCGTTTCAAAGTTAGAGCATTCATTTTTATTGTTTATATTTTAAACGGTGCGTGAAAACAGCCAGTAAGTCTGATAGGCCTGTGTCAAAACAGTTTGCTTCGTTCTTTGTAACGCGAATCCACCCATTTTTTTTATTGATTTCCGTCATCTAGTTCTAGTTCTACTAGTAGTTGTGATAATTTCTGCCAATGAAGGCACACCTCCTTCCGGAGTAGAAGTCTTCTTGAGTTAGCGTTGGTAGGTGAATTTCTCGGGTTTAAAATGACAGGTCTTTTCCGCCACCCTATTTACACTTAAGAAATATACATTATTTACAAATTGTTCCTGCTGGTTTGCATTGCGGCTTCCTCTTGCCATTGTTTCTCTTACGTTTTGTTACTGTTTGAGGCAACTGCCTGAATCTTTCTAGGTGTAGAGCATGGCACAGCCTCCTAGAGTGTCTTTCCAGGATTTTGAGATCTGATACATCATAGACGTTCACGTTCAACCACTCAGAATCAGAATCAGAATTGTTTACTAGTGAGACGTCGGACGTCCAAGGACAATCATTCACCAGGACCTGTGAATCAGGGAAGCTAGTCCCTAGCCCTTATAAGAGAAGTAAACTTAGTAACTGAATCCTCTGCACCCTCAGCAGCAGAAATATGTGAATCTTCCAGGGAATTCCAATCTCTAATAGTCTGGGGGAAGAAACTGGACTTGTAAAATGTCAGTCCCAGCCAATGGGGTTTGAAATGCCAGGGAATGATGATTCCTGGTACGCCTACTTGGGGGAACAAGGTCATTTATGGGTATACTGGCTGCACCCCTCACACCTTTGTACAGCATTATGAGTCTACTATCTTTCCTTCTCTTTTTTAGGGATTCCCACTTAAGTTTCTCCAGAATGCCAGTCATACTCCCAGTTTCATATGTGTAATTTCCCATTACAAATCTAGCTGCCCTTTTCTGCACCTTCTCAAGTTCATCTTGAAGAAGTATACTCTGAGGGTCCCAAACTGAACTGCCATACTCCAGGACTGGAAGCACCAGTCCCTTGTATGCTGACTCTTTAACATCTTGTGGACATGCTGCCAAGTTACGTCTGAGGAAGCCGAGGGTCCTATTAGCCTTTGTGCAAATATTGCTGACATGAGTGTTCCATTTCAAATCATTGTTAATGGTTATGCTGAGATACTTGATAGTTTCTACATTATTGAGGACCGTTCCCTCTAAGGTGTAGGAAGCATTGATCTTCTTGATCTGTTTCCTTGTAATTTGCATTATGTTGCATTTGACAGGTTGAAATCTCAAGCCCCAACTCCTTGCCCAACAACCTAAACGATCTATATCCTCCTGACGTTTCACCGTGTCTTCAATATCTCTGATTACACGATAGCAAACACAGTCGTCAGCAAAAAGTCTTAATTCCGAGTCAATATTTTCTATTATATCGTTAATGTACAACGAGAACAACAGTGGTCCAAGCACGGTGCCCTGGGGGACACCTGACAAAACCGGGGCCCAATCCGACTTAACTCCATTTACCACCACAAGCTGCTGCCTGTAACAGAGAAAAGAATCTATCCATTTCAGAGTCTTCCCACCAATACCATAGCCGAATAGCTTACATTTAAGTAATTCATGAGGGGGAGTGTCAAAAGCTTTCTCGAAGTCCAAGATAAAAGTGTCAACCTGACCACCCTTATCCAAGATTTTAGCCCAGTTGTTTATAACTGTGATCAATTGAGTTTCGAAGGGTTTCAGATCCTCCAAGATGACCTACAACAGTTATGGGAATTGGAAAAGCTATGGGGCATGTCATTGTCACCCGCAGAAGTGTAGTAACCTAAGAGTGCGTAGGAAACACATACTAGTCCTGTTTGACTACTCCCTCAAAGGCCACCTTCTCAAGTGTGGGGAATCTACTAGTCTAATATCTTGACGTAACTCCAATTTTATTTTTGGATTGGTCTCCGGGTATTTCAGGAAAAGACATGATAAAAAACAATATCCGGAGTGCAATTTGTTGCTCTAGGGAATCTTCCAAATACCTTGAGGGCTGAAAAAGGACTTGTCCTTACATCAGTCTTCACGAAACCCCACAAATTTCATCAAAATCTATTCAGTGTGTTACGAAATGGATCCGATCGTCGACTATGTCGTCGTAATTATTTTAATCCTTTCAATCAGTAGGGCTACAGTTTTTAGGGCAACTGTGGTAATAAACATTTACGGAAATTGTGGCTACGTTATGCATGGGTTGTTTGTGAATACCTCTCGTGGACAGCGTATTGCATGATTTTAAGGTGAATACCTGCACGAGTCTTTTGATTGTGGACAGCGTGTTGCATGATTTTAATGTGAGTACCTGCACGCTTTGATTCGAGTCCCATGATTTAAAAGTGAGACGCTTAGTATTTATACTGCTATTCTTTAATGAAAAATTAGACGTGGCTGTTTAATTCTTATACTGAGGACGTTATATTGTTGTGTGCCCAGATTCTGAGTTAAGACCAGAACGGTAAGATTTTATTATATTTATTTTAGAATTGTTTGGCTAAGAATGAAAAATGTGACTTCTGATTGATATGGTATGACAATATGTGTCGACTGATTTGATTTTGTTGGCAGTGATCAGGCTGCGCATATGTCGACCAATTTTGTTTATACTGACCATGCTGCGCATGGTATTTGTATATTAGGAAGTTTTGTAAATTACGGAAATAGTTTATATCACTGATGTTGGTTGCAATGGTGTACGTCTATTTGACGTCCAGTGACGTCAATTGCATTCATGTTATTCATGTGACGTCAGTTGCATTCATGTTATTGCAACGTCAGCACTTTTATATTAGTTTCACTGGTGTCCAGTGACGTCAGTTGCATTCATATTATTCATGTGACGTCAGTTGCATTCATGTTATTCATATGAAGTCAGTTGCATCATGTTATTGCGACGTCAGCACTTTTTATATTAGTTTCACGTATACGTGGCCTATAGAAGTAGATTGATTTGTAATGGAACTAATTTATATACTCGTGACATCAATTGACGCCATAGCATGCACCGCATTAAGGGTTTTTAGCTCACCTGAGCCAGCGGCTCCGGGGGAGCTTATAGGATGGTAAGGCTCCGTCGTCCGTCGTCCGTCCGTCCTCCGTCCGTCCGTCCGTCCGTCAACAATTTCAAACGACTTCTCCTCTGAAACCACTGGGCCAATGGTAACCAAATTTCATATGTAGCCTCTAGGGGACTTAGGAACGAAAAGTTGTTCAAACGGTCCTGGTCACATGACCAACATGGCCACCATGCCCATATATGGTAAAAACCTAGAAAAATCTTCTTCTCCAGAATCAATAAGCCTATGGCCTTGAAACTTGGTATGTAGCATTGGGTACGCGAGTACTACCAAGATTGTTCAAATTATGACCCTGGGTTGACCTTGACCTTTTTTACGGTAAGGTCAAATTCGCATTCTGTAGCTTTTATATGGGGAAACGCTAGAACATAAGATTTCTTGGAAACTGTTGAAGATTTAGACCTGAAAATTGGTATATACAGTCATCTGAATGAGTACATGAAAATTAGTGCGTACAAGAGGTCAAGGTCATTGTTTGACCTTTGACCCTGGTCTCTCATATTTCGACAATTTCACACATCTCCTCAAAAGCTGTTTGGCCAATTGTAACCAAATTTCATACAGAGCCTCTAGGGGGCAGGGGAACGAAAATTTGTTCAAACGGACTGGGTCACATGACCAACATGGCCGCCATGCCCATATATGGTAAAAATCTTTAAGAATCTTCTTCTCCAGAACCAATAGGCCAATGGCCTTGAAACTTGGTATGTAGCATCAGGTACGCGAGTTCTACCAAGATTGTTCAAATTATGACCTTGGGTTGACGTTGACCTTTTTTACGGTAAGGTAAAATTTGCTTTTATAGCTTTTATATGGGAAAATGCTAGAACATAAGATTTCTTGGAAACTGTTGAAGATTTAAACCTGAAAATTGGCATATACAGTCATCTAAATGAGTACATGAAAATTTATATGTACAAGAGGTCAAGGTCACTCTGTGACCTTAGACCCTTGTCTCTCATATTGTGACAGTTTCACACATCTGCTCAAAAGCCACTGCGCCAGTGACCTTAGACCCTTGTCTCTCATATTGTGACAGTTTCACACATCTGCTCAAAAGCCACTGCGCCAATTGTAACCAAATTTCAAACAGAGCCTCTAGGGGCTGAGGGAAAGAAAATTTGTTCAAACAGTCTTTGTCACATGACCAACATGGCCGCCATGCCCATATATGGCAAAAACCTTTACAAATCTCCTTCTCAAGAACCAAATGGTCGATGGCCTTGAAACATTGGTATATAGCATCAGGTACTTGAGTACTATCAAGATTGTTCAAATGATGACCTTGGGCTGACTTGACCTTTTACAAGGCAAGGTCAAGTATGAGAAAATGGTAGAACATAAGAGTTCATGTCAAGTTTAGAAGATTTTGGCCTAAAAATTGGTATATACAGTCGTCTTAGTTAGTACATGGAAGATTTGTGGGTAGAAGAGGTCAAGGTCATCCTTTGACCTCTGACCCATGTCTCTTATATTTTGACAATTTAAGACGTCTCCTCAAAGCCACAGGACCAATTGTAACCAGATATCATACACAGCCTCCAGGGGCTGATGGAACAAAAATTTATCAAGCGGTCTAGGTCACATGACCTACATGGCCACCATACACAGGTGAGCGATTCAGGGCCTCATGGCCCTCTTGTTTCCATAAGTTATAATGGTAACATTTGGTCATCATGCGTTTGATTTGCCTTCATTAGACAGCGTCATATGGTATAACATCATTGATGTCATGATGTCAGATCAAACGTTATGATCCCAAATGTGTGAGAAACGCTTATTCAGCTATTATATTCTATGGCAAATGGTATTACGCTTAGTTTAAAGAAATGAATTAATACATATGCGAGTTAGATTTTGGTCAATCAATTTAATGTAAATAGGTCATTGTTTAGATTATTCATGTTTTATGTGGGGTATGTCATGGTAATGCCTGTTGACGTCAGTATACTTCTTGACAATGTTTGACGTCAGATCCTTCGACGCACAAGCGTGGTAGGATCTACGTTTCTTCATTGGCGGAAGTGGTAAGCACACTTTTAGCTTTACATCGTGAGCGCGAGTCGTGTCTAGTGACACGGCTGGCGTGTGCACGTTATGCTCGGCATTCGCCGAGGGCGTTGTATGGTATTTCCAAGACAGGCCCAAGTCTTACGTATTGTTATTATGTAATTACAATGTATTAAGTGTAAGTTCGTTATTTTTAGGCACATCAAGTCCGGCAGTCAGTTGTTAGGGCTTAGAGCCACGTCTCACCTGGAGGTTAATACCAACCCGGGTAGAGGCAGTTACAACGCCGTTTGTGCATGGTTCCTAAGCAGAGGCGGGAAGCACAAAATGTAGGCGGAAGTGATTAGCACAGTTTTGCCAGATTCTGTGATAAGATCTGAAGGTCACATCAAGTGTGGGACAGTGTTCGTCCACTAAGGTGTGTTAATATATATAGACTGGTCCCTGGTACGATCCAGGGAGCGACCAGTATATAATCGTGCACGTGTTAATATAAGTTGGTGTTCCTCATGATATATGGACTGGCCCATGACATGATCCAGGGAACGACGAATTGAAGTCTACCAACATAAGGCCTTGTTTTTTTGTATGAGCTCAAACTAACGTTTTTTTTGTTCTTTGTGTTTTCCTTTAGTTCATGGCGCTGAGCCGAGTACGGTGTTGACGTCAGACGGTAATCTATTTGCGTATTGTACGCAAATCGATTACAGATTTGAAACAAACACCTTACTTGGGCCAGCGACATGAACTGATATGTGTTGTATATTATTGTAATTGTGACAGTTGTAAATTGTATTGTTGTATATAGAATTTACATTATATATATATAAACTTCAAAAAAATTCTAACGTTGTTAGAGTTTCCTTGTTAGTGAAATACACTGGTAGATAACCCTTTAACTGGAAGTCACCCTCCGCCGTCCTGGCGACGCATAAGGCTCTACACCCGTGTCGAGTGTGTGTAAAACCTTCTGCGTAACGCCGAAGGTTTTACACTCGGTCGACACGGGTGTAGAGCCTTATGCGTCGCCAGGACGGCGGAGGGTGACTTCCGGTTAAAGGGTTATCTACCAGTGTATTTCACTAACAAGGAAACTCTAACAACGTTAGAATTTTTTTTGAAGTTTATATATATATAATGTAAATTCTATATACAACAATACAATTTACAACTGTCACAATTACAATAATATACAACACATATCAGTTCATGTCGCTGGCCCAAGTAAGGTGTTTGTTTCAAATCTGTAATCGATTTGCGTACAATACGCAAATAGATTACCGTCTGACGTCAACACCGTACTCGGCTCAGCGCCATGAACTAAAGGAAAACACAAAGAACAAAAAAAACGTTAGTTTGAGCTCATACAAAAAAACAAGGCCTTATGTTGGTAGACTTCAATTCGTCGTTCCCTGGATCATGTCATGGGCCAGTCCATATATCATGAGGAACACCAACTTATATTAACACGTGCACGATTATATACTGGTCGCTCCCTGGATCGTACCAGGGACCAGTCTATATATATTAACACACCTTAGTGGACGAACACTGTCCCACACTTGATGTGACCTTCAGATCTTATCACAGAATCTGGCAAAACTGTGCTAATCACTTCCGCCTACATTTTGTGCTTCCCGCCTCTGCTTAGGAACCATGCACAAACAGCGTTGTAACTGCCTCTACCCGGGTTGGTATTAACCTTGAGACGTATATCGAATCTCCAGGTGAGACGTGGCTCTAAGCCCTAACAGCTGACTGCCGGACTTGATGTGCCTAAAAATAACGAACTTACACTTAATACATTGTAATTACATAATAACAATACGTAAGACTTGGGCCTGTCTTGGAAATACCATACAACGCCCTCGGCGAATGCCGAGCATAACGTGCACACGCCAGCCGTGTCACTAGACACGACTCGCGCTCACGATGTAAAGCTAAAAGTGTGCTTACCACTTCCGCCAATGGAGAAACGTAGATCCTACCACGCTTGTGCGTCGAAGGATCTGACGTCAAACATTGTCAAGAAGTATACTGACGTCAACAGGCATTACCATGACATACCCCACATAAAACATGAATAATCTAAACAATGACCTATTTACATTAAATTGATTGACCAAAATCTAACTCGCATATGTATTAATTCATTTCTTTAAACTAAGCGTAATACCATTTGCCATAGAATATAATAGCTGAATAAGCGTTTCTCACACATTTGGGATCATAACGTTTGATCTGACATCATGACATCAATGATGTTATACCATATGACGTCGTCTAATGAAGGCAAATCAAACGCATGATGACCAAATGTTACCATTATAACTTATGGAAAAAACCCTTAATGCGGTGCATGCTATGGCGTCAATTGACGTCACGAGTATATAAATTAGTTCCATTACAAATCAATCTACTTCTATAGGCCACGTATACGTGAAACTAATATAAAAAGTGCTGACGTCGCAATAACATGATGCAACTGACTTCATATGAATAACATGAATGCAACTGACGTCACATGAATAATATGAATGCAATTGACGTCACTGGACACCAGTGAAACTAATATAAAAGTGCTGACGTTGCAATAACATGAATGCAACTGACGTCACATGAATAACATGAATGCAATTGACGTCACTGGACGTCAAATAGACGCACACCATTGCAACCAACATCAGTGATATAAACTATTTCCGTAATTTACAAAACTTCCTAATATACAAATACCATGCGCAGCATGGTCAGTATAAACAAAATTGGTCGACATATGCGCAGCCTGATCACTGCCAACAAAATCAAATCAGTCGACACATATAGTCATACCATATCAATCAGAAGTCACATTTTTATTAGCGCGCCTTTGCGAAGCAAAGGAGAGCTTATGCGATACCCCCGGCGTCGTAGTCCGAGTATCCGTTAGCGTTAGCGTTAGCGTTAGCGTCAGCGTCCTCGTCGGCGTCTGTGACAGGTTAACCCAATGTTAACTTTTGCGTTTAACTCGATGTTTAGCTCTGTATCTTACAAACTACAGTAGCTACAGTCATCATACTTGGTACATATATACATCCATATGACTGCAGCAGCAGCATCACGCAATTGTGTGTCCTTGACCTATACGTCACGGTTGACTGACTTTGCTGTTCGGCACTGTTTTTAAGGATTTTTTTTTAGTTTTTATGATACCTTTGACACAAGAGACTTGATACTTGGTCAAATAGCATTTCCCTATAATTGCAGCAGCTGCAAAGCTTCCATGCTGACTCCTGTGTCCTTGACCTTTATTCACGGTCTACTGATTTTGCCTTCTATCTCTAGCACTATTTGATGAATTAACATTATACCTGGCATAGTGGATCAGTCTGACATTGCGAATGACCTCATACTATTTATAGATCACTATGACACCCACATACCCCTCCCCTTTCATCCCTATGAGTAAGAATCCTTGTCCAGGGTGGGGCAAGAGGTCAATATCTAGGATGATCTTGATGTTAAAGTTTAAGGCTCGTAACTTCCAAACTCATTCAAGGTACCTGCTTTGTATTTGGTCAGGACCGTCCCTGGAGCATTGGTTGCAGCAGCAGCAAAGCATCCCTGCAGACTTTTGTGTCCTTGAACTTTATTCATGGTTGAGTGATTTTTGCCTTACATGTATACCTTTAGCACTATTTGATAAGTATGCAATATGACTATGCATTTCTCTTTGAGCTCATAACTTCGATACCTTTTATGCTACAAAGTTTAAATGCAGTATGATACTTACCCGAGACCAGGCTTTGACAACTGGTTCAGGCTACGGGTGAGGTTATGGGATGGTACCAAAGGAAACATGAAAAGTCTGCAAAGGGTAAGGAGGTGTCATCAGACGGACTTAGTACTGTGTAAAGGTGGTGTGAAAACCCATACTAGGAACCACCCTTTGTCACCATGAGGCATTATAAGTTAGACTGAGTTGGTATCATTATTACCGAATCTCTCCGTCTGGTGCACGAGGACCCGACCCTCAATGTCCGCAAACTGTCCAGATAGTGGCATACAAGTCAGCCCTGTATGACAAAGGGAACAACTGACTTAGTCTAGCTTCTGATGCAAACTTCATTTGTGCACTAGCTACCACATTCACCCCTGGTTAATTATGTTACCAATGTTTTGAGTCGGGATACTTGGTAACCTTGAGAGTCAGGCACCCATTAGGCGCGCTTCGTTGTCTTCTGACAACTCTTGTTCATTCTTAGCCAAACAATTCTAAAATAAATATAATAAAATCTTACCGTTCTGGTCTTAACTCAGAATCTGGGCACACAACAATATAACGTCCTCAGTATAAGAATTAAACAGCCACGTCTAATTTTTCATTAAAGAATAGCAGTATAAATACTAAGCGTCTCACTTTTAAATCATGGGACTCGAATCAAAGCGTGCAGGTACTCACATTAAAATCATGCAACACGCTGTCCACAATCAAAAGACTCGTGCAGGTATTCACCTTAAAATCATGCAATACGCTGTCCACGAGAGGTATTCACAAACAACCCATGCATAACGTAGCCACAATTTCCGTAAATGTTTATTACCACAGTTGCCCTAAAAACTGTAGCCCTACTGATTGAAAGGATTAAAATAATTACGACGACATAGTCGACGATCGGATCCATTTCGTAACACACTGAATAGATTTTGATGAAATTTGTGGCAAAATGATTCTTGCATTGAGATAATTCAAAAGTAACTAAATATAGACCCGTCAAATTGGCTTCTGTTACTAAAAATAGCAAAATTTGAAAATGAGAAAATCTCAATGAAATTGGACCAATTTTGTGTCAGAATGGTCCATGGCAAAATATCCAGGTGAGCGATATCAGGCCCATTTGGGCCTCTTGTTTATTTGCTTATATTTCCAATTATCCTTTGATGGAACCTTTTGGTATGTGACTAGGTATATTTCTTGGTTAATTCAGAATAGTTGACATCATCTGGATGCTGCTGCTGACCCAAGGTCAAAGTAACAGACTTATACATGTGCATTAAAGTTTGGTGTTAAGTTTACATTCTTTTTTATGTTTCCAATATCCTTTGATGGAACCTTTTGATATTTGACTAAGTTTATTTTTAGGTATATACATAGTAGTTGACATCATCTGGATGCTGCTGCTTACCAAAGGTCAAGGTCACAGACTTGTATATTTGCGTAAAAGTTTTGTGTTAAGTTTATAAACTTGCTTATAGTCCCAACATTCTTTGATAAAGCCTTTTGATATATGACTAGGTTTACATCAATGTTCATGCAGAATAGTTGACATCATCTGGATGCTGCTGCTGACCCAAGGTCAAGGTCATAGACTTAAAAGCTTGCATTTAAGTTTTGCGTTAAGTTTATATATATTTTTTTTTTGTTTTGTGTTGGTACTCTTTGCTGATATTTCTGATACACTTTGATGGAACAATTTGACAGATGACTAAGGCCACGTATAAGATTGGTTTTCTTAGGCGGTGGTTTCTTAAGGCGGTGGTTTCATTAGGCAGTGGCACTGGTCGGGGTATACGTGAGCCCCTGCTCACTTGCTCTAGTTAATTAAAAGTTTTCTAGTTGGGGAGGGACCAATTTCCCAGTAATTCCCAAGAATTACCAGTATTTCGCGGGAATTTCCAGTATTTCCGGCGGTCCTGGGAAATATGAGTATTTCCTGCCATTTTGCCAACCTTGCCATGTCTTGGTATCTTTCAAGCAGGGGCTATCCAACTTTAAGTTCAGAATCTGCAGTCAGCAACAGCCACAAAGTAGCTTCCTAAGAATTCTCTAGAGCTGTGTCAGTGGGGCATCTATGCCCCTTAGTGGCCACCATAGCTGGATTGGTCTGAGATGCGGGGCGAAAAAATGGCTGGGCCAAATTTTACTCTTCTTTACTCGGTTCTTATTACTTTTCTATCATTCAATTCCAACTTTAGACCTAGCACCACCACCCGTTGCATAATATTCGAGTGTGACTGTGCCAACATACCATGTAGATGTAGATCATGTGACATGATATTACAAGCTTTTACACAACTTAGAAGACATCGATTACAACAGGTTCTTTCAACTGAGTGATAACCATACTTGTGGACATGCACTCAAACTAAAGAAAAATCCATGTAAGAAAGAAACCTGTATGAAATTCTTTTCAACAAGAATTATTTCTCCATGGAATGCATTGCCAGAACAAGTTTTTACAGCATTGTACACAGGGTATAAACCAGTCTGCCAATTTTCATTTCCTGCAGGGACTGTCCATCATATTTGGCTTCTGCCGAGACTGTCTGTAATCTCTTGCTTCCTGCAGGGACTACTGTCCTCGAAAAATGGCTTCCTGCTGAGTCTGTCCGCGTGACTCTTCCTGCCTAGAGCCCAGGAAGCAGAATCACACAGACAGTCTCTGCAGGAAGCCATTTATCATGTACAGAAGTCTCGGCAGGAAGCAAGAGATCGCGGACAATCTAGGCAGAAGCCAAATATGATGGACAGTCTCGCCAGGAAGTGAAAATTGGCGGACTGGTTTATACCCTGTGCTGTATTTAATGGGTATAAATACCACTACTAGCACTTCGCTGTAGAAGCATGCTTTTATGGTGACGTGGTTAGAGTGGTGGACTATTGTTGCCAGATAAGCAACATTGCTCGGC
The DNA here is from genome assembly GCA_963989385.1 of Ctena decussata. NCBI lineage: Eukaryota > Metazoa > Mollusca > Bivalvia > Lucinida > Lucinidae > Ctena > Ctena decussata. The sequence goes on from OZ022506.1 coordinate 88,517,306, forward strand.
TAGTACCTGGATAGGTGACCCAGGTTAAGCTGCTTGGTGTGGTGATTGGGTACCTTACTGTTGAAACCAACAACCATCACAAAGGTATCATAGAGGTAACATTGGCTGTATCCTCTCTATAGGTCTTAGGTGCTTCTTTGACTTCTTTGCTGTTATACGTGCTGTTACTACTAGGGCTGGGATGGATGCTTCAGAGGAGGCATTTCTACTATTTTCCTACTATTTTCCTTTCTTTGTCTCCTTTCTTAACGAAATTCTGACGAAACTATCAAAATTTGCAAACAGCGTAGAGCCTGATTAGGCGGCTCATAATGAGCCACCTCATCTAGATCTACACTGTTTGCCCTCTAGTCTTTGAATTCTCAATATGAAATGTCTTGGACAAGGCATTTTTTTAATTTTTGCAGATGTAAAATTTGTCGTCTACTTTTTGGTGCTTAAAGAGTTGATAAGCGTCAACTCTTAAAGAAATTTTTGTTTCCTTAAAGAGTGGGCCCCATCGAAAGAACTATGTCCTCCGGAGAAGTAAACAGGAATTCATGGAGGTTGCTTTCCTTAATTCCAATGATTGAAAATATGGAGATATACACATAAGCGTTAGGTGATTGTAAACATCTCAGAAAAGAGCAGGGGGTGTTTATTAGCGCAGGGGCATTTATTAGGATTAATTTGGTATTCTGAGGCAGTTTTTCTTAATTTGTCAATGAAAACATGTTTTGACCCCTGATTAGCACTGTCTTGCCCAGGCAGTTCTAATGAGGGGTCACAATATGTTTTCATTACTAAATGTGGAAAAATTATCTCTTAAGAAATCCCTGCTACCTCTTCTTATGTGAAACACTGGAAGGTAAATCATGGAGTGCTCCAGATGAGAAAGGATAATTTGGGGATATTTATTAATGTAATTCTCCATGAAAACATGTTATGAGCCCTCATTTGAACTATCTGTCAGAGATGCTTCTAATGAGGGTTCATACCCTATGTGTTTGTTGAGAAATAAAAATTATTTCAAAATTGTACTCTTTCTAAGGTACCCAAATAAGCATTTTTTTCATGATGCATAACAATGTATTTTTTATAAAGCGGATCTTTCTTTTATTTTCAGTTTTATTTGATGGCTGGGAGCTACTATTTTGTTATTGTTGGTCACCATGACAACCCAATATTTGAGATGGACTTTGCTCCACCTAATAAAGCCAGTGATCCAAAAGTAAGCATGAAAATATTTAAGTTGTCCAGTAAATATTGGAACAGATAGGCCTGATTAAACAGTGCAGATCAGATGAGGCTGAAGGCACATGAATGTTTGCCATTCATTTTGCATCATTCGAATGCAATTCTGCATTGTAAAACAAAATTGTTCCACTTCCATTTAAGAGTTAACCCCCTTTTTGAAGGAATTTGTCTTCCATGGAACTAACAGGAAGTCAAGAAAGTTGCTGTCTTTTGCAGAGATGTCCAAAACACGTGGAAGTTCACCAATTCACTTCAAATCCAACACCGTGGCATGTATGCCCAGTCTGATCAGAGTCTTTGCTGTCCGTTTGGGGCTAGCTTAGGCCTTTAGCAACTTTTTAAGCGCACAGCATAGACTCTGATCAGACTGGGCAGATGCCCAGGCTGATCTGTGTCTTAGCTGAGTGCACATACCATTTTGTTGTTTTGTCATGTCAAGGCTCATACCATTTGTGTGTAAACCCATTAATGCCTAGGGTCCTGTAAAAAGGACATAGGCAAACAGTGCAGACCAAGCATGTGACATCTGATCAGAGTCTACACAGTTTGCACAAAATTCACAGTAAATTCTATCAAATTAATGACAAGTAAATAACCCTGACACTTCTTAAAACAATAGAATACCTTAGGAACAATTTGTTACCTGCCTGGAACATGCCTTATTACATTCCACCTGGAAATTTTAAGTTAAGCCTTTTGCAAATGGTTAGCCAAAATATAACACTACTGTTCAACTACTATGTAAAATTATTTCTACAAAAATTTCAGCTTAATCTTAACTGTCATAAATTTATCAACTTATTCTAATGAAGATATCATTAGAACTGTATTTTTATATAAACTAGCAAATTTCTTACAAATCCCCTGAAAGCGACCAAACCAAAATTTTGGTTTGACCTTTTTCAGGAGTTTTGTGAGAAAACCACCAGTTCTTTTGCTTCAAAGCAAAACTTTTGCTTAAATGTGCCTTATGTGCATACATTAAGTTGAATAATATATAAGCTATATTTTAGCTGACAATTTGCAGAAGCTGGAATTTTTAATTCCCAGATCTGTAGGGATAGAATTGGTATTTACCAAATGCGTTGCGACACAACAAAACCAACAAAGTGGCATGTGCTCCCAGCGAACACTCAGATCAGCCTGGGCATCCATCCAGTCTGATCAGAGTCTTCCCTGTCTACAAGGAGATAGCTTAGACCCTTAGCTACCTTTTAAAGACATGTTTCTTGTTGAATGGGTGTCATAATCCTGTTATGCATAAAAGAAAATACCCCATCTCTCATAGGTAATGACTTAACAGGGTCATGATTGATTGATTGATTGATTGATTGATTTATTGCTTTACGTCCACGGTAAACAGCAATGGTCATGTAGGGACTTTCAGTTAACCTAACGACACTGTTCCTGGGCAGGCTTAGACTTCCTAAGCGGTTAGCAAGTACCAAGTGCACATACTTTCGCCAGTAACTGACAACTGCCCTTCTTGAATCAGCGGAAGGAGAAACGAAAGTATGTGGCCAGAACAGGGTCATGAAACCATTACAGAGTGGTACCACTTTTTGGCTTACTTTTCATATTCCTTTAAGTGCACGGAGAAGACTCTGATCAGACTGGGCGGATGCCCAGGCTGATCTGAGTCTTCGCTGGGCACACATGCCTTTTTTGTTGGTTTTGTCGTGTGGCAGCTCATATGTGCATTGAAACCAACATTTTTACCTTCCAGAAGGATGATCGCCACCTCAACCAATTTGTAGCACATGAAGCCCTTGATCTGGTTGATGAACAGATGTGGACCACAAGTAATATGTACCTCAAGGTCGTTGATAAGTTTAACGAGTGGTTTGTGTCAGCTTTTGTCACAGCAGGACGTATCCTTTGATATGACATATACGTATGACGCTATTTCTAGTTATTTCAGGAAATTGATATTTCATTGATGCAGATATCTCCTCTTAGAGTAAAACAACAATATACTTTTTTCAAACTTGTGTAATATAGAATATAGCTCTATACAATGTAACAGGGTTTGGGTGTGTTTAGCAAGATGATAGCAAACTTCAGTCAATTTATTTATTTGTGTAATATATCAGTTTTATGGTAAATCAGTTAAGTTGAATAATATATAACGGAACTCTCATTCTCCATCGAAACATGTTGCAACCACTCATTACAATGGCAAAATTTATAGACAATTGACCTTGACCTTATTTAGGGATGAGATTTATAATGCTACATGAAACCAAGAATGAAGATGGTATCAAAAACTTTTTCACTGAAATGTATGAGACTTATATCAAGGTAAGAGACATTTACCTTAAAAACCTCCTGGCCCAGTTGTTCAAAGCATCATTTCACAAAGTCGTTAGTCCAGGGTTTGTTGAGTCTTACAGTACTCACAAAATCAATAGTGGTATTATTTTTTGCTGAAAAATTATTTTTTTAGGCAAAAAATAGCTTTTTTACACACATTTGAAAGTTTAATATCTCTTTCACTAACAGTGTTGTTAGTTTTGAACAACTGGGCTCTGTATTGCATTTTAAAAAATAAAATCCATTTCATGACAAGAATTCTGAGCTCTTGAACCCTGACAATTCTTGGCTTTTGAAACCTTTGTAGTTTCACTGGGAATCAGGAAAACCCTAATGTAGGTTGACAAGTTGGCATGGTCTGAATGAGCTCCAGGCTAAAGGAGGTATTTACTGATGAAAAGGGATATGCTGCATTAAAGCATTTGTTGTGACCCCCTCAATTTCAGAAAAGAGGCAGGGGTGTTTATTAGAGCAGGGGTGTTTATAAGGATTAATACTGTATGCTATCTACTGGGTCCATATAAAGGCTAAGCATTACATGTGAGTAGTGTTACATTAAAACTAAATTGCACAACGAAAAGATGAAAACTGAACTGCACAAAGAAAAGATGAGGCAAATGAGCATAAACCATTTCATGTCTGGATACCCATAGAAGGGACATTGGCAAACAGTGAAGCCCCTGGTCGGTTTTTGTTTTTTAATTCCGGCCAGCCTAGCAAGTATGTAATGTATATATGGATGTTTTTGCATTGGACAGACGTCTGATTACTTAAATCGTGAAAAATTGTTGGTTTATTTTTGTCTTATCAAGAGTTATCTAACTTATTCCTATTATAATAATTTACACTAGAACGTTAATTTGCGCATGCGCAGAAGAAAGTTTTCTTGTAGGCAATAAACAGTTTATCCAGTTCGCACAGAAAACACTTTAAACGCTGATGTTAATTGTAATCACAACCTGTAAATACCGTTTAAAGATTCAGAACTTTCAGATTATCTCCCTTTGTATTAAACATATAGAGATTTTTAAGATGCCGTAGTTTCTATACCAGCGCGTCTTTTTAGCTCACCTGAGCCAGAGGCTCCGGGGGAGCTTATAGTATGGTCAGGCTCCGTCGTCGTCCGTCGTCCATCCGTCGTCCGTCCATCCGTCCACAATTTCAAACGACTTCTCCTCTGAAACCGCTGGGCCGATTGTAACCAAATTTCATATAGACCCTCCTGGGACCTTAGGAACAAAACGTTGTTCAAACGGTCCTGGTCACATGACCAACATGGCCGCCATGCCCATATATGGTAAAAACCTAAAAAAATCTTCTTCTCCAGAACCAGTAGGCCGATGGCCTTGAAACTTGGTATGTAGCATTGGGTACGGGAGTACTACCAAGATTCTTCAAATTATGACCTTGGGTTGACCTTGACCTTTTTTATGGTAAGGTCAAATTTGCTTTCTTGTGCTTTTATATGGCGAAATGCTAGAACATAAGATATCTTGGGAACTGTTGAAGATTTTGGGCTAAAAATTGGTATCTACAGTCATCTTAATGAGTACATGAAGATTTATGAGTACAAGAGGTCAAGGTCATTCTTTGACCTTTGACCTAGAACTCTCATATTTCGACAATTCCAAACAATCTTCTCAAAAGCCCCTAGGCCAATTGAAACCAAATTTCATATAGAGCCTCCAGGAGTTGAGGGAACAAAAACTTATTCATATGGTCCAGGTCACATGACCAACATGGCCGCCACGCCCATATATGGTAAAAACCTTTAAAAATCTTCTTCTCAAGAACCAATTGACAGATGGCCTTGAAACTTGGTATGTAGCTTTGGGTACCTGAGTACTGTCAAGATTGTTCAAATTATGACCATGGGTTGACCTTGATCTTTTTTACGGCAAGGTCAAATATGGGAAAATGCTAGAACATAAGATTTCATGGAAAGTTTTGAAGAGATATGCCTAAGAATTGGTATATACAGTCATCTTAATGAGTACATGAAGATTTGTGAGTACAAGAGGTGAAGGTCGTTCTTTGACCTTTGACCCAGAACTCTCATATTTTGACAATATCAAACAATCCCCCCCCCCCCTCCCCCCCCCCCCCCCCAAAAAAAAAACTGGGCCAATTGTAACGAAATTTCATATAGAGCCTCCAGGGATTGAGGGAATGAAAATTTGTTCAAACAGTCCAGGTCACATGACCAACATGGCTGCCAGGACCATATATGGTAAAAACCTTTAAAAATCTTCTTCTCCAGAACCAATTGACCGATGGCCTTGAAGCTTGGTATGTAGCATTGGGAATTCCAGTACTATCAAGATTGTTCAAAATAATGACCTTGGGTTGACCTTGACTATTTTACTGCAAGGTCAAATGTGGGAAAATGCTAGAACATAAGATTTTATGGAAAGTTTTGAAGATTTATGCCTAAAAATTGGTATCTACAGTCATCTTAATGAGTACATGAAGATTCATGAGTACAAGAGGTCAAGGTCATTCTTTGACCCAGAACTCTGTCATTTTGACAATATCAAACCATCTCCTCAAAAGCCCCTGGGCCAATTTTGAAACCAAATTTCATATAGAGCCTCCAGGGGGTTAAGGGAATGAAATTTTTTTTTAAACGTCCAGGTCACATGACCAATATGTCCTCCATGCCCATATATGGTTAAAACCTTTAAAAATCTTTTTCACCAAAACCAATTGACCGATGGCCTTAAAGTAACTTACCCTAGACTACTGAGGCTGAATGGACCCAGGTGAGCTACAGGACCAATGGTCCTCTTGTTTATTATTGTCTTCGAGATTTGTTGGATTGTCTTGCAAACTCAATGTCTTTATTACTAAATTTATTTGAAAGCCATTTCTTAAACTGCCATAAAGACTTAATCGTGTAATGGAAATTCCATTGAAACTGAATTTCTGACTTCATAATGGTGTGGACTGAGGGTTTTCGTCAGGTCCTCACTGCCTCCTTGTCGACCGTGCATTGGCATAATTTTAGCAAATGAGTCCATACATATTGGGTTTGATAATGGAAAGGCATTGCCAAAAGAATTTTTATCATTTTAGCAGACTCTAACAATTTTAAATTCTGTAATTGTTCGGTTTTAAGCATTGTAAACAGAAAAATACCCTCTAGACGTTTAAAATAGCCTCAAGATTGCTGTATCTGAGGAATCTTGAATTTAATGTGACTATGATATCACAAAATGATAACTTTTTCTTCAATTAAAATAGTTTTTATGTCTCACCTTTTCCCGACTAACGTAGGATGAAAAATTGCGACTGTCAAGTTTTTATTTTTGCTAAGTATATATTGTTGTTTGTTAAAGATAAATTAGTACAACTAAATTAAACCTGACACTCCTTACATTGGAAATGGACCTTTCCAAGGAGCCAGGTAGAGAAGAATCCATTCATCATCAATGGGTTATCAAAGGGCTTACCATATTTAATTCAATCCTATTAAATGGCCCGAGGGTGTGGCATTTTGCAAAAGGGGGACGTTATTTCGAGCCTAAAGTGTAATAAATCAGTCACAGCCAAAATACCTGTAATTAGCAATATGAAGATGATGGGTCACTTCAAAGGAAGCAATTTTACTATTTTTTGCCTCCCTTTTTCGAGGTCAACTCTCAAAGGAAAACATTTGCTCCTCTAGCCTTAGGATTAGATGCCATTTTAAAAAAAGCCACCTTATCCAGTGAAGCCAATAGGAATAAATTCATGCAGCATAATACACCAATATTTTGGAAAAAGAGACACGAGGCATTTATTAGAACATGGGTGCTTATTTGGATTAATACGGTATTTGCCATGTTTAGTTTCAGTGACAGCCAAGACATGATAGTATTATATCAGAAATAGTTTTATAAAACAGTAGCATTATGATGAATATTTTCTATACTTTCAGCATGCTATGAATCCATTCTACGAGATCAACAAACCAATTACATCACAGGCATTTGAAAGGAAAGCTCAGTTCTTTGGAAAGAAATATCTCACTGGATGATATTAACTTGTTTACATCATAGGTCAAACTGTTGTGCAATAAAACACTGAGAACTTATACAAGTTGGCAGCTTCAAGCATTGTCAAGATCAATAGTGAGTTGGTAAATTTAGCTGTCCATAACAGAAGATTAATATGGACTGTTGAAGAATCAAGAAATATCAGTTTAAGTGACCAGTTTTATACACTTGTGTCCACCAGCACCTTTGATCACCCATTTTGATCAAAGCCTTTGATGTTTATTTACAATTTTTGTGTTTTCAGAAATATGACTTTCAGGGCTCTAGCTACAAGGGTGTATTTGAAGCTATTTGAAGATACTTACATGTGTAATATAGAATATTTTTACTTATCTCCCATAAAAAACGTGATGTCGCAGCTAAACTGCATTAAGGTGGTTAAGATGAGGGATCTCAATATTTTTATGGAGAACAAAATACCCCACATAATCTTGCTGTTCATGTGATAATCTGATGCTAGTGATATTTTTTGTTAGCTCGCCTGTACAAAAGTAAAGGAAGAGCTATTGCACTACCCTTGGTGTTGTTAGCAAAATGTTAAAGTTTTATGTTTAAGTTTATTTTGTGATGGGCGAGGTGCTGTCAGGCGAGCTATCCTCTATGTGGACAGGTCTTGTTTTTTCTGTTACTTTGATGCCAGCTACAGGCCCAGGGTTGATCAGTTATCTCATTGCATCAAATAAGACCAGTAGTCTGGCCTGAAAAACGTAAACTAGCATCACTTTTTGATTAACAGTTAAAATGCACAAAAAAGAAAAAAAATGTTTTATTTGCAAATGTCTTAGATCCAGCTGAGGCAGCTCATGGGCTGCCTCAGCTGGATCTAAGAGATTTGCCATCATATTACTATATAAAACCGTTCATTACATTAATACCAGTTGTATTTTCATAGGGGTTAACACTCTGGATAGAAAAACCAAAGGTGATGGGCTTGAGTCCAGCTCAGAATGGACTATTGCATTCTTATCATCTGACCTATTTCTATGCTAGATAGAGAAACTGTTGAAGTGCTGAAAAAGCACACACCATCCAGCCAGTGTCCATTTAGGTGAATAGAGAAGTAATTTATATCAAGAATTTAATTCACTTTTCATCAGGGACATTCTCTGTAGGGAAAGAATTTGGTCTCCGTAGGTGTAATTCTATGAAGGAAGCAAATTCCTTTCTTTAGACTACCGGTAAGCCACCTCATCCAGGAAAGCTAATAAGAAGTTACAGAAGTTGTTTCTCTATGTGAAACTAGCAGAAAGCATACAGGTTTATTCCTTCATTTTAAACTGGTAGAAGGAGCCTTGAGAGAAGGAGTCTATAAGCTCTAGCTTGCTGCCTAATCCCAAAAATTTCATGTATTGTACTATTGTAAATGTTTATATGGAAATAAAATAGTTTAAACTGGTGAAAAAATGTCACAGACTATCACACTAAGTTTAAGGTCTAACAGTGAAGTTAATGGATTATTGAATGATTATACAAAAACTTTGAGAGAACTGGATCAGAATGTTGTGGGGGAAACAAGAAATCACCCTCATACTCTGTACATGTAAAATTAATTTATAAAAAGCGAAAATAAATTATGAACAGAAAAAATTGCGTTCAGTTTTTGTGTCCTCCAAATTTCAATTGCCTTTTTCCCCCTAAGTCTTAATTACTGCTATTCTGTAGAAATGTATGGGTAAAGAGTATGTTACTATCAATTATTGTAGAAAGAATTTGGGTACCTGGTTGCTTGCTTTCAGTATTGATTGTTTTTGTTGGTGTACTGCATGCTGTTCAATGTTGCTTTTTTGAGAAATGAGCCGCGTCAAGCAAAAAACGTTGCTTACTATCTGCACAGTGTCTTAAAGGTAGGTTCCTGTACTTTGGAATGCATCATAATTTTGATGATTTTTTATCCAAGTTGTTGGAAAGCACTTATAAAGAGGAAATGAATAAGTTTCACTAAAAAAGTGTAAATCAAAATATCGTAGAAAAGTCGTTTTGCAAGGGGTTTCCTAACTCTGCTTCGCACACCAGTTAGCGCTATTTTTAGTTCGCACCAAAAATAGATATCATAGCTGACATGCTGCATTGCATTTTGGGATAATTTTAATCCATCCGCCATGCCAGGACCTCTGGAAGAGCTCACGGCAAGAGAAAATTAACCGTTGGCAAATGACATCAGAAACTGCAAACTTGTAGACATATATACATACTTATTTTTAGAACTGGAATTCCAACAAAAGAAAATAAACCAAAGGGAAAACGACTATTTTCTACAACATCTGACGATTTTCTCAGTAGCAACAGTTTCAGAAAAATAAGAAATTCAATACTACCCAGAAAAAGACAAAATTATTTTGTGAACATAATTGTTATCGCTAGGCCAGGAACCTACCTTTAAAAACTACAGCAGCTACAAACATGTATACGTCCATATGTCTGCAGCAGCTGCATCACAAAATTGTGCGTTCTTGACCTATATGTTATGGTTGACTGACTTTGGTTTTGGCACTGTTTTAAAGGCAATTTTCAATTCTGATGATACTTTTGAGTCAAGAGATTGATACTTGGTGAAGTAGCATATCCCTGTAATTGCAGCAGCTGCAAGGCATCCATGCTGACTCTTCTTACCCTTGACCTTTATTTATGGTCCAGTGATTTTGTCTTGTATTTCTGGAGCCCCAGATCAGTGTGTTAAGGGCTGGCCTGGTGATGTAGTGGTCCTGAGTTCAAGACCCGCTGTGTAGGTGGAAATCTTTCCAACCATACATGGGGTTCCATTGCACACAGCCTTTCATTAGCACCCTTCAGTCAACCTGATAATAACTGAAATGCTGTTGAAAAGGACTTAAATTGTAAGTCATCCATTCATTCAAGACTGACGGACGGAATAACTTTATGCTTGGATCAGTCTGACTTTGCGAATGACCTTACACTAAATATAGGTCACTGTGACCTACATTTCATGGTTTAGTGATTTTGACATATCTCAAGTTTTCCATCATACATGGGATAATGGTTCAGCCTGACTCTTCAAATGACTTCATACTTATTTTCAGATCACTGTGACCTATATTTCATTAAGTGATTTTGCCTCATATTTCCAACACTGTTTAATAGAACATAGTATTTGGCAACATGAACTAGTCTAACACTTTGAAGGTTTCACTTAGACATACATTTCATGGTTCAGTGATTTTGCTTCCTATTTGGAGCACTGTTTAGTAGGTATTTACCATAATCCTGCGATAATAGTTCTGTTTGACACTGCAGATGACCTCATATGCTTGTAGGAATTTGTATCTGTGAGAATCGGGTACCCATGAGGCAAACTTCATTGTTGGGATTACCAAAGAAATATGGTATGTACCTGTGGATGGCTTAAGTTTGGGAACAGCAAAGGCTCTGATCAGACTGCACAAATGTGCAGTCTGGTCTGAATCTTCGTTGTTTTGTTGCTTTATGTCTGTGGTAAACAGCTATGGTCATGTTGGGACAGTCAGTTAACCTAACCACACTATTCCTAGGCAGGCTTAGATCTAAGCGGTTAACCAGTACTAAGTGCACATACTTCCGCCAGTAATGACAACTGCCCTTCTTGAATCAGCAGAAGGAGAAAGGAAAGTGTGTGGCCGGGTCTGAACCTTTGCTGTTTGCAGATGCTATTAGTAACCTGCATAACACAGCTAGGGCCTTGCATATTCAGGATTTTATATCAAAACAAGCGGTTAAGGTTCAATCCTTTATGACAATTTTAACAATGTATTATGTACAGAAAACACATTATGTACAGAAAAATAACCCTCCTAGAGGGAAAGTACATTTGAATGAGCAAGTGAGCAGAGGCTTGTGTATACCTCTGACCACTGCCACTGCATAGTGAAACGAATTACTTTTTTTTTTTTTTTTTCAGAAAATATAGAAAAATTTGCAGATAAGAAAAATCTAAAATCAGTACTGTGATTGATTTGTATCAAGCACTTTTTCTTGCATTATGGGTAATATGAGAATCCCTTCGTGACAGATCAAGCTTAGCCTCCACTCTGGCCAATCAGGATCTTTTCTGCTTCTAAAAATGCCACTGTCAAGGAATGCAGAGCTCCAGATAAGAGGGGGTAATGAGGATAATTTGGAGATAATTTTTCTTATTTCTCCATAAAAACATATGTTGTGACCCCTCATTAGAACCGTCTCGGCGAGACGGTTCTAATGATGGATCACAAAATATGTTTTATGGAGAAATATGCAAAATTATCCCTAAACTATCCCTGTTACCCCTTATCTGGAGCACTGGGAATGAATATTCATCCAGGTCACTGAATAGACTGGAAATTTTATGACTGGAAAAGACTTGAAAAGTCTGCAAAAAGTCTAGGAATTTAAAAATGGCTACAGCAGGCTTCAGAAAATATATTTATCCTGCATAAGAGTACAATCTTTCAAAACAAAATGTATTTTTAGCATTTATTAGGACACTCCCCTAGAGTAGCCTTTGTTTCTTAACCATGAAATGTGTGAGCTTAATAATGTGAATTACACTCAAATCCACACAAAATGTATTTTTAGCATTTTTAAGGACACTCCCCTAGAGTAGCCTTTGTTTCTTAACCATGAACTGTGTGAGCTTAGTAATGTGAATTACACTCAAACCCAAACGTTAAGGTGAGGTGGGAGTAATTCAGCGCCGCCGTGCGGCAGTTTCTGTCGCTACGTTACCTAATGACGTCGAACGTTCCGTTTGATAAAAACAAGATGGCGTCAACGTAAGCCGCTTCTGTGATGACTACATGGTCTGCTCACAAAATGCAAGGAGGCTGAGCCCTGGGCGAAATTTAAGGGAAGCAGAAAATGCCGAAGAAAAGAAACTGAAAAAGTATAGTTTCCGTGCTACTACTTGCGGGATACATGTAGCTGACAGTTTCGTAACAGTTTATTAGACGGAGTTCGCAGCTGTTGAGTTGCAATAATTTTATTACAAATTTCATATGACAGGAAAAGAAAATAGAAAGTGCCGTAGAGAAGAAACTGAAAAAATATAGCTAATTTTCCGTGGGGAGAAAGCTGTTCTCTGACATTTTCTCAACAGTTTTGTTAGACGGAGTTCGCAGCTGTTGAGTTGCAATAACAAAGCCTTGTGAAATTGAATCCAGAATCGTACAATGAGTAGTCAGATCACTGTCTACACTGCGACCACGCACTTAAAAGTTATCATGGTAGCAGCCACTGACAGTCGTTTTCATACCACCCACACTTAAAATACTAATGAGCAACACTTATGCCAAATTTCAGTTATATTAAAAAATATTAGACTGTCCCTAGCATTTGAACAACGCCAGGCAGCCGTATCAACGTCGACGCAATGTCTTTAGAATCTTTTGTCGACGTTGATACGATAATTCAATGATCTGTTCTGTCAATAAACTAAAAACAATGTGGCATTTCTTTTTCCTTGCATTTCTTTCACTTTTCTGCCTTTCTTTTCTTATTTCTGTTTCAAGTGTATATCAAAGAAACGTTTTATTGTATCTCCTGGACGCTAAAAGTGAATCAAAGCTGCCTATCATTTTAAGAGAGAGAGAGAGAGAGAGAGAGAGAGAGATAGAGAGAGAGTCGCCGAAGTCCAGCCGTTAGAACGCTAGGTTATACATTTGTACATGTAGTGCAGAATATTATAGGCTTTTTCTTGGGTCGGGTCAGGAACTGGAAAACTTGACTCGCTTACACTGTACAAATGTCAAGTGGACAAGGGAATTGTTCAAATGTCGTAACACGTGGAAGCCCGCCCCGACTCGGGTGCCCGTCAGTTGTATGGGAAGGCATAATGACTATGTTTTCGATTTTTAAAACTAAAATACAAAAAGCGATAGTTAATATGTGGCGCGAAAAGCTAAGTAACGTTAACGTCACCATGCGCAACGTCAACATTTCTGTCTAAAGAGACGACAGGCTGTGCATTTTATGCACTTTAACTCGAAAGTTAAGTCGGCGACCTACTATTTTTATTGCTTTACTGTGAACTTCTGTCATTAGGTCATATTGTGTTAGTTTTTGAAGAAAAAAATGTGTTTTGTTTTCTTAGAATGGAGGTTTTTATCCAAAAGGGACGAGCAAAAAAGTGCATTTTCCATAGAACGCCATTATAACGTCGGGTCAAAAAGTGGAAAATCTGACGTTTTCGAGGTCAGATATCTTGAAAACGACATCGGCGACCCCCCTTTTTTATTACATTTTCTGAAAGAGGGATTGAAAATGTACATTATAAAGAAGTATGAATAAAATTATGTGTTTTGTCAATTACTCCCACCTCACCTTAAATGAAAATTACCAATTCTAAATGCTTTAAATAAAACATTTGTGTCAAAGTATCCTCAATCAAACAGAATAAACAATATAAAAACATAATGTTTTATGTTACGACAATGATATACTGCTGTTGATTTCATGATACTCTGCCATTAACTTCTCGGCATGCGGCCCCCTGAATTTCATTTCTCTGGCTTTCCAACGTTTTTTTTTTTTTTTTCTGAAATGCTTCCAGCAAACTTTCGTCAGAAATTTCTGAGCCTAATGCCAATCATGTTAAGCCCTGATCAGATGTCTGGGTTTCTAAGTTTCTTTTTGTGGTTTGCCGAAATGCTTCCAGGAAACTTTTTTCAAAAATTTCTGAGTTAATGTCAATTGTGTAAGCCCTGATCAGATGTCGCATTCAGGGGCATCTTTCTCTGGCTTTCACTGTCATGACCCTTTTTATGGGGCACTAGGCATGAATGGTTTAAGCTACTGGGAGAAAATGTATTCGGAAGAGATGTGCTGAACTTCAGAATTCTTATCTTCTATGTGCCAATTTCCATTCACAAACCCAGGCCCAGTTTAAAATAATGACAGCCAGTATTTAAAGTTAATTCTATGACAATTTTTTTAGATTCTTTAAAAGAACATAGTGTCACCTCTCATTAGAACCATCTCTGTGAGATGGTTCTAATGAGGGGTAAAACATGTTTCAATAAAGATGTGAGAAAAATTATCCCGAATTATCTTCAGTGTGTGAGTTGTGGCTTAATGTCCAGCTAACAATATATCTGACAGTTATGTCAGGACCTTGCCCCCAAATTTGTAGGACTTTTTATCTGACCTGAGATAAATGACACTCAGATCTACTATGGCTACTAGCAGCTCTATCTCGGAGGCACCAGGCAGCCCTTCTATTTAATAGGCCCCGATGGAAAGGGACCAAAATTATCTTCAGACACCTTATCTGGGCCTCTGTCAGAGATCCATTTTCCCCATAAAGGGACACTCAAATTATACAGTTGAAATTACACAATAGCTATACTGCATGCCTGACTGACTAAAGTTTTTGAGGGAAAAATACTGCTACTAAAACGTAATGCTGTATGTAAATAGTACTTTATCTTAGTGTAGCAATTCTATCTAACCCAAAGGAAAAGGACCAAATAAGCGCATGCTTCTTGTAATCCTATATATTGTGCATATTAGATCTTATGTACAATTGAGATTTGTTGAAATAAATATGTTTAAACTAACCCAAAATACTTTTTATCTAGCATATAAACTAAGCATGTCAGTTTCACCTCTTAATTTCCATCAATAACTACTCAAAGCGTCTTTCATTATTTTTATAACAAATATATGTATATACAAATATCACAATGCTGAAAATGCATTACTGTATTCTCTCTAAAGAGCCCCCAAAGGATGCTGAATTTCTAGAAGACCTTAACCCAGCAGGCACAGGATGCTGAAATGACGTTTTGACGTCGATGCAACGTAATGATGGGGCAGCTACATCAGTTCACATAGCTCCAGATAAGAGGGGGTATTGAGGATAATTCTATGATAATTTTCTTATTTCTCGACAATAACATATGTTGTACCCCTCATTAGAAATGTCTCAGTGAAATGTCTCTGTTTGCTTACATTTTTGTTGAGAAATATGGGGAATTATCCCTAACTTATCCCTGTCGTTCCAGTGAGTAATCTGAGGCCTGAGATAGAGTATCTGAAGACAATTCTGGAGTACTTGGATATACCACAATACAGGGGACCCATGTGGATACATACCTTTATAATGGCTTGATGTCCGAAAATATACACAGGCAGAAAATTTCATCTTTCATCTACCCATTGTGATATAAAATGTTCCTGAAATCCATTTAGTTACTGCATAGTAATACCTCAAACATGAGTACCAATTCGTTTTTTCAACTTCTTCCAAGCACAGGAGCGGCTGTAGTGTAGTGGATAACACTCCAGACTACCAATCCAGGGGTCGCAAGATCGCTCCCCCGCTTCTGCGGTCTTTCGGATGAGACTTTAAACCGAGGTCCCGACTCCATATGACCTCGTTGTTGGTGGGACGTTAAACCCGAGTTCACTCACTCACTCTTCCAAGCAGCCGCTCAGTTCATGACACTGACATTCTTATTTTGCACACCTCACTTTGCTGAGAGGCTCGCCAAGGGGAAGTAGTAAATTGTCTGTATATAGACATGAACCCACATTTTTTAGAGTTCCATGATATTGCTTTTCGCCATGGCCGTAAATTGAAATCAAATTTCTGTTAATTCAATATAAACACAGGAGTATTTTAATACATTTAAAATGTGGATACTTGTCTATATAGGGATGTATCCAAATTTTTAGGATTCCTTATAAATCCAATTTTTTATTAAAGATAAAATGAAAATAAACCTGTTGTTTATTGCGTACTAGATATCAGAGTATTTGATTACATTAAAATGTGGATTAATCCCTATATGGACAGAAATCCACATTTTTCAGGTTTACTTTTTTTTCTTGCAATATGAAAATAATGGCAGGAAAATGTGTTTATCTAAAAATACTGGTCCAAAGATGCCTCATCTTAAATGATACTTATTCTGTTTCTTTTTTTATACTAACGGAATAAACCGTATTTAATTTAAATACGATTTATTCCGTAATTTACCCAACCCTAATTGGTACATGCATGAAGTATTTATTTTATTAATTTCCCCTGGGGCGCCTCTTATTGTGCACATGTCACTTTCAGCTCTATGTAAACAAATTCTTTTACACATGGAGATCGATGTAGGCATGAAAATGTGCTGACCCTAGTGTAGTTTGAAGAATAACCACACTGGCGCATTGGTTCAAATTTACTGCTTTTGGTCTAGAATTCTAGATAAGATGTAAATCTTTAATAGCAAACCAGGATTGGGTCATTTCTCCGCTATATAGGCATGTATCCACACTGGGCCCCCTATATTGTGGTTATTCCGAGTACTTTTTCTTATTTTTTTTGTTTCAAAATATATGTTGTGACCCTTCATTAGAACTGTCTCAGCCAGACAGGTCTAATGAGGGGCCACAACATACATTTTTATGGAGAATTCGCATAAACTATCTTCTAATTATCTTCAAACAGTCACCCAGGTCTGGGCCTCTAGAATTATTAATGAGAACACAGCAGTGAAAATATGAGCCGCAACACAACAAAAACCAACATGTGTGCCCAGATAAGACTCAGATCAGCCTGGGCATTTGCCTGGTTTAATCTGAGTCTTTGCTTGAGCTTAAAGGATGGCTAAGTGTCTAGGCTACCTCCATGTCTACAGTAAAGAATCTGCTTAGACAGGGTGGCTGTCCAGGCTGATCCGAGTCTTAGCGTGGGGCACATGCCACTTTGTTGGTTTTGTCATGTCGCAGCTCAAATATCATGATGCATGACTTTCACACAGCTCTAGATAAAGACTGTATTTGATGGTCATTCCTTGTAATCTCAATTTTCCACAAAAATATCTTTTGTCACATCTCATTTAGAACAAACTCTTTAAGACAGTTCTGAGATGTCTCATAATAACACATTCTGTTGAGACGCCTAGAGAAATAAAGCGTATTATTCAAGAATAAGTCTAACACCCACATGGGTTCAGAGTAACTCTGGAATAATCAACCTTATTTCTTGTCCAATATATAAAGTGTGACTTCTCAAAGGAATATCTCGTCAGGGGAGTTCTAATGAAGGGTCACACTTTATGTTTTATGGAGAATAAACAGGAATTACCTGAAAATGAGCCGCAACAGAACAAACAAAACCAACAGAGTGGCATGTTGACACAGAGAGGACTGATCAGCCTGGGCATCCACCCAGTCTGATCAAAGTCTTAGTTTTGCGCTTAAAGGTAGCTAAAAGACTAAGCTAGCTCCTTGCCAACAGCAAAGACTGATCAGACTCGGCAGCTGCCCAGGCTGATCTGAGTGTTTGCTGGGCACAAATCCACTTTGTTGGTTTTGTCAGGTCACGACTCATTTTCAAAACCCACCTAGAAGTGTGAACCAATGACAGAAATTATTGTCTCTTCCGAAACAATTCAAAAAATCTAAATCCATCTCATAAGACACATCTAGATTTTTGTGACTGTTTTGGAAAGAAAACCCTCCATAGGTTTCTCAGAATCCCAATATCCAGAGCCCTGACTCCACAATAACAAACAACAGTTTCTAAGAAATATCTGTCGTTATTCTTCCCAAGCATCTCCATATTTTGTCTTTTTTCCTGGAACAGATAAAGCAAGTATCATTGGACCATAACTTGCCAATCTGAAAAACAGAGCTTTTCTTTGAAGTTGGACTAGTCTATACAAACTGAAATAAGTTAAATTAACCCTTTATGCCACTTCAAAATTGATTTCCACTTCATTTCCAAAATAGAATTACCTACTATGTTCTGTTTCAAACACCATATACAAGATCAATCTCGCGGTGTTCAAATTTTCGCAGTATTTCAGTCACGTAGAAACCGCGAATATTAAAATCGCGAAATAATTTCCAGTTTCTTACAAAGTATCTTCTGTAGACACAGTGTTCATATGTTTTGTTTCTGTTTGCTTCGGTAATTGCTGGCACTTTTCACTTGAGCCAGTTCTTTCATTAACCTGTGGCAGCCCTGCTGCAGGTCAATGAACGAAATGGCTCAAGTGAAAAAGAAGTAGCTTTGCTTTTAGCGCATGTTGCTAACCGCGAAAATTAAAAATATCGAAAATTAATGTTTATGTTTTTGACCCTTAACCGCCAAAATTTGAACCCCCGAAAATTACCACGTATACATAAACCCCTAAAAGGTGGCCACTAAAGACACAAGACACTGTGGAAGAGTTACCCCTTAAGAATCAAGATACATATCAATAATGTCACCACAAAACATGATTCATGACAAACAAGAGCTGTCGCCTGACAGCATAGCGCGCCTGAATTGGTGCTTGCCCATCACTCAGCCGCTATGGTGGTGTGGACTGCTATGCATAAAACTTCATGCAAGCATGTCCATAATTAAAACACATTTATAAACAAAAGCTATCTCAGAAATAAGTCTTAAAATAAAATTAGAATAAAAAAAATGAAATGAAATTTCAAAGTCCATGAGCTTGAGGTAAAAAAACCAGAGGACCAATGGTCCTGTAGCTCACCTGACACTTGGTCCTGGTATATATTTTAAAGCTTTTATACATGTATATAGCACCAGGGCAGGGGCAGATAACCCCGCTCCCTTGAGGATTAATGTTGAGTCCCAATTCTATATACCAAGCCACAAGGTCACTGGGCCTTTGTTTCTGGACAAAGATTTCTGAAGGGTTTTTATCATATATGGGTGTGGCGGCCACCATGTTCATGTGACCATGACCATCTGAACAAACTTTGATTCCTTTGACCCAGTATTAAAGCTCCATATGAAATACAGTAATCATTTGTATAAACTATGATGGGCCTGAGTGCCCAATGCTACATACCAGTACCAAGTTTCAAGGTTATAGGCCTTTCGGTTCTCGAGAAAAAGACGTTTGAAGAGTTTTTACCATATATGGGCATGGTGGCCATCTTGGTCAAGTGACCAAGACCATCAGAACAAACTATGGTTCCTAATTGACCCTAGTGGCCTCTGAGAAGATGTTTGAAAATGTTGACGGGTGACCCAATCTCAATGACCATGTACAGTTTCTGAAAAATCCACTGTTTAAGCATTTTCCCATATAAAAGCCTACATAGAGTACCAAAGTTGACAGTGTCATAAATTAGGTCAAGGTCAACGCACGATCATTTGTATAAACTATGATGGGCTTGAGTGCCCAAAGCTACATACCAAGATTCAAGGTCATACGCCTTTTGGTTCTGAAGAAGAAGATTTTGAAGAATTTTTACCATATACGGGCATGGCGGCCATCTTGGTCAAGACCCCGAGAACAAACTTTTATTCCCTGATCACACTTAAACCATATGAAATCTTACTTCAATCAGACCAGTGGTTTCAGAGGAGAAGATGTTTTGAAAATCTTGAAGACGGATGGTCTGACAGAATGACCTTGAACTTTAAAGACATGATATCTCCATCTGGTCATTTGTTTGACCATGTATACAACATATTGTACCTTAGACTTAAATAGATTCTGAGAAATCCACTGTTTAAGCGTTTTTCCATATAAAAGCCTAACGTACCAAAGTTGACCATGCCGTAAATGAGGTCAAGATCAATGCAAGGTCATCATTTGTATAAACTATGTTGGGCCCGCATGCCTGATGATACATACCCAGTATCAAGGTCATAGGCCTTTTGGTTCTGGAGAGGAAGATTTTTGAAGGGTTTTTACCATATATGGGCGTGGCGGCCATATTGGTCATGTGACCCAGACCCCGGGTACAAACTTTCATTCCCCCAACCCACTGAGACTCCATATGAAATTTAGCTTTAATCGGCCCAGTGGTTTCAGAGGAGAAGATGTTTGAAAATCTTGATGACGGATGGTCCGACAGAATGACCTTGACCTTTAGTGACATAATATCTTCATCTGGTCATTTAGTCGACCATTTATACCCAGTATTGTACCTAAGACTTAAATAGTTTCTGAGAAATCCACTGTTTAAGCGTTTTCCCATATAAAAGCCTAACGTACCAAAGTTGACCATGCCTTATATTAGGTCAAGGTCAACGCAAGGTCATGATTTGTACAAACTATGATGGGCCCGCATGCCCAATACTACATACCAAGTATCATGGTCATAGGCCTTTTGGTTCTGGAGAAGAAGATTTTTGAAGGGTTTTTACAATATATGGGCATGGCGGCCATCTTGGTCATGTGACCCAGACCCCGGGTACAAACTTTCGTTCCCCCATCCCACTGAGACTCCATATGAAATTTGGCTTTAATCGGCCCAGTGGTTTCAGAGGAGAAGATGTTTGAAAATCTTAATGACGGATGGTCCGACGGAATGACCTTGACCTTTAGTGACATAATATCTTCATCTGGTCATTTAGCTGACCATGTATACCAAGTATTATACCTTAGACTTAAATAGTTTCTGAGAAATCCACAGTTTAAGCATTTTCCCATATAACAGCCTAACGTTCCAAAGTTGACCATGCCGTAAATTAGGTCAAGGTCAACACAAGGTCATGATTTGTACAAACTATGATGGGCCCGCATGCCCGATACTACATACCAAGTATCAAGGTCATAGGCCTTTTGGTTCTGGAGAAGAAGACTTTTGAAGGGTTTTTACCATATATGGGCGTGGCGGCCATCTTGGTCATGTGACCCAGACCCCGGGTATAAACATTCATTCCCCCATCCCACTGAGACTCAATATGAAATTTGGCTTTAATCGGCCCAGTGGTTTCAGAGGAGAAGATGTTTGAAAATCTTGACGACGGATGGTCCGACGGAATGACCTTGACCTTTAGTGACATAATATCTTCATCTGGTCATTTAGTCGACCATGTATACCAAGTATTGTACCTAAGACTTAAATAGTTTCTGAGAAATCCACTGTTTAAGCGTTTTCCCATATAAAAGCCTAACGTACCAAAGTTGACCATGCTGTAAATTAGGTCAAGGTCAACGCAAGGTCATGATTTGTACAAACTATGATGGGCCCGCATGCCCGATACTACATACCAAGTATCAAGGTCATAGGCCTTTTGGTTCTGGAGAAGAAGATTTTTGAAGGGTTTTTACCATATACGGGCGTGGCGGCCATATTGGTCATGTGACCCAGATACCCGGAACAAACTTTCGTTCCCTCGACCTAGGTAGGCTCCATATGAAATATGACTTCAATCGGCCCAGTGGTTTCAGAGAAGAAGATGTTTGAAAATGTTGACGACGGACGGACGGACGACGGACGGACGACGGATGCCTGGCTATACTATAAGCTCACCAATGAGCCTAAAGGCTCAGGTGAGCTAAAAAAAACTGACGGGTGGGGGGTGGGGGTGGGAGTGGGGTGGGGCTATATGGACTGCTATGCATTAAACTTCATGCAAGCATGTCCATAATGAAAACACAAAAGCTATCTCAGAAATGTCTTAAAATAAAATTAAAATAAAAAAAATGAAATGAAATCTCAAAGTCCATGAGCTTGAGGTAAAAAAACTGACGGATGGGGGGGGGGGGGGGGGGGGGGGGGGGGGGGGGGAGTAGTATGTGTCAAAACCCTGAACCATTATCTAACATCAGCCCAAGTATTAGTATCAACTGAGTCCATCATCGTGGCACTGTGAAATTACTGTGAAATTATTTCTTCATAAATATAAAACTTTAACCAAAATCTTTAAAACAAAATTCTAAGTCGATGACCTTGACTTCAAGGTCACCCAGTGGGGTAAGTATATGGTGTTTTGTAAAAACTCAAACAAGAGGGCCATGAGGCCCTGAATCGCTCACCTGAACAATTGGCAAGGTGGCATTTACTTATCATGTCTGAAATTGTCAAAATATGAGTTTTGGGTCAAAAGTCAAAGAATGACCATGACCACTTGTACTCATAAATCTTCATGTACTCATTAAGACAACCATATATACCATTTTTAGGGCCAAAATCTTCAAAAGTTTAAATGAAATCTTATGTTCTAGCATTTCCCCATATTTGTCCATGCCACAAAAAAGGTCACGGTAAACCCAAGGTCATCATTTGAACAGTCTTGGTGGTACTCTAGTAGTCCATGCTATTTACCAAGTTTCAAGGCCATAGGTGTATTGGTTCTGGAGTAGAAAGATATTAAAGATTTATACCATAAGTGGTAATGGCGGCCAAGTTTGTCATCTGACCTGGACCGTTTGAACAAATTTTCATTCAATCAATCCCTGGAGGCTCTATATGAAATGTGTTCACAATTGGCCCTTTTGCTTTTGAGGAAATGGTTGAAAATGTCAAAATATGAGCGATCTGGATCAAAGGTAAAAAATGACCTTGACCTCTTGTACTCATAATTCTTCATGAACTCATTAAGACACTGTATGTACCAATTTTTTAGGCCAAAATCTTCAAAACTTTCCATGAAATCTTATGTTCTACCATTTTCCCATATTTGACCTTGCTGTAAAAGGTCAAGGTCAACACAAGGTCATAATTTCAACAATCTTGAAAGTACTCAAGTACCCAATGCTACATACAAAGTCTCAAGGCCATCGGTCAGTTGGTTCTGGAGAAAAGATTTTTAAAGGTGTTTACCATATATGGGCGTGGTGGCCATGTTGGTCATGAGTCCAGGACTGTTAGAAATTTTTTTCATTCCCTCAACCCCTCGAGGCTCTGTATGAAATTAACTTTCAATTGGCCCAGTGGTTTTAGAGCAGATAGTTTGAAATTGTCAAAATTTGAGATTTCTTAGTCAAAGGTCAAAATATGACCTTGACCTCTTGTACTCACAAATCTTCATGTGCTCATTAAGATGATTGTATATACCAATTTTCAGGCCAAAATCTTCAAAACTTACCATGAAATCTCATGTTCTAGCATTTTCCAATATTTGACCTTGCCGTAAAAAAGGTCAAGGTCAACCCAGGGTCATAATTTGAACAATCTTGATAGTACTTGAGTACCCAATGCTACATACCAACTTTCAAGGCAATCAGTCTACTGGTTCTGGAGAAGAAGATTTTTAAAGGTTTTTACCATATATGGGCGTGGTGGCCATGTTGGTCATGTGACCTGGATCGTATGAACAAATTTTCATTCCCTCAAGCCCTGGAGGATCTATATGAAATTTGGTTACAATTGGCCTAGTTGTTTTTGAGGAGATTGTTTGATATTGTCAAAATATGAGAGTTCTGGGTCAAAGGTCAAAGAATGACCTTGACCTCCTGTACTCATAAATCTTCATGTAGTCATTAAGATGACTGTATGTACCAATTTTTTAGGCCAAAATCTTCAACAGTTTCCAAGACATCTTATGTTGCAGCATTTTGCCATATAAAAGCATAAGGAAGCAAATTTGACCTTACTATAAACAAGAGGGCCATGGTGGCCCTGAATCGCTCACCTGAGCATTAATCAGTACACTGGCTCTGGTGAAGATTTATAAGAGTTTTTACCATACTAACATTTGACCTAGTTTTTGACCCGACATGACCCAGTTTCAAACTTATCCTAAATATTATAAGGATAAACTTTCTGATTAAGTTTTATGAACTTTGGATCAAAACTGTGCCTTCTAGAGCGTATACAAGGTCGTTCTTATATTTGACCTAGTGACCAAGTTTTTGACCCGACACGACCCAGTTTCAAACTTTACCTAGATTTCATTAAGATAAACATTCTGACAGAGTTTCATGAAGATTGGATCAAAACTGTGCCCTCTAGGGTGTACACAAAGTTTTTCTAAGATTTGACCTTGAGCCGACGTGACTCAGTTTCATAGGGGGCTTAGATATATGGACAATAAACATTTTGACATAGTTTCATGAAGACTGGATCAAAACTATGCCTTCTAGTGCTTACACAACATTTTTCTTAGATTTGACCTAGTGACCTAGTTTTTTACCAGACATGACCTACTTTCAATTTGGCCGAGAGTTTATGAAGATAAACATTCTGACAAAGTTTCATAAAGATTAGATCAAAACTGTGTCCTCTAGAGCGTACACAAGGTTTTTCTATGATTTGACCTAGTGACCTAGTTTTTGACCCGACATGACCCAGTTTCAAACTTGTCCTAGATATTATAAGGATAAACTTTCTGATTATGTTTCATGACATTTGAATTAAAACTGTGCCTTCTAGAGCGCACACAAGGTTTTTCTAAGATTTGACCTAGTGACCTAGTTTATGACTCGACATGACCCAGTTTCGAACTTGGCCTAGAGTTTGTGGAGATAAACATTCTGACAATGTTTCATAAAGATTCGATCAAAACTGTGTCCTCTAGAGCGTACACAAGGTTTTTCTATGATTTGACCTAGTGTCCTAGTTTTTGACCCGACGTGACCCAGCTTCAAACTTGTTCTAGATATTATGAGGATAAACATTCTGACAAAGTTTCATCAACTTTGGATGAAAACTGTGCCTTCTAGAGCGTACACAAGGTTTTTCTAAGATTTGACCTAGTGACCAAGTTTTTGACTCGACATGACCCAGTTTCAAACTTATCCTACATATTATGAGGATAAACTTTTGACAAAGTTTCATGAACTTTGGATCAAAACTGTGTCCTCTAGAGCGTACACAAGGTTTTTCTATGATTTGACCTAGTGACCTTGTTTTTGATCCGACATGACCTACTTTCAAACTTGACCGAGAGTTTATGGAAGTAAACATTCTGACAGAGTTTCATCAAGATTAGATCAACACTGTGTCCTCTAGAGCGTACACAATGTTTTTCTATGATTTGACCTAGTGACCTAGTTTTTGACCCGACATGACCCAGTTGCAAACTTGTCCTACATATTATGAGGATAAACATTCTGACAAAGTTTCATGAACTTTGGATCAAAACTGTGCCTTGTGGAGCTTACACAAGGCTTTTCTGAGATTTGACCTAGTGACCTAGTTTTTGACCCAACAAGACCCAGTTTCGCCTAGAGTTTATAGAGATAAACATTCTGACAATGTTTCATAAAGATTGGATCAAAACTGTGTCCTCTAGAGCATACACAAGGTTTTTTCTATGATTTGACCTAGTGACCTAGTTTTTGACCCGACGTGACCCAGTTTCAAACTTATCCTAAATATTATAAGGATAAACTTTCTGATTAAGTTTTATGAACTTTGGATCAAAACTGTGCCTTCTAGAGCGTACACAAGGTTTTCTAAGATTTGACCTAGTGACCTAGTTTTTTACCCGACATGACCCAGTTTCAAACTTGGCCTAGAGTTTATGGAGATAAACATTCTGACGAAGTTTCATAAAGATTGGATCATTACTGTGTCCTCTAGAGCGTACACAAGGTTTTTCTATGATTTGACCTAGTGACCTAGTTTTAGATCCGACGTGACCCAGTTTCAAACTTGTCCTAGATACTATGTGGATAAACATTCTGACAAAGTTTCATGAACTTTGGATGAAAACTGTGCCCTCTAGAGCGTACACAAGGTTTTCTAACATTTGACCTAGTGACCTAGTTTTTGACCCGACATGACCCAGTTTCACACTTGGCCTAGATTTTATGGAGATAAACATTCTGACAAAGTTTCATAAAGATGGAATCAAAACTGTGTCCTCTAGAGCGTACACAAGGTTTTTCTATGATTTGACCTAGTGACCTAGTTTTAGACCCGACGTGACCCAGTTTCGAACTTGTCCTAGATACTATGAGGATAAACATTCTGACAAAGTTTCATGAACTTTGGATGAAAACTGTGCCCTCTAGAGCGTACACAAGGTTTTTCTAAGATTTGACCTAGTGACCTAGTTTTTGACCCGACATGACCCAGTTTCGAACTTGGCCTAGATTTTATAAAGACTAACATTCTGACAAAGTTTCATAAAGATTGGATAGAAACTGTGCCCGCTAGAGTGTACACAAGCAAAAGTTGACGGACGTCCGGACGTCCGGACGTCCGTCCGGACGTACGACGGACGACAGACATCAGGGTATCCCAAAAGCTCACCCTGAGCACTTCGTGCTCAGGTGAGCTAAAAAGGTCAAGGTCAACCCAAGGTCATAATTTGAACAATCTTGGTAGTACTCGTGTACCCGATGCTACATACCAAGTTTCAAGGCCATCGACCTATTGGTTCTGGAGAAGAAGATTTTTTCAGGTTTTTACCATATATGGGCATGGCGGCCATGTTGGTCATGTGACCAGGACCGTTTGAACAACTTTTCGTTCCTAAGGTCCCAGGAGGCTCTATATGAAATTTGGTTACAATCGGCCCAGCGGTTTCAGAGGAGAAGTCGTTTGAAAGTGTGGACGGACGACGGACGGACGGACGGACGGACGGACGACGGACGACAGACGACGGACAACGGAGCCTTACCATCCTATAAGCTCCCCCGGAGCCGCTGGCTCAGGTGAGCTAAAAAGAGTCTAACATCAGTTCAAGTATAAACTAAATCTCTGCAAAGCATTATGAATCAGTATGCAATTACAAAACTTTAAAAAAGACAAAAATTTCCTAAGTCCCTGGCCTTGACATCAAGATCACTGAGTGGGGTTGGGGTAGTACTCTGTAGATCTAACTACAGAGCAAATATAAAAAGAATTCATCTCTGGGTTCAGGAGATATGTGTCTTTAAAAAACTTCAACCAAAACATCCAATCAATAAAAAGACAATATTCTAAGTCCATGACCTTGACATCAAGGTCACAAAGGGGGGTGGGGGTAGTACCTTCGAAAACTTTAGACCAATATCTAACTTTAGTGCAAGTATCAAAGGAATCTATCCATGGGTTCAGGAGATATTGGGCTTTATAAAACTTTAACCAAAACATCCAGTCCAAAAAAAACACCAATTTTCTAAGTCCATGACCTTGACATCAAGGTCACAGAGTGGGGTGGGGGTGGTACCCTGTTAAACCTTAGACCAATATCTAGCTACAGTGCAAGTATCAAAAGAATCCATCCATGGGTTAAGGAGATATAGGTCTTTAAAAAACTTTAACCAAAACATCCAATTCGAAAGCGGACGCTGACGCGGATGCCGACGCCGTGGTGACAACAATAGCTCTTCCTGAACTTTCGTTCAGGCGAGCTAAAAATTGGTTGCATGCAACATGTCTAATTGTCTGAACATAAGCCAAATGGTTGCATGGCATACTTCATGCAATGTGTCACTATGTAAAACCACCTTTACAGAGAGATCAAGTTCCTGTATTAATACTGTTTATTATATCCTAATATTAAAATTGCTGATAACCTGATAATATTTAAGAAATAATTTTTCCTTACCCGTGAATTACCGCTGATTAACTCATGTTGTTGGAGGGCAGACCACAAAATATAAATTCACCAAGGTGAAGCCGAAGAAAATTAATATTCTTATCTGCCTGACAACATGTGTAAATCAGAGATAATTCACGGGTAAGGGAAAATTATTTCGATTCTAATGTTTACATTTAACGTCATTAAGGCACAAAATTGGCATGTCTCGACGTTAGTTACGTGTATTATCACAAATTTTCACATTACCCTGTTTCCTATGTGTTCAATGGGGAAAACCTTAAATTTATGTTAGAATAAGCTATTTCACAGCTTTACAGAATTATAGCTTATTTTTTTGTTTCTTTTTTTTTTTGCTACCGTGTACAAGATAATTTTCGCAGTGTTCCATTTTTTGCGGTATTTCGCGGTCACTTAGAAACCGCGAATATTAAAATGCGATATAATTCCCTGTTTCTTACAATGTATCTTCTGTAGACACAGTGTTCATATATTTTGTTTCTGTTTGCTTCGATAATTGCTGGTACTTTCCACTTGAGCCAGTTCTTTCATTAACCTGCGGCAGCCCTGCCGCAGGTTAATGAACGAGCTGGCTCAAGTGAAAAAGAAGTAATTTTGATTTTCACGCTTGTTGCTAACCGCGAAAATTAAAAATCGCGAAAATAAATGTTTATGTTTTAGACCCTTAACCCCGAAAATTTGAACCCACAAAAATTTTAACCCGCTAAAAATACCGCATAAATGGTATTTTACCGTACCTCTATGTGTGCCTTCTGGTGTTTTCTCTGTGAAGAATAATGGCTCCTTTGGGGGCGGTTTTGGAAAACCTTTATCACTAACACTTTCACTTGAATATTCTTTGTTTTCTTCACGCAACTTATTGTAATAAGACTTCCTTTGAGGCTTTACATCACCACGCAATACTACAATAGAAACGTTATGCAGTTTTTAGTGCTTAAGATAACAAAGGGTAAAGGGGAAAATTCTGGGATAATTTTTCATATTGCTCAACAAAACAAACAGACCATTCTAATGAGGGGTCAACCATATGTTTTCATTGAGAAATAAGAACTAGAGGGTCAAGGGTCCTGCAGCTCACCTGAGACCTTACCGTCAACAGACACAATTTGTCACTTCACTCATTTATTATGAATTGTAAACCAGTAACTTTAGAGGAGAGCATATTTTATTTTTAAAATCTCATGACCTCCAGCAAAGGTCAAAGAATGACCTTGAGCTTTGATAACTTTACGTCTTCATTCAGTTAACCATATCTTAATTACTATATCCAGGCTTAAAGAATTTCCGTGAAATCCGATGTTTAAGCATTTTCCTACATATAAGCATTAAAAAAAACCAAAGTAGCCCTAGCCATAAATTAGGTCATTGTCAACTCAGGATCATTATTTGAAGAGACAAATGCTATAAACAAAGTTTCAAGGTCACTGGCCTTTTGGTTCTACAGCAGTAGATGTTTAAAGGATATTTGCCATATATGGGCATAGTGGCCTTCTTGGTCATGTCACAAAGACCATTTTAATAAACTTTCATTCCCCCCGACAAAAGGGAGGCTCCATATGAAATATGTTTCCCTATGCCCTGTGGCTTAAGAGATGTTTGAAAATGTTAAGGGACAAAAGAACCTCAAAGACCTTGAACAAAGGTCAAAGAATGAGCATGGCCTTTGGCAACATAATGTCTTCATCTGCAGAATGGCTATGGACTTAACCCATGCAAATACCATATTAATCATATTAAACAACCCGGGAATGTTGCATTTTGCAAAAGTGAGAAGTTATTTAGTCTAAAGTGCAGTAAATCAGCCACTGCCAAAATACCTACGATAAGCAATATACAGGTGATGGGTATACTTTCGAAGGAAGTGACTCTACTATTTTTGCCTCTTATCAGTAAAGGTCAACTCTTAAAAGACAGAATTTGCTCCTCTCGAAGCAAATTCGGAGCAAATTCTTCCCTATAAGTGCAGACCCCATTTCAAAGAGCTACCTTATCCAGAGAAGCAAAAGGGGATTCACGCAAGTTAATATAACGTAACTTTCGGAAAAGAGGCAGGGGGCGTTTATTAGAGCAGGGGCATTTATTAGGATTATCATGGTATCCTTCATGAAAATTGCAAATCCAAACCGTTAATGTGTTTTATGTGCACATTGCATGGTTTTCCACCATTTTTATAAAGGAAAACCACCTGTACAACTTCCTGTGTACTTCCCTAGACAATAAAACCCTTTCAGAAAGGGTTCTACTCTTAAAAGAAAGAATTTTCTCCTAGGAACTGACCCATATTGAGAAGGGAGGCAAAAACGAAAACAGCAGAATTGCTTCCTCTGGAAGTGTATAAGTCCCCATAAACAAGCACTAGTGAAAATGACCCATTCTACGCTTTTGAACTCTTTAAAGAGCAAGTTGAATGTTCATTGGAAGGGGGAGCTCTGGTAGCTCAGTGGGTTAAGCGCTTGCAAATGATTTAGGTATCATACCAGAGTTAGAGCCCTGCCTGAGGCGAAAAATCTTTCCAACTGTAAACAGGGTTCCATTGCACACTGCCTTTCATTACCACCCTCCCATTGTCCTGATATGACTGATACTGTTGAAAAGGATATAAAATAGCAAGTCATCCATCCATCCATTCATTGGAAAGTTTAACACTGCATATTATGAGACTGGTACAATCACCTGACTAAGAAACCAAATTCCGAATACCTCTACACAAGTCTGATGACTTTCTACAACTTTGACTAAGTGAGTATAACATGAGTGAGCAGGCCCGGATCCAGACCACCACATACAAATATTTAGGCGTAGTTTTCTCTGCTTCTGGTACATTCTCCAGAGCAAGGGCAGTCCTTTATAATAGGGGATTTAAGGCATTTTTCAAATTAAAAGGTATTTTTGGTGAGCTCTCTCCCAACGTTAAAACAAGTTTGCATGTGTTTGACCATACAATTAAACCAATTTTACTATATGGCAGCGAGATTTGGGGAACAACTTTGTCATCAACATCAGCGGTAAGAAATGAGCCTGTATTTAAAATAGAAAAAGCTTATGAAAATTTTGAAGCTGATAGGCTAGCAATGAAGTATTATAAATATATTTTAGGTGTACATAAAAAAACAACGAATTTGGCGGTTGTTGGTGATTTGGGCAGAACGCCCTATTCTATTGACATAATATTTGGAATGATTAAATACTTTAAAAGAATTGAAACGATGGAAAATGCGAGCCTTCTTAGCCAAGCACTACAGACAAGTAAATACTTGTACGATAATGGTACGCAATGTTGGTACACCGGACTAAAGTTCCTTCTAAATGAATTAAATATTGATTGTAATACTAGTGTAGATGAAATTAAGGCCATATTAATCAAAATATATATGGATTTTTGAGAGACGCAAGTGGAAGAAAATGCACTTATCAAACAAAGCAAATTGCGCACATATTTTGCTTTTAAACCCATTTTTAAAAAAGAGACTTACCTTAATATTATCGAAAACAGAGAACAGAGAAACCAGGAAATGTTTTACTCAGTTTAGAACAAGTTCACATCAGTTGGCAATAGAGAGGGGAAGATACAAAAATATAAAACCTGCTGACAGAATTTGTAAATATTGTAATACAAATGAAAGTGAAGATGAAATTCATTTTTTGATGAAATGCCACAAATATGCAGATGAGCGAGAGAAGCTATTTTGTGATATTAAAAAAACTTGTGAAAATTTTATCCATTTACCACCAGATAGTAAATTTTTTTGGTTGATGACTTCTGAAGATGAAAATGTTATTAAAAGACTTGCAAGTCATGTTCATAAATGTTTTGATATTAGAAAAGAAGTCTAGGAATAATTTTATATTCTGGTAGCTGCTAAAATATTAGATATAGTCACTTTCTTTTAGCAGATTTCATTTGCATAAATGAATATTGCTTGTTGTATTTTTGTACTTGTAATACTTGCTATGTAATATATTGTTGTTAATATGCCCGGATAGGGCCCTATATGGAAATAAATAAAATTCTAATTCTAATTCTAATTCTATGGTGGGGCTCTGGATAACTGAGGGGGCCGGGAGGTGCAGAGATGTATTTGTATGTGGAGGAGGGGGAGGAGGTTAAAAATATATGAGATAATTAGCGATCAGAATTTCTCATAATGTCTCATTTGCCTTGAAATATATATTGCATATCTCATTAGAATGGCCTCCCCAAGGCGATTCTAATGAGATGTCGCAACATATATTTTGATCTACAAGATCTAGTCACAAGGATAAATTATCTCAAACTGTCAACAGATACTCCCTATTATCTGAAGGCCTACATATTATACATAACACAGAGTCCCAGGTGGTGGGGCTGAAGCCACAAAGCCCATTCCCTGGATCCGGGGATAAGTGAGTATGCTGGGGTCAAGTCAGCTAAATTCGGACAGCAGGTAAATTCGGACAGTGACATTATTTCCTTTATATTTCAGTTGTTTGGAATTAAAACAAAAATAACTGGACAAACAGTGAAAGTCCTGATGAGACGGCTCATTATGAGCCGTCTCATCTGGATGTTCACTGTTTGCAATGGTATGTCCGAATTTACCTGCTGTCCGAATTTACCTGCTGTCCGAATTTACCTGACTTGATCCTACCTGGTGGTATTGTGTCATTATATCCAGCAGCTCTTTGTGGCACTTGTTTAGGTGCAGCGTCTTGTTCTGCCGGTTCCAACGTTCCATCAGCCATATTTTCCCTTGCCCCTCGACTGAAAAAAAAATAGAATACCTTAGTTACTAACATCTTGCAAAATCTTTACCAATCACTATAACATAGTTCCAGATAAGAAGGGGTAACAGGGATAATTCAGGAACTATTTTCCTTCTTTTTCTATAAAACATATGTTTTCATAGAGAAATAAGGAAAAATATTGATGTATTTCCCCCGTTACCCTTTCTTAGGGTAAATGGTAGCTCTGGTGTACTCTTAAACACTTTTAAAAATATCTGTGTTATCAAAATTTTGCAGTTTAATCAAAATGATATATTGGCGCAGATTAGTTTTGAGGTTCAAGATAATACCATGACTCCAGATAATAATGAAAATTTGATGTTTATCCGTGAGTTTTTTTTTACTTTTCTACAAAATATATATCATAGTGTCACAGGGTATTAGTTTGGTATATCATACACTTGTACTGCCTTGCAGTACAAGCTGGCTTTGCATACAGACTGAGTGGAAAATGTCTCTTTACATCTTTCCAAGAATGTATTTAGGTCTCTATGACATACACCTTCATCAGAGTGTAACATTCATGTAGGTTTGAGAAAAGTAATACTGGTAGTATTATCCTTCAGCACCAATTTGCTGTGCTATGTGCGCTACAGTGCAGCAAAAATGTCATCCAGTCAAACCTCAGTAGGTCCAACTCAGCTAGGTCAAACACCATGCCTGTCTCAAACTCAACTCTGGGTCCCGGCACTTGTCCTATATAATGAAATACAGGCCAACTTCGATATCTCGAATTCCGAGGGAATGGAGAACCCACTTCGAGTTTTCCGAAGTTCGAGATAGGCGAATTGTGACGTTACCAAAATTTTTGTTCTATACATGTACAATATCTTAACTTTCGTAGAGTCAGTATTTCTACAAAACGTGTGCAGCACGAACGTAGTAAAACTGTTTCTACTGAAAACGGGATTGTTTCTAATAGCTCACATCAAAGAGCGCCGCTCAATACTGTTCAATCAATTAAATTTCAAAGGCGCCTAATTGACCGAACTTTCCAATCGAACGCACCTGACCTGTTGCGTATACGCGGTTCAAGGTCAATTAACTTACACACAAAAACAGCTGATCACCAAAACAATGTCTGCATCGTTTCATGCAATCATTGGATAATTATTGGATAACTTGGGATAACTGATTGAACTGCGATCAATTAAAGACAATTGTTCGGTAAATTGTTCTTTTTCATTGTTATTGTTCGATGTTTGTACCAATTTGCTTAAAGACAAAAATATGCAGGTTTTTCATTATCGCAAAACGTCTACACAAAATGGCCGTCATTTTCTTTCCGTCATTTCGGCTATCTTTTTCTGAATACACATTTTGACTTCGACACAAACAGTGGTAAAACACATGAAAAGTGTCAGAGGGGAACAAAAATCACTTCGATACAGCAGTGTTTTCGTTATAAGCGAGTTCGACACAATGGAGGTCGAAATGCAATATTATATAGGCGGGAATGTTCGGGAATGGGAGATCACCTCGACACTAGCAGGGTTTTCGAGATAAGCAAGTTTGACACAACGAAGTTGGCCTGTAGTACAAAACAAGGATGGCTCAAACCAGATGATCTATAACAATTTTCAGGTCCCAAGTATCATTTTTTAATGTCAAATACCATTGACCTGTCACACTAACTTTTTCTTAAATTGTATTTACCTGAAGAACTTAGCAACATTGAATAAGGTCCTTTAGCAAACACAAAATAAATAGCAGTGTCCTTTTGGTGATAAAAGTTGAATACTGAGTAGCCTTACAGGGCTTTATCCAGGTACTTTGGGAATGGGGCATTTTCCCTAAAATTGGTGAAAAAATTGGCCATTTGGGAATGAAAACTCAAGCTAAAAGTTGCAAAATTTGGGAATTCAGAATGATTTTAAAGAAATTCTGTTTGGGAATGGGGCCCATTTTCGGCCCCTATGAACTTATAGAAAATCCCCTGCCTTATTTAGCTTTAACTTCCCTATTTGGCACAGATCATTTCTGTCAGTATATATGTTCAAGAATGTATGCATATGTCTAAGTCAATGCTTCAATGTCTCAAACTACTGATCAAACTTTTCGCACTGTTCCAGGAGAATTCAGGGGAAGGGACTGGACATTTGACCTTTGACTGCGACCTTGACCTTGGGTGCGACAACTTATGTCTTGTGTCTGGTATACCTTCTCATTACGCTTTATAAGTATGTGAAGTTAAACAAGCATATTCGTTGAATTTATATCCCCTGCCGAAGTAGCTCCAAGTTGTGTATGGTTTATTTCAAATTTCATAATTCACTCACTGGTTACAGTTACAGCTAAACTAATGGATTTTAAATCAAGGGCAATAACTCATGCTTGAGATCATTCTAAAAAAATTACCTCAGCATCACCCCATTATGATTAAACATATCTATATTCAGATTCAAGAAAGTTCGTTCATTGGTACCTTAGTTATGGCTAATTTGTGGTATTTAAACGCAAGTAAATGGCAATAACCCATGCACTACTGAGGCCATTAATACAAACCTTGATGTGCACTGCCGTTTTATGACAATACACTATTGTATTAAGTTTCATGATATTCCATTCATTGGGTACTTAGTTATGACTCAATTTGCTAATTTTAAAGCGATTCAAGGCCAATTACTCATGCACTACTATAGTGATTCTGACAAAATTTCACATGCACCACCATGTTATAGTGAGCCATATTCGTTATAAGTAACATAAAGTTCCATACACTGTTTTCTCAGTTACAGCTGAATTTAGCAATTTCAAATTGATCCAAGGGCAATAACTCATGCACTACTGATGCCATACTGATGAAATTATTCTGCACAGCTGTGTTATGGTGTTACATATTCATTTTAAGTTTCATGAAATTCCGGTGATTGGTTACTTAGTTATAGCTTATTTTATTGATTTCAAATCAATTAAAAAGCAATAACTCATCTATTACTGAAGCCAGTCTGACAAAACTTGACGTGCATCAGCGTGTTATAGTGATACATATTTATAATAAGTTTCATGAAATTCCGATCTACGGTTACTTAGTTATGGCTCAGGACGGAAAGACGAATGTGATACATATTTATCTTAAGTTTCATGAAATTCCGATTACTGGTTACTTAATTATGGCTCCGGACGGACAGGCGGACGGAAAGACGGATGGATGGAAGGAAGAACGGACGAACAGACGGACTGACATGGACAAAACTATATCCCACCACCTTTGGCAGGGGATAATAAAATTTGCTTTGGTACTTTTTTTTGAGTGATTGCCAAAATGTTTTTTGACTTCTGATTTCAGATTGTGACCTTGACCTTGAACTTTGGAACTCTAATATTTTGTGTGAAATACCCTCTCATTTTGGTTTAACTTTGTTAGAGGTTAGAGGAAATTCCCTTAAGCAGATTTTAAGTAATTGCAGAGATAGGATTTGACCTCTGACCCCTGACTATGGCCTTGACCTTGGATGTTGAAACCTAATGCTTGTACCAAACACACCTTATTATGCTTTATGTTTCTGTGAAGTTTCATTACATTTGCATCAGTAACTTATAAGTTATCACTGAGACATTATTTTGAGACACAATTTGACCTCTGATCCAATTGTGGCCTTGACCTTGAAGGTAGGGACCTAAGTCTTGTGCATGACACACCTTCTCATTCTGCTTTATCTTTCTGTTAAGTTTCATCAAATTTGCCTCAGTAGTTTTTAACTCATGGCTGAGACAAGATCTGTAATGGACGGACAGACGGACAGTGCAATTTTAATATGCCACCCGAAGTTCCTTTGTGGGCAGAACAAACATAACTATATGCATAGCTTCAAGACATGGTGAAACAATCCATCTAATTTCAAATCAATCTGACCAAAAATGGTGAGGGAGCTATCGAAGGCACAAGGTCAAATTCAACAATGGTCATAATTATGTAAAGAGCAGTCCAATCTAAAATTCCAAACCAAATTAATACAAATCTCCAATGCACAACTCCATACCATTTAACGCATTAATGCCTTGTGTCCCAAAAATGGGATATAGGCAAACAGTGCAGACCTAGATCAGATGCCGCAAATGAGGTGTCTGATCAGGGTCTACACTTTTTGCCAAGCAAATGAAAGAAAGAAGAGTAGTGCGGGTACAAGATTTCATTTACCCGCAAGATTTCATTTACTATACTGTAAAACACTTATATTTGGCGGTCACTTTATTTTGGCGATATTGGCGGAAAAGAAGAAAACCGCCAAATTAAAATGCCGCCAATATAAGCTCATGATACCGAAAGAAGAAAAAATATTACTGAGCACATGATCCTATTTCCACTACCAAAATATCAAAGCTAATACACATCACATATATATGCGCAAAAGAAGATGGCATGCTTCCCAAACAACAAGAGGGAGGAAACGGAGTATGAAAATGTTCTCACCACACTAATTAGTATTTCAATTAAGTTGATTAAATCAGAAGGAACACAAAATCAGTTTACTTTAAACAATTAACTACCCAAACTGTAACGTGACTATAATAATAATTGCTTTTATTTTAACCAACATGACAATATAGAGCTCAAATAAAGAGCAAAATACGACGTCAGAAGAAATATTTTGTTCTTGAGAATCACAAAACCGCCAAAATAAAAATCCGCCAAAAGGTCCATATTTAAAAACCGTCAAATTTTGCTGCCGCCAAATATAAGTGTTTTACAGTATCTGAAAAGGGCGAATAACTCCATGAATAC
Source organism: Ctena decussata (assembly GCA_963989385.1). Classification (NCBI taxonomy): domain Eukaryota; kingdom Metazoa; phylum Mollusca; class Bivalvia; order Lucinida; family Lucinidae; genus Ctena; species Ctena decussata. The sequence goes on from OZ022506.1 coordinate 88,554,537, forward strand.
TGAATACAGTGTAACCAAACCTGCGTAAGAATTACTGACACATCATAAACTTTTAGAACACTACAGTTCATTCTCTAGGTCGATTGGGTCATAAGATGGCAAAAGAAGGGGAATAACTTGGTTTAAATATGAGAACTGAAAACCTGAAGCCATAAGCACATCTTCAAGTCATAATACACCCTGCCTAGTTACATAGAGGATCTTACATGAGTGCTCATATATTACTGAATTTATTAAACGAGTTGGAGAAAAAGGTAAGATGCGAGGCTCTGCCGAGCATCTTATCATTTTCACCAACGAGTTTAATAAATTCAATACTACAGGAGCACAAATGCAAGATTCTATTTATCATATGACACTTAAACCGCAATTTATAAGCAAATTTTGCACTAAAACGTCACGATTTCATCATTAGAAAACGCGACGTTATATGGACGTCAACGTATAACGTTACGACGTAATTTGCATATTTAATCCACTAGTGGATTATCATTTTTAATGCATGGCTTTATTACACTCTCAGATGCGACGTCGTATGATAAAAATCATTCTGAACAAAAATGTGGCAGGAAGAACTTAGTTATCAAGGGCCATAACTCTTTAAACTTGAAGCCATAAGCACATCAGATTCTTCAAGTCATAATACAACCTGCCTAGACCTTAGTAAGCAAGGGCCATAACTCTTTAAACTTTATAGCAGAAAACATATTCTTTAGCTAGAGCTCTAAGCCCTAATTACCTCTTCTTGATAGTCTGTGCAAAAAAACCATCAGGACACTGTTCAACCATTCTGGTTTGCAAGTCTCCAACTGACATCATTCGTCCTAAAATGATTCCATTCACGATCATAACTGTGGACAGAAAAAAAGGAGGGCCATGAATGTTACTAAATTGCTCACTTGTGCCTTCATGCTAAGTTGCTGGAATTTTCATAACCTTAAGGTGACTGCTTATCACAGCCAGCTGTCAATAGTGAATGTTCGCTATTGACAGCCAGCTGTCAATAGTGAATGTTTGCTATTGACAGCCTGCAGCAATACCGCTATGAGTTGATTTGATGTTATGCAATTTGATGCTTGATATGGCTTCTTTTTTTGGATGTTTGCATTTGTAATACATAATTAAACTTTGAGCGGCAACACGACAAAACCAACAAGATGGCTGTGCGCCCAGCACAGACTCAGATCAGCCTGGGCATCCGGCCAGTCTGATCAGACTCTTCGCTAAGGGCTTAAAGGGTAGCTTAGAGTCTAAGCTACCCTTTAAGCCTAAGCTACCTTCGTGTGGACAGCGAAGACTCTGATAAGACTGGCCCAGGCTGATCTGAGTCTGCACTGGGCGCAAAACCACATTGTTGTTTTCTCGTGTCGCGGCTCATTTTATACCTCATTAGCCTCTACATACAAATGTATTTCAATCATATCAGGACAATGGGAGGGTGTTAATGAAAGGCTGTGTGCAATGGAACCCTTTTTATGGTTGAAAGGATCCGTATCTAGCAAGAAATCAAATTCAGTTGTGCTTAATCAGCAGGGCAGCCCTTAACCCCCTGAGGGATCTGGGCTCTTCTCAGGCAGTACAGGATGGATGGATGACTTTCGATTTTACGTCCTTTTCAACAGTATTTCAGTCATATCAGGACGATGGGAATGTGATAATGAAATTAAAATCTTAGAGAGTTCCTTCAAGAACAGAGAATATATCCAGAAGAAGGAACATGGGCCAGACTACGTAGTTTCAGCTAATAAAGCCTCTTCAGTGACCCTGGCAATATCTGGTGACGAAACCAGAGAAAAGCATACTGTGATTTTTTTTATCATAATTGGACAGTCGATTCAAAGACTGATTAGTATCAAAAAGGGTCCAAATAATATATAAAACAATGGTTTAGAATATGAGTATAAACCAATCCAAAATTTCAGATTTCTCAGAATATATCCTCTGATCTCAAATGACGAAAATAAAATATAATCCTTTTCAACAGTATTTCAATCATAGCAGGACAATGGGAGGGTGTTAATGAAAGGCTGTGTGCAATGAAACCCTGTTTACGGTAGGAAAGATTCTCGCCTCAAGCGGGACTCGAACCCGGCTCACTAGATCAGTAGGCCTGCGCTTAACCCCGTGAGGAATCTGGGCTCCTCTCAGGCAGTACAAAAGAGCAGACAAATGCAATATTTTGAGCTACTTCACTTGCTAGTGTTACAGATATATATCAATGCAGGTTTTGAAAAAAAAAAATCTGTATATCATGTACATTATAAGACTATGACCATGCAAATGAGGTCAAGATCACAAAAAAACTAAATAGTTCTTAAAATGGCACAATGATGTAGCAATGCAACTTTGATAAAATTCCAGTAGCGAATGAGTGAACTCTGGTTTAACGTCCCCCAACAAGGTCATTCAGAGACCGGACCTTGGTTTAAAGTCTCATCCAAAAGACTAGAGAAGCGGAGGATCGATCTTGAGACTCCTGGATTAGTAGTCCAGCGTGTTATCCACTACACTACCACCACTCCTGATTAAATTCCAAACACTGATTTACGAGATATAGTGGATATGAACTGTCAGGCTAATGCAAACACAAACAATGACAGGATCTGCACTGAGACCAGGCGCCGTATTTATAAAACCACTTAAGTCGTTGCTATGCTGTTGCTAAGGCTAAATTTCTATGAAGGAGATTCCCTACAACTACGAAATTTGCTCTGGAGGAACAGTCTTTTTCAGACTGTTCCTCCAGAGCAAATTTCATAGTTGTAGGGAATCTCCTTCATAGAAAATGAAGGAGATTCCCTACAACTACGAAATTTGCTCTGGAGGAACAGTCTTTTTCAGACTGTTCCTCCAGAGCAAATTTCATAGTTGTAGGGAATCTCCTTCATAGAAAGTCAGTCTTAGCAACAGCATAGCAACCACTTGTCGTTTTATAAATACGGCTCCAGTACTGTATGTTCCCCCTCAGTTTTGATCGTGGAACATAATTTAGCCATGACATGACAAAACCAAAAAAGTGGCATATGTGCCACACAAGGACTCAGATCAGCCTGGGCAGTACCTTAGATAAGATTTTGACCCAAATGGGTATTTACCCACTCACTTTTCATCCAATTGGGTATTTCAGTTTGAATTGGGTATTTAAAATTTTGAAGGGATAATGAATTGGGTAGACTTTCTGATTGGGTATTTTTAATGATACTGCTGCCAGCCTTTTCAAAAGTATTTCAATTGTACTGCATTCCATGGATACAGATTTATGTGTTGTTGTAAATTTAGACATCATCAAGACTTTCATTGGGATTCAGTTTTGGATAATTCACTGCCTTTCAACAGTATTTTGGTTATATGCAAGACATGAATTTGGCATCGTTTAACTGTTAAGGACAAAGGAACAGATAAGGAGAGTATCTATGACGATACCTTTTCCCCCGGAATGAATGCTAATTTCACTTTCAATTTCGATGCTTGACGATTGATGATACCACAGAAATGCCACTTTACATGGACTGATAATATCCAGCATGATGTCATTCACTATGGGTGTGGGATTGCTTAGACAGCCACTTGTTTTGTTGTACTGAGCTTTGCGATTCGCTTTTTTTTCTGCCTAGTTTTCTTGTGCTGTCTTTCTCGTCTAATGTGTTTACACACCAACTGGTTCTCGTAAGGTATCACAGACAACATTCACTGCGATTGCCGCGAAGACCCAGCGCAAAGTCGTAATAATTTCACGTTGTGTTATCAGTTCCAATCTCACAGGATAAAAACTGTTACGCTCCCGAGAATCACTTATTGTGTACCGGAGATTTTGTTTGCGTTTCTGTACGTTTCAAGTTGATCTTAATTGCTTTTTCAGTCATTTTAATTGTGTAAATGCGCGGATATCTGCTGGGCATCTACCCAGTCTGATCAGAGTCTTCATTTGCACTTACAGGGTAGCTAAGGGTCTAATCTACCTCCATGCCAATAGGGAAGACTCCACGCTGATCATACTGGGTGGATGCCCAGGCTGATCTGAGTCTTTAATGGGCACACATGCCACTTTGCTGGTTTTGTCGTGTGGCTGCTCAGTTATGGTATGTAGTGAACAGGGATCTTTGCTGGTAGAAAACTTACATGGTACTCTAATAAATGGATGCCAACTTCCAATAAATTTCAGTCGCCCTGCAAAAGAAAAAATAGCAAAAGATAAAAGTGCTGGGAGGATACAGAATTAGACAAGCATCAGAGCCCTAGATAACAGGGGTATTTGATGATAATGGAGGGATAATTTTCTTTGTTTCTCATCAAAACCATATGTTGTGACCCCTTATCTGAACCGTCTCAACGAGACGGTTCAGATGAGGGGTCACAACATATGTTTTATGCAGAATTAACAAAAATTATCCCTAATTATCGCCAAATACTCCCTCTTATCTAGGGCTCTGCAAGCATTCCATGTAATGTACAGTCTTGCCTGCTTGCTCATTGTCACACAACAGAGTTAAACCAGAAACCTCTATGCCGGCTCATCCAACGAGGGAAAAGAAGACCCTATCTCTCACTTCATTTAATCGCAATAAAGGACAATGATAACACAAGCAAAGAATTATAAGCTTAATACAAATTCCAAAGGAAACTTGAAATATACACACAGAATATACACTACATGCAAAACTTTAATGCAAACATTTATGGACTGATGGACAGACAGATGGATGGATGGATGGATGTACCGTAGATTTTTGGGATTGTTTTATCGGAGAAAAAAACGTAATATCGCTGAATTACACAGGACTGACTTACATATCTGAGGTAATTTGTAAGGGTAAACTCCCATCTTATAACCTAATGAATACAGTATATGTCCTCAAAACCCAAACTTGACTTGCCAATATTGTATTTAGAGTACCTACCCTTCTTTATCAAGAATTCTGATGAGAAAATAAGAAAACCAGTTATCGGCATACCTGAAAATTAAGAAAACAAAACAGCCCAGTTGTTCAAAGCTAATAATGTCATTAGTTAAAATTTCATTAAAATTTCAAGCGTTTATATCTCAAATATGCCAATATTTTTCGTTGAAAAGCTTCGCACATTTTTTCAACAAAAATATCATAGTATCTGGCTTTAAAATTGTAAAACAGTTAACAAGTTGATCTCTTAACGAGCTCATTAGGCTAATGTTGCTTTGAACAACTGGGCTGGTCTCAAAACCATTATTTGTAAAACACCATAAAATCTGGATCAACCTAACATAATCATGCACACTTTTTCAGCTTGCCTGGCATCTACATCAGCTTTGGCATCAATGTTTAAAGAGAATGTTTGGGTACTGGTACACCTCAATGTTTTCCACCATTTTTACAAAGGGGAACAACTTTCTTCACTTCCTGTTTGCTTCCCTGGCTGAAGAATCCAATCTTAAATAGGGTCTACTCTTACAGGGAAGAATTTGCTCCTAGAGGAGCAAATTCTTTCCTTTAAGAGTTGACCCCCATTGAGAAGGGTGACAAAAATGAAAATGGCAGAGTTGCTTCCCCTGAGAGTGTACTCATTCACCTAAAGATGTGGCAGTTATTGTGGATGGAAGATGGATGACTTGCGATTTTACGTCCGTTTCAACAGTATTTCAATCATATCAGGACCATGCGAGGATGATAATGAAAGGCTGTGTGCAATGGAACCCCATTTACGATAGAAATGATTCTAGCCTCAAGCGGGCTCAAACCCTCGTCCGCTTACCCACTGAATTACCGGGGCTCCTTCGATGGAAGATGACTAGTTGGGAGGACCCATTGGAGGGAGCCTATTTCAAATAGCTGATTACTCTATAAAGCATGGGTATAAAGAAAATACTAAAGCTGGTATTAATCTTTCAAATCCATCAGACTAAAAACTATTTATAACAAAATTCTGCAGAGGGTGGTGTCTCAGTTGGCTCAGAGTTAAACTATAAAACAACTGGCAATCTGCTGAAAACACTTCAATGACTTGGCTAGCAATCCCGATAAACCAAATCACTTTTTATATAAGAGTTACTTTTATTGCAAGATTGGGATACAGATTTGAAAACAGTCAATTGACTTTCTCCTGAATCTCGTTTGTATAAAATATTGTGCTTCAGGGATGTTTGTAAATGTATTTACGTTTACGGTATACAAATAAACTAAAGTTTAAACTTAACCAAAGTTTTTGGGTTCTCAACTAACCACATTAATCCTAATAAATGCCCCTGCTCTATTAAACGCCCCCTGCCTCTTTTCCAAAACTAATGTAATATTATGTTGCATGAATTCCTGTTTGTTTCGCTAGATGAGGTAGCGCTTTAAAAATGGGGTCTTCTCTTAAAGGAAAGAATTTGCTCTGAGAGGAGCAAATTCTTTCTTTAAGAGAGGACCCCTACTTAAAAGGGAGGCAAAACTAGTAGGACTGCTTCCTTTGAAGGAATACATCACTTTTATATATATTGCTTGTAATAGGCATTTTGGCAGTGACTGATTTACTTCAAGTTCACTTTAGGCTCTAAAAAAATGCCCCCTTTCGCAAAATTCAATGCCCCTGGGGTATATAATAGGATTAAAACTGTAAAAAGATAGTTTATATCCCAGACAATGCTTAAAACAGTAAAGTCTATTTTTCCTATTCTTCCAGTTGCAGGCGAGACAAAAACCTTTCAAGAGCCAGAGCTGCAGATAAGAGGGAGTATTTGGTGATAATTAGGGATAATTTTTGTTAATTCTGCATAAAAACATATGTTGTGACCCCTCATCTGAACTGTCTTGTCGAGAGGGTTCAGATGAGATATGGTTTCAATGAGAAATAAAAAAATCATCCCTCAATTCATCAAATACCCCTCTTATCTAGAGTTCTGAGAGCCAATAATACAGATCTAGATGAGATGGTTTTGCTACAAATATCAGCCAGTTTATCTGAATCAGCACTATTTGCCATTCTTTTAGTATTATGTACTTGACAAGCTTTTCAGATCATGGAAGCACCAAATTTAGGTATGGCAGGGTGGGGACGGGAAGGGATAGGGGAGGATTACAAACTTACATTTATACCAGAAACTGTCCCTTTGCCACTTTTTAAATACCACCATTTCTTCTTCAGACCAAGGCATCTGAAAATACAAATAATCAACTACAATGATTCACAGTACTATATATATATTTTTTTTAATTCTAATGCACTTACAAATAAAACGTGACTTCTGATTGGATAACGTCAAAAGTGTGCAACTGTATATTCTGCGACATACTGTCCCAAACCTAACGTCATTTTAAAACATCGCTTCTCATGGGCTGAAGTTTGGTTATACGCTGTTGAAAGCGCTTGTAATGGATGCAAAAAAGTACACTTTGAAAGGTGGAAATTTGAAAAAGTGCATTAATAATAGAATGGGGATAACTACATTGAAAATTGTCATTTGGGGAGGCAAATCGTTGGTTTTATGGTCGTAAATTGCATTTACGGCAAATAACGTTGCCGTAAAACAAAATTTCCGACCATAAAACCGACTATTTACCTCCCCAAATGATAATTTTGAATACAGTTATCCCCTAAATATTAGGAGAGATAAGTCTTAGCAAACAGTACAGGAGCAGTCTGATCAGACTCAACACTATTTGCCATTCGGAACCGGCTTAACACATATGTACTTGAGAGGGGGTTACTAGAATTACCGGAATACACCTTATTACCGAAATATACCAGAATACACCAAAATAAACATTTTTATTATCCAAGTGAGCTTAAATATTGGTAGAACAGATAAATAAGAACTATTTCCATCTCAGAGTTTGCTATTTTTAGGCGGGCTGTAAGCCCGTCTATAGCTACGGTTGCCAAAACGGTTTTGCGGAGGTCTTAACATATCTCTGTTTTTGTAAGCCTACGCTACGCGCGCTACATTTTGAAACATAGAAAATAGTTCTGACATTTCTGTATAGTTTCGAAAATCTAGCCCATTGAACAACCCAGAATGATTCGTCATAATCAATGTTGATTTATTCAAATTGAAAAAGGCTTCAGTTTGCGTCTTAAATCAATGTTTATCCCAGCGATCAACGCGTATAAATACATTACGTAAATTATTCGCGGATGGGTGAATACAAGTTGGCTTCTTTAAAAAAGAACCCAAAGCAAAGATCTGCTGTGCTATGCTATTCATAGTTGAAGCCGACTGATTGTACTGACGTGACATTAAGGATGAGATTACTAGGTTGTGGCCGCTAGGCAGTGTTGTTATGACTTTCATGTTGTCTGACTAATCTAACTGAACAAGAAAAAACAGCAGTAATCATTTTATATCTTACAGATGACTGCAGTTAAAAGTAATCTTTTGCAGATGGATGCAATGGATATTTAGTCTTTTGCAGAGTGACTGCAGTCAGCATTTAACCAGTTTAGACAGACAACAGTCGTTAGGAGTCAGTGAAGAGTCTTTCATGGTCCGCCAGGAGTATTCCGTGATGCTATATGCAGTAAAAAGCTTGCCTAATGGCATTTCTTGGTTAATGTGAAACAAGTGTAGAACACATTTGACAAAACCCTACTGTATTCAACGCGTATTTTATCTCAATTTCATCCCAAAGAACTAGCTTATGGAATGGTGTGCCTCTGTCATCATCCATCATATGTCTGTGCGTTAACATTTTCAAAACGTCTCCTTTAAACCATTTAAATAAAATGCCCGCCTTTCAGTACTTTCAGTACTTTAATTTGCATCTGTAGTGAGAATAAATGGACCCGGTCACCAGGGTATGAGTCTTGGATAGGTATCACTGTGCAGATTGCAAGCTGGTTCGGGTCTTTGTATAGGTCATACACTTGCCCGTATTTAAATGCAGCTGGTACTAAATGACACATTTTGGATAATATTACATTTATTTTGGTAATATTAAAGTGTATTTCGGTAAATAAAAATGTGTATTTTGGTATATTCTGGTGGACTCCGGTATATTCCGGTGTAGTTTGGTAGATTCCGGTAATAAAGTGTATTCCGGTATTTCTAGTAACCGCTTGAGAGGTATTACAGCTGAAGAAGAGTACCAGAGTAACCAGCAATAAACCTGAGAGTTAATTCGGCCAGAGGGCTGTTACAACAACAACAACATTCCATATGCATTTCTTTTATGCAGGACTGCAACTGCATTGTCTAACCAAATGCTCCATTTTTAGGTTGGTTGTTTTGCGGAAATTCCACTTTGCATGATATTTCATGAAAAATATGCTTTTGAAGGCACTTATTTTTCACTTTACAAATGGTCAGATTTGTGAATTAAGTGACAAAATAATTTGTCTATCAGCAAATAATTTGTCCTGTGTTAATTTCCTAGACCTGATAATGGCATTTGATAAGCATCAACTATTAATTATACCTTATATGCGTATAGACCAAGCTTTTGTGAAACTATGCAAGATGCTATGTAATGGAGACGTATAAGTACGAAAATAGTTGGGGCGAAACTGTTCATTTATGTAAACTTCATGACAGCTTTTATTGGCAATCATCTACTGACATATTCACTTGAACGCATCACTCACTTGTCCTCTGTTGCCCGATCTGTTCGTTCTGTTGCCGGGCTGAGCATTAATACCGCTAATTGCATCTTGTTCTTGGGTTTGACTTTCCATGGTCATTGAGGTATAACGAATCACCGATTTTGTTTTGTTACATAATTTCAGCCTTTATAGGAGCAAAGCGTGTAACGAGTAACATTTCCATACACCTGATGAATTTATCTATCCATCTATCTAGGTTTACTGCGCCACCCAAAGGGCGTAGCTACCTATACGAAAATACGCAGGTGCGTATTGAAATTTTGTCAAATTGACAAAATTTCAACACAAACCTGTGTATTTTCATGCTGAAATGTTGTTTGTTGTGCATGATTTTAATACTAATTGGCAACAGACACGAAAAATTGAAATATCTCGACAGCTTAACCCCCTATTATTGCCCTTAATGAGTATAAAACATGATTGTGCGTACTGTGTAATTACCCCTAGCTACGCCCCTTCTCTACTATGGACAGACAGATGGAGGGATCGGATGGATGAGTGAGTGGATAGGTAGGTAGGTAGGTAGGTAGGTAGGTAGGTGGATGGTCAGGCAGACGGACGGACAGTCAGATAGATAGATAGATAGATAGATAGATAGATAGATAGATAGATAGATAGATAGATAGATAGATAGATAGATTAGATAGATAGATAGATAGATAGATAGATAGATAGATAGATAGATAGATAGATAGATAGATAGATAGATAGATAGATAGATAGATAGATAGATAGATACTTATCTATTAGATGTACATGTGGGTGTATTAGAAGTGAGTAACAAAGTTTCACTGTATGGAGCTGTGCCAGATATACAAATCACCTCCTGTCCCCTCCACACACACACCAACATCGCTCCCACCCCTTCCCAAACAGTATCTATACTATCAAAATAAAAAGAACACTTCAATGAGTGGTTGCCCCATGATATGTATGTACATGTGTGTATGTATGTAGATGGTGTTTAGGAAGTGGCAGGCAACTCATCATAGCAGGCTCTCGCTCTGAAACAAGGACACTAGTCAGGGTCAATGAAGAGGATGGGATGTTCGCAGGCTTGCCACGTGGCCTTTCATCCCAGACCTCACCCCCTCCACCTCCCCCACCTCTCCAGCCCTTCCCGTTTCATCCCAACACAGCGTGGATGTATCCTCTTCCGATTCCAAATGGAGTAATCTTATCGATAGTTTAAATTACATGTTTATTGTATCATAAACTGTACATGATTACAATGTAAACATGAAACAAACAACGGGACCAGAACGAAAGCATAAATGCTTATTTTGTTCTGTGCAAACAAAATTGTAATTTCATAATGGCATATACGTTTTATGACAATGGCTGTATAATCAAAATATTTCTCATTAACTGTGGTAAATTATATATAGATTATACACATGTATGTCACAATTAGAAATATACAAAGACATTGGTGTTAAATACTGATGAAAAGCCATGTCTAGATTCACGTTTATCTATTTTGCATGTTTCCCTTGTTTCTTTTGTTGAATAGATAGAGAGAAAACAAAAGAAACAAGCGAAACATGAAAAATAGATAAAAGTGAGTATAAATAATGATGAGAGAAAAAACGTATAGTAAGTAGAACGGTGGAGCTGGGGATGGGGAACATGGTGTGACAAATTGTAAATGCTTTATGCTATTAAAAATAAACAATGCCATACGCGGTGTGGTGCATAGTCAACTACTAAAACTATACTTCTGTTATTTTCTATCACATTTGTATGTAGCAAGTACTTACAGTTTTGGAAAACTCAGGATAGCTGAAGAGTAGCATAATGTAATATCAGAATGAAGTAGAAATGAGCCGCGACACGAGAAACGCAGACTCAGATCAGCCTTGGCATCCGCCCAGTCTGAACAGAGTCTTCGCTGTCCGCATGGAGGTAGCTCAGACCCTTAGCTACCCTTTGAACACTTTACAAAGAGTCTGGTCAAACTGAGCAGATGTCTAGGCTGATCTGATTCTGCACTGGGAGTACGACCATATTGTTGGTTTTCTCGTGTCGTGGCTCAAATTTTAAAACCTCTTGGTTGAAGCTATATAACTTTTCACCTCTAAGAATATGTCTTGGTTTGACACTATTGGCAGTAAAGTGTTCCCTTTTAAGAGAGTATATTGTGTTACAGTGCAATATTCTGACACATTACGTATAGAGCTCGACTCTATGTGCGCTTTATAATGTGCAACGAAAGAAAAATTGCTCGGCGTTTTCAACAACATCACAGCTGCATAATGGCGACACTCCTATGTTCTTCAGAAAAAGGTCATAATTAAGAGAACAGCATCCCGATCGAAGTCTGGGATGCAGAATCTTGGTACTGGAGTTAGTGTTGAGGAAATACTTAAACAGTTTGAGAGCTCTTACGGTCATAGAGATTCAGAAGAAATGGTTTTGAAGAAATTTTATGCTTGCCGACAGACCCAGGATGAAAGTGTGACAACTTATACAGCTAAACTTGAAGAGCTTTTTGCTCATGCTGTTGAAATAAAGGCTGTGGATACTTCAAATAATCAGGCCATTTTGAAAAGAGTATTTTTCCAAGGATGAAGAAACAACCAAAAAAATGGCACCATTGGCTACCAATACTGTTCAGGATTTTACGGTTACCAATGGTACCAAAATTGCCAATGTCACCTTTGGCAGAACCCCGAACGTAGCCACAGTCACTTACATAGATGAGTTCGAAACACATATTCACACTTAACATCGAGTTATTCCGACTAGTTTGGGAGGGTAGATCTAAAGCTATTTCACACTGACTTGGCAGGGTGTGAACATTGTTACTGAGCAGTTAAGCTGCCTCTTGGGAAGCACCACTGCCCAGCACAGTGTTCTGATAGAGTTAATTTTCTTATCAGGACATTTTTCTTACTAATTCAATTGACGCTGGCTGGGTTTCACACTGACAGGGTGATGGTATATGGAGCTTGTTGTTTCTCGACAGAGCTGCCACTTGTGAAACTTGACCACCCTCTACAGTGTTCTGGTATGCTCTATTCATAAGCTGCTTCTGCCGGACAAAAAACTTTATACAGAGAAGTATATACATAAACTGCACCAGTTTAGGTAAGGCGACCGTAAAATTTTGGATAATTCCCAACACTACCACCCCTACCTCTAGATGGTTTTATGTCAAGGTCACATATGCACTTGAATTTAAAGTTTTATTTTTATTATTTACAAACCCTGAGATTGATTTAGTATCAATTGGTATGCTGGTGATAGATATTGTTATAAAATTTCACAGCACTACATGAACTTAAGACCAAGATCACAGACTTGGAATTTTTGTCAATTGATATTGTCTAATTGACATACGAAAATTAGATGCAGGATCATTGGTCCAATTTTCTCCATCATCAAAAACTGAAAAGCATCTTTCTTACGCCGTGAATTATCTTTTGCTGCAACCTGCAGCAACTTTTGTACTTGTATGCAAATGTTCTTTTCATCATAGAGATCAAACATGGTGTTTCATGCATTAACGTTTGCAAGGTCCCTAGGGCCTTCGGTCTTGGTTTTCAACATCTCCCTCGGGGCCTTGCAAACGTTACTGTTTGATGGCTATTACTGCATACATTCAATTACAATACTACAAAAATAACGAAAATGTTGGTGCACTATTTTTCGGCCTCATCGCCATTACCTTGCTGATCCCTACACGCACTATACGTGTCTATAAGACTTTAACGGAAGAGATATACCAATTCGGATATTGTAGCATTGTAGTTGAATTTACGCAATAATAGCGATCAACATGGTTTTTCATGCATTAACGTTTGCAAACCCTCGGAAGATGTTAAAACCCTCGGCCTTCGGCCTCGCTTTTCAACATCTCCCTCGGAACCTTGCAAACGTTAATACACTGGAAATCAAAGTACTGAAAGGCGGACATTTTATTCAAATGGTTTAGAGGAGACGTTTTGAAAATGTTAATGCACAGACATATGATGGATGATGACAGAGGCACACCATTCCACAAGCTAGCTCTTCGGGATGAAATTTAGATAAAATCCATCTAGAAAACAGTAGGGTTTTGTCAAATATTTAGATTAGTTTATTGAATACCAGAAATCACAATTGTTAAGCAAAGAAAAAAAGGTTCTAAAAAGCGTTGTTTTCATACAGTAGGTGTGCTATTGTGATTGGTTTCAGTTTTGAATTGAATGGGTGGAAGAAATGGTGCTAGCATTTTCCTTCATCTATGTTACTTGTTCAATGAACGGTGCTCCATTGCAAATTTCACCATCAATTGATTTTGACGACATTGTCAGAGTCCCCATTTAACATCTGTACTGTTGAAAATGAAGTTTGTTATTCTTAATAGTTGCAAAGGTGCAGGCATGTGCATTCACCCATATATTTTTTATTCATGGGATTCCACGTACCGCAAGGTGAGCATTATGAAGAAATGCACAATTATCCACAAAATGTTGACATTTGGTAGACTGACTCTTGTGTGTGTTTGCCAATGGATCATTTAGGCTGGGCCACTGTGCCTTGGTCTGGCAATAGTCGCTTTATAGGTAAACAGCAGTACAGCAATACTTATGAAGTACTTTGTTGGCATTTAGTGCATAAATTTAAGTTGTCTTGACTGCATGTTCGCGGTTTTCTACACTTGTTTCAAATTAACCAGGAAATGTCACTAGGCAAACTTTTTACTGCATATGGCGTAACGAACCTCTCCTGGCGGACCACGAAAGACTCTTCACTGACTCCTAACGATAAAAGAGCGACCGTAGTCTGTTTAAACTGGTTAAATGCTGCCTGCAGTCACTCTGCAAAAGACTAAATATCCATTGTATACATCTGCAAAAGATCACTTTTAACTGCAGTCATCTGTAAGATATAAAATGATGACTGCTGTCCTTTTCTTGTTCAGTTAGATTAGTCAGACAAGATGAAAGTAATACCAACACTGCCTAGTGCCCACGACCTAGTAATCTCATCCTTCATGACACGTCAGTACAATCAGTCATTGCATAGCACAGCAGATCTTTGCTTTGGATTCTTTTTTAAAGAAGCCAACTTGTATTCACCCATCGGCGAATTTACATAATGTATTTATACGCATTGATCGCTGAAATAAACATTGATTTAAGTCTCACACTGAAGCTTTTTTTCAATTTGAATAAATCAACATTGATTATGACGAATCATTCTGCCTTGTTCAATGGGCTGGATTTTCGATACTATACAGAAATGTCAGAACTATTTTCTCTGTTTCAAAATGTAGAGCGCGTGTAGCGTAGGCTTACAAAACAGAGATATGTTAAGACCTCCGCAAAACCGTTTTGACAACCGTAGCTATAGACGGGCTTACAGCCCGCCTAAATTGTTAGCATTATTTTTCGGCCTCATCGCCATTACCTTGCTGATTCCTACACGCACTATGCGTGTCTATGAGTATCCTCCTTTCTGGCCATTGTCAACTACCATAAATTTTTGTGTAACCTTTAGCAGCAGTTCACAAGTCATTATCATGTTCATCAAAGTTTCACTCGATGTCGATCGCACTTCAATTTTTACAATATCCGAATTTGTATATCTCTTCTGCTAAAGTCTTTATTTGATATCTGCAACTGCAGATTTGCCGCTTGTTTCTTTCTGACGGAGTATTGCCCTGCAACTTGCATACTAAAAGTTGCTAAGCGAGTGATTATCGGCGCATGAAATCCTTGTTAATACATGGTTTTGTGTTCATTAAAATAGCGTGTGTCACCGATATTAATGCAATAATAGGTATTAAAATATCCAACTGTTCTTTTCATCAGTTATTACGTGGGATGATCGTTAGATAATGGAAACACCTTTGTAGATAGATAGATTTTATGTATAAATAAGTATCCTTCATGTATCACCGAAGAGTTTCATTTGAGCTTTCAAATTCATGTTTGATATTGAAATTTTGATATGTTACCATAGCAACATATGACGTCACGTTCATGGTGGGTACCGCCTGTGATTTTTTTCTACATCAATTTAGTAAGGCGGTGCTTGTTATGCTTATTATGTACTATATGTAAAGAGAAATTTAAAGTTTAGGAACACCTTCCGTTTTAGGTAGGTTTTTGGCTTTAGAAACACACATATAATGTTTGAAAATGAAAATGTTCTAAAATCTGACATGAATTAAAGCTAAAGCAGGGGTTAAGATAATTGATTTTCAGGGAGTTAGACATTTTATTCCGTAATATTCAGTATTATGCTTAAAGATTGTCTCCCTCGTATATATCATGTTTTCAGAAACAAATATTTTAACCAAATTTCGTTCGACAATATGTAATAGTCTCATAATTAGCCGTAAAAGTATTGAGAAAATGTCTGTTTATTCGATAAATGTAGAATGAAAAATAATTTTCAAATTAAATTTCAAATTACCTATTTCCTCACGGCCTGTAAGAATATCGATTTTTACCACGTGTGTCATGTGATCATGTAGAGGTATTTCTCTTATTCGTGCACGTGATTGTGACGTATGAATAAATTATATTTGTCCAATAATGCGATTTCAACCGCGGTCCGCGACTGTAAAAAATTTATCTTATTTTTTGTTTAAAGTCACTTTTATCAAATATTATTATCTAAACTCTAATTCAAATGTTTTGTTAGACCATGTCGGAGGTATTGCATGAAATATTTCATCAAGTCATTTTTGTTATTATCATAAAGGGGGACAATCTTTAAATTAATTGATCGGTGGTCAAGTACAGGATAATTTTGGTTTAAAATTCTCCCAAGACCCTGCTTGTTAAAGTGCAATAACGTCTGATGGTCACAATCTGGTTCCTCCGGCTTAGAATTAGCGAAGAACATCACATTTTACGAGATCAAATTCTTTTTCAGCCTGTATTTCTGCCAGGTTTGAGAGTAAATCATGAATAACTATATATTTGTTTTAGTATCTAGGACTTGCATCAAGCTTTTATACCATCACAAACTTTTATCCATTCTTTGTTACTTATCAGCATCAAGCATTTACATGGAAATAAGTAAAAAATTCAAAGACTAAACCCTTTTAGGTTTAAGGCATCGTTGCCATGGCTACGATATTCCTAAACAGTACTTTAGCACTTAATTTTATGTCATATGCTTGCTTCTTAGGCATTATATATCTGGAATACTGTTCTGACACATAGCTATTGAAATAAATGCCAGTTTCCATTATTTAATGATCACCCTTCGTAAAATATGCATATAGTTAAGAAACGAAACAAAACGAAACCTGCTTTTCAAATCACGTGGAATAAAGTATCATTGGCTGACTTTTTATATCATAATGAAAGTTGTCAGATTAAAAAAAATAATAACAAATCTGAGGCTTGTAGGAAAAAAAGGAGAGAGAAAATAGAGTGATAACTCTAACAGTATGCAATTAAATGAAAATTGCAGTATTTTTTTGTTCCTCTTATTCTGTCTACAATATGCATAACTTTTTATAGAAAAGATATTTTAATGACAACTTTTCATTTTGCTATCCGCAACGTACATTCTTCAATTGTTAGGGTTGAAAATTTCATCTTGTAAAAATCTTACGATAAGCCACTTGAAAAATATTGTAAAAAGCAAATTAATAAAACGATACACATTTTGGTATCAAGAGCGGGATAAACATATGCTTTCGGGTAAACTCGACACATATTTTAATATAAAACAATCTTTTTGCATGGAGCCTTATCTATCTTTAACAAATTTTCATTACAGTCGAGCAATTTGTAAGATTTGCATTAGTATGATTGAATTTGGAAGGTATCATAAACCAAAACCCTTACCAAGAGAAGAACGATTATGCCGATATGCAATTTAAAGGACGTTGAAAATGAGATATACTTTTTAAAACAGTGCTCCAAATATGAAACAGAAAGAACAAAATTCTATAAAACTATGTTTAAATAACCCAAACTTTCATATATAATGATACGAATAAACCTTGGTGGTTATTATCACAGGAAAATGAAAATGTTTTAATTGAGTTAGCTTATAATATTGTAAAATGTCTAGATAAAAGGAATATAAGCCATATTGTGAAAAAAGTAAATAATTCCGAAACATGAATATAAATTAAATGAATGCTTGTTTTTTTACATTCCTTGAGCATTGATGCACACAAAGTCATATATATATATATGATCAACTGATTGTTTTGTAATGTTTGAAATATGTAGTTCTTATACAGTGGACTCGACAGTATCGGATCATCGACAGTTTCGGATCACTCGTAAGTATCACCAATTTTTCTCACAAATAAAGCAAATATTTTTTACCATTATATTACAGTCATCAAGTTAGACCAATGGCAAAGTGCAGGGTGAAAAATTCGATCGAAATCTGCGGCTGTGAAACAAATCAGAAATGTTGAAAAGTTTGGCCCCTCTTCAGCGGCGCTTGCATTTTGCCTGTTGCTCGTTAACCCCGAAACAGATTTCGGTTATTTAAACTATTTTACCATTAAGCGATCGAAACCAATTTTGCTTTGTAATGTGTCCTAGCATCCCTAAAATTGTAGGCAGTCATTATTTTTGTGACATCCCAGTATTTGATGAAATCGCAGACTTGAAAAGTGGGGCACCGATGTGCGACAGTAACGGATCATTATATAATTTGAACTGAAATACAAGCCTCAGTTGGAAAACTACATGTTGGATGTATGGTCTGATGCTAAAAACAAGTCATAAATCAACTACCTGAGTGGCTGCTGTGTCTTCTTTCAAAGGAGATCAGTATAAAACTAAGACAACGTCCTTTTTGTAAAACACCCCATCCCACGCCCCACATGCTAGCATATGATAATAAAGGTTGTGCGTAGCTCAACTAAACTTCTGCTAAACATTCTAAAGAAACATTCGAGATCAGCTCGTATGTGTGTTCTGAACCCATTAGTGTCTGACGTTCATCGTATGGACATCTGTACACTGTGTAGACTCAGATTAATCCCGGAGAACTCGTTGAATGGCCATGTAGTGTTTATGTACTGGTTGCACTGAAATATCGTTAGAGCGGAAAATCGCCGTAAATTTGTTGATCCAGACACTAGGGTCTTATCAGGGTCTTCACTTTGCAAAGGCAGATTATGATCTTTACTGTTTGAGTATTTCCGTGCTATGGGGCGCAGGGGATTACTGAGTTAAGAATTTTTGGCATGCTTGTACTTTTGTATACATTTAACTTTTATTTAACAGACATAACCCTTGCTGGTGAAGGACCACGTGAAAAAATATCGTTGAAAGGCCGTTAAAAATTTATCTGGGAATTTAATTGGTCCCACTATTCATGTTGCAAAATTATTGAAGCTAAGAAGGTTGGCAAAATGCCTCCGAGAAACTCTCCTATACAATAATATCATATGATCCGATACTGTCGCACCTGATTCGTTACTGTCGTAAGACCCCCCTGTAAGTCTCGATAGGTTATCTGTCCTTAAAGGAATAAATTTCGTAAATATTTGGACATAGATAGATAGAAGGGATATTTTGCAATTGTAATGTGTCATAACATACATACTTTTAGCATTCACATACAACAAAACGAGGGTTTTATTGAGTTTGATCCGATACTGTCGAGTCCACTGTGTGTGTGTGTTTGTGTGTGCGTATTTTTGTGTTGTTTGTATTTTTTTTTTCAAATCATATGTGTACTTTTTTTAACTACCCTTTCTTTCTTTCTTTGTCTACTGCTACACCCTCTCTCGAGGATTATGAGCAGGTGTACGATGTACACTCCAGTTTTGCAGGATGAACCTCCTTGTAGCCATGTAACTACAGAAGGGATCTTTAACCTGCACAGGGGATGTCTCTCCCTGCACAGGGGGCCTCCAGTTTACGTCCCGATCCGAAGGACGGCACACATTTTTAATGTCATCCCCGCAAATGACACTAAGGAAGCGTGTTCGGACACCGAAATTCAAACGCCGTTACCCGGGTTCGAACTCGGGACCTTTAGCATCAGAGGCAAGTGCGCTAACCACTGAGCTACCACGCTTACCCGCAGGGGGAGAGCCAGTAATTTTGGATATGGGGTTCAAATTAGCTGAGGGGGGTTCGAATTATGCAGTTCGACCCATTTTTTCCTGAAATTCCCTAGGAAAATAAGATAATTTGTGCTGAAAAAGGGGTTCGTTTGAACCCCTCGAACCCCCTCTGGATCCGCCACTGACCCGAAAGGGTCCTTGATTTGGAAATAAAATATTATCTATTCTATCTCAATTTTCTGTTATGCCGTCATGGCGAAAAAACATTGACAAAATAAAAACCGGGACCATTGTCAGAATATACCAGTGGCAACTGTCAGAAAAATACCGGGACCAAGTAGCGCCGCTTGTTTAGCAGGTTTACGGTAAAAATTGATTATCTCCCCCTTGACCGCTTCGGTTCAAAAACCCACGCCGACAACCTGTCCCACAATTCATTACTTCCAAACAAAAATGGCGACCAGATTGAAAGTTGGAGACCTTGTCTGGTAAAATATTTGCCGATACGTTGATATTATCAATAATTTTGAAGATCCTCTGTTTGAAATAATTATTTCATTAATTGCTACTCTGTATCTTTTCAGGGCGAAGATGAAGGGCTTCCCTGCATGGCCAGGAAAGGTAAATAATGGGTTACAAACTAAAAAGTTTGCAAATAGACACTTCTTGGGACAAACCAAACTTCGGTATTAGCCAGTAAGAAAAAGTGCAGTCTACCTAGCAAATGACATTTCTGTGGAGAAATAAAAATCTTTATCTCTGGCTAAGAACGAAGCATTGGCGTTTCCTTTACAAAATTCCTCGGAACTTTGCAATGATAAGACAGGTGTCTAAACAAAGGGACATAATTTTTAGAGACAATTTCTCACACAAAGTAGAATATATAGGAGGTTTTTTCGTGACGCACTTCCGGTTCTATAAATAGACTCGGGATAGCCCTGGCCGTCAACCTGGCCGAGAGTTACTATTGAAAACCAATGTTTCCAGCCAATTGAATACGGTGAAATGCTGCTTTTTTTATAATAAATGGTAAAAATACTTTATATTTAAATTATGCATGATAAACTACTTTATTATGATTTAGATATATATTGGCATTCTTAAATTTATTTATTTTAGTCTTTTTACGATCTATATATAAGCATTTTTGAAATTTATTTATTTCATCTTTTTCGATAAAGGTATTCGTTAACTACTAGAAAGTGTTGCTCTTTTTCTTTTGAATGATAATGATAATAATAATAATGGTGAGAATTATAAAAATAATCCAGTGGCAAACGAAAAATATCGTCAATGTCAGTCTTTATACAATGAAGCGACGAGCTGCCCGAAAATTTCTAGGGCGTGCGCAGGAAAACTCCTTCCAAAATATTTTTTTAACCCAGCTCGTATCAAATTTACTTTAAAAAAAAAATAATAATAATTTATTGTCATTTGTGCTTCTTTTACATGTCTATTTGTAAAAGCTGATCGCCGGAAGAGTAATGTGAAAAAGTTGGTGTCATCCGATTTGGCCGCTCGGCGCTGATTTCCTCCACGATCCGAAAAAAAAAAAACCGTGATCACGTTTATGAAATAAAAGTTGTTTACTGGATTTAAATTATTCAATTAAAATGTAACAGATGTCTTTTAAACATTAAGTTGTGACTGATTGAATAGGCGGTTTCAAAGTGTCTAATTAGATAATCTTTAATTGTTAACTTAACTGACATAATCGTGTAGGCTTTTAATATACGAGTGAGTACAATTTTTAAGTATTTCACACTTCGCAGATGTATGTGTCCCGACGGTGCTTTGATGTACATGTACATGTATGACACGGGAAAATCCGTCTCCGAATGTGGCCTTACTAAACATAGATTGGAATTTAGAATTACTCGGCAATGAATTGCCGATGCGACTAATGATGTGCTCTACTGTTCACAAAGTAGTTTGTTATTCTTCTAATTTTAAAACAGTATGTTCTTACTGGATTACATTTAATGTAAGTTAATTTAGTTCTGTTCTCGCGTTTTCATTTTCTCAACTTTGGAGCGACAAATCCTGTGAAATTAGCAAGTGAAGTCTTTCCTATCGGCAGTGCCGTGCACATTTTACATGATTGAATTCTTTTTATAAAGTTTCATATTTATTTTACACTTTTGTTTCAATGTTATTAATAAATTTGGTTATGACAAGAAATAAATAAGCATACAAAACAGCATGTTTATCTCTCTAATTTAGAAAAATCCGGCGTCTACCGAAAGAATTTCTATCTTGGATTATCAAGCGCCGTGATAGAATCCCGTATTAAATAAGATCAAATTCTGTGATTTTCCGTCGAAATATTTTGAAAATGAGCGAACACATATTAAAAGATAAGACTCTCAATATTCTTTTTTTAAAAGAATTCGGTTTACTACCACAGACAAACTGATTTTTGCATGATGAAAATCTACATTTTACACTGTGGAACATAGTGCTGGCCGATGAATTGACGGCCAGCTCTGTGCGCATGCGCCAGATTTACGTCATAATGGGAATCCCTAAAACCTCCTATATTTTCAAAGAAAACTGAAGTGTGCAAATAGAACCACGTTCTCAATTTTCATCGTAGTAGTACACTTGTGTTGCTCTTTTAGTAGAGTTTTGAGTAAGAAAAAAGAGTTTCGAGTAAGAAAAGCAAGTCTCCAGTAACTTGAGTAAGAAAAAGTTTTGAGTAAGGTTAGCGGATGTTGAAGAAAAAAAGTGAATTTCGAGTAGGGTTTACAAGGATAAACGGCAACGGTTTGTGTATATGTGATAAACATTTAAAAAATTCACACATCGTTTAACTGAACCTGAACACCCAGTAAACCACCAAGTTATAATATCTTATACAGTTGTTAGTAGTCAATCTTAATGTACTCATGGAAGTATAAGACACAAGGAATAACAACAGAACCCACTTCAAAAGTACCATCATCGTTACCGACTCTTTATCACCTATTTGCAATAAATTGATAAGTACTTGTGAAACTGTCCTGCCGGTTATCTGATACTGAAACCGTTTAACCGAGCATGCGCAACTGGCTGTGATCTTCATTTATGTTTTTTTATGTCAGTTGATATACGGTAGAGGGTATTTGACTTTTTCAGTGTAATAACGATTTGTATTTCACCGATGAACACCAAAAGCAGTATTTTTGCGAGTGGCGAAGCCACGAGTGAAAATTCCACTGTTGATGTTCATGAATGAAATTAAGATCGACCTTACACTGAAATAGTCAAATTTGCTGTTTCCGTAGTGTTTTAAAATTGCAACAATTGAGTAAATTTAAATGCGTCATCCATCATGACAGAGACACAACTTTTTTATAGCCGTTTTGTTTCAAATTGATCTTTCCAACTTGTTTACTTGGTATGATATTGGTTGTAAGCACAATTTGCAATTGAACAATAGCTTGAAATTCCAAAATGACTATTAGATCTCAAGAAATTTGCTAAGAAAGAATGCATACATGAGTTTTTTAACACGGAGAGCCCTTTCTGTTGAGACTGATCAGCTGCTTTTGTAAGATAAAAAAATTGCACTGTCGACTGGTACCATTGCGAATGTATCGGATTGAAATAAAGTACTATTCCGGAAGGATAATGATGAATTTGTGAAAAAAAAATGTCGGGAGAAAAGGGGTAAATGAGAAAGGTAAATGAGATTTGTTACAGATGTAAAATTTAGCGTAAAACGTATGAGAACTCACGCGATTTCATTTACAGTTTAATAAAAAGAATATTTCGTTCCATATCTGACATTAATTTTGTGACTCTTTCATGGGCTTGTGAGACGTTTGCGCTCTTGTTTCTCTTCTCAAGGAGGCGGTTTCTATAATATGCGCAGCGTATGAGAAAAAGGAAAATGGCGTATGACCGGAGAAGCCTTCGGTCAGCCAGGTCCATGACCTATCCAGTCAGAAGAGACAATGCTTCCGCCTAAGAAACGCTTGATTCTCAGCTGCATAACGCGCACAGCGAAGACTGGACTGATTGGGCCGATAAAAGAGTGATCTTAGTCTTCGCTGGGCGCATGGTCAAGTTCTTATTCTCTATAATTCGGTCTTATGGAGTTAAAATTTGAAATTTATATATTTACGCTTTCAAATTATGGGTTGATATTACGAGAAGTAAAAGACAAAACCATGAAAATATTTCCAAACTGCAAAAATGCGCCTTGTCCTGCATTTTAGTAGAACTGAGGGACGACTACGAAATTTCTTGTAAACTACCAAAATACAGTACTTATTCCTATTACGACCCTCGCCCTCATGCTGATTAGGAGGCTGCTTCTAAAGCCCCGCACCACTACTGCGTATGTGTCTCCTACCATAAGACATGGATTTTCATTCCGTTTCTTTTTTCATACCTTGAATTTGCTTTAGTCCATAATAACTGGTCATCATTAACTCATACTTTTTCAATGTTCGCATCGGTGCACACTCAAGACATTTAGACAGTTACTATCCTTACATATTTTGTTCTCATGTAAACCTGGCTTTATTTTCAGGACTTCGCCGGAAGACCTTTAAAATTTAATATAAAAATTGCGAAAATTTCTTTTTATTTAGAAGATGAAATATTTTGAAACGCTGTAAGTGAACTATTTGTAGTCCGATTTGGATGATTGACGCTGCTTTACATGCCTCACTTAACTGTGATTACGCGCACTTTACATAAATTGTTCTAATTTATGAAATTAAGAAAATTAACGGGTGCCTCACTCGATAAATTAGTGAGACGGCGATAAGAATTGGCTCTATATCTAGGTGTGTCGGTAACGATGATGGGGTACAATGTTATCAAATTGATTAGCACCTCTCCGAGTAGTCTCCATAGAGATTCTACAGGACTTAATTGGTGCTAATTGGTCCAATTACTCTGTTGTTATTCCTTCTCTTTACAATTCCCTGATGTACTTGATGGCGTCCTCAGAAACTTCTATTGAAATTTTTATTTTCTAACTTCTGTGTACCTTACGCAAGCCATGACATGTACATGTTTTGCCAGAAAATTGTTACGTCATAATCGGCAGCTAATTTTATAAGGTACAGATCAAAAGCAAGGTTATGTCTGCCGACAACACATGTTGTGCAATAGACAAAAATTAGGGCTACCTCGGTACTTGTGTTTCACAGGATAAGCTTACCGTGAAGGTGAGATAATTTCAGCTTGTAATGCTGACATAATCATTAATTAACAGGATAATTATGTCCGATGTTTTATAAATCTAATCCATGTAATTATCAAATACGGTGGAAATAATTGCTGATCGGAAATTGGTCAATAATAAATATGTTTTCTCTTTTAATACCGTCGGTTACTGTAAACTTCGAGTTGACCCCAAAAATGGCAGCGCATTATTGGATGACACTCTGGTAACATAATTATAATAATTGTAAGGTATGGGGGGCGTCTCATAGATGTCCGATACTAAGAATAAAATTTCAAAGGTAATGGGCGTTTAAACGGAATCGTTTAGTTTTCTAGCGCTCGTGTAAACGTTACAATATTTTGTAAACATAGACTCCCTAATTTCAAGTAAGGAAAATGAGTGTCGAGTAAGGAAAATGAGTTTCAAGTTAAAAAAGCGAGTTTCAAGTAAAGACAGGCGAGTTTCGAGTAAGGAAAGTGAGTTTTCGAGTTTTTGAAAAAGCGATGCGAGTTTCTAATTTTTAACACATGCATGAGTGTTGGAGTGGATTTATACTGTACATATATTTATTAAAAGATGAATTTCTAGCAATCCTCACTAATTGGTGTCACTTCAAGGGTGCTTCTCTTTGAAAAATTGTTAGGGTAAGTGCATGAACATGAATAAGTCATTTATCTTGGATGTTGTGCTTTTATACCTTAATATTTGCCGCGTTGTTACGGGAATGATAGTGTATTTCTTTGCAAATTGCCATTTCGCACTGGACACCAAACCTGGCAGTTGTTTGGATGGATGCTGGTAGGCACTGTCCGATACAGAGTTACTACAATGTAGAACTGTTTTAGACACTGTGCCAGTTGTCTTTCCTGGTCTGGCCATCCTGGTCACCCAGGGCCAGTGGTCAGAATATCTAAAGATTAAAGGTGTATGTGTTTAGTACAGTGTGTTGTATTTCCTAAATGTTTAAAGATGTCCTAAAATGTATTATTGACATCACTAGTTTTGAACAACTGGAACTTTGGTTCATTTAGTTATTCAGCAGTATTTTGACACTGATTTTCTTTATAGATAATTGAACCAAAAGATGACACCAAACGATCAAAGAAAGACAAGTCACACCACTACATATTCTTCTATGGATCAGAAAATTAGTAAGTGTATCACAGTGTTCTCCCCAGAAATTTCAGAAGGCATGTCACTTATAACACAAAAATCAGGTTTTGACTTGATCAGTTTTAAAAATCCTTAATATAGCAAAATTAGCCTAAACTTGCATTATAAATGATTTACTGATGATCCTTAATGCATTTGAAAACCACTTTACAGGCTAAGAAATGAAAAAAATAGCATCTTTATGAATTTTCATCGGAAATTAAGGCATGTTGCAAAGGTAATTTGAAGAGGAAGGCATGTTGCAAGCGACATGCCTTAATCGTCTGGGGAGATCCCTGGTTTCAGATTGGACATGGTTCATAATCATACATTAACATATATGCATTAAGTTAAGAATCAGTTCATGAAAAAAGTTCAACATGGTATTCCAGTTTTTCCTTCAAGATCAAGGAAAGGTTGTCAGCTGGGGGAGTAACATGGCAGAAAAAAACAGCCCTCTTGACACTAGGAAAAACAGGCAGTATAAGTTGGTGATTTACTTACAGAGTTTTGCGAGTCATTTTCCATGTATTTTTCACAAAACAGTAAGTCAGTCAGTGGAAAAACAATAAAAAACAGAAATTTTAGTCAGTCAGATGCAAAAAAAAAATGGGTATTTGAATAATGACTTGGTTAGAGATAAATAGATCGCTGAAAACTTGATGCTTACTTGTCTGATACATTGTAGGGAGGAAGCAAACTGCAGAGTTATAAACAAATATGTACTGCCTTTATTCAGGGCTTTGAGTAAATACCATATTAATCCTATTAAACCCCCACGGACATTGCAATTTACGAAAGGGTGGGGGTGGGGGGCGGTTATTTAGAGTCTGGAGTGTAGAAAATATACCTCTTATTAACTGGATTAAGATGAATGAGTATACTTTCAGAGGCAGTAACTCTACTTTTTTTTGCCTCCCATCTCAGTAAGGGTAGGGGTCAACTCTTTAAGAAAAAAATTTGCTCCTCTAGGAGCAAATTCTTTCCCTTAAGAGTAGACCTCTTTTCAAAGAGCTACCTCATCCAGAGAAGCAAACAGGAATTCATACAATATACATGTACCATTATTATCGGAAAAGTGGTGGGGCCGTTTTATTACAGCAAGGGTCTTAATTAGCATTAATACAGTATTTTAAGACTGTAGGTTTATGATCTTCAGATACATTGAGTGATGTTGGTAAATAATGACCATATGTAGCAGAAGGCATTTTTGGTATGACCTGGCCCAACACTTAAGTGTTTTGATACAAAAATAGAATTCAGAATGTTGAACATAGTACATGTATCTTTACATGAACATTATGATCTGTCCTCATACATCAGAGGCTCAGATGAAGGGGTGTGGGGTTCATGATATTTGTGGTAATGTGGGTTATCATAGTACCCTAATGTGCTTAGATATTGGGATGCCTAAAGCCATTTATTATCCCCTCGCACCACGAAGTGGCGAGGGGATATAAGTTTTGTCCCGTACGTAAGTATGTACGTACT
This sequence comes from Ctena decussata, assembly GCA_963989385.1. Taxonomy (NCBI): domain Eukaryota; kingdom Metazoa; phylum Mollusca; class Bivalvia; order Lucinida; family Lucinidae; genus Ctena; species Ctena decussata. The sequence goes on from OZ022506.1 coordinate 88,581,890, forward strand.
TACATATGTTCACCTTTTGTCATCGCTCTAGCACCTTAATTTCTCAACAAATTTTAAAATAACTTCACACAAGTGTAGGGCATGACAATATCTCGAGCAAGTTCGACTTTCAGGGTGCTGCGCCCAAGGTCAATGTCACTGTGGCTATTTTTAGAAAAACTTTGTAAGCGCTCTAGCGCCTACATTTTTCAGTGGATTTTGAAATAACTTCACACAATTGTAGGGCATGACAATATCTCGAGCAAGTTCGACTTTCAGGGTGCTGCGCCCAAGGTCAAGGTCACTGTGGCTATTTTTAGAAAAACTTTGTCATTGCTCTAGCGCCTACATTTCTCAATGGATTTTAAAATAACTTCACACAATTGTAGGGCATGACAATATCTCAAGTAAGTTCGACTTTCAGGGTGCTGCGCCCAAGGTCAAGGTCAGTGTGGCTATTTTTAGAAAAACTTTGTCATCGCTCTAGCGCCTACATTTCTCAATGGATTTTGAAATAACTTCACACAAATGTAGGGCATGACAATATCTGGAGCAAGTTCAACTTTCAGGGTGCTGCGCCCTAGGTGAATGTCACTGTGGTTATTTTTTAGAAAAACTTTGTCATCACTTTAGCCCCTACATTTCTCAATGGATTTTGAAATAACTTTACACAAATGTAGGGCATGACAATTTCTTGAGCAAGTTCGACTTTCAGGGTGCTGTGCCCAAGGTCAAGGTCACTGTGGCTATTTTTAGAAAAACTTCGTCAGCGCTCTAGCGCCTACATTTCTCAATGGATTTTGAAATAACTTTACACAAATGTAAGGCATGACAATATCTCAAGCAAGTTTGACTTTCAGGGTGCTGCTCCCAAGGTCAAGGTCACTGTGGCTATTTTTAGAAAAACTTTGTCATCGCTCTAGCCCCTACATTTCTCAATGGATTTTGAAATAACTTCACACAAATGTAGGGTTAGACAATATTTTGTGTGAGTTTGACTTTCAGGATGCTGCGCCCAAGGTCAAGGTCACTATTGCTATTTTTAGAAAAACTTTGTCAGCGAAATAGCGCCTACATTTCTCAATGGATTTTGAAATAACTTCACACAAATGAAGGGTATGACAATATCTCAAGCAAATTTGACTTTCAGGGTGCTGGGCTCAAAGTCAAGGTCGCTATGGTCTTGTGCGAGGGGATTTGTATCGCCTGCAATGCCTTGTTTTCCAATCAGAACAAATGGAAAATTAATGGCTTTAGATGTCCCAATACTTAATCACTTTAGGGTATTAGGCTGTAAGAATCACTTTAGGTTATTAGGCTGTAGGATGAGGTTTCCCCCTCTAGAATGACCCCAAATAAGGTGGACCCTCTTTACATTGACAGCATTTCAATTGTTCCCAAACATTTTGACCTAAAACTGGATTTGCTGTTATAAAGAATACATATTTTGAACATTAAAGTCATTCTGTGCATTTCAAAATGATGCCATAAAAATTTTTGCTGTAGAAATAATAAGGTAATTTAGTACAACCTGATTGCTCAAGAGCAAACAGAAAATGGTGTTCATACTTCGATAAATCTCCCGGATGGAATACTTAACTGTAACGAAGTCAACTTTTTTCTTTGCTGCGATTTCTAAGCTTGCTGACAATTATGAGAAAAGTTGCAGAGTTGGAATTATAAGAAATGAATTTTATTTTTGTGGATTTTATAGATGTATAAACGCCGACAAGTCACTCAGAAACATAGCATAAATCCCTTATTCAGTTTGTGAGTAATTCACCTTTACACTTCTATTAAGTCCACCAAAATACAATTCATTCCAATAATACATGTACTTTTAAAATAAGGGTAGGCTGTATCTAAATCGCTTTTTTGTGATTCTGCAGTAAGATAGGAGTTTTCCCTTTTAAAAACAACCCCAAAAATCTAGATTCCTTATTTTCAGGAATCTAGATTTTTGGAGTTGTTTGTGTGTGTGTGTGTGAGGGGGGGGGACCTTGTCTTAAATACAGTAATTGTTTTTGTTTCTCCATAAAAACATACATTTTTACCCATCTGTAGAACTGCCTATTGGGTTCAAACTGCCGAAGAAATATCAAGAAAATTCACTATTATCCAGAGCTGTAAATATATATATTCCAGTGCATGGGTCCCCTTCGAGACAGTATACTCATATGTTGGAAACAAAGAAAAGTTCCTAATGACTACGAGACAACCCAAAGCAGGCTACAAAGAGGCAATAGATGCTATAGATGATGCAGTCAAAGCAATGCCTGAAGAGGTAAATCAGAGCTCCAGATAAGAGGGGATATTTAGGATAGTTCAAAGATAATTTTTCTTATTATCGAAAACATATGCTGTAACCTCTCATCTGAACCGTCTCGGTGAGGCGGTTCTAATGACGGGTCACAACATACGTTTTTATGGAGAAATATAAAAAAATTATCCCTACATAATCCCTGTTACCCTGTTCTATCTGGTGCACTGGGTAAATATTATGAGCTCCAAATAAACCAGAATTGGGGATTGAACTTAGTTCTTATGGGAGGTGAGTCCGTCATTATGAAATCGGGGTAAATTAAAGATATAAACTGTTATCACAGAAGTTTGGGCTTGTTTTGTCACAGATGTAAATAAAAAGGTAAAGGTTTCCTGTAGCGTCGTGGCAGTGGGGGTTAGAGGCCCACTGTATCTTAGGCATAGCTTATGGAGGGTGGAGCCCATCCCTCTCCTTTTGCTGCCTTATCCTTCCCTGATTCCAGAAGTTAGCCATTTACTGCTGGGTTGATAGAGTTTTTCAGTCGCCATCTGGCCCAATCCAGATCTGAATCCGCCGCTTTCTGCACCGTAAGGAAGTGTCTCTAACCACTTGACCATGACGCCCCTCTGATTTAGATAAGTGGGACTTTCTGCGGATATTTTTCTTTCAGCTCTTCTGCAAGAAAATATGGAAGAGCTATTGTTGTCACCCTGGTGTCAACGGAAATAGATGTTAATGGTGCGACATAGCTTTTACTTTTCCAATATCTTGGCGGCATAAACTTTTGTCGAGTTTTCTGGTTTAGGTCTGTTTCTCAAAAACTATTAGGGCTAGAGCCCTAAAACTTGGGTGTTCTAGGTAAGAAGGGGTAACAGATAATTTTGGGATAATTTGATTATTTTTCCATAAAACATGTTGTGACCCCACATTAGAACTGTCTCGCTGAGAAGGTTCTAATGAGGGATAACAGTATATGTTTTCCCTGAGAAACAAGAAAAATTATCTTTTAATTATCATTAATACCCCATCTTATCTCTGGAGCTCTGAAACTTGGGTCATGCTTACATCTAGAAGAGTACAGCTGAAAGCCATCGTCAATATTGAGTCTTGACCTACATTGTACGGTTCAGTGATTTTGCAATATTTGTAGTGAGTTCTATGGTTTGGATGGGTCTCAAGGAGCCATTAACCCTATTACACTCAGCACAGCCAAAACTCCATAGAGTTTTGGCTGTTCTGAGTGCAGTAGGGTTAAACTTGGGTTATGCTTACATCTGCAAGAGGAAGCTGAAAGCCATCATCAATTACGCATCTTGACCTACATTTTTACGGTTCACAGTCACTGAGACTAACATCAGTGTGTGATCCCATGCAGTCTGATCAGTCAACACTGTTTGTTATCTAGATTCCTCACATCTTACAGTGGATGCAAATCAGGAATAAATCTTAATTAATTTAACAGCGCAGATGCGTAGGCTGATCTGTCTTTACTGTTTGCATTGCCTATATGGGCCACTTTCTCCTGCCTGGCATGGCTCAGTCCCACCTCACAGGGGCCGAAACAGCTATTTATTCACTGCAGGACATTTGCAAAAGTCCACATCATTAAGATAGATCTACTTTTGATGTTGTCAGATATTGTTTTCTTCCTTTACCCTAAATATTCACACCTTGTTAACTATGTTTTCAAGGCTTTTACAAAAAAAAAAAAAAGAGTTGTTGCAAAAATAAAACTAGTCATACTTACTAAACGACCTGATCATTGTGGCCAAACAAATAAAAAGAATCCTAATTATCAAACAAGCTGGTCATCGTGGCTAAATAAAAAGAGTCATAGTTACCAAATGACCTGGTCATTGTGGCTAAACAAATTTGTTTAGCCACGATGACCAGGTTATTTGGTAATTATAATGCTTTTTTGTTTTGCAACAGCTCTTTTCTGTTTGGTAACAACCCTTGTATATACATAGTTGACCAAAGGTGAATATTTGGACAATATGTATCGTACTGCTTCAAAATCTGCTCTGTTTCCAGCTAGTTTTTTTTTTAAGACTCATGGATCAAGCTAGGGGCGGCTTTGGCAAAATAATCACATTAGGAGCCTAAATTTTGCCCTAAACTGTGTCCAGGGAGAAGTGGGAGTCTCCTTAAAAACAAAATTCCTCTAGGAGCAAATTCTTTCCTTTAAGAGCTGACTATTATTGAGAAGAGATCAAAAAACAGTAAACACCTTGTTTTTCCATTCATCTTAATTCTGTTTATTAGAAGCATTTTGGCAGCGGCTGATTTACTACACTTCAGGCTGTAAATAATGTCCCCTTTCCTAAAATGCAATGCCCTCAGGGCATTTAATACGGGTAATACGGTAAAAAGCAAATAGTGGAGATCCTGGTCTAACAGTGAGATTAGTCAACAATTGTTCCCAAAACTCTGTGTTTCTGTAGAGGTAAAAGTTGGTGAATTACACTGTTCATTAAATAAACTTAATAAAAACATTTTATGAGCCACGACATGAGAAAACCAACAAAATGGTTGTGCGCCCAGCAAAGACTCAGATCAGCCTGGGCATCTGCCCAGTCTGATCAGATTCTTTGCTGTCTGCATGGAGGTAGCTAAGACACTTAGCTACCCTTTAAGCGCAAAGCAAAGACTGATCAGACTGGGTGGATGCCAAGGCTGATCTGAGTCTGCTCCCTATGCACAACCACTTTGTTGGTTTTCACGTGTCGTGGCTCTTATGTTTAACTTTTATATTAAATTGCCTAGCAGAGTGGTGGTGTATATTGTTACATCAGCATTGAATAAAAGCTTATAAGTGACCTATTTTTAGGAGAGATTACATGCTGAAGCTTTGCCGTCAATTGACGAAGAGCTTGCCGAGATCTTCAAGAAACGCCCAGCATCATTTGGTGGTACACAGCTCCAGAACTCGGTGCCAGTGAAAAAGGTATTTAATTGCTACAAATGCTGCTGTAAAGTTTTATTTTTATTCTATTATCAGGCACGTAAAGATCTTGAAGACAGACTGTCGGCACCGGAACCGGTTATTGCAGAGAAAGTACGTATCTTTGAGCAGGGTTCGAAATTACGTCAACACTACAAGTAACATACCTATACAAATCACTAAAAACACACTCACACAAATTTGCTTTGCAGTTCATAAATATTGTAGAAAGTAATGCTATTTTCAAAATATAATGCAGTGGAAGTAAGTAATTGTATTTTTAAGTTCAGTGCTGTTTATGTCATATAAGTTTATAAATTGGGCTTTGTCAATGAGTTTGACATAAGTGGGGGTTTATTCATAGGTGTGAGGTAACTTTTGTTCATTATCTGCTGTAAACTGCCTATATTCTGAAGATATTTTTCTCAAATCTGCCAGTTCACAAATTCAAATATCTTGCCAGTAATTGTAAAATGGAGACTCAGATGGAAGTAACAAATTGACAGTTACATGATCCAGCATTGAAAATCCTCCAATAATTCCAAAACAAAAAAGAAAATGTCAAATAAAAAGATTGTGCAAATAGTGATTTAAGGTATGAAATAAAGTCTCTTCCATTAAAACTGCTGCAACAATGGGGACAACTCATACTTATATTTTTTGTGGAAAAAGAAAATCAGAAGTATCAGCTTAGAGCCATATTTAGAACTCAGCTGTAGAACACAAACTTACCTGAAACTTCTTAAGAAGTACATGATTTTCTTTTTTTGTTGTTTTTTCAAGCAATTTCAGTAGCAGCCCTTCTCAAAGATGCATACTTTGAGAGCATGAAACGTGTCTAACTGCTGTAGTATAGAATTATAACAACTTTAGTGCTATATCTTTGCAAGTGAATAGAAATTAAGTGGATATCATTATGCTAATACTAAAATACAAAGGCATACAAGGAAATGAGCATAAAATGCTCATTGCCTTGTATTCCTTTGTGGTTTAGTCTTAGTGAGGGCCATGATGTAATGGCCTTATTGGCTTATATTCAAACTGTAACGAATAGCCTTTGAAAGAGGCTTGAATGTATGTTAAGTTTCATATGAGTTAAGGTTTGTTGTGTGAACTTGTATAAAAAGATGATGTTAGGCATATCTTAATTTCGAACCCTGTTAGATTGTGTTGTAATTTGTCAGCCCCTCAGTTTACACCATCTTCCTTTCTTCCCTAGTTTAATATATTCTCTTGTTAAATGCCTTACACAAACAAAACAAGGTATTTCAAATAGAAATTGAGTACCTGGGGGGAAAACTTTGTGGTTTTGTCTTGCCATCAGCCTCTATTTTGATAAGACCTATCTTCCCCCAGCAAGGTTGGCCGGGAAATACCAGTGACGGGAATTCCCAGTGGTAATTACCGGTAATCACCGTCCTGGGAAATACTCCAAATTTGGACAAAGTGGGAAATACTGGGAAATATGAAATCTTAGAGCTGCTTTTGCTAAAATAATCTGTCATGTTTCATTAAATTTGAGTTGATAGCATACATTTGTTATCATTTATAGACATATCATGCAAATAAGGTTATAAATTTAAGAATGGTCTATTGTAGAGGACACAGCAGATGATTCTTTGTTGTCTCAGGGCTATAATTTCTAAGAAAACTGCTTTTTAACTTCTGATTTATAAAAATAACAAGCTGTCAAATCCTTTTTAAACACTTTAACCTGTTTCTCCACTGTATTTTAAATCAAGATCTTTTATCATTTAGTTCTAGTACAAAGGTGTTTACCAAACTGAACTACTGGTACAGGTTTCCTAAAACTTTCTTGCCGGCTGTAATGTATCATTGCTATTGGAGCCCTATGATACATGCAGCTTCTGCAGGCAGTTTAATCTGTTCCCAAGTCTTATCATATCAAAATACGACAGAACCCTGTCCATGAAGGTCTTCAAAACTGGGCATAGACTGACAGCTATTTCACAAAGAAAGAGTTTGTACCATTTGTTTCTTTCATGTATCTCTGAGTTTGTCACCTGACCGATTAATTTAAACAATGATGTGAGGACATTGTGGTCTAATGGTTACCTGATAAAGTCCTATACTTTTTCCCCTATTGTTTCTCAAGAGATAATACCTGTCATATTCAACTGATTTACTATGCTCTCTTTTGTACATAATGACCAAACACCACTGAAGGTGTGAAAAATAATTTAATTATTTTGATTCAACAGACAGCTAGGTGACAGTAATGTGGTTACTTTTAATGCCAATGTGTTATATCAACTGGTGACAGAAAGTGACAACTGTACAATGCAGATTTGAAGGCAGATCTGGACATTAATTTATCCGTATCATTGTTTAGTGATTTTTAATTATTGAATGCTTTGCATATATAGTTGTATGCAGTTATGAATTATATTTAAGATTTTCTAGTTGGTATTGGACCAGTTTCCCAGTAAATCCCGGGAATTACCAGTATTTCCCGGGAATTACCAGTATTTCCCGCCGTCCTGGGAAATATGAGTATTTCCCGCCTTTTTGCCAACCTTGTGACCCCAGTAGCTGTTTTGGGACAAAATAACCTTTTAGTGCTGATCTGCTGTAAAATCCATGTTAAACAACCACTCACTCACTCACTTCACTTATCTTTCAGTATCTCACCAACAATTTCAAACCCATCTTTAACCTTGTATGGATTGACATCTTAGAACCTTTCAAAAGTGTCATATTTTTCAGAGATTTTAGGTGTGAAAAAGTATAGTTAGCTTTTCAAATGACTGAGGCCAAAAATAAAATATTTAATGTTTCCCCTTACGCGACCGACCGTAAAAAATCGTAGCGACCGGAAATATTTTTTTGCCGATTTCAAAACAAAATTATTTTTTTTCTACCTTTGTGCCGAGTACCAAAAATCTGGGTCTTCAGAGCTCTAGATAAAGGTGTTTCTAACGAAAAAACGCTTGCAGTCCCAAACTAATGAGTTAAGAATAGGCTACTCCCACTAAAACAGGATTATCCATCGTAAAAACGAACAGCATCGTCTTTTTAACAATGTTTGGAGACAAAAGAGGCAGTTCGGAGTAGCCAAACAAAAATGCGCTCTACCACCTTAGATAAGACTGGCAAAAGATCAAAGGATTTCAATCATCTTTTGAAGTCACAGGCTGCCGCTCAACGCACGTGCCGATAGGTTTTATGTAGAGTAACCTGGAGCTGAAAATTTCGGTGTCGGGCAAAAAGAAAGTGTCATACTCTGATACAGAGCGGCATGCGAAAATTGTTGAGCAACGAAATTGCACTCCGGGTATTGTTATTTTCAATTTGTCTTTTTCTGAAATACACGGAGACTGTTCAAAAAAGTAAAATCGGATTTGAAGTTATTAGACTAGTGAAAATCGCATAAAAATCCTACATTTTTAGGGTACTTTACGACGTGTGCATATAGGGAAAACGCAGATAAGCATGTGTATTGGCTAAGTCTGCAGGTATGTTTTCTTCCCACTTTTGTCTGCTCCGAGCATGCGTAAACAGACCAGTTTTGGTCACCCAGAGCATGTCCCAGGGTGCTCCTAGCGTTTTTCTAAATCATGCTCGGGAACAGCATAAATTGGAAAATAGATAGATAAAGTGCGCTTGCTCGCAAAAAAAAATAAAAAACGCTGGGCGGAGCAACCATTGCTGAAAGGACATAGAAGAGGGATTATACATGCGCGCGGGGCTTTCCCAAACGCAATATAAGTATACTTAAAGTTAGTGTCACAGAATATATGCTGCCAGACTATACGGGTGTTGACTTTATACAAGGACTCTTGCTCTAAAATGCAATTTTCGTCAATAGCAAGCATACCCGGAGTGACCATAATTGAGCAGTTAACGCATGCTCGGAGCAGCCATATGTGGTATAAAAACATAGCTCGAGTCTGATCAGAGTCATCTCTGTCTGGACAAACAATTCATCTAGTATTAGGTTGAAAACTACTTCGATTATTAGGAAACGCACATGGCTGAAATCTCATTTTCCCGACGCTAATCAAAATGTCTCCAGTGTGCAGACAGATAATGTGCCAAATGTGAACTCGAACGCGCAGAAAATATTCGCTTTTCTAATTTATGGTAAAAGTTTACACTCATAATCAAAAGATCAAAGTTGTGAATAGGAAACACCAGTCGCATTGCATTACTGCGCAGGCTGATCGGGGCATATGGTATAAGGTACCTTTCCCTGTCTCACGGTTTTATATGACACGTGTCCAGTTCAATGCGGCGTTCTTTGATGTCTGATCAACATAACCACGTGCAGGTATATTCCCTGATGAGAATGCGTAACTCGCAATGACCATAATTAATGTTTGCATGTTGTTTTGATACAGATTGACCCGTTCACCCTAATAAACTCATCTTACGGAGATAGATCTTCATATTTGGGTTGTTCCAACAAAAGTGTATAGACGACGATGCAGCGAGAATGTGTTTATCCCCGGTGCATCCGATCCCATATTTGCTAACAATGCAGCCTCGTCGGGGTCACACTGTTCCTATCGTAAAACTTGAATGAACGTGTTATATACTGTTCTTGGCTAAATGGCCAACATTAAAGAAGGAATGCGTCGGACTTTGTAAAAAATCTGTGTACCAGTTTGGACAGTCATCTCATATCTACACTGCTTGATGAAACAAATACGTAACTAACCAACCAGAATAGACCATGATCAGAATGCGCATTACACATGTCCCCGATATGGCACGTTCACACTTACATTTAATTATGAGTGTGTGCGTGTTTTGTACTTGTGTGTCTTATACTGCCCTGCACCTCAGCGGAACGTATCAGTAGTCGCAGTAACGGGGCGCCATTTGCCCGTCCCTATTTAATTATACAAAAAAAACTGCGTCGTCTATATTTATAGGACTTATATGCAAGTACTTTTGAAAACACTCCTACGTCTTAATTTGGGATGGAAAAACTATCAAACGAAGCGGCTCGAGTGAGGCGTCAGCATTTCCCCGATTATCTGGAGCTCTGACTTTTCCGGAAAAAAAAAAAATAAAATCCCGACCGACCTACCAACCATTGAGAAAAAGGGTCGCGTAAGGGGAAACAAGAATATTTCTAAGGATGGCCTGAGAACCTGCAGCTGCTGAAAATTGCACAAATCATGAAATTTCTGTCTAAAACTGAATGCCGGATAATATTTTCTGCCAAAAAAAAGTCAAGCTACATCTTCTTGCCTAGGTCATGATGTATCTTGAAAAAGAAAACTCTGTTCATAGAGACTTTTTCAAACTACAAAACACATAGTTGAACAAGGACTTTGAATTCACCTATTAATAGTTTGAGAGGGGCCGTAGTCGAGTGGTTAGAGTGGCTCAACTATTGTGCAGAAAGTCACCGTAAGGTCGTGAGTCCGCGGCCCACTGTCGCCATACGATGACTGGAAAACTCTCTCTGTCAACCCAGCAGTAAATGGGTACCTTTTTTGAATTAGGGAAGGATAAGGCAGCGAAAGGAGAGGGATGGGCTCCGCCTTTCATCAGCTGTGCCCAAGATACAGTGGGTCTCTAACCCCCACTGCCCCTAAGGCTATTAGGCTATGGGAAACCTTTACCTTTTATTAATAGTTTTGCTGTCATCTTACAAGGGAGACAACTTAACAGATAGGCTCTCGTCTCTGTTGGGGGCTACTTTTTGTTGGAAAGTATCTGTTCTGAGAACAAATGCTTTCCTCTAAGAGTACCCTGCTGCAAGTAGAGACACAAACATTTCTTCCAGACCAAAGTTATGTGCTTTAAAGGTGTATCCATATGCTTAAAGTTGTTAAGGGGACACTTCCCATGTTTTGTTCCAATTTTAGAAAGGGAAATACCTTGTGACTTTCTGTTTGCTTTTCTGAACAATCAAGTCTTTTCAAAATGAGGTCTACTCCTCAAAAATTTACTCTTAAGAGCTAATCCTTGTGTTGAAGGGCAGCAAAAATGAAAATGGTAGTGTTGCTGCCCAGGAATGTGTATCCCAACGCTTTAAAAAGTTATCTGATGGGCATATTGTCTTGTAGTCAGGGATTATATACATGCACGCACATCTTTCATGGACCGAGCGGTCAATGGCAAGCTGTTATGGCAAGCTGTTAAGGCAAATTTTTAATTATTTTCCCCACCATGGGTGAGGGGGAGGGGATGCTGACATTGGTTTCAGCACAGATCCAGTTGGTATCGACGTCCATGTCGGCATGACAGTTTCTTGTACACATGATATCTTAGGAGCCAATAAGTGGAATTTCACTTGATTTGCATGGATAGATTATGTTTTGGTAACCTTGACCTCATTTCAAGGTCACAGAAGGAATTAAATGCACTAAAAGTGAGATTCTCTGGAGCCATTTGCTGGAGTCCCACCAGACTTGCATAGGTGCACGTCTTCCCAGAAGTGAATATCTTTTAATTCCTTGTTATTAAAATTATAAAAGTTGTCAATAAACTTAAAAATGTCAGATTATTTTTGTGTAAACATAATTTGACCAACCTGGCAATCAACAAAGCGAAGATAACACATGCGTCTCTGTCTTTCAGTGTTGCTAACTTCAAGGGTTTGTAGTAGAGCATTTCCATCAAACCATTGTCAGATTATCATATTTGCATGTACAATAGCAAGAACCATTTAAATCTTGTAGAGTGTGAGGAATAATATTGAAAACTAAGGCAAGACAAATAGATTTTAAAAGTAAATTTAAAAATAGGTCATCCCTCTTGTGTTTGAGGTGCTGTAGAAAAGAACCGTTTTGCCAGGAACTTTTTCAATTTCTATAGAAAGCTAGTGAATGACTACTTACTCATAATATGCACTCATGCACAGATTCACTAGGCGAATCTTGGGCCAAGAACTTTTTTATCATTCCTCATATTAAAAGCATCCATTTATGATCAGAACTTTCTCACAAGGGTTTCATTATTCCTAAGGAAGGACAGATGTGCAGGGAATCTCTTTGATAAAGTCACAGTTTTTACTGTGCTGTCTTGCAGCTCTTCCAGCTTTAGGTGAAAGAAAAAACTGTGCTGTCTTTCAGCTGTTGGTGAAATCAAAAGATGTACTGTCTTCCAGCTTTTGGTGAAATCAAAAGATATGCTGTCTTTCTGCTTTTGGTGAATAAAAAAATGTGCCATCTTTCAGATTAAGGTGAAATAAAAATTCATCTTTTGGTTTAATAAAAAACTTTGCTGTCTTTTAGCTTTTGATGAAATAAAATAATTGCGCTAGCTTCCACTTTCATTGAAATAAAGTTTAGCTTTTGATTAAATCAAAAACTGCTGTGTTACACAGAAAACTCTACACCGGAGTGTAAAGCTTCATGTGCTGCCAAGATGGCGGAGGGCGATTTCCGGTTAATGGCGTTATCAGCCAATGTGCAACGTCTCAACAGTGAAACTCTAACAAGGTTAGAATTTCGGAAATTTTATGCAAACTACACAATTCACAACTGACGCATATACAATGATATACAACTCAGGTCAGGTCATGTCGCAGGCCTGAGTATGATGTTTGCCTTAAATCTGCACTCGATTTGCTTACATTATGCAAATCAATTACAGACTGATGCTAACACCATACTCGGCTCAGCGTCATGAACTGAAAGAAAAAAAACAAAAAACAAAAAAACATCAAGTATACCCCCCAAACAAACTCGAGAGTTTAGGCGTTTTCATAAACTGCCGGCAACTCGAACACTGGTCGCTCCCTGTTCACCATCAGGGACCAGTCTCTGTTGAATATGTATAGTGATATCACATAAAGGGATGTGCTCACACAGATAATCCGTATGTCTCACTGACTTGAAATATACCGCGGTCAAGCCCGCTTCTGCTGGGCCTTGACATTACCACGAACATTGTCCTCATAATATCGTCCTCATGATATTGCCTGTTTCTGCTAGGCTTCTAATATCGGACGTGTTATGATAGATCAAGCACTCGGGTGAGAATGAACCTTGAGCGATGTTCCTTCAGGTGAGAAGTGGCTGAAAGTCGTAACACTTGACTGTCTGACTTGAAATGCCTAAAATTAACGAACTTATGCTTTATACATTATAATACAGTAATTTTTTTCTCTATAAAAGTGGAGGCCATAAAAGGCACCAGTCCCAATTCAAAGTAGTATCTTTTTTTCCCAACTGCAAGTTGAAAAATTACCAATTGCAGGAAGAATTCTTCTAGGGACCATTATTCTTACAAGCATAAATTTACTTGCTTGCTTAGAACTGGCGCATATATAGCTATAACTGAATGTAAATATTATGTATAGGGTATCATGTCTCCTAACCCACCACTTGAGGCTAAATAAAGGTGTTTTTGAAGTCCAAATTTTTGGAGAGTACGACTCAATTTTTCCCAATTCCGTGGGCACTGGCACCATTCCCAAAATAGTGAAAAAAATCACTGTAATAACAATATGTAAGACCTGGGCTTGTCTTGGAAAAAACATACAACGACCTCAGTAAACACCGAGCATTAAGCGCACACGCCAGCTGTGTTACTAGACACAACTCACACACACGATAAAAAGCTCGAATCATGCTTATAGAATATACCAATGAGGAAACGCAGACCCGACTACGTATATGCGTCGAAGGATCTGACATCAAAACATTGTCGAGAATTATACTGACATCAACAGGTATTACCATGACATAACCCACATCAAACGTGAATGATAAAAAAAATCCTTTTGACATTAAAGACAATTACCAAAAATCTAACTTGCACGCCTATTAAGTCAACTTCTTCAAACTAAGCGTAAGACTGCATGCCATACAATAGATACTATCAATAGCTTGTCAATTATCTTTCATACATTACATTGTCATTTTGTTTGATCTGACATTACGACGCCAATGATGTCATATCATACAACAACGTATAATAAAGGCAAATCAAACGTATGACACCAAATGTTACTGTTAAGTACATTCAATAAACCATAATGCCGTGTGTGTGAATGACATCGATTGATGAATGACGTCGATTGATGTCGAGTCTGTAAATTTGTTTCATTACAAATTAATCCAATTCTATTAGCCACATACACAAGAAACTAATCAAACTCATGTAAAATGTACTAACGCTGTAATAACCTGAATGCTACTGACGTCGCTAGAGGTCAAATAGACGTACATTTCCACTACACACATGAATATATATTACAAACCATTCCCTTAAAACAAAAGACTATACAATAATAATGCATTGCGCAGCCTTAATATGCACACTGCATCGATTCACCTTAAACACATACTGTATCGATACACCTTGATATTAGAAATCGAAGTTCTCTCAACCTGAATATGCTTGGCAAGAGATAAATCAGGAAGTCACAATTAAAATTTTAAAGAATTCAAAACTATTTAGCCAAACCAGGAGCATATAATTTCTCTACCGGGGCTATCGGCTGGGATCGATGTTAAGCCTAGGAAAGTATGGTCTCATTGGCAGTTGCTTCCTAGCAGAGATTGGCATCTATCTGTTTATGCAGTCATAAAAATGTTTGTTTAAGAGCAGCTGTGTCAAGAAACTTTGATCAACATGAAAATGCATTTTCATTGTGTTTATTTTTTTTCTTCACTTTTCTTTTGGGACCTGAGCTTCATAAAAATGCTACAAGAAACTTGACAATGATATACATTACACAAGATTGAAAAGGTAAATGTGTTCGTTTTTATAGCGCAGTCTTGTTGATATTGTTATCTTCTGTTACTGCCCTTTTCCCTGGTGTGGCCCATGTTCTGCTATTAAGATTGTTTACACTAGCCACACAGAGCTCTTGAAAGATGCTGTTAAAATAAATGATGCTGACAGGTTTACTGATAACCAAGGAGTTTCTTCTCAGAGCAGGAACCAATGGTTAGGGGACTTACCATCACACAAGCTCAACAAAAGATTATATAGAGAGCTGATAGCCCCGGTAGAGAAATTATGTGCTCCTGGCCAAACATATTCTAAATGAATAAATATTACACATACCTTTCTGAACTGATTTCAAAAGCTAGGCACTCAATATATTCCATCATTTACTCAAGTAGCCACTCCTAAAGCCACTTTGAAATTGAGAACTGTTATACAAATATTAGAATTTAAACATTTCACCAATAGCATGAAAAAAAATTACACTTCACAATATTTTCATCTCAAGTACAGTAACTGCCTATAATTGATATACCAATTCTTGGATGACTAAAACAGGTAAACAGTGAGAACTTCGTCAAATGATGTCCTATGCCCACAAAAACTATTTGGGACAACTCAGGAACAAAAACTGAGTCTAAATGAATGTTGAAATGAATCGGCCACAAAAAGACATTTCTAAAAAGAATGTTTTTCTCCCATTTAGCTATAGCCAAAATTTCGCTTATGGGGAACTCACTGTATTAAGGAAAAAGTACATTTAAAAAGACGTAAACAAGACCCATCTCATGAATCATCTGTAAAACAAGCAGCATTTTCCGTCAGTGTTTTATTTGCATATTTACCTTAAATACTGTTGTATTGCTGACTGACGTTAAAAACACGTCAGACACATAAAAAATTCAAAAGAATTTAGACTTGAAACACCTGGGATGCAATTCATTCCGTAACATGCTGTCTTTTAGCTTTGGTGAAATTTGTGCAGTTGTGGGATATTGTGCAGCCATTTGGTGTGCTTTCATTGTCTTGTCTGCGGCTGTGTTCTGCGGCAGTGTGCAGCAACAGGCAGGACACAGGGCCCTGTGGAGTTAAATTGACGCTTGTTGCACAATAGTAAATTCAAGTTAATGAGACCGACAGTAAAATTAACTCTCGTTGCACAATAGTAAATTGAAGTTAATGAAGCCGTCCTTAAAAAAAATTCTGTTTGCTGTCCTCCGACCAACCCACTCTATTTGCCAACTATCCCAAAAATTTTATTGGCATTCTCGAAGAAGATTCTTTCTTTTTAGCTCACCTGGCCCGAAGGGCCATAGTGAGCTATTGTCATACCAATGCGTCTGGCGTGTGTCGTGCGTTGTGCGTCGTCACGAAATTTGTCCGTCAACACCTAAAAACAAATATTCAAACATCTTCTTCTGTAAAACTACTGGTCCCATGGTTCTCAAATTTCACATGGAGCATGACCTGACTCCAGGGTCTCAGAATTGTAAAATTGGGTCAGGTTGAAAATTCAAGATGGCCGCCATTACTAAAAATAACAAAAACAACAAAATAAACTTCTTCTCCAGAACCACTGGGTATATTTGTCTGAATTTTGGCATGGAACATCAGTGAAACCTTGGTATTCAAAATTGTAAAAATGAAAAAAATCTGTAGCGGAGTTTTGTCACAGTGACATACTTTCTGTTTATGTGTGTAATTTTGCTCAAATGCCAATGTCAAAAAATGACCTATTTAAACAACTTCAAACAACTTCTTCTCTAAAACCACTGAGCCCATGGATCTCAAATTTCACATGGAGCATGACCAGACTGCAGGGTTTCAAAATTGTAAAATTGGGTCAGGTCAAGAATCCAAGATGGCTGCTGTTACTAAAAATAGCAAAAACAACAAAATCAACTTCTTCTCCAGAACCATTTGGTTGAAAGTTTGCATGGAACATAAGTGGGACCTTGGTTTTAAAAATTGTAAAAGTAAAAAAAAAATCTGTAGCGGAATTAGGTCACAGTGACCTACTTAGCGTTTACATGGCCGATTTTGCTCAAATGTCAATATCTAAAGAAAATGCAACCAATTCTGACCAGATTTGGTCAGAAATGGTTCTTGAATGGAATTATTTCAATTTTGTGCCAGTTGACTATCCAAGATGGCCACCATGGGGCCGTTACTAAAAATAGCACAAACATAAAAATGACAATTACTCAAGAACCCTTGAATGGAATTGGACCAATTTTGTGTCAGAATGTTCCTTGCATGAAGCCGTTTCGATTAATTGCAATTTGGCATTCCAAGATGGTCGCCATCTGGTGTTACTAAAAATAGCACAAACATAAAAATGACAATTACTCAAGAACCCTTGAATGGAATTGGACCAATTTTGTGTCAGAATGTTCCTTGCATGAAGTTGTTTCGATTAATTGCAATTTGGCATTCCAAGATGGCCTCCATCTGCCGTTACTAAAAATAGCACAAAACATGAAAATGACAATATCTCAGTAACCGCTGAATAGATTTTGACGAAATTTGTGTCAAAATGATTCTTTCATTGAGATGTTTCAAAAATGTCTTACTGTAGACCAGTCATATTGGTCTCTGTTACTGAAAATAGAAAAATGAGAAAAATTAGAAAATCTCAATGGAATTGGTTTAATTTTGTGTCAGAATGGTCCTTTCATTAAGCTTTTTCGATTTTTTGCATTTTGGCATTCCAAGATGGCCGCCATCTGCCGTTACTAAAAATAGCACAAAACATGAAAATGACAATATCTCAGTAACCGCTGAATGGATTTTGACGAAATTTACGTCAAAATGATTCTTGCATTGAGATGTTTCAAAAATATCTAACTGTAGACCAGTCATATTGGCCTCTGTTACTTAAAATAGAAAAATGTGAAAATTAGAAAATCTCAATGGAATTGGACCAAATTTGTGTCAAAATGGTCCTTGCATGAAGGCTTTTCGATTTTTTGCATTTTAGCAATCCAAGATGGCCGCCATCTGCGGTTACTAAAAATAGCACAAAAAAAGAAACTGGCAATATCTCAGTAACCCCTGAATGGATTTTGATGAAATTTGTGGCAAAATGATTCTTGCATTGAGGTATTTCAAAAGAAAATATATAAAGACCAGGCAAGTTGCCGTCTGTTACTAAAAGTAGCAAAATGTGAAAATGAGAAATTCTCAGTGGAATTGGAATAATTTTGTATCAGAATGGTCCCGTTGCACAGTAGCCAGGTGAGCGATATCAGGCCCATTTGGGCCTCTTGTAATTTGATTATTTTAGATTCAGTTATTGAATTTCTTCAGTTTCACTACATTTGTTTGAATGATACATTATATGCAGTCCTACAATAAAAAGAAAAGCTGCTCAAAGGATTATGAATCAAACATAAAAAATCGTATCTCTTAAGTGCTATAAAAAAAAAAGTATTCACCTACAGACCAACCCAATCTTAAATATGTGGGTCGGGTGACAGCAAACAAATTGTTTATTAAGGATGGCCTGAATGAAGTGGAATAACAAACAAAGGTATTGCCATTGGAAGCAACACAGCCATTTTCATTTGCCTCCCTTTTCAGTGAGGTCAACTCCTAATGGAAAAAAAAATGCTCTTAGGATCTCCTAAAAGAAAAGGATTTGCTCCAAATTCTTTTCTTTACAGTAGACCCATTCCTTTAAGAGAAGAAATGTTTTTGACGAGCTGCATCATTCAGGGAAGCAGATAGGCAGTCACAGAATTTGTCCTGTGGAGAAAAATCAGTTGTCCAGATAAGAGGGGGTAACAGTGATAATTCAGGGATAATTTTCCATTTATCTCCATAAAAACGTATGTAGTGACCCCTCATTAGAACAGTCTCGCCAAGACGGTTCTAATGAGTGGTCACAACATATGTTTTTGTTAAGAAAAAATACCTTTGAAATGTCCTCAATATGCCCTCTTATCTGGAGCTCTGAGAATAGAAGCATGACATAACCATACACTGTAAGTTGTCACAATTTTTGTCTGATTTGTGACTTGCAGAAAATAGACATAGGTTATTATTAGCTCACCTGAGCACGAAGTGCTCAAGGTGAGGTATTGTGATCGGTCTTTGTCCGTCGTCCGTTGTCCGGCGTCAACTTTTGCTTTAAACGACTTCTTCTCCAAAACTGCTGGACGGATTTTAAAATAATTTCACAGAAATGTTCCTTGGGGGACTCTCTACCAAAATTGCTCAAATGGTTCCGCTCCGCTGAACAATATGGCCGCCAGAGCTAAAAATAGAAAAACCTTTAAACGACTTCTCCTCCAGAACTGCCGGGCCGATTTTGAAATAATTTCACAGAAATGTTCCTTAGGAGACCCTCTGCCAAAATTGCTCAAACGGTTCTGCTCTGCTAAACAATATGGCCGCCAGAGCTAAAAATAGAAAAACCTTTAAACGACTTCTCCTCCAAAACTGCTGAGCTGATTTTGAAATAATTTCACAGAAATGTTCCTTAGGAGACCCTCTACAAAAATTGCTCAAACGGTTCCGCTCCGCTAAACAATATGGCCGCCAGAGCTAAAAATTGAAAAACCTTTAAACGACTTTTCCTCCAAAACTGCTGAGCCGATTTTAGAATAATTTCACGGAAATGTTCCTTAGGAGACCCTCTACCAAAATTGCACAAACGGTTCCGCTCCGCTAAACAATATGGCCGCCAGAGCTAAAAATAGAAAAACCTTTAAACGACTTCTCCTCCAAAACTGCTGGGCCGATTTTGAAATAATTTCACAGAAATGTTCCTTAGGAGACCCTCTACAAAAATTGCTAAAACGGTTCTGCTACGCTGAACAATATGGCCGCCAGAGCTAAAAATAGAAAAACCTTTAAACGACTTCTCCTCCAAAACTGCTGGGCCGATTTTAAAATAATTTCACAGAAATGTTCCTTAGGAGACCCTCTGCCAAAATTGCTCAAACGGTTCTGCTCCGCTGAACAATATGGCCACCAGAGCTAAAAATAGAAAAAAGCTTTAAACATCATCGTCTCTGAAGCCAATGGCTCGATTTCAAAAAAAATTCACAGAAATGTTTTACTCATGACTCTGAACAAAAATTGCTAAAACGGTTCCACTCCGCTGAACAAAATGGCCGCCAAAGCTAAAAATAGACATAAATCTTAGAATGACACAGAGGGCTCAGTTATGATCCAATCATCATGAAACTTTGTCAGAATGTTTATCTAAATGAAATCTAGACCATCTTTGAAACTGGGTCATGTGGGGTCAAAAACTACGTCACTGGGTCAAATCTTAGAAAAACCTTGTGCACACTCTAGAGGGCACAGTTATGATCTAATCTTCATGAAACTTTGTTAGAATGTTTATTTATATGAAATCTAGGCCAAATCTGAATCTGAGTCTTGTGGGGTCAAAAACTAGGTCACTAGGTCAAATCTTAGAAAAACCTTGTGTACACTCAAGAGGGCACAGTTACAATCCAATCTATGTGAAACATTGTCAGAATGTTTATTTTCATGAAACCTATACCAGATTTGAAACTGGGCCATATCAGTCAAAAACCAGGTCACTAGGTCAGTTCTTAGAAAAACAGTGTGAACGCTTTAGCGGACACAGTTTTGTTCTAATCTTCATGAGACTTTGTCAGAATGTTTGTTTCCAACAAATCTGGACCAAGGGTGCAACTTGGTCATGTTGGGTCAAAAAGTAGGTCACTAGGTTAAACCGTAGAAAAACATTGTGTACACTTTAGAGGGCACAGTTTTGATAACTTTGTCAGAATGTTCATATCCAAGAAATCTAGACCAGGTTTGAAACTTGGTCATGTGGGGTCAAAATCTAGGTCATGTGGTCAAATCTTATAAAAACCTTAGGTACACAATAAAGGGTTCATTTTCCTTTTAATCTAAGTTGTGAAACTCTGTCTGTCGGTCATATGGATGTCTCTGAGGTTAAGTTCACAGGATACTCAGGTGAGCGATCCAGGGCCATCATGGCCCTCTTGTTTTTTTGATGGGGGCGTAAATTTTGGGTTAAATTTACTGGTTTAGCTCTGTTTTTGTGACAATGTGCTGACAGGTGAGACAGCGCTTTCACAGATTTCTTGTTAGAGTCAATACATTTGAATTTGTTTTCAGGGGAGAAAGTCAGAAGGTGATGTGATACGAAGGTCTGCTGGTGGTACCCCTGACTCAGTAAAAAGCAAGAAGAAGAAAAGACCTAGAGAGAGTGAAGGGGTAAGAGCCGGTTTTCACAAATTTTTATAAAGCCTTGGCTTCAGATAAATGGCACATGGCCTGGTTGTTACTGTATCCGACTATGGATCAGGTGGGAGCGAGATATTGTCAAAACTTATAAGGGGCTTCATTGCATCTACCCTTTAATTGTCCAGATATTACAAAACTGTTGAAAAGGACCTTAAATCCAAAGCCATCCATCAAATATGAGCCGCGACACGACAAAACCAACAATGTGGTTGTGCGCCCAGCGCAGACTCAGATCAGCCTGGGCATCCGCCCAGTCTGAGCTGAGTCTTCGCAATCCGCATGAAGGTAGCTTAGACCCTTAGCTACCCTTTCAGCGCTTAGGGAAGACTCTGCTCAGACTGGGCAGGTGTCCAGGCTGATCTGAGTCTGTGCTGGGCGCACAACCACTTTGT
Source organism: Ctena decussata (assembly GCA_963989385.1). Classification (NCBI taxonomy): domain Eukaryota; kingdom Metazoa; phylum Mollusca; class Bivalvia; order Lucinida; family Lucinidae; genus Ctena; species Ctena decussata. The sequence continues at coordinate 88,603,383 of OZ022506.1, forward strand.
TGGTTTTGTAGAAGCCCCGGTAGCTCAGTGGGTTAAGCGCTGGCCTACTGATCTAGTGGTCGCGGGTTCGAGCACCGCAGGAGGCGGAGTTCTTTCCACCATAAACGGGGTTCCATTGCACACAGCCTTTCATTATCATCCGCCCATCGTCCTGATATGACTGAAATACTGTTGAAAAGGACGTAAAATCGCAAGTCATCCATCCATCCATCGTGTCGCGGCTCATATGATTCCTAATTCTTCGAGGTGTTGTAGTCTTACTGCGACAATTCTTTTGAGGTAGCACAATATGCTGTACTGGTATTCATTTGGCTATAAGACTTCCAAAAGTGTTCAAAGAGGTAAGAGTTGTCTGTGACAGATGCCAAGTCTGAGTTATTTGTTACCAATTAAAGGTTTGAGCTGTTTGTTACAGGTGATAGGTCTGTGTTGTCTGTTAGAGATGATAAGTTTGTGTTGTCTGTTAGAGATGACAGGTCTGAGTTGTTTCTTGCTGATAAAAGTTACAAATTATGGGTTTGAGTTGTTTGTTACAGATGATAGGTCTCTGTTGTCTGTTACAGGTGACATGTCTGAATTGTCTGTTAGAGATGCCAGGTCTGAGTTGTTTGTAACAGATTAAATGTCTCCATTATTTGTTACAGATGACAGGGTCAGAATTGTCTCTTACAGATTGTAGGTTTGAGTTGTCTGTTACAGATGAAAGGTCTATGTTGTCTGTAACAAATTATAGGTTCGAGTTGTTCATTACAGATATAGGGTCTGTGTCATCTGTTACAGATAATAAATTTGAGTTATTTGTTACAGAGATAGGTCAGTATTGTCTGATACAGATGATTGGTCTGTGTTGTCTGAAAAGATGACAGGGCTTAGTTGTTTGTTACAGTTGATAGGTCTGTGTTGTCAGTTACAAATTATAGGGATGAGTTGTTCATTACAGATGACAGGCCTGTGTTGTCTGTTACAGATGACAGGTCTTGAGTTGTTTGTTACACAGAACAGATCTGAGTTTTTTGGTACAGATAAAAGGTATGTGTTGTCTGTTAAAGATAACAGATCTGAGTTGTTTGTTACAAACTATAGGTATGATTTGTTTGTTACAGATAGTAGGTCTGTGCTGTCTGTTACAGATAATTGGTCTGTGTGGTATTTTACAAATGACAGGACTGAGTTATTTGTTACAGTTGTAAGGTCTGTAATCTGTAACGGGTCTGAGTTGATTGTTTCAGACGATAGGTCAGAAGGGTTGGTACAGATGACAGGTTAGAGTAGTTTGTTACAGAATGATGACAGGTCTGAGTTGTCTGTTACAGATGGCAAGTCTGAATTGTATGTTACAGATAATTGGTCTAAATTATCTGTTGCAAGTGACAGGTCCTAGTTATTTGATTCAGTAGATAGATCAGAAGTGTTTGTTACAGGTGACAGGTCTGAGTTGATTGTTGATGACAAGTCTGAGCTGTTTGTTACAGATGACAGGTCAGAAGTGTTTGTTACAGGTGACATGTCTGAATTAATTGTTACAGATGATAAGTCTGCGTTGTCTGGCACAGATGACAGGTCTGAGTTGTATGTTACAGATGATAGGTCTAAATTGTTTGTTACAGATGACAGATCTGAGTTGTTTGTCAATAGATGTCTGTTACTGATGACTGGTCTTGGTTTTCTGTAACAGATGTCCTGGTCTTGGTTTTCTGTTACAGATGTCAGGTCTGAGTTGTCTGTTACAGGTGACAGATCTGAGTTATTTGTTACAGAATCATAGGTCTGAGTTGTTTGTTACAGATGATAGGTCTTAGGTGTTCGTTACATATGGTAGATTTGAGCTGTTTGTTACAGATGACAGGCCTGAGCCAATTGTTACAGATGATAGGTCTGAGTTGTTTATTACAGTTGATAGGTCTGAGATAATTGGTACAGATGATAGGTCTGAGTTGATAATTACAATGATAAGTGCAAGATGGTTGTTATAGATGATAAGTATGGGTTGTTTGTTACAGATGTCTGAATTGTTTATTACAGACTGTTGGTCTTAGTTGTTACAGATCTGAGTTGATTGTTACAGATCTGAGTTGATTGTACAGATTATATGTGTGAGTTGTTTGTTGCAGATGACAAATTCTGAGTTATTTCTTACAGATGACAGGCTGAGTTATTTGTTACAGATGATTGGTCGGAATTATTTGTTACCTGAATCTAGTGACAGATTAATCAAGGTTTATGCTCTAGACTTATAATCCAGCTTGAGTGGCTTCAGATCCTGACCAGGATCTTAGTTGTCTCTTAATTTTAAATTGTTTCATTCACATCACTCATCACTTACCCCCATTGACCGAAATACTGTTAAAAGGGTTATAAACCCCCAAATCATCCATCCATTCATCATATGTTTCTTACAGGGAGAAGGAGGTGAAAGTTCACCAAGAAAAACACCAAAACTAATGAGAGAAAAGTCTGATAAATCAGCCAGCATTAAAAACTCTCTCACCCCCAAAACTCCCAGAGAGAAGACAGACAAAGACTCTAGCCAGAAAAAGGTAAAATATTTTACAAGGAAGTTAAAACTGGATGAAAGAATTGTTATTTTTAATGTATATCCCGTGCAGGGCCACATATTTCTTTGGAAACTTTAAGGGGAATAGATACACCTTCAGGGAGAGCAACTCTGCAATTTTTAATTTTTTCTTTTTTTAGCTCACCTGAACGATGTTCAGGAAGAGCTATTGCGCTACCCCCGGCGTCAGCGGCGGGGGCGTTAGCAAAATGTTAAAGTTTTACGTTAAAGTTTTTTATGTGATGGGCAAGGCGCTGTCAGGCGAGCTATCCTGGCCCTGTGACAGGTCTTGTTTTCAGTTTGGGTCATTTCATAAAGCAACTTCTGTTCTGTAGGAGTAGATCCCCTACTAGAGAGGCTGTGTCATCCAGGAAAACAATCAGGAAGTCTCATAAATTACCTTTATTGGGGGGAAAAAATGGTGGCAAACTTGAAGGTTTATCCATTCACTTTAAAATGAGCCGCGACACGAGAAAACCAACAATGTGGTCATGCGTCCAGCGCAGACTCGGATCAGCCTGGGCATCCGCCCAGTCTGATCAGAGTCTTCGCTCTCCGCATGAAGGTCGCTTAGTCTTAAGCGCTTAGCAAAGAGTCTGATCAGACTGGGCTAATGCCCAAGCTGATCTGAGTCTGCCCTGGGCGCACGACCACATTGTTGTTTTTTTTCGTGTCGCGGCTCAAATGTTTAAGAGTAATCCCTTATAATAAGGGAAGCAAATCCTATCCAGTTGTAGAGATTTCTCTGAAGGTATATCCATTCCCCTTAATACCTGGCTGATGTCAACTGTCATTGGATGAAGTTTTGCAAACCAAAGGTCTTTCTAATTTGTTACAGGGAGGAGAAGGAGGGTCGCCAAGAAAAACACCAAAAATTGTGAAAGACAAATCAGATAAAGCCTCCAGTGAAAAAAAATCTGTTACACCCAGAACTCCCAGAGACAAGACAGAAAAAGATTCAAGTGTGAAAAAGGTAAAGTTTTCAACTGTTAAAATGCAAAAAAAAACAAAAAAAAACAGACCACAAATTTTTGTCTGCCATAGACTGCCAAATTTATAAAAATGTTTCATCAACGCTTTAAGGGTTTGATTTACCATTTTCAGCATGTTAATGTTGGCATTTTCATATTCATAAGCAGACAGCTAAACTGAGCAAGAAAACCACTGTCCCTATTAATAATTTGCTATTTATTAGCACATGAAATTTCATGCTCAGCTGAGTTGAGCATGAATTTTTTTTTATAACCTTGGTGCCTGTTTGTGTTGGCATTGGCATGATAGCTTCTTGTTCCTTTGGCAAGTGGGTGGATTGTAATCAAACTTGCATAGATATATGTCATTTGGGCATGCCAAAGACCTGATGAGGTCTAGACATAATATTTTAAGATGTATTGTGGGTAAAAACACTGCTATTTTTGCTGAATAAAATGTTTCGCATATTTTTGGGCAAAACATGAGCATACTTGATTGTAAATAGGCTAGAAAAATAACCAATATATAACTTACTACTGCATCAAGCTAAAGATGCTTTGAACAATTGGCAAAGCAAAAGCTCTAATTAAGCTTGTTGCAGAACTCTAGATAAGAGGGCGTATTTGATGATAATTAAGGATAATTTTTCTTATTTCTCATCGAAACCATATGTTGTGACCCCTCATCTGAACCGTCTCGTCGAGACGGTTCAGATGAGGGGTCACAACATATGTTTTTATGCAGAATTAACAAAAATTATCCCTAATTATCACAAAATACGCCCTCTTATCTAGAGATCTGTTGTTGCACCACAGACACTTGGGTTAATGTCAACTACTCCAGACAACTTATGTTAAACCAGATGACCGAAATAGTTGTGTATTGTTCGAAAGTCAGTTGGTTTATGCAGCCATTCACAGTAACTGAGCAGCCACTGTAGCTCAGTAGATCAAGCGCAGGCCTGCTGATCTAGCAGTCCAGGGCTCGAGCCCCGCTGTAGGTGGGAATCATTTCAATTATAAACAGTGTTCCATTGCACACAGCCTTTCATTGTCACTCACTTGTCATCCTTATATGACTGAAATACTGTTAAAAAGGACATAAAATGGCAAGTCATCCAGCCATCCACAGTATAAGCGCACAATCAATTGTAATTGGAAATAAATATTTTGCTTTGAAAAATACAGTATAGCATAAATATAGGGATATTGGAAATAACAAGACTTATTGATGAAACTGTTTGAGGTCTGTTTCCAAGGATAAAGTTTCAGTCTGACAAAATCAGTCTGTTGTTTTTCTTCAGGAAATACATGTGAAGCAAACAGAATTGACTGCATTTGATCTTATTGTCCCCTCGGACAAAGAAGTTATGGAGGGGATATAGGGTTGGTCATGCACGTACATACGTATGTTTGTATGTACGTGTGTATGTATGTACGTTTGTTCACCTTTTGTCATCCCTCTAGCAACCTCATTTATTTACCGACTTTGATGTAACTTCACACAAGTTTTGGGTATGACTTTACCTCGAACGAGTTCATGTTTCAGCATGATGGAATCCAGGTCAAGGTCACAGTGGCTATTTTTAGAAAAACGATATCCCTCTAGCACCTTCATTTATGGACTGATTTTGATTTAACTTCACACAAATGTTTAGTATGACAATATCTTGAACAAATTCGCGTTTCAGGGTTCTAGGGTCAAGTTCAAGGTCACAGTGGCTATTTATAGAAAAACTTTGTGATGGATCTAGCACCTTCATTTATGGACCGATTTTGATTAAACTACACACAAATGTTTAATATGACAATATCTTGGACATGTTTGCGTTTCAGCGTTCTAGGGTCAAGGTCACAGTGGCTATTTATAGAAAAACTTTGTCATCCCTCTAGTGCCTTCATTTATAGACCGATTCTGAAGGTACTTTACACAAATGTTTAGTATGACAATGTATTGGACAAGTGTGCGTTTCAGCATTCTAAGGTCAAGGCCACGGTCACGGTTGCTATTTCTAGAAAAACCCTGGCATAGCTCTAGCTTTTTCATTTATGGACCAATTTTGATTTTACTTCACACAAATGTTTATGATGACAATATATATCTTTGACAAGGTCATGGTTTATTGTTCTAAGGTCAAGGTCAAGATGAAAGTGACTATTTTTAGAAAAACCTTGTCATCACTAGCGCATTCATTTATGGACCGATTTTGATTTAACTTCATATAAATGTTTAGTATGACAATATCTTGCATAAGTTCATGTTTCAGTGTTCTAGGGCCAAGGTCAAAGTCTCAGTGGCTTTTTAGCTCACCTGAGCACGAAAAGCTCAAGGTGAGCTGTTGTTATCGATATTTATCCATCCTCTGTCCATCCGTCCGTAGTCAACAATTTCTTCAAACAACATCTCCTCCTAGACCAGTTAGCCAATTTCAAAATAATTTCACGTAAATGTTTCTGTTATAGCCCTGAACCAAAATTGCTAAAATGGTTCTGCTCCACGAAACAAAATGGCCGCCAGAGCTAAAATAGAAAAACTTTTAAATGACATCTCCTCTGAAGCCAATGGCTCGATTTCAAAATAATTTCACAGAAGTGTTTGATTCATGGTCCTAAACAAAATTGCTAAAAGGGTTCCATTCCGCTGATCAAAATGGCCACCAGAGCTAAAAATAGAAATAAATCTTAGAATGACACAGAGGGCACAGCTTTGATCCAACCATCATGAAACTTTGTCAGAATGTTGATCTTAATGAAATCTAGACCAAGTTTGAAACTGGGTCTTGTGGGGTCAAAAACTAGATCACTAGGTCAAATCTTAGAAAAACCTTGTGTACACTCTAGAGGGCACAGTTATGATCCAATCTTCTTGTAACTTTGTCAGAATGTTTATCTTTATAAAATCTAGACCAAATTTGAAACTTGGCCATGTCAGGTCAAAAACTAGGTCACTAGGTCAGATCTAAGAAAAACCATGTGAATGCTCTAGAGGGCAGAGTTTAATTTTGTTCCAATCTTCATGAGACTTTGTCACAATGTTTATCTCCAACAAATCTAGACCAAGGGTGCAACTGGGTCATGTTGGGTCAAAAACTAGGGCACTAGGTTAAATCTTAGAAAAACATTGTGTACACGAGAGAGGGCACAGTTTTGATCCGATATTCATGAAACTTTGTAGGAATGTTTATGTCCAAGAAATCTAGACTAGGTTTGAAACTGGATGATGTTGGGTCAGAAACTAGGGCATTAGGTTAAATCTTAGAAAAACTTTAGGTACACAATAAAGGGTTCAATTTCCATTGAATCTCTGTGAAACTCTGTCTGTCATACGTACGGATGTCTCTGAGGTTAAGTTCACAGGATACTTAGGTGAGCGATCCAGGGCCATTATGGCCCTCTT